>CAMAPF010001010.1:577500-1177500 GCA_945859915.1 Cuscuta epithymum
AAAATCATTTTGTCAGCTTCTCTCGACTCATTTTAATACTCCCTCCATCCCGCTATTAACTTCCTGCTTTCCTTTTTGGGCCGTCCCAAAATCATCTTCTCATTTCCTTAAATGGAAAGTTATCCTACATCAAAACAGTGTCAAACAGTGCAAAACAGTGTCAAACAGTATCTAAATAGTGTCTAAACAGTAAAGTCAAATTTATTTCATAAATATGTGTAGGTCAAAGTAGGAAGTTAATAGTGGGACGGAGGGAGTATTTTATAACTACTAAAAACCTAACAAGGATTAATCCAATAAAGCTACGGGGTTTTTCAAGAATCAAATATATAACCTCAAATCTTAAAATCCAAATACAATAGTTGAGCCAATGAATTGAAAATGATTTTAAACTCTTAATTATTTCACAATTCATTACTTTTAAATAAATCAATGGAAATGTGGAAAGATGGTCATAATTACAAGTAAAAACAATCTTAGCTTGCACTTTGGAGAAAAGAAAAAAAAACAGTCCAAGAACTTGAACTGTGTTCTTGGCTATATATGATAGCTAATCTCCAGAGATTAAGACAAGAATGAGATTGATGTAAATTAAACACCAATCCTTTGAAAAAAAACAGAGATTCCTTCATCTTCTCTGCTTCATTATGAACTCAAATCTAAGGCCGCCATGGAACAGTTATAAAAACCAACAACTTTCATACAATTAGCCTTAACATATTTCATCCTCATCAAGATCTCAAGAAGTCATATTCAAACTCAAGGCCTGGAAATGCCAAGGCTGATTGTTAATTCTAAACTGCAGATCTTCAACACCATTTTGACCATTCTGCCCCCCGCCGAGAAAGCTCTGGTTCATGGCTGCTGGCAGCTCAACCCCCCATTTAAAGTCCTCCCGCGAAGAAGACGAAGATGAAGACGAAAAGCTCCGTTGAGATTTGTTAGTCCTGCAACGGCTGTAACGCGACGGGCCTAGGGTTAGCTCCAGCTCACTCTCGTCTTCCTCAAGACTACTCTCTCTGGGGATCCTTTTATTATTGTTTTCCTTTTTCTGCTTTGAGATGTTCTTCATCAGTTTCTTCTGAGTTTGGTAGAGACGGTGAAGCTCATAAACCTGCACAATGATATAATATTACTATTAGGGGTGTTTGGATGTGTTTAAATCTGTTTTTGCTCTTTCACCCTGATATTTCGAGCGTTTAGGATGAGTGAACGTGTTAAAGTATTTATCCCACGCCGAAAAACTATTAAATACTCCATAATAAAACACTATATAAGATTCTTGGTAACTTCTCAGTTGATGGAATCCCGAGTTTTAACAACTTTCTAACTATTCTAAATTGGTCTTAGAAACAGTTTTAAAAGTTAGATGAGATCACTTTGTGTGAACCATTTTCTAACTCTGCTTTCTCTTACAAAAAAAAGCAGAACTAGAATCAATTTAAAACTCCTTTTATTACTTCATAATTAACTTGTTAAGTCATCTCAAATCGATTAAATTTAAACAAGCAACACATCTAACTAAGACTCAAGAATGTTTACATCAACAAGCCATCATCTTGAGACACATTATCTATTTTACATTGTCCATGTATTACATAAAAGAACATCACATATACACGTTTCTTGTACACACCTCCGATTTTACTTGTGTAATTAGACATTCCGTTTAGAGAATGTAAAAAATATAAGTATTGTTTGTGTATACAGACAACTCAAGCATTCATACACGCTCGTCATGTACATGCAGAACGGGTTACATAGAAACTAGTACGAAGTATATAAGATCATGAGCTATTGCTAATAGCATAATAAGTAGTATGTAGTATCTACCTGTTCTTTGAAGGTTTCTTCATGCTTTAACATGGAGATCTTCATGTATTCAATGTCGTATTGATTGAGAACCCTTTTCTCCATTATATGCAACTTAGGACCTGTCACCATATATGTATATATAGATGCAATTATGAAGCCAAAGTCCAGGGGCCGGCAGGGAACAACTAATCAGATTTATGAGTTGTTGATGAATAATCTCCTCTCTCTTAAATAATGAGTCTCAAATTTAAAAAGGAAGACATACGGAGTATAATACGGAGTTAGTACATCAATAGTGGATACGTGATGAAGAAGTGAAGCTTCCAATGACTTACCCAATCCTGTGGTGCTGTACTAAGGGACAAAACTAGAGAAGAGTGATGAAACAGTCCTCTTTGGGCATTGGTACTATGTTTTATTCCAAACCTTTTTTATTCTTTTTAACTAATAATGGTAGGGCCCACTAGGAAAGTTAATGCTAATCACGAATTGAATAATGGTGATCAATCCACAGGGTTTTTGCATATACTGCCATCAAGGCATCAATCAGAATTAGTTGTCAATTTGGAAATATGGAAATTGTACTTTCATTCCTATTTTGTTATTTGCGGTGTTCACTTTCAAAATAGAGTTTATACTCTTGGAACAGTTGGTATGTAATCTAGTGATTCAATGGAAATTAGTTTCCATGGCTAGTAATCATTTAGGATTTTTCTACGAAAACAAGTTCTTACAAGACAATCTGTACTAAGATACAGAGGGTGAAAGATCTTGTCGATCAAGGCTATGAGTTTGTGGCGATCAAGTGTAATGTTTTATGCCACGAAAATCGTTGTTGTAAACAAATTGTACACACCATACTACACAAATATTGATTGAAGTGCTAGCATATGGAGCTACTTGCACGAAAAAAAATTTCTCTATGTTCTGTGTGCACATGAAATCGTTGTCTGCGTACAGAATGGTTTATGTAACTAAAATGTGAATTTTTCAGATAGGTTTTACCACACATGCAATTGTTGTGTGGATCAAAGACAATAGCTGATTGTGTGCTCATTTTTAAATATTTGTGTTCACAAAGACTTTATTAACAAACAATAGTTATATATGCAGGCCCGTGCCTTATGTTAGGCTAGAGAGGCCCAAGCCTCAGGGCCCCAAAAAATTGGAAAAATTAGGGGCCCATAATTTTGTAAACATTACTATTATTATACCTATGTATTTTCCAAGGCCGTCGTCATTTGGGGCGGTTCTCGGTGTAATTTTTTGATGAATTTTTTTGAGTATCTTCTTCATTAAGTCTAATTTAACCGTACCAAATTTCAGTAAAAAATTCAATCGGGAAGGCAGTCAAATGAATTTTTGAAGATAACTGCATAGTTAAACAGCGCAGTATATTTCAGAAAATCATTTGATTGCCTTATTGGTTGAATTTTTTTCTGAAATTTGGTATGGATAAACTAGACTTAATGAAGAAGATTCTCAAAAAAATTCATCAAACAATTCTACTGAGAACCACCCAAAATGGCGACGATCGGAAATAACTTCTTGTATAAGGGGTGATTTGCACTTTGTAAGTTAGTTCGAGGGCTGATTTGTAGAGAAAATTAATAGTATATATTCTTGAGGATTCCACTAATTTATGTAGCTAAAAGCCTAAAACTGTTCGACGGGTTTTACTTGAGTAATTTTTTAATACATTCAATGTCGTTTTGTGATAATGGAAGACTTTTATTGAAAGATTGCGTTTTTGTGATATTTAATCATTCAATTTTAGTGAATTTATATGATACACAAACGCTATGTGGGGCCCATTTTATGAAGCTCGACTCAGGCCCAAGTTTAGGTAGGACCGGCACTGTATATATGCTGCTCACACACAAAGTGGTATGTGTGATCTACTTTAATTGTCTGTGATCAATTTTAATTGTTTGAGTGAGCAAAATATCTAATTGTCTATATATGTCCAAATGAAATGATGTAGTTATATGTGTGATCACGTTACATGTAATTTGAAAAACAATATGAAAAGATAATAAAATAGAGGGAAATAAATAAATAAATAAATAAATAAATAAGTTGATTTTGTTCAAGTATGGATAAAATAGGATATATGTATAAAAGTAGAGAAGAAGATGATGGAGAAGAGAAGAGGAGGATGAAAAGACAAGAAGATTATCCAATCTTCTTTTGAATATTTGTAGAAATAATGACATAGATATTACTTCTCAGCTTTCATTGGACAAATATATGACTAAATTCGTGTGGTCAAAAAACAGAGTAAAAATATGTTAACTGACTTAAATACCCCTGGCCAGCTGTATCTAGACACTCATATCCCAAAATTCCTCCGCTCAAACAGATCCGCACATCTTCTTCTTTCTCCACCAGATCTGCGCATGTTGTCTTCCTCCACAAACCCTGCGCCTCCACCAGTCCGTCACCTCCACTCCGCTGCTCCGCCAAAGATAGTCCCTCCACTAGTCAACCCCCCTCTCGATCACAGCCCCCAGGTCTCCACCAGCCGACGCCGCTCTCACATCCACACAATTCTCTTCTTCTACATTCTTCTTCGATGGTAAACAGATCGCATTGTGAAATCTATGGCGGCGGTGATGGGCGGCGGCTAGGTTAATAGATGAACAAAGGCTTAGATCTGGGTTTGGGAGGAAGAAATGGTGGGCGGAGGCGGCGGTTGTGCCACACGAAGGGAGCTGGGAAGGTCGGGGTGGGGCTGGTGGTGATGCAGAAGTGTGAGGGTGGAGCACTGGCGGTGGTCTGAAGGTGGGGCAGTGGCGATGGTGCGGCGGTGGGGCAGTGGCAGTGGTCTGGGGGATGTGAAGTGGCGGTGGTGTGTGGAGAGGGTGTGGCAGTGAGCCACTAACAGTGGTGTGAGGGGAGCAATGGCGGATGTACATGGGTTGGGGGAGTGGTGGTCTCCGATGGTCGGGAGAGGAGATGTCACTGTAGTCGGAATCGGCGACGTCATTGTGACGGTTTACCGGTGACGTCACTGTGGCGTCGTCACCGGCGGCGTGTCATTGTGGTGGTGTCACCGGAGGCGTGTCCTTGTGGCGGTGTCACCGGCTGCGTGTCACTATGGCGGTGGCACTGGCGGCGTGTCACTATGGTGGCGTCACCGGCGGCGGGTCACTATGGCGGCGTCACCGGCGGCGGGTCACTATGGCGGCGTCACCACGGCGGTGTCCCTATGACTCGTGTCACTGTGGCGGTGTCCGGCGACGGTGTCACTTTGGACCATGTCATTGTGGACATTTTGTCATTGGGTCTGGGGTAATTCAGTAAGCATAATACTTAAGAGTCACAATTTTGGAAATTTCAAAAAAAGTTAACTTTTTTGTCAATCACTAATTATTTAGTAATATCTCGGTCATAAGTCCATATTTGAATGGGCTGACTAGAGAGGAGAGATAGAAGGGAGATGAGTAAAAATAAGAGAATGAGAATGGTTTAATTTTTACGAAAATAATAAAGAATTTTGAGTTGAAATTTTGTGGAGATAATATACACTTCATGAAAATCTTGCTCAAAACAATTCATCAAAAAATGCCCCTGGGAAGGGCCCAAAATAGCCTTGGCCGGATGGTGGACCCTGTTATGCCGGCCTGACAGGATCATTGCTCTATATAGAAGAACTTGATGGGTTGGGCGATTTCATTAAAGTCGGTTATAGGATACTTTTGAATATCTCCCACCAGAAAGTCTTATGCCGCAGTCGGAGGCCAAGCTGGAATCTCACTCATGCGCTGTATTTACCTCTATCTTTTTCTATAAAACAAAGAATTCAAATTATTAGCACACATAAAATTAGCTAAAAGGGAAGTCAAATAATGGTTAGAAACTCAATTTAAGTAGATCATCAATAACACCAGTACTCTTTCTATTTTTTGAAGTCAAAATGCTCTTCCACCACATTTCCAAGAACCTCTAGTCGACTAACATGTAGAACAACCCCAAGCCGACCATTGATAAGTTCATATTTCAACACGCATTTGATGCGTGTTGGGATTGGATTTTGATGTTTTTCCTTGATTTAAGGCGTTGCAAGTCTCAATTTTAGCTCAAGTTGTGATTACCAGGCGTTGGGTCGAGTTTTGTTACATTTGGAGTCAAATTGAAGAAGTTAGAGTCCGGCAATCGGCGCTTGAGAGGCAATCGGGAGGAGCTAGAGAGCATTCAAGAGAGATTTGAGAGATTTGGAGGTCACCGGGTGATTCACGGCGAAATTTTGATGCAGAAAGAGCATTTGGATCGACCTTGTTTGCATCCGGGAGCGTTTGTAACACCGTCCCCAAATGTATTTACTTTCAAGTAAATGATGTAATAAACCTTATGGAATGATTTAAGAATTTACGAAGTTGTAAATTTTTATTATTCTTTCGCGTGAATAGTAAATTGCACGTGGGGCCCACACCGGGAGCGGGGGCCGCCCGACATTCCCGAGACCATATATTTTATTCATCTTGGTCTAGATAATAAATATATAGTGGTGGATATTCCATTTGGGCCATAGAAAGGCCCGGAGTCGACCGATTGGTCAAAAGAAGCCCAAATTACCGGTACTGGTAATTCAACAGATAACAGCCCGAACTGAATTTCGGAGACTTATAAATTAAAGTTGGGGAATGTATATTCATTATACATGTCATAATGAGTAAGAGCACATAAGATATTTTATTTGACCCGATAAAATAAAATATATTTAAAACAGTCCGAAAAATACAACTTTCGGGACCGAATGTACATTTCGGGACAAGTTGGGATGACCTCCCACATGAGTGGGGGCCACCCACGTTTTTTTGTGCTAGCATAGACAAGGGGGGCTGGTTTTGACAAAGGAAGGTGTGGAGGAGGAGGCTTTGGCATCAAAGTACATAGATGACCCCTCACCCACCACACATTTTGTCATTTGAGACAAAATAAACCACTCCCTCTCACCTCAATCATCCAACTCGTCCAGCCCTATTATTTGGAGAAGAAGAACTCTCAAAATACTCTTTCTCCATAGCTGAACTCGAGCTCAAGGAAGGGGGTTCAAAGAGAAGTGTTTGAAGAAGGAAAAAGGGCTAGAAAAAGTGTGAAAATTAAGGTAATGACCTTATTATAACTTTTCCTTTATTTTTCTTCTACCATATAAGATATATATCATGTGAAGGATCCTTAAGAGGGTTCTACATGTTATAAGTATGGATTTATGGGTTGGAAAGTGATTCCATGTCCAAGAACGGACTTAGAAGCCAAAACGACCGGTTCACCGGAAAATGACCTTTTTGAGGTTATTTGTATTAATATGGGTTTTATGATTATAAAACCTTGTTAGGAACTTGTGAAAGGTATTTCAAGTGATTTCACAAAGTTGGTAAAGTCGCCGGAGTTGTCGCCGGAGTTGACCGAAACTCGCCGGAGTTTCACCGGAGTTCGACCAAGAGGGGTAGAACTTTATAACACTAGTTCAAGGTGAGTGGACGGCTTAATATCTTATAACTTTTGGGTCAATCATGAGATTACCTAAATGAATGTTATATGTGTTCATAATGATGTTTAAAAGATATTTAAACATGTGATTAGCCAACATAGTTAAGTGCGTATGAAAAGAATAATTGTTTATGCATGAATATGATATGAGAAATTATATATAATGCATATTTGCTTTAAGAGTAAAAGAAGCACAATGGATATTATTAACTTAATTATATGATGAATTAGTTAATAAGTGTAAGACTTGAGATGGCGGTCAACAACAACGTTGACCGATGGTAAATGGATTAATTAATATCGGTTGATATTAGTTAATTATACATTTATATGGTTGCATGGATTTGCATGGATTGTGATACATAAGCTTTATGTAGTGAATTAGTTATGAATGACTAAATATGATATAGACCCTATCTAGCGTGATATGTGGTAAGTCATAGGTCGGGTGGAGTACCCAAGGATCGGGCGGTTATCCTCAAAACTCGGTTATATAGGGTGGAGTACCCAAGGATCGGGCGGTTATCCTCAAAACTCGGTTATATAGGGTGGAGTACCCAAGGATCGGGCGGTTATCCTCAAAACTCGGTTATATAGGGTGGAGTACCCAAGGATC
Source organism: Cuscuta epithymum (assembly GCA_945859915.1). NCBI lineage: Eukaryota > Viridiplantae > Streptophyta > Magnoliopsida > Solanales > Convolvulaceae > Cuscuta > Cuscuta epithymum. Next base: position 585,428 of record CAMAPF010001010.1, read on the forward strand.
GGGCGGTTATCCTCAAAACTCGGTTATAGGGTGGAGTACCCAAGGATCGGGCGTGTATCCTCAGAACTCATAGATTACATTTAATGATCTAGGACCGGGCGGTGTCCTTATGATAAATTATTTGAACAAGGAGGAGTTCTATACACTCATAGGTATATAGGTGGGTTGGGATTTAAGTCAAGGATATTGGCTACTATTATTTTCCCAAATTAACAATGACCTACGGGTCGGGTATTTCCAAGTGTATGTATACTAATATGTATTTCAAACTTGGGAAAAGGACTATACGTATATGTATCACCCTATGTTTGGGTCTTATACTTGAAACGATAGTTATTCTATATTTAGCCTGCTACTCGCTCGGTACTTGTACTGACCCCTTCGGGGGCCCCCACCATTTTCAGGTTGAAGCTAGGGCTTGCTACCTGCACCTTTCTACGGGTGACATCAAATCAAGGAAGACGTGGTTCATGCTTCCTCATTTTATTTCAAATTACCAAACATTGCTCATGGATATTTTTATTTGTTATAAACTATTTTAGGGCTTGCACGCCCATGTTATTGGCCGGTTGTGGCTTATGACTTACCGTTGAATATTTCCGCTATTCATTGGTTTAAATGTGATGTTGTTATGTATGTTTACTACTGAGTATGGATGGATTATTTTTTCTCGAACGCCTTGTGTAATCAAGTGAGGTTGACTCGCGGGTGACGTCACTTGATTATACGGCGGTTGTACACGCGCTTGGATCGCGGTCTGGGGCGTGACAATTAAGTGGTATCAGAGCCATCTCAGTTCTAAACTAAATAATCAACCTCTCACATGAGATTTTACGAAAGAATTTTTACCGAAAACCATGAGCATTGGATTTTGACGTTTATGGTACTATTGGAGCTTAAGTTGCAAGGCCTCTAATTGTTAAGACGGTACCCTTAACAATTGGTATGGTGGTGACTTGGGCCAATATGTGTCTGTAACGTTTTTCCGTCAATTGACATTTATAGGAGTCTAATGACTCATCCATATTTCTTTCAGAAATGGAGGGCAGGCGAATGCGGACCAGGAACAATCCGAGGGGGGCAGGCGCCGGTAACATCCCAAAGGGGAAGCCGGGCTGCATCTCGGGGTTCAAGAGGAGGCCGTGGAGGCCGTGGAAGCCGTGGAGGTCATCAAGCTCAAACTGTGAGTGATGGCCATGTAAGCTCGGTGTATGAAACCAACACCGAGGACTATGACTCTACGTATGTTCCTGAGACAGAGCATGAGGAGACCCCATATGATGGGGGTGACACATACACCGATGAGGACAATGATGAAAGTGATGCCCGCTTCGCCCAAATGGGTGAATTACTTGAGTGGTATCAAAAGGAGAAACTGAGGAGAGACCTTAGGCGCCAAGCGAGGCGTGGCTCTCGTGGTGGTTCAGGTCAAGGGAGCCGGGGAGCTTCCGTAGCCACCCCAGCGGCGTCACAAGGTGGGCGTGAAGGAGGTTTTGTTGTGAGAATCTCCAAGTACCTCAAGGAGGCTAGGGCCTTGGGGTGTAGGTCCTTTGACGGCACCGGTGACATTACCGTTGCCGCCGATTGGATTAAGAAGGTGAAGGATGCATCAAGAGACATGCAAATCACACCGGACGTGAAGTTGACTGTCGCTTCACGGCTACTTGAAGGGATAGCCTCTACGTGGTGGGAGAGCGTGGAAGGGAAGTACCATGGGGAAATAACATGGGCGGACTTTGAGCTAGAGTTCTATGCTCAATACTACTCCGAGTACGAGGTGAATGTGAAACGGAGAGAGTACACTAACCTCAAACAGAAAGATGGCGGCACGGTTAAGCAGCTGGAACAAGAGTTTAGAACCTTGGCGAGGTTCTTGCCAGAGTACGCGGTTGATGAGAACCGCATGACGGAGCACTTCTGGGATGCATTACTCTTGGATATCCGTGACCGAGCTACGTACTCTCGCCACATGTCATTTAGCGAGGTGGTGGAACAGGGTCTTCTTGGAGAGGCCCAGTGGAATGAGAGGAAAGCAAGGGACGCCGAAGAGGCGAAGAAGAGGAAGTGGAATAATTCGGGGCCACCCGATCATTCTCGAAGGAACAACCACGGGGGTGGTGGTGGTGGCGGTGGTTCATTCAAGGCGCCGGCCCCACCGGCAAAGAAGAACAGGGATGCGAGGTGGCACGGACCTAGGCCACAGAACTCGGGGCCACCTAGATGTCCCAATTGCTCAAAACAACACTTTGGGAAGTGCAATGAACCACCGAGGTGTTTTAAGTGCGGGAATGCAGGCCATATGAAGGCCAATTGCCCTCAATTGATGCAAGAGAGTGCCTCGGGAGCCGGGGGAGGGACCATGACGGGAAGAAACCGTTCGGGACCGTCAAACGGCGGTACTGGAAGAGGCGGTGCATCCACAAGCCATGCCGCATCTGTCAACCAAGGTGGGACCCAAGCACGAGTCTACGCGATGACCGAGGCGGATGCGCGGGCAAACCCGGACTCCGTCGCAGGTAATACACTTATTTTGGGCATTTCTAGGCTTACTTTGATCATATACGTCGTTGGGATTGAGTACGGGCCACCCCGGGGTCAAACCGGGTGAGTTAGGCCGAATCGGACTGGAAACAGCCACTGCTGACCAGGCACGCCCGCAGGCACGCCGTGCCTGGCATCGTGCCTGGAAGGCAGTGGCACCCGAAGAAGAAAAAAAAAAAAAAAAAAAAATTGGCCAGGCACGGCCGCAGGCACGCCGTGCCTGGAAGGCAGTGGCGTCCGAAGTATTTTTGGCCAGGCACGGCCGTAGGCACGCCGTGCCTGGCATCCTGCCTGGCCGGCAGTGCTGAGCGGGATAAATTCGTTGCACGCACGGCCGTGCGTGCCACCCAGGCACGCCGTGCGTGGACCCCCAACACCCGGAACTCGATTTTTTTCGCCCCGTTCTTCTACGTTGGGCCCCCGTTTGATTCCAAGCATTAGTATGAACCAAATAACATCCTAATGATGTGTAAAAACATTAGAAAATGTATCTTACATGGTGTATAAATGTAGGAACATTAAAGATCAATGGTAGGTGTGCGAGGATCCTCATCGATACCGGGGCACAACGCTCATTTGTGAGTGAGGCGTTCGCCGAGGGCCTTGACGTGCCATTGACACCTATGACGCAAACGTTGCTAGTCTCCACACCGTTAGGAGACGATGTGGAGAGAAATCATTACTATCCATCATGTGAGGTGGAAGTGACGGGTCAACCCTTGACTTGTGATTTCGTACCTCTAAGCATGTTGGAGTTCGACGCAATCCTAGGAATGGATTGGCTCGAGAGACACCATGCTCGAGTAGATTGCTACACCAAGGTGTTGGAGCTCGAGGATGATCAAGGGAACACGCTATGTTTCGAAGGAGATCGGGGGAAATCAAATGCTTGCATCATATCCGTGATGAGAGCACGGAAGATGATGAGAAAGGGGTGCCACGCATACCTTGCTTACGTGGTAGATGATACGAAGAAAGAAGTCGACATCAAGGATGTTCGAGTCGTGTACAAGTACCCGGACGTCTTTCCCAAGGAACTACTGGGGCTTCCACCCGATAGAGAGATTGAATTTGTAATCGAAGTGGAGCCGGGAACCAAACCCATTTCGATTCCCCCTTATCGAATGGCACCGGCCGAGCTTCAAGAGTTGAAGGTCCAACTACAAGAACTATTGGACAACGGGTTCATCAGACCCAGTCATTCACCATGGGGGGCACCCGTACTCTTCGTGAAGAAGAAGGATGGTACACTAAGGATGTGTATTGACTACCGACAGTTGAACAAGGTCACAATCAAGAACAGGTATCCCTTACCAAGGATTGATGACTTGTTTGATCAACTTCGGGGGGCAATAGTGTTCTCGAAGATTGATTTGAGGTCGGGGTATCATCAGTTGAAGATCAAGGAGAGTGACATACCTAAGAGTGCATTCCGCACCAGGTATGGTCATTACGAGTTCCTTGTGATGTCGTTTGGTTTAACCAACGCACCGGCGGCATTCATGGACTTGATGAACCGGGTGTTTAGTGAATACTTAGATCAATTTGTGATAGTATTCATTGATGATATCTTGATATACTCCAAGAGTGAAGAGGAGCACGAACATCATTTGAGGCTTATACTTGATCGGCTAAGGGAAAAGCAACTCTTTGCCAAGTTCTCTAAATGCGAATTTTGGCTCAAAGAGATTGGTTTTCTCGGTCACGTCATATCCGGCTCGGGCGTAGCTGTGGATAACGCCAAGATAAAAGCTATCATGGATTGGGAGAGACCCAAGAATGTGAAAGAGATACGTAGTTTCCTTGGCTTAGCGGGATACTATCGTAAATTTGTTGAAAAGTTCTCCGTGTTGGCGTCCCCATTAACGAAGCTCACAAAGAAGGGGGCCAAGTTCATATGGGATGACAAGTGTGAGAAAGGGTTCCTTGAATTGAAGAAACGACTTACCGAAGCACCAGTCCTTGCCCTACCCATACAGGGGATAGGGTATGACATTTACAGCGATGCTAGCATCCAAGGGCTTGGATGTGTACTAATGCAAAACGGTAAGGTGATTGCCTATGCTTCTAGACAATTGAGGAAACACGAGGTGAACTACCCTACTCACGATCTAGAGTTGGGGGCGGTAGTGTTTGCATTGAAGATTTGGAGGCATTATCTCTACGGGGAGACGTGTCACATTTATATTGATCATAAGAGCTTGAAGTATGTATTCACTCAGAAGGAGTTGAATATGAGGCAGAGGAGATGGATGGAGTTGATCAAAGACTATGACTTGATCATCGACTATCATCCCGAAAGGGCCAACGTAGTGGCCGACGCACTGAACAGGAAGAGTACGTCAGGGACGTTACTTACTTGTCTGCAGGCATTGAGAGCACGCGTGGAGGTGTCCACGTGCGGGGCTCTCATTGCTCAGTTTGAGGTTAGGCCCACCCTATTGGGCGAGATTAGTCGGAGTCAGGCCATTGATGAGGAATGTCAGAAGATCCGTGAAAGGATCCTTGAAGGACCCGTTGAGAATTTTCGGGTACGTGATGACGGTCTGTTATTGTTTAAGGATCGTGTGTGCATACCAAGGAATGAGGAACTCCAGAAATCTATACTTGAGGAGGCTCATTCTTCAGCTTATGCTATGCATCCAGGAGGTACTAAGATGTACCGAGATTTGAAGGAAAGTAACTAGTGGTCAGGTATGAAGAGAGACATTGCTGAGTACGTGAGTCGGTGCCTTACTTGCTAGCAAGTTAAGGCAGAGCACCAGCACCCGGCAGGGCTTTTGCAACCACTTACCATCCCAGAGTGGAAGTGGGAGCACGTGACCATGGACTTCGTGGTGGGGCTACCACGAACAGTGAACAACTATGACGCAGTATGGGTAGTGGTTGATAGGCTCACTAAGAGTGCACACTTTCTGCCTATCAACATTACTTATCCTCTTGAAAGATTGGCCAAGCTCTACACGGAGGAGATTGTGAGATTACATGGAGTCCCGATATCCATTGTCTCGGATAGGGATCCACGATCCACATCCCGGTTTTGGCCAAAGTTTCAAGCATCGTTGGGTACTAAACTGAAGTTTAGCACAGCTTTTCACCCACAGACGGATGGACAGTCCGAGCGGGTGATACAGGTTTTGGAAGACATGCTTAGGGCATGTGCTCTGGAATTCCAAGGAAGTTGGGACAAGCATTTGGCTCTAGTGGAGTTTGCTTATAACAACAGTTATCAAGCAAGTATCGGCATGCCTCCATATGAGGCATTGTATGGGAGGAAGTGCAGAACACCATTGTGTTGGGACGAGGTTGGCGAGGCCAAACTCGAAGGAGTGGAACTAGTCGAGATCACCAAGGCCAAGGTGAGGGTCATTCGAGATAGATTGAAGGCCGCTCAGGACCGACAGAAGAGTTACGCTGATAAACGGCGGAGACCGTTGGAGTTCGAAGTCGGTGATGAGGTCTTCCTAAGGATTTCTCCTTGGAAGGGCATCATTCGATTTGTATCAAGGGGAAAGCTTAACCCCCGATACATCGGTCCATTTGAAATCCTTGAAAGGATAGGGGCCGTGGCTTACCGACTCAAGTTGACGCCTGAACTTGAGAAGATACATGACGTGTTTCATGTATCAATGCTCAAGAAGTACATACGGGATCCCTCTCATATTCTTGAGAAGCCGCCGGTAGAGATCCGTGAGGATTTGCAATATGCGGTAGAGCCGGTGAAGATAGTAGGTCAACAAGTGAAGAAACTTAGGAACAAGGAGATTCCTATGGTGAAGGTTCTTTGGAGGAGTGATCGAGTCGAAGAAGAAACATGGGAGACCGAGGTCTCAATGAGGGAGCAATACCCGTTTCTTTTCGATTAGACACACGGATTTCGGGGACGAAATCCCAAATAAGTGGGGGTGAACTTGTAACACCGTCCCCAAATGTATTTACTTTCAAGTAAATGATGTAATAAACCTTATGGAATGATTTAAGAATTTACGAAGTTGTAAATTTTTATTATTCTTTCGCGTGAATAGTAAATTGCACGTGGGGCCCACACCGGGAGCGGGGGCCGCCCGACATTCCCGAGACCATATATTTTATTCATCTTGGTCTAGATAATAAATATATAGTGGTGGATATTCCATTTGGGCCATAGAAAGGCCCGGAGTCGACCGATTGGTCAAAAGAAGCCCAAATTACCGGTACTGGTAATTCAACAGATAACAGCCCGAACTGAATTTCGGAGGCTTATAAATTAAAGTTGGGGAATGTATATTCATTATACATGTCATAATGAGTAAGAGCACATAAGATATTTTATTTGACCCGATAAAATAAAATATATTTAAAACAGTCCGAAAAATACAACTTTCGGGACCGAATGTACATTTCGGGACAAGTTGGGATGACCTCCCACATGAGTGGGGGCCACCCCACGTTTTTTTGTGCTAGCATAGACAAGGGGGGCTGGTTTTGACAAAGGAAGGTGTGGAGGAGGAGGCTTTGGCATCAAAGTACATAGATGACCCCTCACCCACCACACATTTTGTCATTTGAGACAAAATAAACCACTCCCTCTCACCTCAATCATCCAACTCGTCCAGCCCTATTATTTGGAGAAGAAGAACTCTCAAAATACTCTTTCTCCATAGCTGAACTCGAGCTCAAGGAAGGGGGTTCAAAGAGAAGTGTTTGAAGAAGGAAAAAGGGCTAGAAAAAGTGTGAAAATTAAGGTAATGACCTTATTATAACTTTTCCTTTATTTTTCTTCTACCATATAAGATATATATCATGTGAAGGATCCTTAAGAGGGTTCTACATGTTATAAGTATGGATTTATGGGTTGGAAAGTGATTCCATGTCCAAGAACGGACTTAGAAGCCAAAACGACCGGTTCACCGGAAAATGACCTTTTTGAGGTTATTTGTATTAATATGGTTTTTATGATTATAAAACCTTGTTAGGAACTTGTGAAAGGTATTTCAAGTGATTTCACAAAGTTGGTAAAGTCGCCGGAGTTGTCGCCGGAGTTGACCGAAAGTCGCCGGAGTTTCACCGGAGTTCGACCAAGAGGGGTAGAACTTCATAACGCTAGTTCAAGGTGAGTGGACGGCTTAATATCTTATAACTTTTGGGTCAATCATGAGATTACCTAAATGAATGTTATATGTGTTTGTAAGGAATAAATGTAATTAGATTTTGATGATGCTAGGATAATTAGATTAGAATTTTAAAGTACCCCAATTAGACTTTATGTATTAGAATTTTTTCATTTGTAAGTATTAGTGTAGTCGACGATCAGAGCTGCTATATGAGAACTGCTTTCAGAGTTGCTCTTAGGAAGTCATGAGAGTTGATCATCAGAGAAGCATCAGAGTTCCCTCTTCAGAGCTCGACTAGAAGCTTCATCAGAACTCAAGATCAGAGAAGCATCAGAGTTGGATGTATAGCTTCATCAGAACTCAAGATCAGAAAGCATCAGAGTTCCCACACCAGAGCTCGACTTGAAACTACATCAGAACTACTCTTCAGGAAGCCATCAGAATCCAACGTATCAGAAGACTCCGATCAGAGTCCGACTAACACTTAGAAGATTTCAAGCAACATCCAACAGCTATGAGTTCAACGGGTATAACATCCAACGGCTAGAAGACTGTGCATGAAAGGAAAGCATTTAATGCACATTAAATGAGCCTGATACGCTTTGGATTTATTGCAAATGATTGACCGAGGAATCCGGGAAGGTATATTATAAAAATAGAAACCTTCCAAAGCGGCGGTCAAGTCAACAGTACGTGCATTTAATGCAGTTGTCTCCTCCTCCAACGGGCAGACAACCTCAGTATATAAGCTACACGAAGAAGAACAAGGAAGACAACTTTTGCTCTGAACTTCATACTACAAGCATTCTTGAGATTCAAACTCCACAACACAAAAAACAAGAAAAAGCTTACGTTGGGAAGATTCAACCTCACAATCTCTCATCCCCAACAAGAGCAAAGTTCATCCTGTTCTTCAACACTTCAAGAACTTCAACTACATATCTTTTGTAACGAAGCTAGTTGGAGAAAACTCTGTTTTCAAAACATCTTCTGAAAAGAAGGGCGTCCAAGTAACTGCAGTAGTGAAGTGGTGATACTTCCGGGAAGCTGAGTTAAAGGACTAGCCATCAGGACGTGGAATTGCATCCTGGGTGGCATCTAGGCTTGAAGAAGACGAGGAGTGCTTCTTAAGTGCTAGAGATTAGCTTTGTAACCGATCTACTTCAAAGCTAGTGGAACAGTGGATTAGAGGAACGAGTTGTTCCTTGAACCACTATAAAAACTCCGGTGTCATTTACTTTACGCATTTATTTACTGCACTTAGGATTCTAACTGCATAACTCTAAGACTTGGAATCTGTGTTCAGCAGATCTTGTTTTCAGAGTTATCAGAAAGGTATTTGCCTTAGTGTTTGTTTGAGGCTACCCGGAATTCTTATCCGCTGCAAAGACCAGTTCTGATCATCAGAACTTGACCATCTCTGACAAGTCAATTCTGACTTAGAGAAAAGTTGAAAAACTTGAATCAGTCTATTCACCCCCCCCCTCTAGACTGATTACCAACTCAAACGGGACCAACAAGTGGTATCAGAGCCTCCTTGTTCTTGTAATCTTTTAGGTTACACCTTGAACAAAGATCCACTTGTTTTAGCCTCTATTTACTTATTATTATGGATAAATCTCTTGCCAAGCATCTAATGTTCACAGATCAGAAATATGATGACTGGAAGATTCAGATGAAAGCTCATCTCTGTGCCCTGCATGATGAAATGTGGGAAGTCTTGGAGAATGGACCTTTTATCCAATTCATGAAGATCAATCCTGCCCATACCTTAGACAACAATCTGCCTCAGATGATTGAGAAGGCCAGGTCTGAGTGGACCAAGGAAGAGAAAAGACAGTACAACCTTGACAACATTGCCAAGGACATTCTCTACAAAGCTATTGATGAAAGATATTTCAATAGAATAAAGAAGTGCAGGACTGCTAAGGAAATTTGGGACAAGCTTGATGAGATAGGTGCTGGTGATGAACAAGAGAGAGACAACAAGCTGACCATTGCAATGAAGAAGTTTGATGACTTCAAACTCCACCCAGAAGAATGCATTGCCAAAATGCATGAGAGACTGCTGATCCTCATCAGTGAGATTTCTGAGCTTGGGAAGGAGCTCACTATCAAAGAAGTCAATTTGAAGATTCTCAGAGGACTACCCTCACTCTGGAAGATGAAGGTCATTGCTGTCCAAGAGAGCAAGGACATCAAAACCTACCCTACAGAGAAGCTGATCTCTGATCTCAAAGCTTATGAGTTCGAGATGCATGATGATGAGAAAGAAGTGCCAGATGAGAGAACCACAACTGCTCTCACAGCCAGCACTTCTAAGGCAACAAACTTTGACCCTTTAACTCTCCTATCTGACGAGTATATGGCTGCCTTTGCCAGAAAGTTCAGAAAATTTATGAAGAAAGATGGAAGGAGTTTATCTTCCGTCAGAAGACCTAATCAGAAGACCAAATCTTCTGAAAACAATGGAGAGTACCTCTGCTACAATTGAAGACAGCCTGGTCACTTCAAGGCTAACTGCCCCTTCCCTAGAGTGTCCAAGAAGCAAGGACACGAAGAAGAAAAGAAACCTGAAGAACAACACAGAAGGAGGAAGGCATTCATTTCAGAACAGGCTGAAAAAGATCCTCTTTCTGAATCAGAGTCCAGTTCTAACTCTGACTCTGATGAAGCCTTTTGCTGCCTGGATACAGAGACCGTGGACCTCTGCCTCATGGCACAATCTGATGATGAGGTATGCTCTACAGCTGATTCTATTTCTTCTTCGGTAGGCACAGCCTTAAATAATGATCCAATGTCATCATTTTGGGAAGAGTTTAAGACTATCCAAGGTTCTTACTCCTTTATTAAAGAAGAGAACAGTAAGCTGAAAGCTGAAAATGAGTCCCTTCTAAAGAGAATAAGAGAGATTGAACATCTTGAAGTCAGATACAATAGCCTTCTGAAGATGCAATCTTCTATGAAGGGTATCAATGACTTTCACAACTCTACCCCTGGTCTTGGATATGTTGAACCCAAGTCTGGTGAATCTTCTGTAAGGCCTAGCACCCAAGTTGCTAAAGCCAAAAAGGTCATAGTTTCACAGACTTGTGGCCCCATCTGCCATGCTAGTACTTCTGGTACTAAAGTTGTACATGAGAAGGTCATACCAGAGAAGCAAAATCTAAAGGCCAAACCAAAACAAGTTTTGAAAAACAATGAACCAGGCAGAAGACTTAATCACAATAAAAATTTTCAGAACAATAAAATTCAAAGGCCAAAATCCATCAGACATCCTCATGATAACCGTATCAGAAACTGCTATCAGAAAGGCAGATATCAAGAGAAAATTAACTATAGACAAAAGAGGTTGTCTGGTCAACCTCAGAAGCCTAAAGTTAAGCGCTCCTCTGATCTTGATAGTATATGGGACTTCTTTCCAACTAAAAAGGCTATGCAGAAATATGCTAACAGAAAGCATGATCCTCACAAACATCTGCCCAAAGTGAATCATGCTGCTGTTTATCATAATTACCAGGTGGATAATGGGTACCAGCCACCAAGGTTTCAGTTGATGAGACCAAAATGGTACCAACTACCAAGACTGCATTACCCCCCAGGACCCAACATTGCTTGGGTACCTAAATCTTCCTTTTAATTTTGCAGGAACTGTGTGCTGGAGCTATCTCAGAACAAGAATGGTATATTGACAGTGGATGCTCCAGACACATGACAGGTGACAAGAGTTGCCTATCAGAGTTCCAGAAATACAATGGACCCCGAGTCACCTTTGGAGGAAATGACAAAGATGGTCAAACAAAGGGAAGAGGGAAGCTGATCAAGAATCAGATAATCATTGAAGATGTCTCATATGTCAAAGGTCTGAAATTCAACCTCCTGAGTGCTAGCCAATTCTGTGACAAAGGCTACACAGTTGAATTCACCAAGACCTTATGCTATGTCAAGCATGAGACAACCAAGGAAGTGGTTCTTACAGCCAAAAGAAGGAAGAACATCTATGTTGTTGACTGGCAAACAGCAAAAGATGGAACCTGCTTGATAGCTAAAGACAATTCAAAGCTAAGCTGGGACTGGCACAAGAAGCTTAGCCACCTGAATTTCAAAACCATCAACAAACTGGCAAGAGAACACATTGTAGATGGTGTTAGTACCCAATTTTGATATATTTTGATGATGCCACTATACTTTGCACCCGTACATTGTGTCTAAATTAAATTCAAGTATTAGCACTCAAATTATTCAAATGTGACAAAATAAATGTACAATTTTTGAGACTAATGAAATAGTACCGGAAAAAGTAAAAATGCAATAAGGTACTTTTTGTGTACCTTAAACGGATATTTAGATCCAACCGGCACATATCATTTGGCTCAAAGATTAAATAAATGTCACATTTTAAAGATGCTCGAAAAATCATATACATCAAAGGTGTATGATTGGAAGACAAAACTTGACCAGCATTAAAAACTCAAACAGGTACATGGTCCTACAGCATGGGACGTCCTTTTGGAGTGAAGCTGCAGCGGCTGAAGACAAACCCATGCCTCAGCCCAATTATTCAAGACAGAAAACAAAAATATTAAAAGCTCCTACACAAGAAGACGAATGTACAATTCGTCCCAGCCAGACCCTCAACGCACAAGATTAATCCATCTCAACCAACGGATGAGATTAATCAACCATGAAGGCCTATAAATATAGGTAGAAGCATGAGTTCGAAGATAAGCTTGAGCATCCTAAGTAGAGAAATAATTTCATCAAAGCATATACGAGATATCTAGCAAAAGAGAAAGTGCAAACTCAACTTTACTCTCTGCTTAGCCTCATGCTTCACTAAGCTCTTAGATTAGATCAATACTTTTACATTTTTAGAGCTTAGTTCATAGTTGGAGGTTAGAACTTTCTTGTAACATTTCACAAGTGGTTGTAAACACTTAGGAGAACAGTTGTTCGGATCCTAAAGTGTAGTTAGATAGATAGAGTACCTTTTGATCCCCACTGGATCAATTGAGAAAAGTCTAAGGACTGAGTAACTTTGAGTGGTGCTATACTCATTGTGAAAAACCTTCAATCTAGGCCTAAGAGTTGTAAAGGCTAGATTGGCACTAAGTGTATTGGGCTGAATACTTTAGTGGAAATCCATTTGAAAGAGAATGGGACTGGACGTAGGAGGATTACACCACCTCTGAACCAGGATACATCGTGTGTTGATTTCACTTCATTCAACAAAACACACACCCAGCACTTCTCGTATAAAGATTGTAGTTTGCCAGCAGCATCTTAAGCAGTTGTCTTAATTGACCCAACTGCTTATCCTTCTGCTTAATTACTCACTCTCTTTGAGGCTATCTCCATAAAGTTCACTTGCTAAAGCATTATCAAAAAGGTTGTTCTATCAGTTCTCGGAAATTCACTTTCAAAGTATAGCAGGTGCCTCAGCAGTCTCCTCAGTACCACCCAACTGCCGAGCTCCCTGCTCACATACGTATATTTCCTTTAAACAACTCAACATCACCAGATCCTCATAACATCATCACACGAAGTTTTGCTTAAAAGGATCTCTGAAAATCTGCTTATAACCTAAGCAGGTGACTCAGCAGTTCCCTTTGTACCACCCAACTGCCAAGACCACTGCTACAGTTAAACTTCATCTTAACCTTACTTAAGTACTTTTTCAGACATCCTTCTTGTGTTCTAAACAACGTTTCACCATCACTTTTCATCATAAAATCAATACTTCTCTAGCAGTTGCCTCAGCAGTTCCCTGCTACCTAGTCAACTGCTAAGCTAACTGCCAAGCCAACAGCTAGCTATCTAAGTCCAATCTTCCCAAAATTAGAAAGTGGTCAAACACTCATTACATAAAGGGTAAAGACTTCCGCTGTGCATCTATTAATCTCTCAAAAGATTATAGATCAACTTTTCTAGAGGGAAAACTTCATAAAGCTGAAAAAGATTTAAAAGTCTATTCACCCCCCCTCTAGACTTTTACCCTATCCGGGACCATCAAGTGGTATCAGAGCGGTGTGTTCCTAGAGTCAGTTTCTGACTAAATTGAACTAAAGATCCAAACTACTCTACTTCCCAAACACCTTCAAAAATGGACAGTCAGCTAGCCAAGAACCTTCTGTTCAATTTGAACAAATTTGATGACTGGAAAATAAGGATGAGAGCACATCTCAGTGCCTTACATGATGAGATGCTTGAAGTAATTACTGATGGACCTATCAAAATAATGAAGGTCATCACATCCAGAACCACAGAAGGGACAGATGATGTATACATTCCAAAACCCAAAATGGAATGGACAACTGAGGACAGGAAGAGAAACAATCTTGACAACATTGCCAAGGACATTCTCTTCAAATCTGTTGATGAATCTATATTTCCCAGAATCAGGAAATGCGAAACTGCCAAAGATGTCTGGGATGAGCTCACAAAGATTGGAGCAGGGGATGAACAGGAGAAAGACAATAAACTGACCATAGCCCTAAAAAAATTCGAGGATTTCAAAATGCTGTCATCTGAATCTATCCATGAAATGGAATCCAGATTTCTGAAGATTGTGGCAGAAATCTCTGACCTTGGGAAAGAACTTTCTCAAAAGGAAATTTCCCTTAAAATCTTGAGAGGCCTGCCATCAAAATGGGACATGAAAGTAACTGCTATGAGAGATAGCAGAGATCTCAGAACTTTGTCAACTGACAAACTCTTCAGTGATCTCAAGGCCTATGAATTTGAAATGAAGGAGATCAAAGAAGAGAAGGAAGATGAATACAAGACACTAGCTCTAGTGTCTGAGCCAAGCACTTCAAAATCTGCTGAAAAATCCCTCAATAATCTCCTCACTGATGAGCAGTTTGCTATGTTTGTGAGGAAATTTAAAAGATTCATGAAGAAGGAGGGAACTGCTCCAAAGAAAGCATACAACCTGCCACCTAGAAGACAAGGGAGACCTCAATCCAGTGAGGAAACTGTTCTGTGCTACAACTGTAGACAGCCAGGACATTACAAAAATGAATGCCCTCTGCCCTTAGCCCAGAAGTATCAAGGGCAGCAGGGGACTGGTTCCAAAGCTAGTTACAAGAGGGACTTCAAAAGCAAAAGACAAGCATTTGTCAGTGAAAAGAAAAAGGAGGAACCCCAATCTGAAGATGAAAGCAGCTCAAGTGATGAAAGCTCTTCATCTGAAAGCTCAGAGGAAGCACTTCTATGCCTGGGATCCTGGCAGGTGACTGAAAAAGGCGGCAGCTGGCTCACTGGAGAAAGCAGCAGATGGCTCAGTGAAGATGATGAATGCAGCTCCCCAAAATGCCTAATGGCCAAAGACCACTACAATGATGTTGAGGTAACATCCTGCTCTTCCTATAGCTCTAGTGATTCTGGACCAACCAATACTACTCTGGAATCTTTATTACAAGATTTCCAAAAAGTCCAAAATCACCATGTTCTCTTAAGATCAGAAAATGATAGATTAAAACAAGACATTAAGGCTGTTCACACAAGATTGCTAGATGCCTTAACCAAAAACAATGTCTTAAAAGAAGAGAACAAAGAGCTGAAAGACAAAATGAATAACTTCAGCATGGATAGTAAAACCAATGACTCTACTACTGAAGTTGTTGTAAATAAAAAGAGAAGAGGCCTCGGATATGTATCCCCCACCAGACTCACTCAAAACTCACCCTCCACAAGCCACCAACAAAATACAAGAAAGCTAATCTACCAAAAATCCCATTCTCAAAATGTTCCCACAAGAAGGAACCTGCCTGCTCCCAAATCAAAATCCAAATTCATGTATAAACAAAAACTTTCCAACCATCAAACCTCAAGGACCCGTTGGCAACCAACCAATAAGACCAACCACAGTCATAACACTAAGCAGTGCCCTCCCAAAGCCAATAATCCATTTCCCATTTTAAGAAGGAAAAGGATTAACAAATACATAGCCATCCCCCATGACTATAACACCTCAAATGGCTATAGACCAATCTGCTTAGAACTAAATGGTTCTAGATGGGCATGGATGCCCAAACTTATACAAAGGAAGTTGCCCACTAACTTGTGGGCTACTGCTCAACAATGATGAATACAGGAAGGTGCTGGAGCAGTTGACTCACAAACATGGTACATAGATTCAGGCTGCTCCAGGCACATGACAGGCAGCAGGCGGCTCCTGTTTAACTATATGGCAAGAGAAGGACCCAAAGTGACTTTTGGGAATGTGGAAAAACAAGGAGAAACCAAAGGAGCAGGAGACCTATCCATCAATGGACTTACAATCCAAAACATATCCTATGTTAAAGGATTAAAGTTCAATCTCATAAGCACAAGCCAGCTCTGTGACAATGGCTATAATGTTACATTCTCCAAAGACATCTGCTTGATTAGAGATGTCAAAAATGACAAAATTGTGCTCACTGGTAGAAGGAAGAAGGACATGTACATTGTTGATTGGAGCTCAGCAAAGGAAGGAATCTGTTTGGTGACAAAGGCAGACTCAAATTTGAGTTGGGAATGGCACAACAAATTAAGCCATCTCAACTTCAAAACAATCAACAAATTGTCCAGAAAAGGATTGGTGAAAGGTCTTCCTGAGATCAATTTCAAAAAGGACCATCTCTGTGATGCTTGCCAAAAAGGGAAACAAACCAAGGTATCATTCAAATCAAAGGAACTGGAATCATCAACTAGGCCCTTAAGCCTACTACACCTTGACTTGTTTGGACCAGTTGAACCAACAAGTTTAAGTGGTAGAAGATACACACTGGTGATAGTTGATGATTATTCTAGATACACTTGGACCGTATTCTTAAAGAAAAAGAATGAAACAGAGAAGAAACTTCCAGAACTGATGAAACTGATTCAAAATGAGAAAAGTCTCTCAATCCAGAAGATCCGGTCAGATAGAGGTACTGAATTCCTCAACTCTATAGTAATTCAGTACTGTGAGGAAAATGGAATCCATCAGCAAACTTCAGCTGCAAGAACACCTCAACAAAATGGTGTTGCTGAAAGAAGGAATAGGACACTCAAGGAAGCCGGAAGGACAATCTTAGAAGCAGCTGGTTTACCCAAAAGATTTTGGGCAGAAGCCATCAACACTGCTTGCTACACACAGAATAGAAGTCTCATTCATAAGACTTACAAAAAGACTCCATATGAACTATGGAAAGAAAGAAAGCCTAATGTTAGTCATTTCCATGTGTTTGGATCCAAATGCTTCATTCTAAACAATGGAAAAGACTATCTCAAGCCATTTGATCCCAAATCTGATGAAGGGATCTTCCTGGGCTACTCAGCAACAAGCAAGGCATTCCGGATCCTCAACAAAAGAACTCTTGTGGTAGAAGAATCAATCAATGTGGTTTTTGAAAATCACTCCACTGCTCAATCAAAAGAAGAAGGTGAGTCATCCAACTCAAAGAAGGACACTGGAAAGGCTCCAAGCTGCCTTCCAGGAAATGATAGAGAAAAAATAGCTGAACCTAATGTCAGTCCACAGCCGGCAGTGGACTCAACTGTCAGCCCACTGCCAGCAGGTGACTCACCAACAAACATCCTTCCAGACCTTCATGAAATTCCTAAACACCCTACTCTACCAGAAGATAGTGATGAAGAAGAAGTTGAGGATGACCAACAACTTCAAAGCAAAACCACCACATCTGACATTAGATGGTTGAACAAACATCCTCCACACCAAATCATTGGAAACATCCATGAAGGGGTTCGTACAAGGTCAGCAATCCAAAAAGAAGCACTATTCTCATGCTTCATCTCACAAATCGAACCCAAGAAAATTGAAGAAGCCCTACTTGACTCTGACTGGATACAAGCAATGCAAGAGGAACTAAATCAGTTCGAGAGAAACAATGTGTGGGAGCTTGTGCCCAGACCCTATCACCAACATGTAATAGGAACCAAATGGGTGTTCAGAAACAAGATGGATGAGGAAGACACAATTGTCAAGAACAAGGCAAGACTAGTGGCCAAAGGCTACTGCCAGGAAGAAGGCATAGATTTTGATGAAACCTTTGCTCCTGTTGCTAGATTAGAAGCAATAAGAATATTCTTGGCGTATGCTGCTCACAAGCAATTCACAGTCTATCAAATGGATGTGAAAAGTGCCTTCCTAAACGGTCTACTAGAAGAGGAGGTCTATGTGGAGCAACCTCCTGGTTTTGAAATCAATAGAGAGAAGGATCTAGTCTACAAACTGCATAAAGCTCTTTATGGACTCAAACAAGCCCCAAGAGCATGGTATGACACTCTCTCTGAGTACTTAGTGAATAATGGATTCACTAAGGGCAAAGTAGACAAGACTTTATTCAAAATTGAAGAAGGTCCCCACGTATTGCTTGTTCAAATCTATGTTGATGACATAATTTTTGGAAGCTCAAACCAAGCATTATGTGAGAAATTTTCAACTCTCATGCAAGGCAAATTTGAAATGAGCATGATGGGAGAGTTGAACTATTTCTTGGGACTACAAGTGAAGCAAACCCCACAAGGTATCTTCATCAACCAAGCAAAGTATACAAGAGATCTCATGAAGAAGTTCCAAATTGAAAACAAGTCCACTGTGAAAATTCCCATGAATACTTCACAAGGCTTGAGTCAAGATAATGATGGGAAAGATGTTGATCCTACACTCTACAGAGGATTGATTGGTTCCTTGTTATATCTCACAACTAGTAGGCCAGATATCTCCTACTCAGTTGGTGTATGTGCAAGATTTCAATCAAAGCCTAAGGAAAGTCATCTTCTAGCTGCCAAGAAGATTTTGAGGTATCTAAAAGGCAATCCTAACTCTGGATTATGGTACCCAACAAATGGAGGTTTTGAACTCTATGGTTATTCGGACTCTGACTTTGCTGGATGCAAAATTGATAGAAAAAGCACCTCAGGAACTTGTCAATTAATTGGTGGAAGACTTGTCTCTTGGTTCAGCAAGAAACAAAACTCAATTGCTACTAGCACTGCTGAAGCTGAATATATAACTGCAGGCAGCTGCTGTGCTCAAGTACTTTGGATGAAACAGCAATTAAAAGATTATGGAGAAGAAACAAAGGAGATTAGCATACTATGTGATAACACTAGTGTAACACCCCCAAATTTCCCGCCCAAAATAATACTTGAAATAATAATATATTGATAACAACCTTGATTTATTCTTTCAAAACAGATGAAAAGTTTTGCAGCGGAAATAACATTAAATGGGAAATAGGTGTTACCGCCACATCCGGTCATCTCTTAACCGGATGCACAGGCTATCCCAAAATAATATAAAACGAGTGTTCAACATAATTGGATTGTTTATTTATGACTAGGTTTGACTAAGGCATCTCTAAACCGCTCTCGGGAATCAAGCAATCATCAGTCAACATAAGCATCATCACCTGCACAAATAAAGTGCAGAAAACAAAACAAAGGAAAGAAAACAAAAATTAGCTTTAGAGCTAAGTAAGTACTACCCAACCCCGTAAAATAATCAGGTTTGGCGAAAAATAGTTTTTCATATAATACTTATATAAAAATGACACACTCCACCAAAATTCTTTTCTCTTTGATATTTCTCAAAATCACTTCTTTAATAAAGTCCTCAACTTTTCTTGGAAAATACTATAGTAACTCTTCTCTTAGAATTTCTCAAAATTCACTTCTTCTCTATCTTCCTAGTAATTTAGAAGGGCGGTGCTCAACACTCTGGTTGGGCCCGGTGGTTACGTTGTTATGTACGGCCACCCCGGGACTTTTGCCGGTACCACAACTGCTAATGGAAACGAAACGACTACCTTAAGTGTGCACACCCCCTAAAAGGGATTCCAAGCCCTCCGAGTAGTAAGTCGTCACGAGTAATCGGGACTCAGTCTACCAACTACCCCACCTTTAAAATTCTTGAATGATTAGGGACTACTACTACTATAACTTCTTCTTAAAAGGGATCATAGATCCAAATGTCACTTCAAACTCAAACTGTACTTCTCAGTAGTAGCAGCCTTAATCACCCTCCACATTTATCCGGATGTGGAAAACCGACACCACGGATTTCTCCCGGATGCTCACTTCTTATGAAAACGTAAATTTTATCTTGACTTTAGATATACTTTCAAAAAAATATTTCTCAATCTCTCTAAATAGTCTCAAAGTTATTTAAAAATATTTAATACCCAAAAGTACTTAGTTTGCACTTCTTAAATACCATAGATTTAATATCTCCTCAAAATTCACATACACATAACTCAAAATTCACACTTAATCACATAATGCATAATAAGCATATAATACGAGGAAACAATTTTGGATTGGCAGAGAAACTTACCTTAAGTCCTGATGCTCCTAATTCTCTTTCTCAAATCCGGTCTCTAAATGTTCACCTTTTTAATTAAGATGATATAATTAGTCACTTATTCTATTTGTAATAACTTATCCGATTTTCACCTTTTATTGTATTTATTCAAATTTATTAATATAATTAATTAAATAATTATTCAAACTTAGCTTATCCATTCATTAATCACTTTTACTAATCCATTATTTTGTTACTATATGGATTCGGCCAATAATTTTTAATTACTAATGATCCAATATCGTGTTTTACTATCCGAATTATATTTCAATTACATATCCAAATTTCACAATTTCTTTATCAACATTAATTTACTCTACTTATAAACATCAAAATAATTAATTATATTTTAATATTATTAAGTTATACAAATTATAAACATATTCGAATTACCTTCAATTATAGTTTATTACTAATATTTTCGTACTTAATGACTATCTTAATTAAATTCAGTAATTAATTCAATAATTCTTTATTAATTTCAATCTAGTCCGATAATACAAAGGTATCAAATAATTAACTAGCTCAATTCGTCATAATCTTTTTATTATTGACACCTATATTATTAATCCAAAGATTTTGTTAATAATCTGAATTATATTTAATTAAATTATTCAAATTTCATAATTACCTTAATCAACATTATTAGTGAATCCAAATGTTCCAGCAATTAACTAATCATCATTAACTAAACCTGATTTTATTAATCTACTTAACACTTAATATTTCCGAGTCCGTAATTTAATTTTATGAATCTACTTCCATTAATCCAATAATTAGTGAAAATAATACCTATCCAACTTTGTTTAATCTGATTATGTTATTAAGTCCAAATGACTAAATATTATTTTGATATAATGTACGTTTATTAGTTTTTATTAATTACTCATCAATTCATTTTAGCATTATGTAATTAGGTTATCTAACAATTAACAAATTTATCTAAGTGATTACTATCAATCAACCAAGCCAACTTCCTCATTAATATTTCTCATCTCAAATTTGTCAATTTTGCAGATTGTTATTCCTATTATTATTATTATTATTATTATCATTATTATTATTATTATTGTTGTTATTATTATTATTATTATTATTATTATTATTTCTTTTATTATAGCCCAAGTACTTAAGGTTGTGGTTGAACATTTAAAAAATTAGGCCCAGTTATTAAATAGACCCAAAATTTCAGCCCAACCATACAAAGAAGAATTGAATTGCAGAGGCATAGCCTCTATGTCATCTTCTTCCATGAAAAGTGTCGGTACGAAGGAAAACAAACGCAGAGAAACGAGGCTAACCTACGGTGATGATGGGAAGGGCGGTGTGTCTATGGAAGGAGAAGGACGGCAGTCGGCTGGTGTTGGCAGCAGTAGTTGCTCCGTTCTTCGACGGCAAACCAGTCCGGCGGCCACCCCGGTGAGCTCGTTCTTCCACGTTTCACGACCGTTTTTATTGATTCTTCTTCCGTTGGCTTCCTCTCACGAAGGGAAATGATTTAATGTGATTTTTGGCTTCGGTTTGGGGTTATAATGAAGGGTCGAAAATTTGACTCATATAGGCGTATATGCGTATATCAGTCTATGTATATATATGTAACTATATATATGCACGGGTGTTAAGCTCAGCTTTGGTGTAGATGAAAGTGTAGGTCGGGGCTGGTATTTATACTGATAGATAGAGGGTTATGGGTTTGACATTCGAACGCATCCCATTGGCTTTGAGCTTGTTTGGTTTTACCTGGAAGACTCCCACTCCGTATATAAATACATATATGTTGGTCTGGATACGTAAGTTATAGAGCTAGGGAGGAATAGATTGATCACTATATGACATCCCATGTGGGTGTACCTGATTTGTAAAGATATGGTTAATGTATGATGTATTTTATTTTATCTTATTTTTGGCCATATTGGTTGACATCTCCGACCACCATATGTGATTGAGTGTGCAAAGCATATGGCTACCATGTGCATATTATTGATATGGAGTATTACTTGGTTATTAGATGAATGATGATGTTATGTGTTTCGTATATCCTTGCTATTGCAGCCATATTATTGTTATTATGCATTATTATTAGTTTTTAGAAGTCAACTCTTTCAACATTGTATTCTTGTATGGATTTTTTTTTTTAACTCGTATCTTCAAATTCATATATCACTTTTTTTATGTCAAGTCTTTTCCGGTCAACAATATCATTATAAAAATGTCACTTTTATTATTGAAACATTTTTATCTGATTAAAAATGTCACCAATGTTAAGATTTTATCTGATTCACTTGATTATTAAAAAAAATCACTTTCGTAATATTTTGCTAACTAATAAAATTTGTTTATTTTATTTTATTAAATTTTTCGAGGTGTCACAACTAGTGCTATTGCTATCACTCATAATCCTGTCTTTCATTCAAGAACCAAGCACATTGAGATCAGGCATCACTTTATCAGAGAGCATGTTGAGAAGAAAACCATCAAGCTTGAATACATCCCCACGGAAAAACAGCTGGCTGACATCTTCACCAAGCCATTGAATGAA
The DNA here is from genome assembly GCA_945859915.1 of Cuscuta epithymum. NCBI lineage: Eukaryota > Viridiplantae > Streptophyta > Magnoliopsida > Solanales > Convolvulaceae > Cuscuta > Cuscuta epithymum. The sequence continues at coordinate 607,953 of CAMAPF010001010.1, forward strand.
GCAAGATTCAACCAACTAAGGCAAGAGCTTGGAATGTTAGATGGTCTAGATCAAGCGAAGGAATAACCCTGCATTTATTCAGGGGGAATCAAATTCCATAATCAAGGGGGAACTCCTAGCCATCTGTTGAGGGGGAACTATCAGAGGCAGCCATCTCGGCTACTCCCAATCCAAAAGGAATGAAGCATCAAGGTCCAAGAAAGTCTATCTCAGACTTTCAAAAGAAAGAAGAAGTCAAAATACAAGGAGTAGGCTCAGCAGGTGACTGTTCAAAACAGCAGTAGGGTCAGCAGGCAGCTGACCAACTAGACCACTGCTACATGTGAAATAGGAGGACTTGAATTAATACTTTCATAAAGAAGAGTACAAGCTTGGAACAAGAAAGAAACAATGGAGGTACAGACACTGGTTCACAAAATTCCAGCAGATGTCTGCCTCAGAAGCAGAAGCCTGTCTTAGGACAGCAGTTGGCTCACTTTCTGGTCCAACATACGTAGAATCTCAACACGTGGCATATGTCATCTAACTCTCTCATATCAAGAATTCTAAACAGGTACCCTTCATCTTCACAAACCATCCAACATCTACCCAACTTTGAGCCCTCTGTTGCAAGTGTGAACGGAGTAAATGCTACGCGTGTCCAGCCGTTCTCTCTAACGGCTATATTCCAACGGCTAGTTCCCGATAACCTATAAATACTCCCTCCGTACATTCCCCTTCACACTTTTCACTTTGTGATCTCTTTCTACCTATTTCAAAGCTCTCAAATTCACTCTAAGCATTCTGAAAAGCTCTATTACACCCAACCACCGCAAACCATTCCATTCTCCATATACACCCAAATGGCCTCCCTTGTCCAAATTTCCAAATCCATCTTCACCGGGTCCATCCTAAACACTCCAAGAATTCTTGAGAAAGCAGAGAACAAGGATCTCATGAGGGAACTTCTCAGAAAACTAGAAACAACAGGACTCATGAAAATGGCTACCTTTCCTTACCCCTGTTTCTACCCCGAGGTAGTAGCAGAGTTCTACACCAACTCCACACCTGAGACGTTGAAATCTGTAGTGATGGGGTTCGAGGTAGAGATAAAAGAAGAAGACATAAAGGAAATGCTTTCTCTACCTGGGGATGAAGCCAGAAACGTCAATGACATCACCCTTGAAGAGCAAAGCTTCAAAGAAATTGTATTCCTCCCAAAGGCTCAACACCTTAACACTCTAAAGGTAAAGAAGGGCATGCTGGTACCAGAATATTCTCTTCTGATGGACATCCTATACAAATGCATTGACAACAGAACAACTGCATTGGATGAAATAAATGCACAAAGGGCACTTCCACTAGCAGCCATCATCTCTGGCTCCCCACACAACTGGTCTCGGTATGTGTACAACGAGATACTGAAGTATGTAAACAAGTCACACAAGGGACGAGGAAAGGATGGAAGCCTACCATTGCTAGGGTATGGGTTCTTGATTGGAGAACTCCTAAGAAGGAAGGGGATAGTAGGGGAAATCAAGGAAGAAACCAACTGGAGGAAATTCCTCCACCAAACCTCCAAAGCTGGTGCTCCACAAATACCAAAGACAGACCCCTCCTTTGTCTCCAACGAACTCCTCTTGGTATCATTCAAAGTTGATACCAAGACAGCCAAAAGACTACGCTCAGGGTGTCAAGATCCTAAATCCAAGAAGCAAAGAAAAGCAACAAGGAATCTGCAAGACGAGCTTAACGAGGCGGCCTCAGTCATCCAAGAAAAAGAAGCAGTGGCCTCTCCTTTAACCATCATACAAGAAGAAGCAGAGTCCTCTTCCAGCTCATCCAATGGAAGCAACAGCTCTGCTCTCCCTCTCTCTGTTCTAATTCCCAGAATAACTCAGCAAGGAGAGCAGGTCACTCCTTCATCCCCAGTAGCGAACTCACCCCAGATAACTCCACTAGAAGAAGAGCAGGAGACTCAACAAGGAGAGCAGATGGCTCCTCCAGAGACAGAACAGCCAACTCCCAACTCAACTCAACAAACAAATGGCTCCACCTTCACCAACAGACCACTCACCAACTCCTCTGCAAAAATTAGAGGCTGAATGGGCTAGAGTCAAAGCTTGGAGAGAATGGAAACTCTCCAAAATTCTCCATCAAGCCAGGACCCTAACAAAATTCATTAGTGAAGAGTACTTTGCTCTCACCTGGCTTGGAACTGAAGACATAGCCAAAGCCACAAATCTTCACCAGATGAATCTGGTCTATCTCACAAAGAAGAGGCAGCTAACTGATGAATCACCAGAGGAGCACTCCGAGGATAAAAATGATGATAGTGATTCTGATGATGATGATAACAACCACTCTGGTCCAAATAACCCTCCACAGAATAGAGGTAAGCAAATCATCTCCTCTTCCTCTTCCAGTGATAAAGAACTTCAAATGGTTCTGGGAAAATCTAAATTTGAGACCAGAGGAGGTGGAGAAACCTCCAAAGCAATGGAGGAAGTAGCTCATCAGCCCACTGCTGATCAAGAGCAGACGCCTAGTGCACACTCTCAAGCGTCTACTCAAAACATAGAGCAGCACTCTCACACATTCATTCTTGAACCCGAGGACAATGAAGAGGACACTGCTACCTTGGCAGATGTCTTCATTAGGGAAAGAAGAGCAACAACCAAGTTCATAAGTAATGCTGAAGTTCGACTGCACAAACGGCTCATCAAGATGAAGAAGCAACTTGAAGCAAGACTGGACATGAGGTTTGCAAAAGTCCACTGCCATCTTAAAAGCAACCTAATGATCCAGCAAGTGTTCAATTCTGAACAAAAAGCTCAACTCAGCATCCAACTCTCCAGGCAACCAGCTCAAATGGAAGCTATACACAAGGAGCTTGAAGATCTACGCGCCAAAGACAAAGCACTGGAAGACCAAATCCACGCCTCGCTAAGGGAACTAAGACACCAAGAGCTAGCAGGTGCCTCCCAACCCTCAGCAGAGTCCTCTGGGCAGGTACACTCTCTTCCCTCTTTACCTCCCAACCTTGAGCAGGCCCTCCAAACAATTCAAGAGCATGAGGCTTACATCAACAAACTAAGGAATGAAGAACTCCCTGCCATGCTCAAACTATCTCAGAAATTCCTTGTAGAACAGCAGGCTCATGTACAAGCATATGGGAAGTTAACAACGGCTATTAAGAACAACTTTCAAGTTCTTCAAAAGGCTACTCAGGACACCTTTTGGAAGCAAGGGTCTGACTTTCAGAAGCTAGGACAGAGCCTAGTAGCTACACAGGACAAGCTTCAAAGATTAGAGCTTCAAAGATTAGAGCATGAAGTCAAAGATGAAGTCAAAACCGATCTTTTGGACATCAATAACCATATCAAGGCCCTGTCCATTGAAGTATATGGTCTCGATCCATCAAGGAGGCAAATTGAAGATCCTGACTCTGACCCAGAAATAGAAGCACTCTTCAAAGAGAGTGAGACCCCTGCTGATGATGCCAAAAAGGGGGAAAGGACAACTCAAGCAGGTCCCTCTTCCTCCAGATCAGCAGCAGCAAGAAAAGCAGCTGCAACAAGAAGGAAGAACAAGCTGCTCCAAGAAGAAGCAGAGATCAGAAAAAGGAAAGCAGAAGAAGCCAAGAAAAAGCTGGAAGAAGTCAACAAAAGCAGACTTCAAGAAAAGTCCGAAAATGACTAAAAACTATTGTACTTTAGACTGTAGACTAATGTACAATATTCTCAATGAAAATCAATAAAAACAATTGTTTCTTGTGTTGTATAGTTTTGGCATCATCAAAAAGGGGGAAACTGTTAGTACCCAATTTTGATATATTTTGATGATGCCACTATACTTTGCACCCGTACATTGTGTCTAAATTAAATTCAAGTATTAGCACTCAAATTATTCAAATGTGACAAAATAAATGTACAATTTTTGAGACTAATGAAATAGTACCGGAAAAAGTAAAAATGCAATAAGGTACTTTTTGTGTACCTTAAACGGATATTTAGATCCAACCGGCACATATCATTTGGCTCAAAGATTAAATAAATGTCACATTTTAAAGATGCTCGAAAAATCATATACATCAAAGGTGTATGATTGTAAGACAAAACTTGACCAGCATTAAAAACTCAAACAGGTACATGGTCCTACAGCATGGGACGTCCTTTTGGAGTGAAGCTGCAGCGGCTGAAGACAAACCCATGCCTCAGCCCAATTATTCAAGACAGAAAACAAAAATATTAAAAGCTCCTACACAAGAAGACGAATGTACAATTCGTCCCAGCCAGACCCTCAACACACAAGATTAATCCATCTCAACCAACGGATGAGATTAATCAACCATGAAGGCCTATAAATATAGGTAGAAGCATGAGTTCGAAGATAAGCTTGAGCATCCTAAGTAGAGAAATAATTTCATCAAAGCATATACGAGATATCTAGCAAAAGAGAAAGTGCAAACTCAACTTTACTCTCTGCTTAGCCTCATGCTTCACTAAGCTCTTAGATTAGATCAATACTTTTACATTTTTAGAGCTTAGTTCATAGTTGGAGGTTAGAACTTTCTTGTAACATTTCACAAGTGGTTGTAAACACTTAGGAGAACAGTTGTTCGGATCCTAAAGTGTAGTTAGATAGATAGAGTACCTTTTGATCCCCACTGGATCAATTGAGAAAAGTCTAAGGACTGAGTAACTTTGAGTGGTGCTATACTCATTGTGAAAAACCTTCAATCTAGGCCTAAGAGTTGTAAAGGCTAGATTGGCACTAAGTGTATTGGGCTGAATACTTTAGTGGAAATCCATTTGAAAGAGAATGGGACTGGACGTAGGAGGATTACACCACCTCTGAACCAGGATACATCGTGTGTTGATTTCACTTCATTCAACAAAACACACACCCAGCACTTCTCGTATAAAGATTGTAGTTTGCCAGCAGCATCTTAAGCAGTTGTCTTAATTGACCCAACTGCTTATCCTTCTGCTTAATTACTCACTCTCTTTGAGGCTATCTCCATAAAGTTCACTTGCTAAAGCATTATCAAAAAGGTTGTTCTATCAGTTCTCGGAAATTCACTTTCAAAGTATAGCAGGTGCCTCAGCAGTCTCCTCAGTACCACCCAACTGCCGAGCTCCCTGCTCACATACGTATATTTCCTTTAAACAACTCAACATCACCAGATCCTCATAACATCATCACACGAAGTTTTGCTTAAAAGGATCTCTGAAAATCTGCTTATAACCGAAGCAGGTGACTCAGCAGTTCCCTTTGTACCACCCAACTGCCAAGACCACTGCTACAGTTAAACTTCATCTTAACCTTACTTAAGTACTTTTTCAGACATCCTTCTTGTGTTCTAAACAACGTTTCACCATCACTTTTCATCATAAAATCAATACTTCTCTAGCAGTTGCCTCAGCAGTTCCCTGCTACCTAGTCAACTGCTAAGCTAACTGCCAAGCCAACAGCTAGCTATCTAAGTCCAATCTTCCCAAAATTAGAAAGTGGTCAAACACTCATTACATAAAGGGTAAAGACTTCCGCTGTGCATCTATTAATCTCTCAAAAGATTATAGATCAACTTTTCTAGAGGGAAAACTTCATAAAGCTGAAAAAGATTTAAAAGTCTATTCACCCCCCCCCCCCCCTCTAGACTTTTACCCTATCCGGGACCATCAGATGGTCTGCCTGACATTGTCTACAAGAAGGAGACCCTCTGCAGTGCTTGTCAGAAAGGCAAACAAGTGAAGACCTCATTTAAGCCCATAGCTGGAGATCTTTCTACTTGTCCTCTAAATCTGATCCACATGAATTTATTTGGACCAGTTGAAACTCCCAGTGTTGGTGGAAAAAGATATACTCTTGTTATGGTTGATGATTACTCAAGATACACATGGACTGTGTTCCTAACAAAGAAAAATGAAACTCTTCAGAAGTTGCCATCTCTGATAAAGCAACTTCAAACTGAGAAGAATATGAAAGTCAGAACCATCAGATCTGACAGAGGAACTGAATTTGTCAACAAAGTGATCAAAGACTTCTGTGATCAGAATGGCACATTCCATCAACTTTCTGCTGCCAGAACACCCCAACAAAATGGTGTTGCAGAAAGAAGGAACATAACTTTAAAAGAAGCTGCAAGGACAATGATTGCTGAATCAGGGTTGCCCATCAGATACTGGGCTGAAGCAATCAACACTGCATGCTACACCCAAAACAGAAGCATGATCCACAAGAATCATCAAAAGACCCCCTACGAGCTGTGGAAAGGAAGAAAGCCAAACATCAGCTACTTCCATGTGTTTGGATGCAGGTGCTATATTCTAAACAATGGAAAGGAGAATCTGAAGGTATTTCAAGAAAAAGCTGATGAAGGTGTATTCTTAGGCTACTCAAGTTCAAGCAAAGCCTATAGGATACTTAACAGGAGAACTATCCAAGTTGAAGAATCCATTCATGTCAAGTTTGATGACTGCACCCCTGCTGAAGAAATATCAGAGACTCTTCAGAAAATCAATCCTGATGATAAGACTTCAGAACCACCAGAAGAGGTCACCATCAACCCTGTATTATCAATTCCTCCTGCTAATCCAATTCTGATAGACAAAGATGAAGATGAAGAATCAGAAGATGAACCATCAGAGTTGCCTAGACAGCAACTATCAGAACCTGATCTAACTTGGTTAAGAGACCATCCTCCTAATCAAGTAATTGGTCAAGTCACCAGTGGTGTTAGGACCAGATCTGCATCTAGAAGAGAAGCCATGTTCACCTGCTGTATTTCCCAGATAGAACCTATGTGTGTGGAAGAAGCTCTAGAAGATTCAGATTGGATCAATGCAATGCAAGAAGAGCTGACACAGTTTGAAAGAAATCAAGTATGGGAACTTGTTCCTAGACCAAAGCACCAGAATGTCATTGGAACCAAATGGGTATTCAAGAACAAAGCAGATGAAGAAGGCAACATTGTAAGGAATAAAGCAAGGCTTGTAGCAAAGGGATACTGCCAAGAAGAAGGCATAGATTTTGATGAAACCTTTGCACCTGTTGCAAGACTGGAAGCAATCAGAATCTTTCTAGCCTATGCTGCCTACAACGACATCAAAGTCTACCAGATGGATGTCAAGAGTGCATTTCTGAATGGAGAACTTGAAGAGGAAGTTTATGTTGAACAACCTCCAGGTTTTGTCATTCCTACTCAATCTTCTTGTGTCTACAAGCTCAGAAAGGCCCTCTATGGTCTTAAGCAAGCTCCCAGAGCTTGGTATGACACATTGTCCCTATTCTTAGTGAACCATGGGTTTACTAAAGGAAAGGTTGACAAAACTCTATTTCAGATTTTTGCTGCTAATCATATTCTGTTAGTACAAATTTATGTTGATGACATTATATTTGGAAGCACTAATCCAGAATTATGCAAAAAGTTTTCTAAAGTTATGCAGAAGAAGTTTGAAATGAGCATGATGGGAGAACTCAGTTATTTCCTTGGATTACAAGTCAAACAAGTTCCAGAAGGCATCTTTATCAACCAAGGAAAATACACCAGAGATCTCATCAAGAAGTTTGGAATTGATGGAAAATCTTCAGTCAAAATTCCTATGAATGCATCTCAAGGAATTGGACCAGATGATGAAGGAAAGGATGTTGATGCAACAACTTATAGAGGAATCATTGGATCTTTCCTCTATCTGACTGCAAGCAGACCAGACATAGCATTCGCTGTAGGAATCTGTGCCAGATACCAATCAAAGCCCAAGGAGAGCCATCTAGTTGCTGCTAAGAAGATTATCAGATATATCAAAGGAAATCCAAATGCAGGCCTATGGTATCCTAAGGGAGGTAATTTTGAACTAATTGGTTATTCTGATTCAGATTTTGCAGGTTGTAGATTGGACAGGAAGAGCACTTCTAGTCACTGTCAATTGCTAGGTGGGAGACTTGTCTCCTGGTTTAGCAAGAAGCAGAACTCAATCTCAACTAGCACTGCTGAAGCTGAGTACATTGCTGCTGGAAGCTGCTGTGCTCAATTGCTCTGGATGAAGCAACAACTCAAGGATTATGGAGTGCAAGCAAAGGAAATCAAGCTGCTATGTGACAATACCAGTGCCATTGCCATCACTCAGAATCCTGTGCTGCATTCAAGGACAAAGCATATTGAGATCAGACATCACTTCATCAGAGATCATGTGGAGAAGAAGCACATCTCAATTGAGCATGTTCCAACTGAAGATCAGCTTGCAGATATTCTAACCAAACCTCTCTCAGAGGCAAGGTTTAACAAGCTAAGGGAAGAACTGGGAATGATGGATGATCTTCCCAGAGATACATGAATCAGAGTTGCAGAAGTATCAGATGTGGATTCATCAGAACACCCCATCTCTGATACCTGAGCTCTTGTCCATCAGAAGCTAGAATCAGAGTTGCAGAAGCATCAGATATGGATCCATCAGAATTCACCACCTCTGATACTCTTTTCCACCAGAGGACCCTGTATCAGAGTACCCCTTCTCTGATACATGGACTGCTATTCATCAGAGTGGCTGTGGACTTAGAAATTTTTTTTCTAAATTTCGGGCGAGACTATTCAATAAACTGGGTTTTACCTTTTTACCCCCAGTAGTTATTACCATTTTTGGAAAACGGCTTTCCGCCCGCACTCCATTAAATGCGACCTCGAAACCGCAAATTATATCAAACGTCCACTAACCTAAATCCATATATACCCATTCTGAAACCTAAATCGCTACTGCAATTTTACTTTCGTCTTCAAGCTTTATTTCTCCAAATTCTCAACCTTCAAACCTCTCAAATCTTTCCAAAAACCTGAAAATGAAGTTCATGAATATCACCGATCTCTCAGATTCTGAAGCCAAGGCGCTTGTGGCTAACATTGCCACCGGGATGAAGGTTGACATGTCCTCCTTACCATTGCTGGCCGAGAACAAGAAAGTTATGAAAGCAGTCATCGCTGGGATGATTGACTCGCAGCTGAACAAGATAGTGGCTCATCCTTATGAGCACTTCAGCAACTTGGATGTGGCTGAGTTTTACCTCAACGCCTACATCACTGACAACACCATCCATTCTCAAGTCCAGGGGAAGGACCTGAAGATAGATGCTGATGCTCTCAATGAATTCTTCGACATCAAGCTCGATCCTCAAGAAGAGGATACTACCAGCCTCATCGAGCTTGACGATGTGAACATCTCTGTTCAAACCTTTGCTGAAACCTACTGCCGGGAGGATGCAACCGGAGTAGATAAGCTATACATGAAGAAAAACCAGCTCAAGAAGGACTATGAACGCCTAATGAGCATTATGCACCGTTGTCTGTGGTGCAAAACCGGCTCCACTGATCAGATGAACAACTCTAATGCTAAGGCCATCTATGCTGTTCATAGAGGTATGAACATCAACTGGGGAAAGGTACTTTTCCAGTCCATCTCTGAGTCCGTTGCTAAGAAGGACAAAAAGACAGGGATGTTCTCCACCAAGATGGGTCATGGACTTCTGATTTCTAGGCTCATCTCAAATGCCAACATTGCACTTAGAGAAGCAAATGAAGTAAACCACAACAAGACCATCTTTCTCACCGCCTCCCCCAAACTACATGTAGCTGTTGCTGCAGAGCTGAAGAAAACTAGCAAGCTTGAGCAACTGAGAGAGAAACAAGCTACCACAGTTGAGGTTGATGATGAACAACCCAAAGGCAAGAAGAAAAAGCTTCAGAAGAAGCCTAACAGCACTCCAGAGAAATCTGCATCAGAGGAGGATGCACCAGCTATGGCCCCTGTCAAAAAGTTGAGACAGAAGAGGAGAAGAAGAGCTGTAATTCAGAGCGACTCTGATAGCTCACAATCTCCTATCAGAGTACAGAAGAAGAAGAAGAAGAAGAAGAAGAAGAAGAAGAAGATGCCCAACTCTCCTCCAAGGGAATCAGAACCTCAGGGGGAACCTGCGTCAGAGTTGGCTGCTGCACTGGAGATCTCTGATGCTCAGGGGGAACCTGAATCAGAGGTCCAACCCCTCTCTATGCCAGAACTGCAAGTCGCCATCTCTACACCAGAGCACCACACCAACTCAACTGCCCTTGAAAGGCAATTTCAGAGAGTGCTAACTTGGAGAAAATGGAGAATGGGACCTCTGCATCAGATACTTGCACAGGCTGCAGAATTTGAATCTGAGGAAGAAGAAGTCCTCAAGTGGGCAGGGACTGATGATGTATCCCTATGCTTCGACCTTCAGTTCCTACACTCTGTACATGACAAAAAGAAGGAAAACCTCAAGGGGAAGGAGAAGTTGACTGCTCCACCATCAGAAGAGTATGTCAAAGCCTTATCAGAACACGAGGTTCCCATCTTTGATGAGTGGCTGATGGAAAAGAAAAGGAGGGAGTCTCTGATCAAGATGAAACCTTTACCCGGTGCAGAGGGAGAGTCATCAACTGCCAATGACCTATCTCGAGCAATGCAGCATCTTATCAGAGAATGGAGAGACTCTCAACTTGAAGAAACAACTTTAGAGGTATTACCAGAATCCCCTACTCCTCTAATTACTTTACAACCAACTCCATCTCCTCCACACTCTTCTCCTAAATCTCCATCCCCCGAACCCACAACACCCACTTACACCCACTTACACTCCTCCACCCTCACCTCAACCTCCACCACACTCACCCACTCCATCACCAAAGAAAACCCCATCCCCAGTCCATCAGAAATCCCCCTCTCCTCACAGAACCCCAACCCCTTCACCCAAGAAGCCATCACCTAAACAACCATCACCCTGCAAACCCTTCACCCCCATCAGAAACCGATCTCCCTCACCTCCTCCCTCTCCACAACATCATAAAGCTCCTACCTCTCATCAGACTTCTCCCCATCAGCAACCCAATACTCACAACTCTCCACCAGCTCCTCCACAGCACTCTTCTCCTCCTTCAAAGCAAGTACTCACCCTTGCCCAAGGCAATACTCCTGCACAATCCTTCATGGCTGATATAGAGCAGGTTGGACAGCAAATAGCCAAGGGAATGGAGAAGATACTAGATGCTGAGTATGACACTGATTCTCATCTCACCAGAGTCAGTGAACATCTCACCAAAGGCATCCATATGCTACTAAAGCATGTGGGAATCATTGCCACGGCCTTTGAGGTCCACAAGGATAAAACCGCAGAAAATCTGAGCAGCATTGCTAAGGAAGTGGATGGAATCTCTGCTGTCCTATTTCATCATTCCAAGGCTCTTGAAGAGCAGGACAAAGCAATCAAGGGCATCTCTGATTCCATTGATGATCTCCAATGGTCCTCTGATAAAGCTCGTGAAGAGATTCAGAATGTAGAAGGACTATGCAAGGACTCTAAAGAACTCACCATTAAGCTGATCAATGGTGGAAAGGACAGAGATCACAAGTTGACTCTCCTTGAAGCTACTACAAAAGATATTCAGTCTGCTGTAGACAAACAGAAGGAGCTTATTGAAGGTCTGGCATCTGTAACCGAGACTCTGCCAGGTGCTCTTGAAGCCATTAAGGAAAATCAAGCCACTGAATTCTCAAAGATTGAACTCCTACTTGGTGATCTTGCTGATGCCAAAAAGGGGGAAGAAATCAGAAAACCTGCTAGAGCTATCAGAGCTGCAGAAGGAGCAGAAGGTACAAGCACCAGAGCTCTGATCTCTATCTCTGGCACGCCTGATCCTTCAATATATTTTGAGAGAGCCAGGCAGAAACAGATTGCTGCTGGTATCCAAAGACCAACCCCTCCCAGATCCAAGAAAGGGAAGAAGACAGCCTCCACTTTCACTCTTGCTCAATGGCTTAAAAGTGATCTAGCCAAACCTGATGCTGCTCAATTTCAAGAAATGAAGAAGCACATGACTCCTCTCCAACAGGAAAACCTTATTCTGGATAGAGATGGGATGATCATCATAAATCATGGTGGCTCCATGCAAGAAGCAGCAGATTGGTGGCACATGAAAGTGATCCCTGGCAATGACTTCTCTGAAGCCATCAGAAACTATCTTGACTGCAAGCTTGAACCTCATTGGAAGGAGTGTCAGAATCCAAGGAACTTGGCCTCCATCAGAACAAAGGTAAATGCACTTCTGAAGAAGATTGACGATGCAGAAGCTCAACTAGAAGAGGAAGATATCTAATCTCTATCCTCTTGTTGCTTTAAATATCCTTTATTAATAAGATAACCAGCTTGCCTCTATTTTGCATGGCAATTTCAAATTCTTTCTACTTGCACTCTGATTATTTATGCTCTGATACCTTGTGTTATTTCTTATTTCGCTTATCTGATTGACTGTATCTTACTCTTACTATTTTCCTATGCCAAGTGCCCACCAAGATTCTAAATGAAAGTTTATCTTTAACTTATTTTCCTTCATGGTGAAAGGAACTTCTCTGGAAATAGTTTAAGGGTTTTGGCATCATCAAAAAGGGGGAAATTGTAAGGAATAAATGTAATTAGATTTTGATGATGCTAGGATAATTAGATTAGAATTTTAAAGTACCCCAATTAGACTTTATGTATTAGAATTTTTTCATTTGTAAGTATTAGTGTAGTCGAAGATCAGAGCTGCTATATGAGAACTTCTTTCAGAGTTGCTCTTAGGAAGTCATGAGAGTTGATCATCAGAGAAGCATCAGAGTTCCCTCTTCAGAGCTCGACTAGAAGCTTCATCAGAACTCAAGATCAGAGAAGCATCAGAGTTGGATGTATAGCTTCATCAGAACTCAAGATCAGAAAGCATCAGAGTTCCCACACCAGAGCTCGACTTGAAACTACATCAGAACTACTCTTCAGGAAGCCATCAGAATCCAACGTATCAGAAGACTCCGATCAGAGTCCGACTAACACTTAGAAGATTTCAAGCAACATCCAACAGCTATGAGTTCAACGGGTATAACATCCAACGGCTAGAAGACTGTGCATGAAAGGAAAGCATTTAATGCACATTAAATGAGCCTGATACGCTTTGGATTTATTGCAAATGATTGACCGAGGAATCCGGGAAGGTATATTATAAAAATAGAAACCTTCCAAAGCGGCGGTCAAGTCAACAGTACGTGCATTTAATGCAGTTGTCTCCTCCTCCAACGGGCAGACAACCTCAGTATATAAGCTACACGAAGAAGAACAAGGAAGACAACTTTTGCTCTGAACTTCATACTACAAGCATTCTTGAGATTCAAACTCCACAACACAAAAAACAAGAAAAAGCTTACGTTGGGAAGATTCAACCTCACAATCTCTCATCCCCAACAAGAGCAAAGTTCATCCTGTTCTTCAACACTTCAAGAACTTCAACTACATATCTTTTGTAACGAAGCTAGTTGGAGAAAACTCTGTTTTCAAAACATCTTCTGAAAAGAAGGGCGTCCAAGTAACTGCAGTAGTGAAGTGGTGATACTTCCGGGAAGCTGAGTTAAAGGACTAGCCATCAGGACGTGGAATTGCATCCTGGGTGGCATCTAGGCTTGAAGAAGACGAGGAGTGCTTCTTAAGTGCTAGAGATTAGCTTTGTAACCGATCTACTTCAAAGCTAGTGGAACAGTGGATTAGAGGAACGAGTTGTTCCTTGAACCACTATAAAAACTCCGGTGTCATTTACTTTACGCATTTATTTACTGCACTTAGGATTTTTTTTTTTTTTTTTTTTTAACCCGGTAGGTCAACCACCAAAATCAGTGGGGCAAATGCCGGGGAACATTTGCCAGATTTTATTAAAAAAGTAGATGAATACGAGTACAATCATAATCAAAACAAATATTGGGGGGACCAAACCTTGCCCAATAAAAATAAAACACGACAACATTTAAGAAAATTGGAAAAAACTCAAACCCAATCTATCTGCAATTATGGCACGTCTAATATGGACCGGAAGTTGCCGAGCATTAGAGCAAATTGACAAGACATCAGACTTGATTTTGGACAAAAAATGAGCTGGCCAGTTAATCTCTCGTTGAATATGTCTGAACTGAATATGCGATCCAGCCTTCCAATCTCTAACATCCTCCACAAGCTTCCTCCATCTTCCACCCTTCTTCCCCCCTATAATTTCTTCAATCGCCAATAAGGAATCTGATTCAACCTCCAATCCATTGAAACCATTCGCAATCGCCCATGCAACAGAAATATGAATCGCTTTTATCTCTGCATCTAAAGCCGAAGCCGCAGAAATGGGAAAATGAAGAGCCACCTCCATCTCACCTGTTCTGGATCTTAGAACTGCACCGCCAGATGCTCCATTGAAGTTGAAAGAAGCATCAATGTTCATTTTGTACTCCAGATCAGGTAATTTCCATTTCGAAGCTTGAACCTTTGTTTTATTAAAATGAAAAGATAATGGTAAAAGCCTTTCCTCATAGAGAATCGAACTAGAATTCCCAATTTTGAGATTGTTGAGCTTGGCCACCGACCAATTTTGAGTGAAAATCTTTATTTGCTTTATAATCAAACTTGTGCTTGGAATTTGACTTTCCCCTCCCCAAATTAGTCGACAATATTTCTTCCATAGATGCCAGGAGATAATACCGGCCATATTGTGCTTGAAAACGTCCAGGATGTTCCTGTTACCAGCCTCTAACCACCACGCAATGAACATTTGCCTCAAAGAGGCTGAATTAGGAGGAATAGGAACTCCAAAAATTCCCAAGAAGTACTTCCAAATATCCCAGCTAAAAGAGCAATTAAGTAAAACATGATCCATGACATCCGAGTCCTTTTTGCAGAAAGGACACCGGGAAGGGAAAACAGCAATGTTAAACCTACTCAGATTTTCTGGAAAAGGTAGTATTCTGTTAAGAACTTTCCATTGAAATATTTGTATTTGACTTTGCTGCTTTTTATGCCAGGCATGTTTAAAGGAAAAGATTGTGCTTCTGGATCTTCTAACCTTCTGATATGCTGAGGAAATTGTGAATCTACCATCCTGTTCAGGTATCCACACTAAGTCCCCATCCTGATTAGACGTAGTGAGCATCTGTCCCACTTCATGAATGTTACAAATTCTTTTCCATACCCCTGAATCAGTTTGCTTTGGGATCATATTTCCATTCCTTGGGTATCTAGCTCTACAGAAATTTGCCCACATAGTTTGATTGCTTTTCCACTTCCACCATAATTTCAGGGAATAGGCCTTTTCAATATCATCAAAAGATCTAATATTTAGCCCACCTTCATCATAAGGCATACACAAATCCTTCCATCTAATCCAGTGATACTTCTTCCTAGTAGCATCTGACCCCCATAGGAAATGGGACATTTTCTTTTCTAAACATCTACTGATAGACTTAGGAATAGTATCCACCGCCAAAACATGTAAAGGAATGCTATTAAGAACATACTTAATAAGTAAGAGCCTGCCACCAAAGCTTAAATTTTTTTGCTTCCAAGTAGTGAGTTTTTTTTATCAAAACTCTGCAGAATATGAGTACAATAATTCCTCCTGTTTATTCCTTTGTGCAGGTTGGAGCCTAAATACTTCATGGGCAGAGAGACCTTGTTCATACCCAACAATCTTTCCATCTTCCTAATCCTGGCAAGGGAGGTTTTACCACACCCAAAACTGCTCTTTTCAAAATTAATTGCCTGACCTGATGCCCGTTGATAAAGCCCTAAAAATCTTTTGAAGTTTTGAATGGATCTAGCTTCCCCATTTAGAAAGACTAGAATATCATCAGCATAACTGAGATGGCTGACTGGATGGCCTACCGGCCCCAAATAAAAAGGCTTTATTTTGTTTCCTGATGTTAGGCTCTTCAGTCCTCTTGATAGGGCTTCTGTAGCAAGAATGAAGAGGTAGGGGGAAAGAGGGTCCCCCTGCTTTACCCCTCTATGTGGCCTAAAGAAGCCTTTTGGGGATCCATTAATTAGAATGGAGAAGTGAGTAGCCTGTAGGTGGTTCAAAACCAACATAACAAAATTGTCAGAAAATCCAAATTTAGATAGAACAGCCTTTAAGAAAGCCCAAGATAACCTGTCAAAAGCTTTGGCCATATCCAGCTTAACAACTAAGTTCGTGCCCCTTACTTTTCTGTCAATTGAATTAATCATTTCCTGAGCCACAAGTACATGCTCTGAAATGTCTCTGCCCTTCATAAAACCTGCTTGTTCGACTGAAATCATTTTAGGAAGTATGTGTATAAGCCTAGAAGCCAAGACCTTTGTGCAGACTTTGCTAATGAAGTTAGACAGACTAATAGGCCTGAAATCTGCAAAAGAGGCAATTTTGTCCTTCTTTGGAATAAGCACTATGAGGGAGCTAGCCATGGCCCTAGGAATTAAATTTCCAAGGAAGAAGTCTTGGACTGCCCTTACCACATCCACACCTACAATTCCCCAGCATGTTCTAAAGAAAACCCCATTGTAACCATCTGGTCCAGCTGCACTATCTTTGTTCAGCTCCCAAACTGCATTTTTGACTTCCTCATGATCTGGTAGAGCCATCAGCATTTCATTGTCATTGTTATCAACTAACCGTGGTATGTAATGCAGGATGTTGTCCACCTCATGGATCTCCTCCTCAGCAAATATGTTCTTGAAGTACTCCTCTGCAGCATTGCCAATGGACGCTGAATCCGTGCAAAGGCTTCCATTGATATCTTTAATAGCAGATAAGAACTGCATTCTTCTCTTAATATTCACATAATTATGATAAAATTTAGTGTTAGCGTCTCCATCTTGCAGCCATTTAATATGAGCTCTTTGCCTCCAAAATTCAGTTTCCTGTTTATGTTTATTGAGCAGTAATGCCTGTTTAAAAGACCAATCCTCTCTATGTGCCTCAGTAGGATCTGCATCAAATAAAATTTCTGCTGTAGTGACATCAGCTTCCAACTTTTTAATATCTTGAAAAATATCTCCAAAAGTATCTTTATTCCACTGCCTGAGAGCCTTTTTTGTATATTGCAATTTAGTGTACAGACCCCTCATGCCCCCTCCAGTATCACATTCATTCCAAATTTTGCTAACCACTTCCAAAAAATTGGGATGCGAAGTCCAGATGTTCTGGAACTTAAAAGGCTTTGGGCCAGAGAGTAATTGATTTTTGCATTGTAACAGAATTGGAGAGTGATCCGAAGAGGCCTTATTGAGATGATTGATCTGAATGGTGTCAAAAGTACCCAAGAAAGAGGAGCTGAACAATATTCTATCCAATCTACGCCACACCCTGCCATTTGCTCTAACACCAGTCCATGTAAAAGGAGTTCCAAGGAATGGCATATCAATCAATCCACAGTTTGCAATACAATCCTTAAATTCTTGAATGCTACTGAGCAGAGGCATGTGCTGACCTTTATGTTCTCCCTGTGAAGCTATAGCATTGAAATCCCCACCAACAAACCATGGTGTTTTATTATTAGCATCCCATGTTTCCAGAAATTGCCATAAACCCCTTCTTTCGACATAATTATGACTTCCATAAATAGAAGTAAACCAGAATTCATAAGACCCACTTTTGATTTTCATATGAATATATTGATCTCCAAACGTAATCTCTGAGATATCCACCTTTGTTTTATCCCAGAAAAGCCATATCTTATTTTCAGAGCAACAAAAAACAGACTGCAATCCAATCTGAATAGCAATGTCATTAATTTTATTGGAGGATACAATGGGTTCAATAGCAACAAATAAATAAATATTCCACTGCCTAATTAAGTCTCGTAGTCTCGGGCAGGAAGAAGCAAGACCACGAACATTCCAAATCAGGCAATTCATCATGGATTAGCAGAAAAAGCTAAAGCCAGCCTTTTTGCTGCATTCCTAGTAATTCTAGGAGTCTCAGGAACAACTTGAATAGACTTTTTTTTTTCTTTCTCGCTACTGTGATGTATCCATCCTTATTTGCATCCTTCTTCGATTCCAGGTTCGCAATCAGTTCAGAGTCAGTCTGAGTTGTAGTCCGCAGATGAAGAAGCTTATTGACTTTTGAAGTGAGACTCTTATGACCATTCTGCCATTTTTGAAAAGCATCAATAAATCCCCCATCCCCATCTGATGAGTATCCTTTGGCAGTAATGGTTGGATCATAATCATCTCTTTTGTTGATCTGCAGGACTTTGAAGTCATCCACAGCTTTGTCAATTTGATAAATCTCAGAGGGAGGAATACCTTCTGTAACGGATCCCCGCATATGACAAGAAGGCATCTGGAAGTCTGAGTTGTGGACATTTGTAGCCATATGAGGTTCCAAGATTTCTGTGTAAACCTCCTCCACGTCTAAATCAGACTCAGCAAGCTTAGAAGTCGAAGGGATATCTGTAGCTTCCAACTGTTGAATCACAGGCTGCATCTCATTCATTAGTCCTTTTCCTTTATCAGTAGGGTTTAATGGAGCTGTAATTTTCCCAACCCCAATGTTCCTGTCTGTAACTCCATCTTTGTGCATCTTTTTTTCTTTGGCAACCCATTTTTCTTTCCCTGCATATTCAATCTGTGATGGATTCCCAGATTGAGTTTGAGTATTCACCTTAGGACCATTCCTTTTAGGACATGCATTCGAAGAATGCCCTAGATGGAGACATTGATCACAGTAGAATGGCCTATTCTCATATATCACTGTCTGAAAAAAACCACGAGAACCACACTGGATCCATATTCTATTAGGCATTTCTTGTAGCAAGTCAACCTCGACACAAACTCTAGCACACGAAGGCCTTGATAAAGATGCAGTAGCCGCATCAATTTTCAATGGCCTTCCTATCAAACCAGCAATATCAAACATGGCTCTCTGATCAAAAAGATGGATTGGGAGCCCCTCCAAACTCAACCAAATTGGAACAACCGATGATTCCACATTTGGTTGGAAATCCGGCGTCCATTTTGTAACCCTCATCGTGTTACCAAAAATGTCCCAGACTTGTCTATTAAAGCATCGAAGGTAGTCATCTTCCGATTCAAATCTAATAAGTATATGCTTCTTCTCCAAGATTCCAAGGTGAAAATTACCTTTAAACCCAATCAGTTCAAACGCTTTTCGAACAGTAGGCATCGCCGGACGTCCCTTAAAGAAATATCCTACCAAAGCCCTGCTATGTTTTGTAGCCAATGTGTGAACATCTTCATCCGGGAAAGTCACCGATGGGACACCCTTATACCGAGATGGAGTCTTCTTCGTTAGAGGTCGATCCGATGGTTCTCCAGCAACCACCGCTGCAAAGGATCTACCTCCCCAAGCTTTTCCTCCCTGCGTAGGAGGTGGCATAGCCTCCTCCGATCGAGAATTGTCCGTCATACGCTAGATCCTCCACTTTTGCAGATTTTCCACTGCACTTAGGATTCTAACTGCATAACTCTAAGACTTGGAATCTGTGTTCAGCAGATCTTGTTTTCAGAGTTATCAGAAAGGTATTTGCCTTAGTGTTTGTTTGAGGCTACCCGGAATTCTTATCCGCTGCAAAGACCAGTTCTGATCATCAGAACTTGACCATCTCTGACAAGTCAATTCTGACTTAGAGAAAAGTTGAAAAACTTGAATCAGTCTATTCACCCCCCCCCTCTAGACTGATTACCAACTCAAACGGGACCAACAGTGTTCATAATGATGTTTAAAAGATATTTAAACATGTGATTAGCCAACATAGTTAAGTGCGTATGAAAAGAATAATTGTTTATGCATGAATATGATATGAGAAATTATATATAATGCATATTTGCTTTAAGAGTAAAAGAAGCACAATGGATATTATTAACTTAATTATATGATGAATTAGTTAATAAGTGTAAGACTTGAGATGGCGGTCAACAACAACGTTGACCGATGGTAAATGGATTAATTAATATCGGTTGATATTAGTTAATTATACATTTATATGGTTGCATGGATTTGCATGGATTGTGATACATAAGCTTTATGTAGTGAATTAGTTATGAATGACTAAATATGATATAGACCCTATCTAGCGTGATATGTGGTAAGTCAAAGGTCGGGTGGAGTACCCAAGGATCGGGCGGTTATCCTCAAAACTCGGTTATATAGGGTGGAGTACCCAAGGATCGGGCGGTTATCCTCAAAACTCGGTTATATAGGGTGGAGTACCCAAGGATCGGGCGGTTATCCTCAAAACTCGGTTATATAGGGTGGAGTACCCAAGGATCGGGCGGTTATCCTCAAAACTCGGTTATAGGGTGGAGTACCCAAGGATCGGGCGTGTATCCTCAGAAC
Source organism: Cuscuta epithymum (assembly GCA_945859915.1). Taxonomy (NCBI): domain Eukaryota; kingdom Viridiplantae; phylum Streptophyta; class Magnoliopsida; order Solanales; family Convolvulaceae; genus Cuscuta; species Cuscuta epithymum. The sequence continues at coordinate 628,120 of CAMAPF010001010.1, forward strand.
TCATAGATTACATTTAATGATCTAGGACCGGGCGGTGTCCTTATGATAAATTATTTGAACAAGGAGGAGTTCTATACACTCATAGGTATATGGGTGGGTTGGGATTTAAGTCAAGGATATTGGCTACTATTATTTTCCCAAATAAACAATGACCTACGGGTCGGGTATTTCCAAGTGTATGTATACTAATATGTATTTCAAACTTGGGAAAAGGACTATACGTATATGTATCACCCTATGTTTGGGTCTTATACTTGAAACGATAGTTATTCTATATTTAGCCTGCTACTCGCTCGGTACTTGTACTGACCCCTTCGGGGCCCCCCACCATTTTCAGGTTGAAGCTAGGGCTTGCTACCTGCACCTTTCTACGGGTGACATCAAATCAAGGAAGACGTGGTTCGTGCTTCCTCATTTTATTTCAAATTACCAAACATTGCTCATGGATATTTTTATTTGTTATAAACTATTTTAGGGCTTGCACGCCCATGTTATTGGCCGGTTGTGGCTTATGACTTACCGTTGAATATTTCCGCTATTCATTGGTTTAAATGTGATGTTGTTATGTATGTTTACTACTGAGTATGGATGGATTATTTTTTCTCGAACGCCTTGTGTAATCAAGTGAGGTTGACTCGCGGGTGAAGTCACTTGATTATACGGCGGTTGTACACGCGCTTGGATCGCGGTCTGGGGCGTGACAGCGTTTGGAGCAAGAAAACAAGAGAATGGATCGAAAAAGAAGGACGCACGGTCGTGCGTCTGGGACGCACGATCGTGCGTCTGTTATGAAAACGCGCCCAAGATTCTGCCCGCTACGCACGATCGTGCGTAGCCAGGGACGCACGATCGTGCGTAGCCCCGAGTGACGCGAGAAAACGTCCCACCTCGACCAGAATTGGTTTTTTCCCCCTTTTTCTATAAATAAGGCCTCCCTAACCCTTTTTAGGGGTTACGAACATTACGGAGAGGCCTAGGGACGAATTGAACACCGTTTTTACGCTATTTTCTTCCAAGACCCTGGGATTATTTGTAAGTTCATCTTTTTAATTAATGACAATTATTTCTATTCATCTCAATTCTATTGATTCTTCAATTATGAATTGTGAGTAGTTTAATTAGGGATTTGGGATTGATGAAGGGGTTAATCATGATTGATGGCTAGATTCTTGTTGGTTTAATTGCATGAATGCCGTTTAATTTGTGTTTGAATAATTTAACTGATATCTTTTGTAACCAGGAACCGCGGCTAGAATTACAATTGCTTGTAGAATAAATTAAGAGAGATCTAGTTTATTCTAGGACACATTTACACACACTTATTAATCGTTCGCAAAGAGATTAGTAACGATTAAGGGGCCGTAAGCTCGCTCGTTTTGACAATAATTTAGGATCTTGTCGCATGAGAGATCAGCCTGGTCCCCTAAGTTATTGTACTCTACGCCGCGAGAGCGGTAAGAACTTAGTAATGATTATCTAGGCTCAATTAAATTGAATTCATGTAATTAGGCATGTTCTGCCAGAAATATGGTTAACCCCGGAATCAATTCCTGTTCACTTCGTCGTTGATTAGAAAGAAACCAAGCATTTATTTTAATCACTCATCTGCATTAGTTTTAATTTTAATTCAACCAACCAATCTCGCACATCGCATTTTAATTTATTTATTTTCTTTTTAATCACTGAATTCAGTTGATTCTTAATTCCCCTTTGTCCGTCCCTGTGGAGACGATACTCGTACTTTCAACCACTTTTCTACAACCATTTTAAGTGCGAGAAAACACACATCAACAATCATGATCCCGAAGCTGTGCATGAGGATGTCCCAGAACAGCCCCAAGGCCCTCCACCTCCCGACTATCTTCAACAAATATTACAGGGCCAACAAACACTATTGACCGAATTGACCGAATTTCCTTTTCTACCTTGTTCTAAGCATGAATTTCTTTTACTCTTAGTAAACAAAAAAAAAAAGAAATGCTAGTTAGGTTGAAAACCCAAAAATGGGCAATCTAAGCAAAAATGACCTATAAAAAAATGATGAGTGAGTTGGGAAGGATAGAAAAACAAAAAGAGATGCTAGGATGAAAACCTGAAAAGGCTCGTAGGCAAAATGAGAGATATAAGAGAAATATTTGTTTTTGCAGGACCTCATTTGATCTCTTTGGAGGAGGAAGAGAAGAAGAAAAAGAGGCAAAAGATTGAGCATATAAGATCTAAAAACCCAAGAAGAATGTTGTTTTGTAAAATCATTTATGATTCCTTCATGGTCTTGTGTTCTCTCTTTCTTGAAACTGTTTGAAACATTCTACTTTACTCGAGGTCGAGTAAAGAACTATGTGTGGGGGAGTTGATACCCATGTAATTTCCGTATGTATGTTTGTGTTTTAGTTAGTTTTGTTGTTTGATACATTGGAAATTACACACTTTTGATGTAATAGTTATGTTTTTGAATTATTTGTAATTTGTTTAGATTAGGTCCATTCTGAGCTAAGTCAGGTCTAGGATCAATCAAATGATCATTAGAACACAAAAGAGGAAGGAAGGTGCAAGAATATAAGAAAAAAAGAAAAGATTCTGATTTTGATCTGTACCCGGTCAGGTATACCATTTACCCGATCGGGTACCAACCTGATTTTCAATCAGATCAGTCCAGGAAACAAAGGGACATGCAGGGAAAGATTTGGTCACGATCTATATATTGTCATACCTGATCGGGTACGCCGACACACCTGATCGGGCATTCCTTGAATCTATGTTCAAAAACGGTTTTCTGAAGGTACCCGGTCGGGTACCCTATATGGACCCGATCGGGAACACGACCCTGCTGCCCCATCTTTCCTTCACAATAAAATCACCAATTCACATATACCTCTAAGCTCAGTTCGTTTAGACAAGTATTTCCTTTATATTTTCATCATGTTTAATCTCCAAATGATGAGCCAAACTCTTTCAACTTGGTTTTGTTACTTTGAAGGTTAATGAAATATAAGTTGTGAGTTATTTCTTAAATCTTCTTCCTTGAATATTAATTCTTCCATTAATTTATCTCTTTATTAATGTTGGGGAGTGTTGCTAAGATGACAATTAGTTAATATTTCGACATTAATTATAGTAGCATTTATTTTCTTTAATCTTATTCCTTGAATATTAATTAATTCGTATTCATATTTCATATTAATATTTTGAACATGACTTAAAAGATCAACTAGTTTTGTTTCATATATTAATGAATACTAGAATCGATCGACGTTTTCCATCATTTGCAAAGGAACCAAAGATTCATTATTTTTTGGCTTGAGAATATGATGGAATAAAGCAAAATGGCTCCCTAAAGTGTCTGTGTTTCTTTGTTATGAAGCAGCAGTCAGTCCATGCAATTTTGGATGTGAATTTCACTATGGGTCATCCGGAAACAGTCTCTCTGTGCTTTAGTACAGGGGTAAGACTGCGTACATCCGACCTCCCTTACCTCACCGTAGGTGGGAGCCTTTGCGGCACTGGGGTAAATGAAAATGATGAAAATGATGATGAGAATCGGTCGACGAATACGCTTGTTAATCGTTTGGTTTTTTCACGGTAGTAAACTTGGATTATTAATGCATGCATCTCAATGTTAATAATGTGAAATAATGGGAAAGGGTTAACTCCCTTAGGAGCCCTTGTATGTATATATATAATAAAGTATGAGTTTCCAAAACACACAAAAGTTCCTAAAATATATCAGCTATTACGCCCCCTCAAGCTGTGCGGGAGATACAACGCGCAGATTGTCTTTTAAAAAATGAAATTGCTGACTAGATAAACCCTTAGTAAAAATATCAGCTAGCTGAAGGTGAGTAGGAACATATTGCACAACTAAGTCACCATGTGCGACTCTCTCGCGTACAAAATGATAATCAATCTGAATGTGTTTGCTCTGAGCATGCTGAACAGGATTAGCCGTCAAATAGGAGGCAGAGATATTATCACAGAAGAGTTGTACCGGATGAGGAATAGGGTAGCCGAGCTAAAAAAGAATGGATCTGATGTGTAAGGTGTCCTGTACTGTATAGGCAATAGCACGATATTCTGCCTCTGTAGAGGATTTGGACACCATGGGCTGCTTCTTGGACTTCCATGACACAAGATTAGGACCCAAGAACACTGCAAAACCTGTAGTAGAACGAGAGCTATCTGGACACCCTGCCCAATCAGCATCAGAATATGCCAAAACACACAAGGGACGAGCAGATGGTTGCAGCCACAACCCATGATCAATAGTGCCCTGTAAATATCTAAAAATACGCTTGACGGCAAGCATGTGAGTAGTACGTGGAGCATGCATAAATTGAGACACTAAATGAACTGCAAAAGTAATATCAAGTCGTGTCAAAGTTAAATACTGCAATGCACCTACCATACTACGATACTCAGTAGCATCTGCAAGAAGTTCACCATCAGTGAGAGAGAGAGTCGTACGTGTAGCCACAGGTGTGCGAACTGAATTGAGAGTGTGTAAATGGAAACGAAGGAGGAGATCAGACACATATTTTTGTTGAGAAAGAAAAAGACCTTTGGATGTTCGGATAGCTTGGACCCCCAAAAAATAGTGGAGATCGCCCAGATCTTTCATAGCAAAGTGAGACGCAATACGTTGAATAAAAGAGGAAACAAGAGCTGGTGAATTACCCGTAATAATAATATCATCAACATATAACAACAGGTAAATTACCGACTGACCCTGACAATAAATAAAGAGGGAGTTATCGGACTTACTGCATAAAAATTATGAGTAAGAAGAAAACTACTAAAATGATGAAATCAAGCGCGCGGGGTCTGCTTAAGCCCATAAATAGCTTTCCGCAGACGACAGACATGATTAGGGAACTGTGGATGAATAAAGCCCCGCGGCTGACGCATGTAGACTTCCTCAGTAAGGTGACCATGAAGAAACGCATTTTTGATATCCAATTGACGCATAACCCATGATGGTCCCGGATAGGGTAAAAGTCTAGAGGGGGGGTGAATAGACTTTTAAATCTTTTTCAACTTTTTGAAGTTTTTCCCTCTAGATGGATTGATCTATAATCTTGTGATAGATTAATAGATGCACAGCGGAAGTCTTTACCCTTTTTGTAATGAGTGTGTGACAACTTTCTAGCTTGAATGATGTTTGGACTTTAAACAGTGAGCAGTTGGCTTGGCAGTTGCCTAGATGGCAGGGAGCTGCTGAGGCAACTGCTAGTGGAAAATAGGAGTTTGAGTAAGATGATAATATGGCTTTGTAGAAAAAGATGAGGGCTTACTGAATATGTGTTGAGCTGAAGATAGTAAAGAGTTTTGCCTGAGCAGTGGACTGAGCAGTTGGGTAATCCCAGGAAACTGCTAAGCCGTCTGCTGCTTATAAAGAGGTATCTTTGAGGACTGACCAACCACACCTTTTAGTAGTGATATTCAAAGCTTGTGGGAAACAGATGTCTCAAGGAAAAGTGAGTTATTAAGCAGTAGGATAAGCAGTAGAGTCAATTAAGACTACTGCTTATGATGCTGCTGGCAAACTACAATCCTTTCGTGAGAAGTGTTTGGTGTGTACTTTGTATATGTGAAAGTAAATCAACACACGATGTATCCTGGTTCAGAGGTGGTGTAATCCTCCTACGTCCAGTCCCATTCTCTTTCAAATGGATTTCCACTAAAGTATTCAGCCCAATACAATTTGTGCCAATCTAGCCTTTACAACACTTCGGCCTAGATTGAAGGTTTTTCACAATCAGTATAACACCACTCAAAGTTACTCAGTCCTTAGACTTTTCTCGATTGATCCAGTGGGGATCAAAAGGTACTCTATCTATCTAACTACACTTTAGGATCCGAACAACTGTTCTCCTAAGTGTTTACAACCACTTGTGAAGTGTTACAAGAAAGTTCTAACCTCCAACTATGAACTAAGCTCTAAAAATGTGAAAGTGTTGATTTAATCTAAGAGCTTAGTGAAGCATGAGGCTAAGCAGAGAGTAAAGTTGAGTTTGCACTTTCTCTTTTGCTAGATAGCTCGTATATGCTTTGATGAAAGTATTTCTCTACTTAGGATGCTCAAGCTTATCTTTGTACTCATGCTTCTACCTATATTTATAGGCCTTCATGGTTGATTAATCTCATCCGTTGGTTGAGATGGATTAATCTTGTGCGTTGAGGGTCTGGCTAGGACGAATTGTACATTCGTCTTCTTGTGCAGGAGCTTTTAATGCTTTTGTCTTCTGTCTTGAATAATTGGGCCGCGGCATGGGTTTGTCTTCAGTCGCTGCAGCTTCACTCCAAGAAATCTTCCCATGCTGTAGGACCGTGTTTTTAATGCTGGTCAACTTTTGTCTTCCAATCATACACATTCAATGTATCTTAAATGTGACCTATAGTTAATCTTTAAGTAAAATGACATAAGCCGGTAGGATTTAAATATCCTATGAAGGTAAAAAGTTACCTTATTGCATTTTTATGTATCCGGTAATATGTCATCAATCTTAAAGATTGTACATTTATTTTGTTACTTATGATTAAATATATAAATGCTACTTTTGCAAATAAAATAAGACACATTGTACAAATGTTTATTGTTGTGGCATCATCAAAATCTACCTAAATTGGGTACTAACAATTTCCCCCTTTTTGATGATGCCAAAACTATACAACACAAGAAACAACTGTTTTTATTGATTTGCATTGAGAATATTGTACATTGGTCTATAGTCTAAAGTACAATAGTTTTTAGTCACTTTCGGACTTTTCTTGAAGTCTACTTTTGTTGGTTTCTTCCAGCTTTTTCTTGGCTTCTTCTGCTTTCCTTTTCCTGATCTCCGCTTCTTCTTGTAGGAGCTTGTTCTTTCTCCTGGTTTCTGCCGCTTTCTTTGCTGCTATTGATCTTACAGATGAGGGGCCTGCTTGTGTTGTTCTTTCCCCCTATTTGGCATCAGCAGCAGGGGTCTCGATTTCTCGGAAGAGGGCTTCTATTTCAGGATCGGAATCAACTTCAACTAGCGCTCTCCTTGCAGGGTGTAGATCACTAACTTCAATGGCTAGGGCATTTACAAAGTTGCGAATGTCCATTACATCCGTCTTGACATCATCCTTGACCACATTTTCTAAGTTTTGAAGCTTTTTCTGTGTTGCGTCCAGATTTTGACCCAGCTTCTGCAAGGCAGTTCCTTGCTTAAAAAAGGTGTCTTGAGTAGCTTTTTGAAGAACCTTGAAGTTGTTCTTAATGGCCGTTGTTAATTTCCCATATGCTTGAGCATGAGCCTGCTGTTCTACAAGAAACTTCTGAGAGAGTTTGAACATGGCAGGGAACTCTTCATTTCTTAGCTTTCCAAGATACTCTTCATGTTCCTTTACCGTTTGGAGAGACTGCTCAAGGTTAGGAGGGAAGTTTGGAAGAGAAGTTACCTGCCCAGAAGTTCCTGCTACAGTAGGCTGGCTCTGAAGTGCTAGTATTTGTCTTTCGAGGTCCTCATTCTTGGCTTTTAATGCAGCAATCTCCTGCTTTATTTCGTTTGTCAAAGTAGACTGCTGAGAAGTTTTGAGTTTGAGTAGAGCTCTCTGCTCAGCATTGAACACCTGTTGGATCATGGAATCTTTTCTTATATGGCTGTGGACTTCTTCAAATCTGATGTCCAACCTGTCCTCTAGTTGCTTCTTCATTTTGATGAGTCTTTTATGTAGTCGGACCTCTGCGTGGCTTATGAATTGTGTGGTAGCCCTTCTTTCTTTGATGAAGACGTCTGCCAAGGTTGCAGTGTCCTCTTTATCATCCTCGGGGTTGAGAATGAATGTGGGAGAGTGCTGCTCTATTTGTTGAGTAGAGTCTTGAGAGTGGGCACTAGACTTCTGCTCTTGATCAGCAGTGGGCTGGAGTGGAATAGTGGCAGTATCATGCTCAGTTGGTTTTTGAGCTACTTCCTCCATTGCTTTGGAGGTTTCTCCACCTCCTCTAGTCTCAAATCTAGATTTCTCTAGAACCATTTGAAGTGTTTTATCACTAGAGGAGGAAGAAGAAATGATTTGCTTACATCTATTCGGTGAAGGCCCATTTGGACCAGAATGATCGTCATCATCATCAAGATCATCATCATTATTGTCCGTAGAGTGCTCCTCTTGGAGATTATCAGTCAGCTGCTTCTTCTTTGAGAGATAGACCAGATTCATCTGGTGGAGATTTGTTGCTGTAGTAATGTCTTCAGTACCTAGCCAGTTTAGGGCAAAGTACTCTTCCGTGATGAATTTGGAAAGGGTTTTGGCTTGGGTTAGGATTCGAGACATCTTCCATTTCCTCCATTCTTTGACTCGAGCCCATTCAGCTTCCAATCTTTCTAGGGGAGTGATTGAGTGATCTGCTGGTGAGTGTGGAGCCGCCTGTTCTTCTTCCTGAGTTGTCACCTCTTGACGATTTATAGAAAGTGGAGTTGCAGAGATAGCAATACCTGAAGAGGAAGTAGCCTGCTGTTCTTCGCTCGGTTTGGAACCTCCACTTTCTTCAGGAACAGTGGATAGGGGGTGAGTTGTGGTTTGTAAGTGGACATGATTGAGTTCTAGAGGGGAGGCTTCTGCTTCTAGTTCATCATGCAGATTCCTTGTTGTAGGAGTTTTCCTTTTAGACTTGTGTGATTGGACTTCTTCTTTGTCAGAACGAGGCCTCTTTAGTGACTTGGTTTTGATCTTCTTGAATTCGGTTTGGATGGGCTCGTTTGAGAGGAAGGTGTCTTCTGCCTTAGGTAGTTCTGGGGCTCCTTGATTGGATTTGAGAGACAGAAACTTTCTCCAGGTAGTTGCTTCTTTGATGTTGCTTCGAGCTCCCTTTCTTCTTAAGATTTCACCAATAAGAAAACCATACCCTAGCCAGGGCATGGTGTTGTTTGGTCTTTCGTGGTATTTCTTCACATATGCTAGCAGGTTGTTGAAGACATACCTTGTCCAGTTGAAAGGTGACCCTGAGATGATTGCTGCTAATGGAGTTGTTCTCTTGTGATTTATTTCATCAAGAGCAGTGTTTTTGGCGTCTATGCATTTGTATAGTATGCTTAGCAGAAGGGCATACTCATACACCATCTTGTTGGTCTTGAGATTGAGAGTTTGTGTGTTGCGTGCACTTAGTATTAACGCCAACTCTTTGAATTCCTGTTCGTTGAGTTCAAAGTCTTCAACTGGTGGAGCTTCATCTCCAGGGAGGGAGAGCAGTGTTCTGATATCTCCTTCTTCAATCTCCACAGGTCTGCCCCTTATCCAGGATTTGAGAGTGTCCTTGGTAGAGTTGAGGTAGAACTCTGCAGCTACCTCGGGATAGAAGCATGGATATGGGTAGGTAGCCATCTTTAGGAGACCTGTGCTGTCAAGCTTTCTCATAAGATCTTTCATGAGATCACTGTTGTTAGCTTTCTTCAGTATTATGGATGTGTCAAGAATGGATCCGGTGTAGATCTTTTTAGCCATGAGTTTAAGAGATGCCATTCTTGTTTGTTTGAGGAGTAGAAGGAGTATGGGTGAAATATGGGGTGCGGATGAGATGGTGAGTTCAAGAGTTTGTTGTTTGAGGGCTTTGAGAGGGTTCGAGGTTAGAGAGAGGTTTGAGAGAGATTGCAAGGTAAAAGTGTGAAGGAATTGTACGAAGGAGGTATTTATTCTTTATCGGAAACTAGCCGTTAGGATATAGCCGTTGGAGACTGCGGCTGGTTTAATTGTGTTCATACTGGTAACAGAGTGCTCTAACTTGGTAAATTTTTGAGGGCTTATGAGAGCAAAAGTTACCTTTTTAGAATCCTTGATATGTGAGGATCAAGAAGATATGTGCCACGTGCTTAGATTCCATGTACATTTGCAGTAATTTGAGCCAACTGCTGATCTCAGACAGTGGCTTGCTTCTGAGACACCTGCTGGCAGACATCTGTTGAATTTGTGAACCAGCGTCTTTTACCTCCATTGTTTCTTCCTTTTTCCAAGCTTGTACTCTTCTTTATGAAAGTATTAATTCAATTCCTCTTGTTACACATGTAGTAGTGGTCTATTTGGTCAGTTGCATGCTGACCCTACTGCTTTCTTGAGTAGTCACCTGCTGAGTCTACTTCTTGAATTCTGATTCCCTCTTTCTTTTGAAAGTCTGAGATAGACCTTCTTGGACCTTGATGCTTCATTCCTTTTGGATTGTGAGTAGCCTGAGATGGCTACCCCTGTTAGTTCCCCCTCAACAGGTGGCTAGGAATTCCCCCTTGATTATGGAATTAGGTTCCCCCTGAATAGATGCAGGGTTATTCCCTTACTTGATCTAGATCATCTAACATACCAAGCTCTTGCCTTAGTTGGTTGAATCTAGCTTCATTCAATGGTTTGGTGAAGATGTCAGCCAACTGCTTTTCGGTGGGGATGTACTCAAGCTTGATGGTTTTCTTCTCAACATGCTCTCTGATAAAGTGGTGCCTGATCTCAATATGCTTGGTTCTTGAGTGAAACACGGGATTATGAGTGATAGCTATAGCACTTGTGTTGTCACACAGTATGCTAATCTCCTTTGTTTCTTCTCCATAATCCTTTAATTGTTGTTTCATCCAAAGTACTTGCGCACAGCAGCTGCCTGCAGCTATATATTCAGCTTCGGCAGTGCTTGTAGCAATTGAGCTTTGTTTCTTGCTGAACCATGAAACAAGTCTTCCTCCAAGCAATTGACAAGTTCCAGAAGTGCTCTTCCTATCAATTTTGCATCCAGCAAAGTCTGAGTCTGAGTAGCCATATAGATCAAAGCCTCCATTTGTTGAATACCATAATCCAGAGTTAGGATTGCCTTTGAGGTATCTCAGTATCTTCTTTGCTGCAAGAAGATGACTTTCCTTCGGCTTTGATTGAAACCTTGCGCATACCCCAACTGAGTAGGATATATCTGGCCTACTAGTTGTGAGATATAACAAGGAACCAATCAATCCTCTGTAGAGTGTAGGATCAACATCTTTCCCATCATTATCTTGACTCAAGCCTTGTGAAGTATTCATGGGAATTTTCATAGTGGACTTGTTTTCAATTTGGAACTTCTTCATGAGATCTCTTGTATACTTTGCTTGGTTGATGAAGATACCTTGTGGGGTTTGCTTCACTTGTAATCCCAAGAAATAGTTCAACTCTCCCATCATGCTCATCTCAAACTTGTTTTGCATGAGAGTTGAAAATTTCTTGCATAGTGCTTGGTTTGAACTTCCAAAGATTATGTCATCAACATAAATTTGGACAAGCAGCAAGTATGGACCTTCTTCAATTTTGAATAGTGTCTTGTCTACTTTTCCTTTAGTGAATCCGTTACTCACTAAATATTCAGAGAGAGTGTCATACCATGCTCTTGGGGCTTGTTTGAGTCCATAAAGAGCTTTATGCAGTTTGTAGACCTGATCCTTCTCTCTATTGATTTCAAAACAAGGAGGCTGTTCCACATAGACCTCCTCTTCTAGTAGACCGTTTAGGAATGCACTTTTTACGTCCATTTGATAGACAGTGAATCGCTTATGGGCAGCATAGGCTAAGAATATTCTTATAGCCTCTAGTCTAGCAACAGGAGCAAAGGTTTCATCAAAATCTATACCTTCTTCCTGGCAGTAGCCTTTGGCTACTAGTCTTGCCTTGTTCTTGACAATTGCGCCTTCCTCATTCATCTTGTTTCTGAACACCCATTTAGTTCCTATCACATGTTGATGATAGGGTCTGGATACAAGCTCCCATACATTATTTCTTTCAAACTGGTTGAGTTCTTCTTGCATGGCTTGTATCCAGTCAGAGTCAAGTAGGGCTTCTTCAATTTTCTTGGGTTCAATTTGTGAGATGAAGCATGAGAATAGTGCTTCTCTTTGGATTGATGATCTGGTACGAACCCCTTCATGGATGTTTCCAATAATCTTTTGTGGTGGATGTTGATTCAGCCATCTAATATCAGATGTCTGATTAGAGTTAGTTTTCATTTGTTGGTTATCCTCCTCTTCTTCTTCACTATCCTCTGGTAGAATAGGATACTTAGGAATTTCATGAGTTCCTGGAAGGATGTTTGTTGGTGAGTCACCTGCTGGCAGCGGGCTGACAGTTGAGTCCACTGCTGGCTGTGGACTGACTTTAGATTCAGCTATTTTTTCTCTATCATTTCCTGGAAGGCAGCTTGGAGCCTTTCCAGTGTCCTTCTTTGGGTTGGATGACTCACCTTCTTCTTTTGATTGAGCAGTGGTGTGATTTTCAAAAACCACATGGATTGATTCTTCTACCACCAGAGTTCTTTTGTTGAGGATTCGGAAGGCCTTGCTTGTTGATGAGTAGCCCAGGAAGATCCCTTCATCAGATTTGGGATCAAATGGCTTGAGATAGTCTTTTCCATTGTTTAGAATGAAGCATTTGGATCCAAACACATGGAAATGACTAACATTAGGCTTTCTTTCTTTCCATAGTTCATATGGAGTCTTTTTGTAAGTCTTATGAATGAGACTTCTATTCTGGGTGTAGCAAGCAGTGTTGATGGCTTCTGCCCAAAATCTTTTGGGTAAACCAGCTGCTTCTAAGATTGTCCTTCCGGCTTCTTTGAGAGTTCTATTCCTTCTTTCAGCAATACCATTTTGTTGAGGTGTTCTTGCTGCTGAGGTTTGGTGATGGATTCCATTTTCTTCACAGTACTGAATTATTATAGAATTAATAAATTCAGTACCTCTATCTGACCGGATCTTTTGAATTGAGAGGCTTTTCTCATTTTGGATTAGTCTCATCAATTCAGGAAGCTTCTTTTCTGTTTCATTCTTCTTCTTTAGGAATATGGTCCAAGTGTATCTTGAGTAATCATCAACCACCACTAGAGTGTACCTTCTACCACTTAAACTTGTTGGCTCTACTGGTCCAAACAAGTCAAGGTGTAGTAGGCTTAAGGGCCTGGTTGATGATTCTACTTCCTTTGATTTGAATGATACCTTGGTTTGTTTTCCTTTTTGACAAGCATCATAGAGGTGGTCCCTTTTGAAGTTGATTTCAGGGAGTCTTTTCACCAATCCTCTTCTGGACAGTTTGTTGATTGTTTTGAAATTTAAATGGCTTAATTTGTTGTGCCATTCCCAACTCAAATTTGAATCTGCCTTTGTCACCAAGCAGATCCCTTCCTTTGCTGAGCTCCAATCAACAATGTACATGTCCTTCTTCCTTCTACCAGTGAGCACAATTTTGTCATTTTTGACATCTCTAATCAAGCAGATGTCTTTGGAGAATGTAACATTATAGCCATTGTCACAGAGCTGGCTTGTGCTTATGAGATTGAACTTTAATCCTTTAACATAGGATATGTTTTGGATTGTAAGTCCATTGATGGATAGGTCTCCAGCTCCTTTGGTTTCTCCTTGTTTTTCCACATTCCCAAAAGTTACTTTGGGTCCTTCTCTTGCCATATAGTTGAACAGGAGCCGCCTGCTGCCTGTCATGTGCCTGGAGCAGCCTGAATCTATGTACCATGTTCGTGAGTCAACTGCTCCAGCACCTTCCTGTATTCATCATTGTTGAGCAGTAGCCCACAAGTTAGTGGGCAACTTCCTTTGTACAAGTTTGGGCATCCATGCCCATCTAGAACCATTTAGTTCTAAGCAGATTGGTCTATAGCCATTTGAGGTGTTATAGTCATGGGGGATGGCTATGTATTTGTTAATCCTTTTCCTTCTTGAAGTGGAAAATGGATTATTGACTTTTGGAGGAGACTGCTTAGTGTTTTGACTGTGGTTGGTCTTATTGGTTGATTGCCAACGGGTTCTTGGGTTTTGATGGTTGGGAAGTTTTTGTCTATTCAGGAGATTGGATTTTGATTTGGGAGCAGGCAGGTTCCTTGTAACACTTGAGATTTAATATAAATGGATTAATAGTACTACTCATACCAACAGAGGTGCATCTCCTTTTAAGGGAGCTCATCACACAAGAACTCCAAAGTTAAGCGTGCTTGCACGGGAGTAGTCTTGGGATGGGTGACCCCCTGGGAAGTTTCTCAGGGTGCGCATGAGTGAGGACAAAGTGCGTGGTAAAGGCTCGTGGTGGTTTGTGGGGACAGTACTATTGGTCCGGAGTAACTACCTCGGGTCCGGTGGGGCCGGGGTGTTACAGGTGGTATCAGAGCAACCCCGCGACAGTGTGATGACCCGTTGGATATCGGGCGGGCACTTAGCGGGGGAAGATTCTGGGATTTGATTGAGATTTGAGATTGGTTCAAGGGCGCAACGAGGACGTTGCGATCCTAAGTGGGGGTGATTGTAACACTTGAGATTTAATATAAATGGATTAATAGTACTACTCATACCAACAGAGGTGCATCTCCTTTTAAGGGAGCTCATCACACAAGAACTCCAAAGTTAAGCGTGCTTGCACGGGAGTAGTCTTGGGATGGGTGACCCCCTGGGAAGTTTCTCAGGGTGCGCATGAGTGAGGACAAAGTGCGTGGTAAAGGCTCGTGGTGGTTTGTGGGGACAGTACTATTGGTCCGGAGTAACTACCTCGGGTCCGGTGGGGCCGGGGTGTTACATTCCTTCTTATGGGAACATTTTGAGAATGGGATTTTTGGTAGATTAGCTTTCTTGTATTTTGTTGGTGGCTTGTGGAGGGTGAGTTTTGAGTGAGTCTGGTGGGGGATACATATCCTAGCCCTCTTCTCTTCCTATTTAGAACAACTTCAGCAGAAGAGTCACATGTTTTACTATCCATGCTGAAGTTATTCATTTTGTCTTTCAGCTCTTTGTTCTCTTCTTCTAAGACATTGTTTTTGGTTAAGGCATCTAACAATTTTGTATGAATAGCCTTAATGTCTTGTTTTAATCTATCATTTTCTGATCTTAAGAGAACATGGTGATTTTGGACTTTTTGGAAATCTTGTAATAAAGATTCCAGTGTAATATTGGTTGGTCCAGAATCACTAGAGCTATAAGAAGAGCAGGATGTTACCTCAACATCATTGTAGTGGTTTTTGGTCATTAGGCATTTAGGAGAGCTGCATTCATCATCTTCACTGAGCCATCTGCTGCTTTCTCCAGTGAGCCAGCTGCCGCCTTTTTCAGCCACCTGCCAAGATCCTAGGCATAGAAGTGCTTCCTCTGAGCTTTCAGACGAAGAGCTTTCATCACTTGAGCTGCTTTCATCTTCAGACTGGGGTTCCTCCTTTTTCTTTTCACTTACAAAAGCTTGTCTATTGCTTTTGAAGTCCCTCTTGTAACTAGCTTTGGGACCAGTCCCCTGCTGCCCTTGATACTTCTGGGCTAAGGGCAGAGGGCATTCATTTTTGTAATGTCCTGGCTGTCTACAGTTGTAGCACAGAACAGTTTCCTCACTGGATTGAGGTCTCCCTTGTCTTCTAGGTGGCAGGTTGTATGCTTTCTTTGGAGCAGTTCCCTCCTTCTTCATGAATCTTTTAAATTTCCTCACAAACATAGCAAACTGCTCGTCAGTGAGGAGATTATTGAGGGATTTTTCAGCAGATTTTGAAGTGCTTGGCTCAGACACTAGAGCTAGTGTCTTGTATTCATCTTCCTTTTCTTCTTTGATCTCCTTCATTTCAAATTCATAGGCCTTGAGATCACTGAAGAGTTTGTCGGTTGACAGAGTTCTGAGATCTCTGCTATCTCTCATAGCAGTTACCTTCATGTCCCATTTTGATGGCAGGCCTCTCAAGATTTTAAGGGAAATTTCTTTTTGAGAAAGTTCTTTCCCAAGGTCAGAGACCTCTGCCACAATCTTCAGGAATCTGGATTCCATCTCATGGATAGATTCAGTTGACAGCATTTTGAAACCCTCAAATTTCTTGAGGGCTATGGTTAGTTTATTGTCCTTCTCCTGTTCATCCCCTGCTCCAATCTTTGTGAGCTCATCCCAGACATCTTTGGCAGTTTCGCATTTCCTGATTCTGGGAAATATAGATTCATCAACAGATTTGAATAGAATGTCCTTGGCAATGTTGTCAAGATTGTTTCTCTTCCTGTCCTCAGTTGTCCATTCCATTTTGGGTTTTGGAATGTACACATCATCTGTCCCTTCTGTGGTTCTTGATGTGATGACCTTTATTGTTTTGATAGGTTCATCAGTGATTACTTCAAGCATCTCATCATGTAAAGCACTGAGATGTGCTTTCATCCGTATTTTCCAGTCATCAAATTTGTTCAAGTTGAACAGAAGATTCTTGGCTAACTGACTGTCCATTTTTGGAGGGTGTTTGGAAAGCAGAGTGGTTTGGATCTTTAGTTCAAATTAGCCAGAAACTGACTCTAGGAACACACCGCTCTGATACCACTTGATGGTCCCGGATAGGGTAAAAGTCTAGAGGGGGGGTGAATAGACTTTTAAATCTTTTTCAACTTTTTGAAGTTTTTCCCTCTAGATGGATTGATCTATAATCTTGTGATAGATTAATAGATGCACAACGGAAGTCTTTACCCTTTTTGTAATGAGTGTGTGACAACTTTCTAGCTTGAATGATGTTTGGACTTTAAACAGTGAGCAGTTGGCTTGGCAGTTGCCTAGATGGCAGGGAGTTGCTGAGGCAACTGCTAGTGGAAAATAGGAGTTTGAGTAAGATGATAATATGGCTTTGTAGAAAAAGATGAGGGCTTACTGAATATGTGTTGAGCTGAAGATAGTAAAGAGTTTTGCCTGAGCAGTGGACTGAGCAGTTGGGTAATCCCAGGAAACTGCTAAGCCGTCTGCTGCTTATAAAGAGGTATCTTTGAGGACTGACCAACCACACCTTTTAGTAGTGATATTCAAAGCTTGTGGGAAACAGATGTCTCAAGGAAAAGTGAGTTATTAAGCAGTAGGATAAGCAGTAGAGTCAATTAAGACTACTGCTTATGATGCTGCTGGCAAACTACAATCCTTTCGTGAGAAGTGTTTGGTGTGTACTTTGTATATGTGAAAGTAAATCAACACACGATGTATCCTGGTTCAGAGGTGGTGTAATCCTCCTACGTCCAGTCCCATTCTCTTTCAAATGGATTTCCACTAAAGTATTCAGCCCAATACAATTTGTGCCAATCTAGCCTTTACAACACTTCAGCCTAGATTGAAGGTTTTTCACAATCAGTATAACACCACTCAAAGTTACTCAGTCCTTAGACTTTTCTCGATTGATCCAGTGGGGATCAAAAGGTACTCTATCTATCTAACTACACTTTAGGATCCGAACAACTGTTCTCCTAAGTGTTTACAACCACTTGTGAAGTGTTACAAGAAAGTTCTAACCTCCAACTATGAACTAAGCTCTAAAAATGTGAAAGTGTTGATTTAATCTAAGAGCTTAGTGAAGCATGAGGCTAAGCAGAGAGTAAAGTTGAGTTTGCACTTTCTCTTTTGCTAGATAGCTCGTATATGCTTTGATGAAAGTATTTCTCTACTTAGGATGCTCAAGCTTATCTTTGTACTCATGCTTCTACCTATATTTATAGGCCTTCATGGTTGATTAATCTCATCCGTTGGTTGAGATGGATTAATCTTGTGCGTTGAGGGTCTGGCTAGGACGAATTGTACATTCGTCTTCTTGTGCAGGAGCTTTTAATGCTTTTGTCTTCTGTCTTGAATAATTGGGCCGCGGCATGGGTTTGTCTTCAGTCGCTGCAGCTTCACTCCAAGAAATCTTCCCATGCTGTAGGACCGTGTTTTTAATGCTGGTCAACTTTTGTCTTCCAATCATACACATTCAATGTATCTTAAATGTGACCTATAGTTAATCTTTAAGTAAAATGACATAAGCCGGTAGGATTTAAATATCCTATGAAGGTAAAAAGTTACCTTATTGCATTTTTATGTATCCGGTAATATGTCATCAATCTTAAAGATTGTACATTTATTTTGTTACTTATGATTAAATATATAAATGCTACTTTTGCAAATAAAATAAGACACATTGTACAAATGTTTATTGTTGTGGCATCATCAAAATCTACCTAAATTGGGTACTAACAACCCACCCAAAAGAAATAGCAAGAGTAAGAACAATGCGAACCGTGGTGGGTTTAACAACCGGACTAAAAGTTTCAGAAAAATCCACACCAGCCTGTTGATTAAAACCTTGAGCAACTAAACGAGCTTTATGGCGCTCAATAGACCCGTCAGAAAGAAATTTAGTTTTGTAAATCCACTTAGACCCGACCACATTTTTGGAGCTATCAAACGGAACTAAATCCCAAGTATTATTGGAAATAAGTGCATTAAATTCTTCTGCCATAGCCTCACGCCAAACTAAATTTTTATGTGCCTCAGAAAAACAAGTAGGATCCACTGAATTAACAACTGTGTTTAAAGTAAAAATTGATTTGGGTTTAAAAATGCCGGACTTAGCACGGGTTTGCATGGGATGAGCATTGAGGTGAACATGGGAAGTAGGAAGCGGAGGACAAATAACAACCTGTGACTGGCCATGAGAGGGAGAAGGGGTCGAGGTCGGTTGAGGTACTGCTGGGATGGTGAGCTGGTTGTGTGGAGTCGCAGGGGGGCTGACGGGTTGTGCAGCAGGTGGGCTATCGGACGGGCTGGGTGGCGTAGCAAACTGCCTGGAGGACTGGTTGGAGGTTGTAGGAGACGGGATGAAGGGTTGGGTGTTACTGGAAGGGCTGCTATAACCGAGAGTGGAGGGGAAAGGGAAACTGGGTTGGGCAGATTTTAATGTGGAGGCAGGGGAAGGAGCTGCGGGCTGAACTGCTTGTATGGTAGGAGTAGTGGCTGGTATGGGTAAGGCAGCTGGTCTAAGAGTGTTTGTGAGAGAAAATTGAGAGTTGGAAACATCAGAATTGGGTTGACTAGACAGAGAAGTAAGGGATGGAAAGGGAAAATTGTTCTCAAGGAATCTAACATGACGACTAATGTATATCCTACCAGAATTAGGCTCAAGACAATGATACCCTTTATATCCAGATGCATAGCCAAGAAAAACACAATGAACAAAATGGGCAGATAACTTATTAGACGAGTTGGCAGACAGATTTGGAAAACATGAGCAACCAAACACACGCATAAAAGAATAGTCAGGCGCTTTTTGAAATAGTTTTTCATAAGGAGATAAATTACTAAGTAGAGGAGATGGCAAACGGTTAATAATATATGCAGCGGTGAAGATGGCATCTACCCAAAACTTACTAGGAATTGATGCCTCAAGAAGCATAGTCCTAGTAAGTTCCAAGAGATGACGGTGTTTACGCTCAGCCACCCCATTTTGTTGAGGTGTGTCAGGGCAGGATTTTCTAAAATAAATACCATTTTGATTAAAAAATTGCTGCATATGAGAATTAACAAATTCACTCCCTCCATCACTTTGAAAAACTTTGATTTTAGTGGAAAACAAATTTTCAACTAAAGCTTTGAAGTCCTGAAAGTGAGTAAAAACCTCAGCCTTGTTGCGCATGGGATAGATCCAAGTGAAGCGAGAAAAATCATCAATAAAGCACACATAATATTTAAAACCCAAATTGGATAAAATAGGAGACTGCCAAACATCAGAATGAATTAATTGCAAAGGCATCATAGTATTATGACTAGCATTTTGAAAAGGTAAACGTTGAGATTTGCCTAAACGGCAGGAAATACAGTCATGAGAAAACTTGGAACTACTACATATATGATTCTGACTACGTAAAATATTTAAAACAGAACTGCCACAGTGGCCTAATCTACAATGCCACGTAGGGCCAGATGAAGTAAGAGATGACAGAGCAAGTGGTGGTGACGAACTGAGGTTGACCGGATACAGGTGACCTTGACTAGGAGCTTGAAGAAGGACCACCCCTGAGACTTTGTCCTTTACAAAAAAAGAATTTTTATCAAAAATCACTATACAGTTGTTATCAGCACAAAGTTTTTGAATAGATAACAAATTAAACTTAATATGAGGCACATGAAAAACAGATTTTAGCGTGAGAGGACGGTGAGAAGAATTTAAATGAACATCGACAGTAGTAATAATGGGAAGCTTAGAACCATTTGCTACACTAACAGAAAGTGGTCCCGTATAAGGAGATTTATTAACTAAAATACCTTCTGTTGGAGTCATGTGAGCTGATGCCCCTGAGTCAGGATACCATAAAGCAGTATTAGTTTTGCCATTGGAAGTAAGTAGAGCCGGTGCAGACTGCTGACTGAATCGAGAAGGACACTGAAGAGCAGAGTGACCTGCAGAGAAACATAATTGACAAACCATAGGAGGTGGGACAGAACCTAGAATACCCTCAGCTGATGGAAAACCTGCATAGCTAGTGTGAGTACCATAAATAAAATAGGGAGATGTATTTAAAAATGACACAACAGAATTACGTGCAGGACCTGAAGTGCTCGGTCGTGTATTAGGCACCCCTTGAAGCTGAACTGGCTGCTGACCGAACCCTGGAGCCGAGGGACCCGGCTGCTGTATGCTGAACTGCTGGGACCCATAGAAGGGCTGGCCAGGTTGCTGCTGTCCTGCGAAGGCAGGCTGTCCAAACTGCTGCGGACCTTCGTAGGGAGGCTGGCCACCTCTGCCACGGCCGCGGCCTACTCTGCCGCGACCACCACCTCGGCCGCGGCCCCCCCTGCCGCGATAATACTGCCCAGGTGGCTGCTGTCCGGGTGCTGCAGAAGCTGCAAAAGCTTGATGTCCAGTCTGAATTTGTTGTTGCCGCTCATAAAGAACACGCTGTTCTTCTTCAAGAAGTCGGGGTTGCAAAATATCAAAGGGAAATTGGTCCGGAAATAAAGAGACAGTTGTGACTAGGGATCGATATTCCGGTCCCAAGCCAGCCAAAATAGATTGGAGAAGCTCTTTATCCGAAACAGGGGAGTTAATTGCAGCAAGGGGATCCACTAAATTCTTGATATCTCTCAAATAAAGTTCCATAGACTGAGTTTCTTTCTTCTTAATTGTTGACAATAATCGTTTAAGTTCCATGCACCGGGGTAAACTAGCAGACATGAATCTAGTCTGAAGTCTAGCCCAGATAGCAGCAGAATGTTTTAAGTCATGAACATCAACTAAAACATCTCGAGTTAATGTAGCAAATAGCCAACAACGAATTGTTTGATCTACACGTAACCAATAATAGTACTCGGAATTGGGAATTGGACGATTATCAAGATCAACAGTATACATTGGGGGTACCTGAATAGATCCGTCAACAATGCCAAACAATCCTTGAGAGACCAAGAAGGATTCAAATTGAGTACGCCAAGTGAGGTAGTCTTCCACGGCTTTTAATTTGATGGTGACAATCTGTGAAATAGTGGTAATATGGGACACAGATTGAGCGAGAGATGCCATCGGGGAACAAAAACCGGTCTGATCTGGGGGTCGAAGTATGCCTGGAGAGCCAGAGAAGGATGAGCCTGAGAAGGAGGAGGCGACCGGAGGTGGTGGAGTTATTCCAGGAGACTGAACTCGTGCCGGCTCCCATGGAAATCGCGGGGGGAGTGACTGGAAAAGGGAATATGGCTCGGCACCAGAGAACACCGGAGGAGGAGGGAAGTCGGTGAATAAGGCAGAGCTTCTCGGCCGCATAATCGGAGTGCCAATCACGCCGGAGATGGGAGCCATAGTCGTTGATGAGAAGAAACCAGGCTGAGTGATTGAACTAGTAAAGGAGATTGTGGATTCCGGAGCCATGGATGAGACGGCTGCGGCGGAAGTCATGGCTTCAGAAGACATGGCGGCGGATGATCCCAGAGAAGAGGAAGCCATCGCTACGGCAAAAACAACGAGTAGGAAGGAGAAAAAAAAATTAGGTTTTGGCTCTTGATACCATGTGAAATAATGGGAAAGGGTTAACTCCCTTAGGAGCCCTTGGTATGTATATATATAATAAAGTATGAGTTTCCAAAACACACAAAGGTTCCTAAAATATATCAGCTATTAAATAATCTAAGGGGAATTAATTATATTGATTAAACCAATAAAGCGCTTGGGTGGAGGTTATCAATCTCAATCGTTTTCATATTAAGTTTATTGCTACTATTGGGTCAATATATGACGCGTGTTCTATGTTGACTCGGTAATAAGTTTTATTAATGAACGCGTCTTGTTATAAATAACTACCCATGATGAACTGGATATACTTCTCGATTGAGTATTCGAGAGGAAGATAGTTAAAGATATAACCGGAATCGATGAACATTTGATAAAAGCAAAACCAAGTCTTCATCTCTATTAAGTAAACCACATAAGTCGTTCAACTTGGTGTTTAAATACTCTTAAGTTCTTCAACCAACCTAAACCCCCTTGTTATTATTTAATTAAAAAGGGAAGTATTCCTTTCCCTATGAATACGAACTTTACTATACGCTATACTAAGTATAAGTGTTGTATTGTGTTTATTATTTTGACGCACATCACGACAAAGTGCTCGTCAGTCATCAATTAGCTTTGGAGTATTCCTTTCCCTGTGGAATTACACATCTCAGGATCTACAACATTGGATTGATTCATGCATTAACCGTTGGAGTCTATGAGAAAATGATATAATCACCTTTAGGGGCACCCTTTAATTTGAAGTTTACCCAGAAATGATGTAATCATCTTTTAGGGGCTTGGTTTTCTGGAAGGACTCTAGTTATGAACAATGGCGGACCCACTAAGGGTCCCATGGGGTCCCGGGACCCCGTGTACTTCCAAAACAATACCTATATATATTATTTATATTTTAAATAAAATTAATTAGTAAATGTATATTACCAACAATAGCGCCAAATGTAGTGAACGACTTCAACAGCGGAACTGGAGTTTGAGAATGCTCAAGTCCCTCTTCTGGTGGTGCAGGGTTCGATTCCCAGCAAGGTGAAAACTCCTTTTTTTTGGCATAATTCATTTGTTTGAACATAAACTTTGCACCTTTTTTGTCTTTTTGCATAATTGAGATTTATTTAGTCCTATTAAAATAAAAACTTGACTAAAATAGGAGTGAATGAATCCTATTTTGGGAATTACACATTGATTTTCATATTTATGAATTTTATCCATGTTTTAGTCCTATTTAGAGAATGTTCTCTTATTAAATTTGTGTATTTATGAATGCTTTTTCAATATTTTACAATATAGGATGAAAAGATATTTCAATAGTGTACCCAGATTTAAAGAAATTTGGTGTATCGAGAGTAGTTAAGATGTTAATGTAAACGATTCGTCATTAGTAAAAGAAGAATTGGATAAAGTAATTGATGAAAGTGATACTAATTTGGCTTATAATTTACATACACAACATGTTGATTTTGAATGTTTAGAAGCTGATACTAGATTAAGAGAAAAAATCTTGATTTTCATCCTAATATTCAAGACGAAGTACGTCGCAGTTACCTTAGAAAAGGACCGTTTCACCATCGGAATCATGATTTCCCTTTTAAGGTAACTGGCGGCAAAAGACGTAGATTTGTTTGAAGTTGGTTTGATGAGCATTAATGATTCAAATACACTATCGCCAAAAATGCTGCATTTTGATTCTTGTTATTTGTTTAAGAATGAGTGAGAAGTTGGTGGTGATCGTGTTTTAGGAATTGGGTTTTCAGATGCTATATTTTGTTTACCATATTATATCCATTTTAAGATTGATACGGCATTTTTTCCACCATCTTATTTGTTTATCATGTTATTTGTTTAATTTTATATTAATTAGAATGACATTTAGACAGGGACCCCATGACTCTCTTTTTCTGGGTCCGCCACTGGTTACGAAGCACTGATTTTGTCATAAAGAGTATGTTTCTATTTTGGAGACTCTGTGAAAACTGTCCAAATACTCTCTGGAAAAGTGTTTTTCATTAAAAGAGTTGAAGTTTAATGTTTCTTGTTTCCTCACAATTTTGGTGTTTCCCTGCAATATAGCTCTCTAGCAAAGACCAACTTGGAATAACTACGCACATGAACCACATCCCTTGCTCCATTTCTTGTAATGACCAAGAGGCACCCAACTTCAATGGGGGACCCATGCATCTTGGGTAGTTGTGTCCTACAGGATCCCACCACAAACTTACAAAAAATATTCAATATACTCCCTCCTCATTTTACTTAGCCAAACTTGACTTTTCAAGTCAATGACGTCTAATTTTGACTGGTTATATGTTCATATAAAGAAAGTATTGATAACATGAAAATGATATTAAAATGTTCTTTGTTAAAAATAATATCATAAAAGCAGAAAATTAGTATATTTTGCTTAAATACATTAGTTAAAATACTTGGTCAAAGTTTACCATCTTTGACTAGAAAAGTCAAAGATGGCTAAGTAAATTGGGACAGGAGTAGTACATTGTACTGAGTATATGTTTCTAGAGTAGTCTTTCCATCCAGCCGGCCTGACAGGAACCGCCGTCCAACCGAGAGCATTTCGCAGGACCGGCTATTGATGGGAGTCAGGATGTTTTACTTGGACTGTAATTTGCTGGTCTGGTCTGATCTGGTCTGGTCTGGTCTGAACTGGTCTGGTCCGTTGCAAAATTGGTTCCGTAACTAATAAATATTTGCAATTTAAGACGTTTTCCACCAGAAAGTACCCTTTCCGGCCAGACCCGTACCTGGAGAGGCCAAAGCTGGCATCAGGACCTCAAAATTCTGAAAAATATAGGGGCCCAATTTTTTTGTACATATGATTATACCTACTTATTTTGTAACCCATCCACCTGGAAATATGTGAATAACATCGACAAATCAGCTGTGATTCTACAAGCTTGCGAAGGAGACCACCAACTGAAGGATGATTGAGAGTTGCGGCAGAGGCATACTACTATATGGCCGACTTCTCTACTCACAGATCACAAATGAAGAAATGCAATCTGATTGTTTTCCGGCTGGCCGTGCCCCCCTGGGGTTCTAGCTGGCTTCTCTCTCCTTCTTCGTTCTTGGCTGCACAGGAAATGAGGAACTCCACTAAGAGCATCTTCAATGCTAAAATGTGCACAGTGCACATGTGTCATGAGACATAGCCACATAAATATTAGCAAATAAATTATTTCTCTCTTTATTTGAATGATTTTATACAATTTTGGTAAGTTTTTCTCTGATAATCACAATGTCAACATCTAGACGGTCTTTTTGAGAACGTGAAGAAAAACTTACCAAAATTTTATAAAATCATTCAAATAATGAGATAGATAATTTATTTGCTAATATTTATGTGATTATCTCACATGCCACATGTGCACCGTGCACATTATCGCATTGGAGATGCTCTAAGCAATTTGTCTTTTTATTTGCATTCCTTCAGCTTTATTTGATTATTTCTTGAATCTTTGTTTACTCTAGTTATTATTTTTAGTAATTCACTTATTGATTTTTTTTATTTTCAAAAATTTTCTAACTTTATATTGACTTGCTAAATGTTAATGTGATGTATAATGGGAAAACAGTCAAATAAGTCCCCTTACTACTTCAAAAATGTCAATTGGACCCCTAAACTAAAACAAACTCCAATCAAACCCTTGAACACACATAAAATTTTCAAGAAAAATAAAAAAGAAAAGGAAAAGATAAAATTAAAAGCCACATTATATGCCATGTAAGCAATTTTCCTGTAATTGGAAGGTTACCAGCTAAAAAGCCAATATGAGAATTTTTTATGAGTGTATATGTTCGATTGGGTGCTCTTTTAATTAGTTGAGGGGTTCAATTGACATTTTTGGAACAATATGGAGGCTTATTTGGCTATTTTCCCATGTATAATTGATTTGTCATGCGTCAATGTCTAATTGGTTAATTTGTAAACTTTTAAATGCTAGTTGATTATTGTTTGTTTTTTATTTAGGTTTATCAATATTGCAGTTATGGAATTCTTAATTTACAATTAATCAAATCATATGCATTGTATTACTACCTCCGTCCCTTAAAACATTGTCAAGTTTAACCGGCACAAAGAGTAATAAACTAAAAACTGTGTGGTTAAGGTTTGTGCATAGGAGAGAGAATTAATTGGAACCACAAATTCTTTACTAAAAAGGGAAAGTGGCAAAGTTAGTGGGACATCCAAAAAAGGAAAGTTGACAAAGTTTTAAGAGACGGAGAGAGTAGTACTTTTGCATCTAAAACTATTAGAGGAGTTGTGCTCAATTAATTTTTAATACATTCAATGTCA
The DNA here is from genome assembly GCA_945859915.1 of Cuscuta epithymum. Lineage (NCBI taxonomy): Eukaryota > Viridiplantae > Streptophyta > Magnoliopsida > Solanales > Convolvulaceae > Cuscuta > Cuscuta epithymum. Next base: position 654,180 of record CAMAPF010001010.1, read on the forward strand.
TTTTGTTATAATGTAAAACTTTTATTTAAGAATTGCGTTTTGTGATATTTAGTCATTAGATTCAGGGGCGTCTTCAGCATTTCGGAGGCCCTAGACGGAAAAAACTTGCGTCGCAAAAATCATATTGAAAAGAGATAAATTAATTAAAAAACACTATATAAAAAAACAAAAACAAAATGTATGATATAATATTTTAAATATTCAAAAGGATAAGTTGAATGCAATAGTACACTGTATTTTTATAACTACTCAAGTCTGGTCTGGTCTGGTTTGATCTGGAACAAATTACAGTCCAAGTAAAAACATCCTAATATACAATAGGGAAAATCAGCAATACATATTTTTATATAAGTTAAAGTTATAACATTATCCGTAAAATAGTAAGCTATGTACAAACATCCTTAGGCGAACCTTAACCACACAGTTTTTACTTAAACTGTGAGCTAAATTTTAACTTAAATTGTGAGCTAGGGCCTCACAGTTAATTCTCTCTCCACACAGCTAAAGAATTAGCAAAACATCCTAATTGTGACCAATAGGTAATATTAATAGGTTTTTAAATTTTTTTGGGGCCTTAGCTCTTGGCATGTGAGGCCCAAGGCACTTGCCTGGTCCAACTCCCCCCAAATCAGCCCTTGATTAGATTTTAATGTATCTATATGATAAACTAATACGAAGCACAATGCATAGGGCCCATTTTATAAAGCTCGACTCAGACCCAAGTTTAGATAGGACAGACGCTATTTCCGGCAGAAAAACGTGACGCAGGCGACATCGATCTTTTCTGGTTTACTGTCGCCGGAAGGTGTACTTTTCAAGGAAAAAATTCTTAAGTCGAAAATATTAATTAGCTACAGGACCAAATTTGCAAGTGACTAAAGTTACGAGACTAATAATGAAAACTGTCAAAAGTTACGAGAAGAATTTGCAAATTTCCCGATTTTTTATGAATATCCCTAACAAATCATGGAAAAACTTGTTGGGAACGATATCATCTCTTACTAAAATTCGTGACAAATGAAATACTTTTGTGTAGTGTGATAATGCTTGACTAAAGAAAATACATAGTGATCCGTATAATTTTGCAAATACAATACTCCCTCCGTCCCCTTTTAAATGGGACGGGAGATGGTGGCACGGGTTTTAAGAAAAGTGAGTTTGTGTGGTTGATATTAATTGATAAAGTAAGAATAAAGTAAGAATGATTTTGAGCCACACAAAGTTTACCAAATAAGGTATGAGGCAGTTAAATAGGGACATCCCAATATGGTAAAACGGGACATTTAAAAGGGGACGGAGGGAGTATATATTTACCATGGAGAGAGATAAAATTTCACATATTTAGTTTCACGAATTGCTTCACGGCCGTCCAATAAAATTGAAGCCCTGCATTTATATAAAGAATTTTTAAAAAAATCTCAACATAAATTCTTATACTCAAATCAATTAAATAATATAATTAAAAAATTATAAAACTTACTTAAGATTTGATTTAAAGTAACACAACTCATTAGTCTAGCAATTTGAGTAAAAGAGAAATAATGTAATTAAAAAAATTATAAAACTTACTTAAAACTTGATTTAAAGTAACACAACTCATTAGTCAAGCAATTTGAGTATTAATTTTTCTTCTGTATTTTATTGGTTAGTATTAATACCTAGTATATAATACTAGTATTACTTTATAATACAAATAATTTTTTGAAAAATTGGGGTCCCGTAAATCAAATGCTCCTGTGCTGGATAACCTATTGATCTTCCCAAAACAAGTTATCTATCTCTATTATGGTCGTGTTCATTATTGATTGTTCATTATTATTTATACATATTAAGAACTTTTGTACCAAAATACGTACTACTAATATACGTGGTATGATTTTCAGCAGAAATAATCTCATCTCGGCGTCACTCTTTCAAGAGTTGTTAAAAAAAGTCCAGAGAAACTAATAAACTAGAGGATGTGATCCCCAGATAAATAACGTTACTAAACAATACTAGACATATGTTCGAAGTCAGATTAAATCAGAAAATATACCTTGTTAGTATGTGGTTACTACTAAAAGTTATATTGATGAAACTATAATAATAAAAAAATTACTCCGTAATTAAATTTATTAGTACGTGCAAAATTAAACATAATAGAGTTGAGTCGAGAATAATACATAGTAGATCGATAAGAACGTTAAAAAATATAGGAGGAAGACCGGATAGATTGCAAGCCCAAAATACTAGATACACAGATGATCAAGAAGTGAATTAACACAATAATAATGAATAAGAACCCTAATATATATCGGAACGGCTGTCACAAAATTAAACCTTTATATACAAGAGGAATAATTGTTTGAACAAAAAACATCAATTCAAGCATTCCATGCACCTTATACACATAGATGATCATGTATTCATGTGTGCGGTTAAATGTTAAATTTGTAATTAATATTCGAACAACTACACTAAAGATTGGATTTGCTACTCCGTTTATGGTTGGGAAGGAACTTGAGCGGCCGGAGCTCTGCAGAGAGGGCAAGATTTGTTAATGGCCAACCAAACGGAGACGCAGTCGGAATGAAACTTATGATCGCAGGCTTGAAGAACGGTGGACAGCGCGCCCTTCTCGAACCCTGTGATGCAAATTGCACACCCGTCCTCCACTCCCGCCCTTAAGCTCCCTTCCTCGAAGGTTCTTATATTCAGCCGAACCTCCGGCGGTGGGCGGCGGGGTAGTCGTTCTCCTATGCTTTCCTCCAAGGTTCTTACATTCAGCCGAACCTCCGGCGGCGGGCGGCGGGGTAGTCGTTCTCCTACGCTAACGAAGACGTTGGTGTTGGGAATAGGCGGAGGTGAGGATGTACTGCGCCGAAGACAGGCATCTATGGTCACAATTGTAGCGAAGACGGCTGCTGCCCACATAATCATAATAAGCACGTAACCCGCCAGGATTAGGGCATCAGGAACCATATTTTTTTGTCACACCAATATACTACGTTGTTTGATGTAGGAGAATTATATGTAGGAGATTGCAGGATTAGGTACTCTGGGATATATATAAGTCTGTTAAGTGTTAACTCCTGAAAGGATTAGGGAACTGCGAATTATGATGATCTAGGATATACGTTTGTTAACTCCTGAAAGGAATAGGGAATTGGGAACTACGTAGTATAATGATATTATTATACCGTACGTGGTGTATATTTATGGGCCTCTATATTATTAATTCTATTCTACCCTATATTAATGGTATCAAATAAATAGTGAACTTTTTATCTTCTAGAACTTCTAAATCTTGTCATTCGCTGAGCATTAACACCGAGTATATTCTATTCTACTCAAATTTAGTTCGTTTCATTATTTTCTTTTTCATTACTTTACTATCAAATTAAATTTCAATTTGTAGAATTCATATCATTCATCCTCCCTCCTCTGCACAACTCCCACTAATATAGTTTCAACTTTTTAATGTTAACATACATTTTAAGTCAAATCAAAAGATAATATTGAAACAGAGTGAGAAGTTTATACAATGGAATGAAATTTTACTTGCGGTTGACATCACATTCTTAAGCCTTTGACGCGCCTAACCACTGTGGCCTATTCAGTTGTCTCCCAAACGTCGTTGATAATACCCATGTAATTTCCGTATGTATTTTTACTTAGGGGAGATAAGGGTCAGTTTATGTTTGTGAATTTTAACATACTTAGTTTTGTTGTTTGATACTTTGGAAATTACACACTTTTGATGTAATAATTATGTTTGTGAATTATTTGTAACTTGTTTAGATTAGGTCAATTATGAGCTAAGTCAGGTCTAGGATCAATCAAATGATCATTGGAACACAAAAGAGGAAGGAAGGTGCAAGAATACAAGACAAAAAAAGAAAAGATCCTGATTTTGGCCTGTACCCGGTCGGGTATACCCTTTCCGGATCGGGTACCAACTTGATTTTCAATCAGATCAGTCCAGGAAACAAATAGACGTGCATGGAAAGATTTGGCCATGATCTATTGTCATACCTGATTGGGTACACCGACACATCCGATCGGCTATGCCTTGAATCTATGTTCTAAAAACGTTTTCTGAAGGTACCTGGTCGGGTACCCTATATGGACCCGATCAGGTACACGACCCTGCTGCCCCATCCTTCCTATAAATAGATCCCTTTCCTTCACAATAAAATCACCAATTCACATATACCTCTAAGCTCAGTTTGGACAAATATTTCCTTTATATTTTCATCACATTTAGTCTACAAATGAGGAGCGAAACTCTTTCATCTTGGTTTTGCTACTTTGAAGCTTAATGAATTGTAAGTTTTGAGTTATTTTCTTTAATCATATTCCTTGAATATTAATTCTTCCATTAATTTATCTCTATATTAATGTTGAGGAGTGTTGCTAAGATGAAAATTAGTTAACATCTCGACATACATTATGGTAGCATTTATTTTCTTTAATCTTCTTCCTTAAATATTAATTAATTCCTATTCATATTTCATATTAATATTTTGAACATGACTTAAAGGATCAACTAGTTTTGTTTCATAAGTATTAATGATTACTAGAATCGATAGACGAATACGCTTGTTAATCGTTCGGTCTTTTCACGGTAGTAAACTTGAATTATTAATGCATGCGTCTCATGATTTTTTTGGGAAAACGTCTCATGGCTAATAATCTAAGGAGATTTAATTATATTGATTAAACTAATAAATCGCTTGTGTTGAGGTTATCAATCTCAATCGTTTTCATCTTAAGTTCATTGCTACTATCGGGTCAATATATTGCGTGTTCTATATTGACTCGGTAGTAAGTTTTATTAATGAACACGCCTCATTATTAATTACTATCCTCGATGAACTGGATATACTTCTCGATTGAGTATTCGAGAGGAAGATAGTTAAAGATATAACCAAGATTGACGAACATTTCATTAAGTGGATAAAAACAAAACCAGGTCTTCATCTCTAATAAGTAAACCACATAAGTCGTTCAACTTGGTGATTAAATACTCTTAAGTCCTTCAACCAACCTAAAACCCCCTTTGTTACTATTTAATTAAAAAGAGAAGTATTCCTTTAATTCCTCTTGGGTACGAACCTTACTACGCTATACTAAGTATAAGTGTTGTATTGTATTTATTATTTTGACGCACATCACGAAAAAGTGCTCGTCAAATTTGGCGACGTTTCCGGGTACAAGCAATAATTTTTCTTTTTATTTTAATTCAAGAAAAATAAAAAAAATAAACAAAATATAAAGAGTCCTTACTTTTTCTATTTCTGAGCTTCGTTGAGTATATGGTAAAAACCCGCTCTGTTAACCTACTCACATACCAAACAAACCCCGAAATAGAACAAGCTAAGCCTTCAAGAGGTCGAGAAGTTTATTTCCGCACACACCCTTGGAGGAATCCTCAAACGCTAGTTCTAGCGAATCCGAAGAGTCATTCCACATGGATCTTGAGACAAGAACTTTGGAGGAGCTCACAGCTTCAAACCTAAATTAACAACAACCTCTTTGTATTACATTCCCTACTCTCAATGAAGGTGTTACATTTGAGCTAAAATCTGGGCTCATACATCTACTGCCATCCTTCCATGGCCTAAAAGGAGAAGACCCGAATAAACACCTTTCGGAGTTCCACATCGTTTTCACAAGCATGTTGTCACGCCTCGGACCTAACCGGACACGTCAACAATCCGCCGTACAGTACGAATAGTCAACCGCAGTCCAACGCATCCATACTATACAAGGCGTCTGGAAAATCATTCACACATAGTACATCCATAAACAAACATAATGTAAAATATTCATTCATAGCAGCGGAAACATTCAATACGAGTATTCATGCCACACCTTGGCAAACATGGGCATACAAGCCCTAAATAAATATTTAAAAATAATATCCATGAGCATTATTTAAAATGTTTTCAAAACAGGAACGGAAGAAGCACGAACCACGTCTCCTTCCTTTGATCTTCCCGAAGCAACGGGCGGTGGTAGCAACCTTCAAGTTCTACCTGAAACTGTGAGGTGGCCTCCCCCGTGAAGGGGAGGTCAGTACTTGGAAGCATTTGACAAGTACAATGACAACTATACTAAGTATAATCAAAGTTTCAATTTCCAAGACCCTAAATCTAGGGTGCTATTATTTATTAAATTCACATTCCTTCATGCTAGAGCTCGGCTCATAGTCGTCCTAATTTGTGCTAGAGCTCGGCTCATAGTCACGCTACATTTTGCTAGAGCTCGGCTCATAATCATACTAATTTGTGCTAGAGCTCGGCTCATAGTCACACTACATTTTGCTAGAGCTCGGCTCATAGTCATACTACATTTTGCTAGAGCTCGGCTCATAGTCATACTACCACGTGCTAGAGCTCGGCTCATAGTCACGTCATCTAATCCCTAAACCACTTCTTAGTCTAGGCTCCATCCATTTTGAGTAACCCTTAAGGCCTACTCCTAATGTAACTTGACTTCATAAAGTCCACCTTAAAAAAATATCCTTTAAGGTTATTTAACTCCAATATCTTGGGATTAGCTCCCAAGAACTATTGAACTTACATTCCCGACTAGCATTTATATACTAGTTGTTTAATCTTAATAAACCAATGCAATTTCATAATAATTCGTACATTTCAACTAAATTTCACATTCAAGTATACTTTAGCTCCATTATCAAAATATCACTTTTATCCTCCCATGACTTCCTTACATGAGGTAAAAGTATATTTATCACCATTTAATTTGTAGTTTATACAACTATTATGCCATTGTATTCATAACACATAATCATACACAATTTATTCATAAATTTGTATATTATGCATTTTTGCTTATAAACAATAATGATCTCATTTAGGCATTTTTAATTATTAATAAATCATGCCAAACACATATAATTCATTTAGGAAATCTTATGAAATTAACCCAATAATTATAAGCAATATAGTCGGTCATCCTCACCTTTAGTGAGCTTGAGCGCGTTCTACGCTTCCCGATTGAACTTTGGCTAATTCCGGCAAACTTTGACCAACTCCGGCGAACTTTGACCAACTCCGGCGAAACTCCGGCGAAGCTCAAAAATACTTTAATCAAGTTCCTAACAAGGTTTTAACATCATAAAACCTTAATCAATACAAATAACCCCTAAAAGGTTATTTTCCGGTGAACTTGTCGGTTTGGCTTCTAAATCCGTTCTTGGACTTAGAACCACTCTCCAACCCATTATTCTACACTTAAATTATGTAGAACAACCCTCAAGGTTCTTCATATGATATATATCTCATATGATAGAAGAAAATAAAGGAAAGTTATGATAAGGTTATTACCTTGATCCTTTCACACTTTTAACACTTTAGCTCCTTTTCTTGGTATTCTTTCTTGTAAAGCTCTCCTCAACAATGGAGAAGGAGGATGGAGAATTTTCTTGGCTTCTTCTTGGTGTTCTGGCCGCAGGGATGAGGGAGAGAGTGGGTGAGGATTGTTCTTTGTCTTTTGATCAATGAGTGAGCAAAAATGGGGGTCCATCATGTGTACCTTTGATGCCTTTCCTCTCAACCCCAACATCTCCTACCTTCCCCTCTCCATTCCAGCCGCCCCACCTCCACATTCATGTGTCAAAATTCGTGGGTTGGCCCCCACTTATGTGGGAGGTCAACCCCTTTTGTCCAGAAGTGTACAATCGGTCCCGAAAGTTGTATTTTTCGGACTGTTTTAAATATATTTTATTTTATCGGGTCAAATAAAATATATTATGTGTTCTTAATCATTATACCCTTTATAATGAATATACATTTCCCAACTTTAATTTATAGGTCTCCGAAATCCAATTTCGGGCTTTTATCGGTTAAATTACCAATACCGATATTTGGGCTTCTTTTGACCAATCGGTCAGCTCTGGACCTTTCCATGGTTCAAATGAAGTAGCCACCACTATGTAAATATTATCTTGACCAAGATGAATAAAATATATGGTTTCGGGAATTTCGGGCGGTCCCCGCTCCCGGTGTGGGCCCCACGTGCGAATTTACTAATCACGCAAAAGAATTAATAAAAGTTCACAACTTCGTATACTTATTAACCATTCCACAAGTTTCAACACATTATTCACTTAAAAGTAAATACATTTGGGGACAGTGTTACAAGTTCACCCCCCCTTATTTGGGATTTCGTCCCCGAAATCCACGTGTCTAATTGAAAAGAAACGGGTATTGCTCCCTCATTGAGACCTCGGTCTCCCAGGTTTCTTCTTCGACTCGATCACTCCTCCAAAGGACCTTTACCATAGGAATCTCCTTGTTCCTCAGTTTCTTCACCTGTTGGCCCACAATCTTTACCGGTTCTACCGCATATTGTAGATCTTCACGTATCTCCACCGGAGGCTTCTCAAGAATATGAGATGGATCTCTCACGTATTTCTTGAGCATCGATATATGAAACACATTGTGTATCTTCTCAAGTTCTGGCGTCAACTTGAGACGGTATGCCACGGCCCCTATCCTTTCAAGGATTTCAAATGGACCAATGTATCGGGGGTTGAGTTTTCCCCTCGATATAAATCGGATGATACCCTTCCAAGGAGATATCCTTAGGAAGACCTTATCTCCGACCTCGAATTCCAATGGCCTTCGTCGTTTGTCGGCATAACTCTTCTGCCGATCTTGGGCAGTCCTGAGTCTATCCTGAATAACTTTCACCTTAGCCTTGGTGATTTCAACAAGTTCGATCCCCTCGAGCTTGGCTTCGCCAACCTCGTCCCAACACAACGGTGTCCTGCATTTCCTCCCATACAATGCCTCATATGGAGGCATGCCAATACTCGCCTGATAACTGTTGTTATAGGCAAACTCTACTAGAGCCAAATGCTTGTCCCAACTTCCTTGGAACTCCAGAGCACATGCCCTAAGCATATCCTCCAGAATCTGTATCACTCTCTCAGATTGTCCATCCGTCTGCGGATGAAAAGCTGTGCTAAACTTCAGTTTAGTACCCAAAGATGCTTGAAACTTGGGCCAAAACCGAGATGTGAATCGTGGATCCCTATCCGAGACAATGGATATCGGGACTCCATGTAGTCTCACAATCTCCTCCGTGTATAACTTTGCCAATCTTTCAAGAGGATAAGTAATGTTGATAGGCAAAAAGTGTGCACTCTTGGTGAGCCTATCGACCACTACCCATACAGCGTCATAGTTGTTCACTGTTCGTGGTAGCCCCAACACGAAGTCCATGGTCACATGCTCCCACTTCCATTCTGGAATGGTCAGTGGCTGCAAAAGCCCCGCTGGGTGCTGATGCTCTGCCTTAACTTGTTGGCACGTAAGGCATCGACTCACGTACTCTGCGATGTCCCTCTTCATAGCCGACCACCAGTAACTTTCCTTCAAGTCTCGGTACATTTTAGTACCTCCTGGATGCATAGCATATGCCGAAGAATGAGCCTCCTCTAGTATGGACTTTTGGAGCTCCTCACTCTTTGGTATGCATACACGGTCTTTAAACAGTAAAAGACCGTCATCACGTACCCGAAAGTTCTCCACGGGCCCTTCAAGGATCCTCTCGCGGATCTTCTGGCATTCTTCATCAGTGGCCTGACATCTACTGATCTCACTCAGCAATGTAGGCCTAACCTCGAATCTAGCAATGAGGACCCCACTCGTGGACACCTCCACTTGTGCCCTCAAAGTTCGTAGACATGTGAGTAATGTCCCTGACGTACTTTTCCTGCTCAGTGCATCGGCCACTACATTGGCCTTTCCGGGATGATAGTCGATGATCAAGTCATAGTCCTTGATCAATTCCATCCACCTCCTTTGCCTCATATTCAACTCTTTCTGAGTGAATACGTACTTCAAGCTCTTATGATCGGTAAAAATGTGACATGTCTCCCCATAGAGGTAATGCCTCCAAATCTTTAGTGCAAACACTACCGCCCCCAACTCCAGATCGTGGGTAGGGTAGTTCGCCTCGTGTTTCTTCAATTGCCTAGACGCATAGGCAATCACCCGACCGTTTTGCATTAGTACGCATCCAAGCCCTTGGATGCTAGCATCACTGTATATGTCATACCCTATCCCTTGTGTGGGTAGAGCGAGAACCGGTGCCTCCGTAAGCCGTTTCTTTAGTTCGAGAAAGCCTTTCTCACAATTGTCGTCCCATATGAACTTGGCCCCTTTCTTCGTGAGCTTTGTCAATGGAGACGCCAATACGGAGAATTTTTCAACAAACTTTCGATAGTATCCCGCTAAGCCAAGGAAACTACGTATCTCTTTCACACTTTTGGGTCTCTCCCAATTCGTAATGGCTTCTATCTTGGCTTTATCCACCGAAATGCCCGCACTTGATACGACATGCCCGAGAAACCCAATCTCTTTGAGCCAAAACTCGCATTTAGAGAACTTGGCAAAGAGTTGTTTTTCCCTTAGCCGTTCAAGTACAAGACTCAAATGATCTTCATGCTCCCCTTCACTTTTGGAGTATATCAAAATGTCGTCAATGAATACTATCACAAATTGATCTAAGTATTCGCTAAACACACGGTTCATCATGTCCATGAATGCCGCCGGTGCGTTGGTTAGACCAAATGACATCACCAAAAACTCGTAGTGACCATATCTAGTGCGAAATGCACTCTTAGGTATGTCACTTTCCTTTATCTTCAACTGATGATACCCCGACCTTAAATCAATCTTCGAGAATACTGTTGCCCCTCGAAGTTGATCAAACAAGTCATCAATCCTCGGTAAAGGGTACCTGTTCTTGATCGTGACCTTGTTCAACTGTCGGTAGTCTATACACATTCTTAGTGTACCATCTTTCTTCTTTACGAAGAGTACGGGTGCTCCCCACGGTGAATGACTGGGTCTAATGAACCCGTTGTCCAATAGCTCTTGGAGTTGAACCTTCAACTCTTGAAGCTCGGCCGGTGCCATTCGATAAGGAGGAATCGAAATGGGTTTGGTTCCCGGCTCCACTTCAATCACGAATTCGATCTCTCTATCGGGTGGAAGCCCCGACAAGTCTTTGGGAAAGACATCCGGATATTTGCACACAACACGTACATCGTTGATGTCAACCTCCTTCTTTGCTTCATCCACCACATAAGCGAGGTATGCATGGCATCCCTTCTTCATCATCTTCCGTGCCCTCATCACGGATATTATACAACTATGAGATCCTCCCCGATCTCCCTCAAAACGTAGAGTGTTTCCCTCAGCATCCTCGAGTTCCAAAACCTTGGCATAACAATCCACTCGAGCATGATGTTTCTCGAGCCAATCCATCCCTAGAATTGCATCGAATTCTAACATACTTAGAGGTACGAAGTCACAAGTCAACGGTTGACCCGTCACTTCTACCTCACACGAAGGATAGTAGTGTTTCCTCTCCACATCGTCTCCCAACGGTGTAGAGACCAACAAGGGTTGTGTCATTACTATCAACGGCACGTCTAAACTTTCGGCAAACGCTTCACTCACGAATGAACGTTGTGCCCCGGTATCAATGAGAATTCTTGCGTTTCTACCGTTGATCTTTAATGTTCCTACATTCATAAGTCATGTAAGACACACTAGGCAACGTACCGGATCGAGACGGGGCTTAACGAAAATTTTTCGGGTAAAAATACACTGGACCGGCGCCGGTTCTAGGCAAGACCGGCGCCGGTTTGCCTTCGGGGTGGCCGGATACTCACAAAATTAACTGGACCGGCGCCGGTTATGGCCAAAACCGGCGCCGGTTTACCTTCGGTAACTTCGAAAACCTGTTTTTTCTTCAAAACCGGCCCCGGTTACGAGCACGGTGATTTTTCCGACCCCCTTTTCCCCTAGACCGGCGCCGGTTATGGCCAAAACCGGCGCCGGTTTTGCTACGGCGTTCCCCGGAAATAAAATTTTTTATAAGCTAAGTTCCCCCGACCCTTGGCCGGCGCCGGTTATGGGCCAAAACCGGCGCCGGTTGACCCACGGCAACCTCAAAACGAAGGGTTTTTATTAGAACCGGCGCCGGTTTAAGCCTCGACCGGCGCCGGTTTACCCCTGGGCAGTTTATTTTTGCAACTTTTTGCTAGGAAACCGGCCGGTATCGGCCCCGGCCAGCCCGTACAAACCCGCTATCACTTTTAGCACTAAATACATGTAATTTATCAATCGTCACCAAGGGTTACCTGCAACGGAGTCGGGATTAGCCCGAGCGTCAGCCTCGGTCATCGCGTAGACTCTAGCTTGAGTCCTCCCTTGATTTACGGACGGCGCGTTGCTCGTGCTCGCTCCCCCTTGCCCCGCACTAGCATGGGGTGCCCCGGTTCGGCTCCTACTCGCCGCGGTGGCGCCGCTTGATCCCGCCCCTCGGTTCCCACCAAGTTGAGGGCAATTCGGTTTAATATGCCCTGTACTCCCGCATTGGAAGCACCGTGGTGGATCACGACACTTACCGGCGTGGCTCCTGTTGCAATTCCTGCACCTGGGCGTCGTTGAGGCTTGTGAGCCCGAGTTGTGCCCGCTGAAGGCCGGGTTCCCCTTGGATGGCGGTGCCGGTGCTCTGAACGATCCACCTCCCCCATGGTTCCCCTTTTTGTTAGAGCCTTGGGGGCCATGGTTCTCCCACTTCCTCTTCTTCGCCTCATCGGCGTCTCTCTTCTTTCTCTCTTCCCATTGCTTCTCTCCTTTCAACCCTTGGGCAATGATAAGTCTGATTTGTTCATATATTTTTACTCACTTTTTATAGCGTTTCTTGTTAAACTCAGGGCAAATTGATATACTTTTCTGTGTTTTTGTTGCATTTTTGTTCATGTTTAAAAATAGTGTCGAAATTTACGTTTTTTTAGTAATTTGTGCTTGATTGAAGTGTTTGGATTGATTTTATGTTTTTTTTCCCCACTTTTTTTTGTACTTTTTATATTTTGTGATTTGTCAAATTTAGCATTCTATTATATTTTAATAAGATATCTTTTAAGTACATTAAGTAAAAGAAAAAAAGGAAGGTCAAATAATGCAGCTAAGCTGCGTTAAAAAAAAAAGATAACCAAATAAAGAAAACAAAACGAAAAGAAAAACATGAGGAAAGCTAGCAGTAGCAGCACATGCTGCGTGGAGGCTCAACAGCCAACCAAAGCAGAAAACACAGAAGGAAAGCGGCAAGGAAAGAGAGAGGCAGCTGGTTGTTTTAATCAAAAGTCAAAGAAGAAATAAGGGAGCCACATCTGGAGTGTCGGCTAGCCAAAAGAAAAGAAGGAAATGACCGGCCAACCACGCTAGGAAGGTAGCGGCACATGATGCGGCCAAGAGAAGAAAAAAAAAAAATCCTGGGAGAGCAACTGGCCAAGAAAACCATTTTTTCACATCCGGAATTATTCAGCGATAGCTCTAGGCAGAGGAAAAAAACGCAGGCATGGGATAGACAGTTAACTCACAGAACAATTCACACCCATAATACACCCACAACTCAGCCGCAAGGAGCTCTAGGCAGCGAACCCACAGGACACAGGCTCGCAGCAGAGAGAAAAGAGAAGCGCATCAGCAATCAGTTCATTTATGTTCATCAGCTATATCATCTTTCAATCATAACGTTTGAGGTTTTCTGTTCAATATCTTCCTTAATAAATTCATGTTTGAATAAGATTTGAATTTCATTCTTAGATTATTCATAATTTATTCTACCCGTAAGTTTGTTTTTGAATTGCTATTATGTTGAATGAATTTGTTATTGATCGAATTATCTTCATGAATTACTTTAGTTCCTTGGTTAATGGTGTTAGTTTGTTGATTATTATGTTGGGCTAAATCTTCATGGGGTTTGGATTTGGATAAAATTAAGGTTATGGGTGTTCTTGAATATTGAATTGAATTTAGGAGAATTCTCTAATTTTTAGACTAGTTGTTTGAGATGAAATTAAGGAGTAATTTGTGAAATTGATCACTTCACTTGTGAATTTTTGGAAGATTAATTCTTTCTTGTCTACGAGTTTAGAATTAATTTTAGCTCACATCTCACACACCCTAAACTAAGCCTAGAAATAGGACATGTTAGGGGAATTAAAATTAAATTCTTGTCTATGAGAATTAATGTCACTATTCTTAGGTTAAAGAAATTATCCCATTTTTTATTCATTATAAAAGACACCCAAAATTCTTAATCCCAAATCTAGACCCCACTTTTAATTAGTTAATTTATTGTCACTAGTCACATTGAATTTACTTCTAGTATTTTATTTTCGAAACTTTACTCATCCATATGGTTGTTAGTTTAATATTTTTATTAGTTAATTTTCTCTCTCAAGTTATTTAGCATGTTCACTAGTTTTATTTTAATTTACTCATTAATGTCATTTAATTAAATTCTCAGTTACTACTTTTGTTGTTTAATTTTATTTGCTTAACCAAAACCACAATTAATCGTTTGAGAAAGCTTGCAACGACTCGTACTAACCGGTGACCGATAATTAGACCAACACTTCCCTCCGCCACTCCTCAGAGACACGATACTCGGGGATAAACTTTTCCATCCGGAAGGGTTAAACTCCGTTTTACTACAACGCCGCGAAAGCGGTCATCAGACAACCACTTGGCTGAAAGTCATGTTGGGCAATTGAGTCGCCCTATCACGTATCTCCAAGTCCAAGGCCTCCCAAAAGTGATTCACCATTCGGTTTTCATCACAAGCATACTCCGGTATGTGGTCGGCAAGGTCCCTGAACTTGTGCTCAAGTTCTTTCACCGTCATGTTACCCCCTTGTGTTAGGAGAGTGTATTCCCTCACCTTGGCGTTTACCTCAAAGTCGGAGTAGTACTGGGCAAAGAATTCTTGCCGAAAATCCTCCCAAGTAATAGTCCCGCCATACTTACCCTTGGTTCCATCCCACCACTTGGATGCCAACCCTTCAAGTAACCTCACCGCGATTCTCAGTTTGAAATCGGGGGTGAGTTGCATGTCAAGAGCTGCCTCGTTCAGCCTCTTGATCCATTGCGCGGCCACCGAGATGTCCCCCGTTCCATCGAACGGTTTGCACCCCAAGTCCCTCGCCTCTTTGATGTATTTGGAGATCCTTATGGTTGGACCTCCATCACCTCGACTTCCATGCGCCTCCACATGGGTTCTTGAATCACAATAGCTCCTTCCTCTTGGAGCCCCACCCGAAGGTTGCCCCGCACGGCGCCTTCGGCGTTCTCTCCTTTCCTCGCGCTCCCGATGGTATTGTTGGAGCAACGCTTCAATCCTAGCCAAGGAGCCATTTTCCTCCTCGTCGCTTACGTCATCGTCATCCCCTTCATAAGGGGTCTCAACCGGCTCCGTTTCCTGCTGGTAGGTTGAATCCTCATAAGACCAATAGGTCTCCTTTCCGTGTCGACGTGGCCATCGCTCACGGTTTGTCGTTGGCCTCCACGGCCCCTTCCTCTTGATCCCCTAGAGGACCCTCGGCTACCGCGCTCGGACCCACCCGGTACACGGCCCGTCGGGTTCCTCCTAGTGATCCTTCCAATTGGCTCCATTTCTGAAAGGAATTAGAGTGAGTCATTACACTCGTATCAATGTCAAATGACGGATAGGTACTTAAAGACATCCTTTGGCTCAAATCACCGCCATACCAATTGTTAAGAGTACCATCTTAACAATTAGAGACTTTGCAACTCAAGTACCAAAAGTTCTTTAAGTACAAAACTTTTATGCTCATGGTTTTCAATTTCGTTTTCAAAAAGAGATTTTGAAGCTTCATTATGAAGTTTACGGACTAAGGCTCTGATACCAATTAAATTGTCATGCCCCGGACCTAACCGGACACGTCAACAATCCGCCGTACAGTACGAATAGTCAACCGCAGTCCAACGCATCCATACTATACAAGGCGTCTGGAAAATCATTCACACATAGTACATCCATAAACAAACATAATGTAAAATATTCATTCATAGCAGCGGAAACATTCAATACGAGTATTCATGCCACACCTTGGCAAACATGGGCATACAAGCCCTAAATAAATATTTAAAAATAATATCCATGAGCATTATTTAAAATGTTTTCAAAACAGGAACGGAAGAAGCACGAACCACGTCTCCCTCCTTTGATCTTCCCGAAGCAACGGGCGGTGGTAGCAACCTTCAAGTTCTACCTGAAACTGTGAGGTGGCCTCCCCCGTGAAGGGGAGATCAGTACTTGGAAGCATTTGACAAGTACAATGACAACTATACTAAGTATAATCAAAGTTTCAATTTCCAAGACCCTAAATCTAGGGTGCTATTATTTATTAAATTCACATTCCTTCATGCTAGAGCTCGGCTCATAGTCGTCCTAATTTGTGCTAGAGCTCGGCTCATAGTCACGCTACATTTTGCTAGAGCTCGGCTCATAGTCATACTAATTTGTGCTAGAGCTCGGCTCATAGTCACACTACATTTTGCTAGAGCTCGGCTCATAGTCATACTACATTTTGCTAGAGCTCGGCTCATAGTCATACTACCACGTGCTAGAGCTCGGCTCATAGTCACGTCATCTAATCCCTAAACCACTTCTTAGTCTAGGCTCCATCCATTTTGAGTAACCCTTAAGGCCTACTCCTAATGTAACTTGACTTCATAAAGTCCACCTTAAAAAAATATCCTTTAAGGTTATTTAACTCCAATATCTTGGGATTAGCTCCCAAGAACTATTGAACTTACATTCCCGACTAGCATTTATATACTAGTTGTTTAATCTTAATAAACCAATGCAATTTCATAATAATTCGTACATTTCAACTAAATTTCACATTCAAGTATACTTTAGCTCCATTATCAAAATATCACTTTTATCCTCCCATGACTTCCTTACATGAGGTAAAAGTATATTTATCACCATTTAATTTGTAGTTTATACAACTATTATGCCATTGTATTCATAACACATAATCATACACAATTTATTCATAAATTTGTATATTATGCATTTTTGCTTATAAACAATAATGATCTTGTTGGTCCCGTTTAGTATGGTAATCAGTCTAGAGGGGGGGTGAATAGACTGATTGGTTTTTCAACTTTTTCTCAAAGTCAAAACTGACTTATCAGAGAAGGTCTGATTCTGATGACAGAGAGAGGCTGGTTCTGATATCAGAACTGGCCTTGGCAGCGGATTCTGATCTGTCCGGGTAGCCTCAGAAAATACTAAGGCAAATGCCTTTCTGATAACTCTGAAAACAAGATCTGCTGAACACAGATTCCAAGTCTTCGAGTTAATCAGTTAATATCCTAAGTGCAGAAATATAAATTGCAGTAAAGTAAATGACACCGGATATTTTATAGTGGTTCAAGGAACAACACGTTCCTCTAGTCCACTGTTCCACTAGCTTTGAAGTAGATCGGTTACAAAGCTAAATCCTAGCACTTAAGAAGTTCTCCACGCCTTCTTCAAGTCTAGCTGCCACCCAGGATGCAGTTCCACGTCCTGATGGCTGATCCTTTCACTCAGCTTCCCGGAAGTATCACCACTTCACTACTGCAGTTACTTGGACGCCCTTCTTTTCAGAAGATCCTTTGAAAAACAGAGTTTTTCCTCCAACTTGCTTCGTTACAAATGATGTTTGATGAAGTTCTTGAAGTGTTGAAGAACAGGATGAACTTTGCTTGTTTGTTGGGGATGAAAGATTTGGAGTTTGAATCTTCCCAACGTAAGCTTGTCTTGTTGAAGGTTGTAGAATTTGAATCTCAAGAGAGCTTGAATGATGGTGTGCAAAAGTTGTAGCAAAGTTGTTTTTCTGTTCTTCGGTGTGTAGCTTATATACTGAGGTTGTCTGCCCGTTGGAGGAGGAGACAACTGCATTAAATGCGCGTACAGTTGACTTGACCGCCGTTTTTGGAAGGTTTCTATTTTTAAAAAATATCTTCCCGGATTCTTTGGTCAATCATTTGCAATCAATCCTTCAGCGTATCAGGCTCATTTAATGTGCATTAAATGCTTTCCTTTCATGCACAGTCTTGTAGCCGTTGGATGTTTTTACCCGTTGAATTCATAGCTGTTGGATGTTGCTTGAAATTTTTCTAAGTGTTCGTCGGGCTCTGATCAGGCTCTTCTGATATGTTGGATTCTGATGGCTTTCTGACGAGTTGAGTTCTGATGATCTTCTGATCTCTGACTGAGCTCTGACTTTGACTCTGATAGGTCCGCTGATGAGTACTTCTGATCTGTAATTCTCATCGGCTATCAGATGTCCAGGTTTATCAGCAACTCTTATGATGCAACTCTGATGGACTTCTGCTAAGAGAACTCTGATGGACTTCTGCTAATAGAACTCTGATGGAGCAGTTCTCATAGAGCAAGTCTGGTCGAGCAGTTCTGATGCACTTCTGATCTGATCCAAAACTGAGCAACTCTGATCGTCGACTACACTAATACTTACAATTGAAAATTCTAATACATAAAATCTAATTTTGGGGGGGTACTCTAACTTTCTAATCCTATAGCATCATCAAAATCTAATTACATTTATTCCTTACAATTTCCCCCTTTTTGATGATGCCAAAACCCTTAAACTATTTCCAGAGAAGTGCCTTTCACCATAAAGAAAATAAGTTAAAAAGAAATTTTCATTTAAAATCTTGGTGGGCACTTGGCATAGGAAGATAGTAAGAGTAAGATACAATCAAACAGATAAATAAGATAAGAAAAAAACACAAGGTATCAGAGCATAAATAAACAGAATGCAATAGAGAAATAATTTGACATTGCCATGCAAATTAGAGGCAAGCTGGTTATCTTATTAATGAAATATATTTAAAGCGACAAGAGGATAGAGTTTAAAAATCTTCCTCTTCCAGATCAGCTTCCTTAGCTTCAATCTCCTTTAGATCAGCATTGACCTTAGCTCTGATGGAAGCTAGGTTCCTTGGGTTCTGACACTCTGCCCAGGCAGGTTCAAGCTTGCAGTCAAGGTAGTTTCTGATGGCTTCAGAGATGTCCTTGCCAGGGAGCACTTTCATTCGCCACCAGTCTTCTGCTTCTTGCATAGAACCGCCATGATTAATGATGATTGTCCCATCTCTATCTAGAATAAGATTTTCCTGTTGGAGAGGTGTCATGTGCTTCTTCATTTCTTGAAACTGAGCAGCATCCGGTTTAGCTAGATCACTTTTAAGCCATTGAGCAAGAGTGAAAGTTGCCTTCTTTCCTCTCTTGGGTCGAGGAGGAGGAGGTCTTTGAATACCAGCAGCAATCTGCTTCTGCCTGGCTCTCTCAAAGTATATAGAAGGGTCAGGCTTACCAGAAATAGGGGTCAGGGCTCTGGTGCTTGTGCCTTCTGTAGCTCTGATGGTTTTGACAGGTTCTCTGCTATCTTCCCCCTTTTTGGCATCAACAAGATCACCAAGTAGGAGTCCAATTTTCGAGAATTCTGTAGCATTGCTTTCCTTGATTGCTTCGAGAGCTCCTGGGATAGTTTGAGTAACAGAAGCCAGCCCTTCAATCAGTTCCTTTTGCTTGCCCACAGCCGACTGAATATCCTTGGTAGTAGCTTCAAGGAGAGTCAACTTGTGATCTCTGTCCTTTCCACTGTTTATCAATTTGATGTCAAATTCCTTCAAGGTTTTGCAGATGTCCTCTACATCTGTGAGTTGCTCAGCATGCTTATCAGAGGACCATTGAAGATCATCCACAGCATCAGACAGCTCCTGAATAGCCTTGTCTTGAGCAGAGAGGGTCAGAGATTGGGAGTAGAGGACAGTGTGTACACTGGCTACCTCTGATGCAATGTTGTCTACCTTTTCATTTGAAGTTTTCATGAAGCTCAGGAAGGTAGTGGCCAAGGTAGAGAGTGTAGTGGATATCTTGGCAAGCTCTGACTCAATGTTGTACTGAACCAAATCCAGATGAGCATCATGCTTCTGATTCAGTACAAGCATTTTGTTAATCCCAGCAATCATTTGGTCTCCAAATTCTTCGGCTGACTCCACAAACTCTTGAAACGGTATGAGAACTTCTTTTGGAGGCTTTTGCTGAGGTGCCTCATTGATTTGGGGTTGAGGTTGAGGTTGGTCAGGAGATAGAGGAGAAGTAGGGGTCTTTCTCTTGTTAGATTGGAGGTCACAAGCTAGAGAGGAAGTAAGAAACCCATCATTATCTTCAGTTGAGGAAAGAATCCTTACAACTGGCTCTCTCTTTTGTGTTGAGGCAGCAGAATGCTGAGGGGAAGGACAGTTAGATGTAGGCTTCTGCTGAGGAGAGGGAGATTTGGATTTCTGATGGTTGGGGCTCTGATGAGGTGAAATCTGAGGGATAGAGGTTCTCTGATGATGTGATGGAGGAGGAGGTGAGGGTGATCGGCTTCTGATGGGGGTTATCTGATGACAGGGTGATGGTTGTTTTGGTGTGGAGGATTTCTTGGGTGTTGGAGATGGTATTTGCTGAGGTTGAGGAGGAGATGGGGGTGGAGTTGTGGTTGGTGTGACTGGTTTAGGTGAGGGGGATTTGGGAGGTGATGGGATTGGGACAGGAGAGTTAGGAATTACCTCAAGAACTGTTTCTTCAAACTGAGAGTCTCGCCATTCTCTGATCAGATTCATCATGGCCAGAGACACATTATTTGCAGTAGAGGGTTCACCTTCTGCACCTGGAATGGGTTTCATCTTGATCAATGATTCCCTCCTCTTCTTTTCCATCAGCCATTCTTCAAAGATGGGAACCTCGTGATCAGCTAGAGGTTGAACATGCTCCTCTGGTGGGGTAGTAGTCAGCTTCTCCTTGCCTTTGTGGCTTGCCTTCTTCTTTTCAAGAATAGATTGTAAGAATTGAAGGTCGAAGCATAAAGAGACATCATCAGTACCTGCCCATTTGAGGACTTCAACTTCCTCAGTTTCATAAGTGGCAGCTTGAGCAAGAATCTGTTGCAGAGGTCCCATCCTCCATTTCCTCCAAGTGAGTACCCTTTGAAATTGTCTTTCTAGGGCAGCATGAGGATCCAGTTCTGGGATTTGAGTGGTGAGATGCTCTGGTGGAGTTAAGATGATGTGCTGATCTGGTGCAGAGATGGGTTGGATCTCTGATTCAGGTTCCCCCTGACCATCAGAGATTACTAGTGCAGTAGCCAGCTCTGGTGCAGGTTCCCCCTGAGGTTCTGACTCCTTGGGGGGTGAGAGAATCTTCTTCTTCTTCTTTGCTACTCTGATAGGAGACTTGGAGCTATCAGAATCACTCTGTATGATTGCTTTTCTTCTCCTCTTCTGTCTCATCTTCTTGACAGGGGCCACAGTGGGTGCATCCTCCTCTGATGCTTCCACCTCTGATGCAACCTCCTCAGTGGTGGTTTCAAGCTTCTTCTGAGATTTCTTCTTCTTTCCCTTGGGTTGTTCATCATCAACCTCAATTGCGGTAGCTGGTTTCTCCCTCAGTTGTTCTTGTTTCTTTGCTTTCTTTAATTCTGCAGCAATGGCTACATTGAATTTGGGAGAGGCTGTGAGGAAGATGGTCTTTGTGTGATTGACATCAGCAGCTTCTCGGAGCGATATGTTGATATTGGAAATCAGTCTTGAAATGAGAAGTCCATGACCCATCTTGGTTGAGAATTGGCCAGTCTTTTTGTCTTTCTTAGCCACAGACTCAGCAAGGGACTGGAATAGTACCCTTCCCCAGTTGATGTTCATGCCCCGATGAACAGCATAGATGGCCTTGGCATTTGTGTTGTTCATCTGATCAGTTGAGCCGGTTTTGCACCACAGGCACCGGTGCATTATGCTCATCAGACGTTCATAGTCCTTCTTCAGCTGGTTCTTCTTCATGTAGAGCTTATCTACTCCGGTTGCATCCTCCCGGCAGTAGGTTTCAGCAAAAGTTTGGACAGAGATATTCACATCGTCAAGCTCAATGAGGCTGGTAGTATCCTCTTCCTGAGGATCGAGTTTGATGTCGAAGAACTCATTGAGAGCATCAGCATCTATTTTCAGGTCCTTGCCCTGAACCTGCGAGTGGATGGCCTCAGTGGTAATGGTGGCATTCAAGTAGAACTCAGCAACGTCCTTCGTGCTGTATTGTTCATAAGGATGAGCAACAATCTTGCTCAGCTGGGAATCATGCATTCCTTGGATGATTTTCTTCATCCGCTTCTGATTTTCTGCCAATAGAGGCAGTGAGGACAGGTCAACGCGCATGCCAGTGACGATGTTGTTCACAAGAGTCTTGATTTCCTCCTTGGAGAGATCGTTGATGTTGATGAACTTCATTGTCAGTTTAGTGAATAGTTTGAAAGGTCTGAGATTTGAGGATTTAGAGAGATAAAGCTTGAAGACGAAGAATACAATTGCAGTAGCGATTTAGGTTTTCAGAAACGGTATATATGAATTTGGGTTAGTGGACGTTTGATATAATTTGCGGTTTCGAGGTCGCATTTAATGGAATGCGGGCGGAAAGCCGTTTTCCAAAAATGGTAATAACTACCGGGGGTAAAAAGGTAACTTCCGGTTTATTGGACAGTCTCGCCCGAAATTTAGAAAATTTTTCTAAGTCCACAGCCCCTCTGATAAGTATTAGCCCTTGTATCAGAGATAGAGGTGTTCTGATATAAGGTCCTCTGATGAATACCGAGTCTGATCCTTCCTGCAACTCTGACTTTTGCAAGTCTGATACTTCTCAATTCTGATTCAGGCTTCTGATGAATAAGAGCTTCGGGTATCAGAGATGGGGTGTTCTGATGAGTCCACATCTGATACTTCAGCAACTCTGATTCAAGTATCTCTGGGAAGATCATCCATCATTCCCAATTCTTCCCTTAGCTTGTTAAACCTTGCCTCTGAGAGAGGTTTGGTTAAGATATCTGCAAGCTGGTCTTCAGTTGGGACATGCTCAATTGAAATGTGCTTCTTCTCCACATGATCTCTGATGAAGTGATGTCTGATCTCGATATGCTTTGTCCTTGAATGCAGCACAGGATTCTGAGTGATTGCAATGGCACTGGTATTGTCACACAGCAACTTGATCTCCTTTGCTTGCACTCCATAATCCTTGAGTTGTTGCTTCATCCAGAGTAATTGAGCACAGCAACTTCCAGCAGCAATATACTCAGCTTCAGCAGTGCTAGTTGAGATTGAATTTTGCTTCTTGCTAAACCAGGAGACAAGTCTCCCACCTAGCAATTGACAGTGACCAGAAGTACTCTTCCTGTCCAATCTGCAACCTGCAAAATCTGAATCAGAATAGCCAATTAGTTCAAAATTACCTCCCTTGGGATACCATAGTCCTGCATTTGGATTTCCTTTGATGTATCTGATAATCTTCTTAGCAGCAACTAGATGGCTCTCCTTGGGCTTTGATTGGTATCTGGCACAGATTCCTACTGCAAAAGCTATGTCTGGTCTGCTTGCAGTTAGATAGAGGAGAGATCCAATGATTCCTCTATAAGTTGTTGCATCAACATCTTTTCCTTCATCATCTGGTCCAATTCCTTGGGATGCATTCATAGGAATTTTGACTGAAGTTTTTCCATCAATTCCAAACTTCTTGATGAGATCTCTGGTATACTTCCCTTGGTTGATAAAGATGCCTTCAGGAACTTGTTTGACTTGCAATCCAAGGAAATAACTGAGTTCTCCCATCATGCTCATTTCAAACTTCTTCTGCATAACTTGAGAAAATTTCTTGCATAATTCTGGATTAGTGCTTCCAAATATAATGTCATCAACATAAATTTGCACTAACAGAATATGATTAGCAACAGAAATTTGAAATAGAGTTTTGTCCACCTTTCCTTTAGTAAACCCATGGTTCACTAAGAATAGGGACAATGTGTCATACCAAGCTCTGGGAGCTTGCTTAAGACCATAGAGGGCCTTTCTGAGCTTGTAGACACAAGAAGATTGAGTAGGAATGACAAAACCTGGAGGTTGTTCAACATAAACTTCCTCTTCAAGTTCTCCATTCAGAAATGCACTTTTGACATCCATCTGGTATACTTTGATGTCGTTGTAAGCAGCATAGGCTAGGAATATCCTGATTGCTTCCAGTCTTGCTACAGGTGCAAAGGTCTCATCAAAATCTATGCCTTCTTCTTGACAGTATCCCTTTGCAACAAGCCTTGCTTTATTCCTTACAATATTGCCTTCTTCATCTGCTTTGTTCTTGAATACCCATTTGGTTCCAATGACATTCTGATGCTTTGGTCTGGGAACAAGTTTCCACACTTCATTCCTTTCAAACTGTGTCAGCTCTTCTTGCATTGCATTGATCCAATCTGAATCTTCTAGAGCTTCTTCCACACACATTGGTTCCATTTGAGATATGCAGCAGGTGAACATGGCTTCTCTTCTAGATGCAGATCTGGTTCTAACACCACTGGTAACTTGACCTATCACTTGATTAGGAGGATGATCTCTTAACCAAGTTAGATCAGGTTCTGTCAGTTGCTGTCTAGGCAACTCTGATGGTTCATCTTCTTATACATCATCTTCATCTTCATCTTTGTCTATCAGAACTGGATTGGCAGGAGGAGTTGAGAATATAGGATTGTTGATGGCCTCTTCTGATAGTTCTGAACCCTTATCTTCAAGATTGATCTTCTGCAAGGTCTCTGATAATTCTTCTGCAGAGGTACCATCATCAAATTTGACATGAATGGATTCTTCAACTTGTAGAGTTCTCCTGTTAAGTATTCTATAGGCTTTGCTTGAGCTTGAGTAGCCTAAGAATACACCTTCATCAGCTTTTTCTTGAAATACCTTCAGATTATCCTTTCCATTGTTTAGAATGTAGCACTTGCATCCAAACACATGGAAGTAGCTGATATTTGGCTTTCTTCCTTTCCACAACTCATAGGGGGTCTTCTGATGATTCTTGTGGATCATGCTTCTATTCTGAGTGTAGCATGCAGTGTTAATAGCTTCAGCCCAGTATCTGATGGGCAGTCCTGATTCTGCAATCATAGTTCTTGCAGCTTCTTTCAGTGTTCTGTTCCTTCTTTCTGCAACACCATTTTGTTGGGGTGTTCTGGCAGCAGAAAGTTGATGGAATGTACCATTCTGATCACAAAAGTCTTTGATCACTTTGTTGACAAATTCAGTTCCTCTGTCAGATCTGATTGTTCTGACCTTCATATTCTTCTCAGTTTGGAGTTGCTTTAGCAGAGATGGCAACTTCTGAAGAGTTTCATTCTTCTTGGTTAGGAACACAGTCCAAGTGTATCTTGAGTAGTCATCAACCATAACAAGAGTATATCTTTTTCCACCAACACTGGGAGTTTCAACTGGTCCAAATAAATCCATATGGATCAGATTTAGAGGACAAATAGAAAGATCTCCAACTATGGGTTTGAATGAGGTCTTCACTTGTTTGCCTTTCTGACAAGCACTGCAGAGGGTCTCCTTCTTGTAGACAATGTCAGGCAGACCATCTACAATATGTTCCCTTGCCAGTTTGTTGATGGTTTTGAAGTTCAGATGGCTAAGCTTTTTGTGCCAGTCCCAGCTTAGCTTTGAATTGTCCTTAGCTATCAGGCAGGTTCCATCTTTTGCTGTTTGCCAGTCAACAACATAGATGTTCTTCCTTCTCTTGGCTGTAAGAACCACTTCTTTGGTTGTCTCATGCTTGACATAGCATAAGGTCTTGGTGAATTCAACTGTGTAGCCTTTGTCACAGAATTGGCTAGCACTTAGGAGGTTGAACTTCAGACCCTTGACATATGAGACCTCTTCAATGATTATCTGGTTCTTGATCAGCTTTCCTCTTCCTTTTGTTTGCCCTTCCTTGTCATTTCCACCGAAAGTGACTCTGGGTCCATTGATTTTCTGGAACTCTGATAGGCAACTCTTGTCACCTGTCATGTGTCTGGAGCATCCACTGTCAATATACCATTCTTTTTCTGAGATGGCTCCAGCACACAGTTCCTGCAAGATTAAAAGGAAGATTTAGGTACCCAAGCAATGTTGGGTCCTGGGGGGTAATGCAGTCTCGGTAGTTGGTACCATTTTGGTCTCATCAGCTGAAACCTTGGTGGATGGTACCCATTGTCCACCTGGTAGTTGTAGTAAACAGATGTATGATTCACTTTGGGCAGATGCTTGTGAGGATCATGCTTTCTGTTTGCATACTTCTGCATAGCCTTCTTGGTTGGAAAGAAGTCCCAGAAGCTATCAAGATCAGATGAGCGCTTAACTTTAGGCTTCTGAGGTTGACCAGACAACCTCTTCTGCCTATAGTTAATCTTCTCTTGATATCTGCCTTTCTGATAGCAGTTTCTGATACTGTTGTCATGAGATTGTCTGATGAAGTTAGGCCTTTGATTATTATTTTTCTGAAAACTTTTCCTTTGATTAGAGTTTCTGCCATATTCATTAGTTTTCAAACTTTGTTTTGGTTTGGCCTTTAGAGTTTGTTTCTCTGGTATGACCTTCTCATGAACAACTTTAGTACCAGAAGTACTAGCATGGCAACTGGGGCTCAGAGTCTGTGGCACTATGACCTTTTTAGCCTTAGCAACTTGGGTGCTAGGCCTTACAGAAGGCTCACCAGACTCTGGTTCAACATATCCAAGACCAGAGGTGAAGTTATGAGAGTCACCAATATTCTTCATGGAAGATTGCATCTTCAGAAGACTATTATATCTACTCTCAAGTTCCTCAATGTCTCTTATTCTTTTCAGAAGAGACTCATTTTCAGCTTTCAGTCTATCTCTTTCCTCAGTTAAGAAATTAAGTTTACACTCAGTCTCTTTCCTTAGATTAGAGATATCAACTTTCAGCCTACTGTTCTCTTCTTTAACAAAAGAATAAGTGGCTTGGATAGTTTGGAACTCTTCCCAGAATGATGACATTGGATCATCATTTAAGGCTGTGCCTACCGAAGAAGAAATAGAATCAGAAGTAGAGCATACCTCATCATCTGATTGTGCCATGAGGCAAAGGTCTTCAGTCTCTGCATCCAAGCAGCAGAATGCTTCATCAGAGTCGGAGTCTGAACTGGACTCTGATTCAGAGAGTGGATCTCTCTCAGCTTGTTCTGAGATAAAGGCTCTTCTCCTTCTATGTTGATCATCTGGTTTCTTTTCTTCTTCTTGTCCTTGCTTCTTGGACACTCTTGGGAAGGGGCAGTTAGCCTTGAAGTGTCCAGGCTGTCTACAGTTGTAGCAGAGGTACTCTCCATTGCTTTCAGAAGATTTGGTCTTCTGATGTGGTCTTCTGATGGAAGATGGACTTCTTCCATCTTTCTTCATAAATTTTCTGAATTTTCTGGCAAAGGCAGCCATATATTCATCAGATAGAAGAGTTGAGGGATCAAAGTTTGTAGCCTTAGAAGTGCTGGCAGTAAGGGCAGTTGTGGTTCTTTCATCTGGCACTTCTTCTTTCTCTTCAACCATCTCGAACTCATAAGCTTTGAGATCTGAGATCAATCTCTCTGTGGGGTAGGTCTTGATGTTCTTGCTTTCTTGGACTGCAATCACCTTCATCTTCCAAGCTGAAGGCAGTCCCCTGAGGATCTTCATGTTGACCTCTTTGATGGTGAGCTCCTTCCCAAGCTCAGAAATCTCACTAATGAGAATCAGCAGTCTCTCATGCATCTTAGCAATGCATTCTTCTGGCAGAAGTTTGAAATCATCAAACTTCTTCATAGCAATGGTCAACTTGTTATCTCTTTCTTGTTCATCTCCTGCACCAATCTCATCCAGCTTATCCCAGATTTCTTTGGCAGTTCTGCACTTCTTGATCCTGTTGAAGTATCTTTCATCAATAGCCTTGTAAAGGATGTCCTTGGCTATATTGTCAAGGTTGTACTGTCTTTTCTCTTCCTTGGTCCATTCAGACCGGGCTTTCTCAATCATCTGGGGTAGATTGTTGTCTAAGGTATGGGCAGGGTTGATCTTCATGAACTGGATAAAAGGTCCATTTTCCAAGACTTCCCACATTTCATCATGAAGGGCACATAGATGTGCCTTCATTCTGATCTTCCAATCATCATACTTCTGATCTGTGAACATCAGATGCTTGGCAAGAGAGTTATCCATAATAACAAATAAATAGAGGCTAAGAACAAGTGGATCTTTGTTCAGAGAGTAACCTAAAAGATTACAAGAACAAGGATGCTCTGATACCACTTGTTGGTCCCGTTTAGTATGGTAATCAGTCTAGAGGGGGGGTGAATAGACTGATTGGTTTTTCAACTTTTTCTCAAAGTCAAAACTGACTTATCAGAGAAGGTCTGATTCTGATGACAGAGAGAGGCTGGTTCTGATATCAGAACTGGCCTTGGCAGCGGATTCTGATCTGTCCGGGTAGCCTCAGAAAATACTAAGGCAAATGCCTTTCTGATAACTCTGAAAACAAGATCTGCTGAACACAGATTCCAAGTCTTCGAGTTAATCAGTTAATATCCTAAGTGCAGAAATATAAATTGCAGTAAAGTAAATGACACCGGATATTTTATAGTGGTTCAAGGAACAACACGTTCCTCTAGTCCACTGTTCCACTAGCTTTGAAGTAGATCGGTTACAAAGCTAAATCCTAGCACTTAAGAAGTTCTCCACGCCTTCTTCAAGTCTAGCTGCCACCCAGGATGCAGTTCCACGTCCTGATGGCTGATCCTTTCACTCAGCTTCCCGGAAGTATCACCACTTCACTACTGCAGTTACTTGGACGCCCTTCTTTTCAGAAGATCCTTTGAAAAACAGAGTTTTTCCTCCAACTTGCTTCGTTACAAATGATGTTTGATGAAGTTCTTGAAGTGTTGAAGAACAGGATGAACTTTGCTTGTTTGTTGGGGATGAAAGATTTGGAGTTTGAATCTTCCCAACGTAAGCTTGTCTTGTTGAAGGTTGTAGAATTTGAATCTCAAGAGAGCTTGAATGATGGTGTGCAAAAGTTGTAGCAAAGTTGTTTTTCTGTTCTTCGGTGTGTAGCTTATATACTGAGGTTGTCTGCCCGTTGGAGGAGGAGACAACTGCATTAAATGCGCGTACAGTTGACTTGACCGCCGTTTTTGGAAGGTTTCTATTTTTAAAAAATATCTTCCCGGATTCTTTGGTCAATCATTTGCAATCAATCCTTCAGCGTATCAGGCTCATTTAATGTGCATTAAATGCTTTCCTTTCATGCACAGTCTTGTAGCCGTTGGATGTTTTTACCCGTTGAATTCATAGCTGTTGGATGTTGCTTGAAATTTTTCTAAGTGTTCGTCGGGCTCTGATCAGGCTCTTCTGATATGTTGGATTCTGATGGCTTTCTGACGAGTTGAGTTCTGATGATCTTCTGATCTCTGACTGAGCTCTGACTTTGACTCTGATAGGTCCGCTGATGAGTACTTCTGATCTGTAATTCTCATCGGCTATCAGATGTCCAGGTTTATCAGCAACTCTTATGATGCAACTCTGATGGACTTCTGCTAAGAGAACTCTGATGGACTTCTGCTAATAGAACTCTGATGGAGCAGTTCTCATAGAGCAAGTCTGGTCGAGCAGTTCTGATGCACTTCTGATCTGATCCAAAACTGAGCAACTCTGATCGTCGACTACACTAATACTTACAATTGAAAATTCTAATACATAAAATCTAATTTTGGGGGGGTACTCTAACTTTCTAATCCTATAGCATCATCAAAATCTAATTACATTTATTCCTTACAGATCTCATTTAGGCATTTTTAATTATTAATAAATCATGCCAAACACATATAATTCATTTAGGAAATCTTATGAAATTAACCCAATAATTATAAGCAATATAGTCGGTCATCCTCACCTTTAGTGAGCTTGAGCGCGTTCTACGCTTCCCGATTGAACTTTGGCTAATTCCGGCAAACTTTGACCAACTCCGGCGAACTTTGACCAACTCCGGCGAAACTCCGGCGAAGCTCAAAAATACTTTAATCAAGTTCTTAACAAGGTTTTAACATCATAAAACCTTAATCAATACAAATAACCCCTAAAAGGTTATTTTCCGGTGAACTTGTCGGTTTGGCTTCTAAATCCGTTCTTGGACTTAGAACCACTCTCCAACCCATTATTCTACACTTAAATTATGTAGAACAACCCTCAAGGTTCTTCATATGATATATATCTCATATGATAGAAGAAAATAAAGGAAAGTTATGATAAGGTTATTACCTTGATCCTTTCACACTTTTAACACTTTAGCTCCTTTTCTTGGTATTCTTTCTTGTAAAGCTCTCCTCAACAATGGAGAAGGAGGATGGAGAATTTTCTTGGCTTCTTCTTGGTGTTCTGGCCGCAGGGATGAGGGAGAGAGTGGGTGAGGATTGTTCTTTGTCTTTTGATCAATGAGTGAGCAAAAATGGGGGTCCATCATGTGTACCTTTGATGCCTTTCCTCTCAACCCCAACATCTCCTACCTTCCCCTCTCCATTCCAGCCGCCCCACCTCCACATTCATGTGTCAAAATTCGTGGGTTGGCCCCCACTTATGTGGGAGGTCAACCCCTTTTGTCCAGAAGTGTACAATCGGTCCCGAAAGTTGTATTTTTCGGACTGTTTTAAATATATTTTATTTTATCGGGTCAAATAAAATATATTATGTGTTCTTAATCATTATACCCTTTATAATGAATATACATTTCCCAACTTTAATTTATAGGTCTCCGAAATCCAATTTCGGGCTTTTATCGGTTAAATTACCAATACCGATATTTGGGCTTCTTTTGACCAATCGGTCAGCTCTGGACCTTTCCATGGTTCAAATGAAGTAGCCACCACTATGTAAATATTATCTTGACCAAGATGAATAAAATATATGGTTTCGGGAATTTCGGGCGGTCCCCGCTCCCGGTGTGGGCCCCACGTGCGAATTTACTAATCACGCAAAAGAATTAATAAAAGTTCACAACTTCGTATACTTATTAACCATTCCACAAGTTTCAACACATTATTCACTTAAAAGTAAATACATTTGGGGACGGTGTTACACATGTGTCCAAACGGTGTCACGGAGGAAAAAATCAAACTAAGGGCTTTTCCATTCTCTTTGAAGGACATCGCAAAAGATTGGCTTTTCTATCTTCCTTCAGAAAGTATCAACACATGGGCGGCTATGAAATAATGCTTTCTTGAGAGGTATTATCCCGCATCCATCTCATCATCTCGCAAGAAGCAAATAAGCAACATTGAACAAACGGATGATGAGTCCTTATCTGAATTTTGGGAAAGATTTAAGAAGCTATGTGCTAGCTCCTATCATGGATACACAGAACAAGACCTCATCTTATACTTTTATGATGGTCTTGTTGATGATGATAGAAGAATGGTGAATGCCGCTTGTGGATGAGGCATTGTTAACAAAACTTCCTCACAAGCAACAAGCTTGATCTTGGAGTTGGCCGAAAACTCACAATAATTCAGCCGCAAATTCTCAACTCGAAGAGTTCTTGCTGCAGAAACAAGCACAACCGCTCTAGAAAGTCAAGTTGCCGGTTTAACTTCTTTGGTAAAAGAGCTCCTTCTAAAGCTAAAAACTCAGGAGGTCAAAGCTTGGGGAGTTTGCACATCAACCGGACACCCCACTGATTCGTGTCCATCACTCCAAGAAGAGCAATTCAACGCCTTGGGTTTCCAAGGACATAAACAAAGGAGGTACAATCCATTTTCAAATTCTTACAACCCTGGATTGAGGGATCATCCAAACTTGAGGTATGGAAACCCCCCAACCATCCAACCCATCTTCTTGTAACACTTGAGATTTAATATAAACGGATTAATAGTACTACTCATACCAACAGAGGTGCATCTCCTTTTAAGGGAGCTCATTACCCAAGAACTCCAAAGTTAAGCGTGCTTGCACGAGAGTAGTCTTGGGATGGGTGACCCCCTGGGAAGTTTCTCAGGGCGCGCATGAGTGAGGACAAAGTGCGCGGTAAAGGCTCGTGGTGGTTTGTGAGGACAGTACTAGAGGTCTGGAGTAACTACCTCGGGTCCTGCGGGGCCGGGGTGTTACAGGTGGTATCAGAGCAACCCCGCGACAGTGTGATGACCCGTTGGATATCGGGCGGGCACTTAGCGGGGGAAGATTCTGGGATTTGATTGAGATTTGAGATTGGTTCAAGGGCGCAACGAGGACGTTGCGATCCTAAGTGGGGGTGATTGTAACACTTGAGATTTAATATAAACGGATTAATAGTACTACTCATACCAACAGAGGTGCATCTCCTTTTAAGGGAGCTCATTACCCAAGAACTCCAAAGTTAAGCGTGCTTGCACGGGAGTAGTCTTGGGATGGGTGACCCCCTGGGAAGTTTCTCATGGCGCGCATGAGTGAGGACAAAGTGCGCGGTAAAGGCTCGTGGTGGTTTGTGAGGACAGTACTCGAGGTCTGGAGTAACTACCTCAGGTCCTGCGGGGCCGGGGTGTTACACTTCTCAACCAGCTTTCAACAACCAAAGCTCAAATTCTCAATCAAATATGTGAACTGATGACATGATCCGAACTTCGACTTCAAACATGGTTACCATGCAACAAAATATGGGACAATTTTAACAAAACATGATACAATTCCAACATGAGACAAAGTCAAGCATAAAAAATTTGGAAACTCAAGTTAGCCAAATTTCAAATGCCGTGAGCCGACTTGAAGAAAAGGACTCGGGTAAACTCCCATCTCAAACGGAGCAAAACCTGAGACAACATGTGAATGCAATCATGTTAAAAAGTGGGACGACATTGAAAGAGTTAGTGAAAGAAGATCAAATGATTAAGGAGGTTGAAACAGAAGAAGAAGCTCACTCGGAGGAGGGAATTACAAAGGCAAAACTCCCTCCACTTTCATCATATGAATTAGTGGCCCCGTCCCCTGAGGCATTGATGGAGACAAGGAAGCCAGAGAAAGATGCTGATATCTATGAGACTTTCGACAAGTGCGAGGTAAACATTCTGCTCCTTAACTTAATTAAAATTGTCCCCCGTTTTGCTAAAATTTTAAAAGAATTATGCAAAACAAAAAGAAAAATAAATTGAAGGGGAAACAAGACGTTAAGGTTAGTGAACATATCTCGACTATTTTTTGAAAAGAAACTCCCCAAAAAATGTAGCGATCCGGGCATGTTCACTATTCCTTGCAAAATAGGGAACACCACATTTTCTAAGGCCTTGTTGAATTTAGGGGCATCCATAAATGTCATTCCTTACTCTGTGTACAAATCTCTACAACTTGTCCCACTACATCAAACCGTTGTAGTAATTTAACTAGCAGATCGCTCTAGTACTTACCCGAAGGGTGTGATAGAACTAGTAGAAGTAGAAAACATGATTTTCCCATTGACTTCTATGTTCTGGAAATGGGAAATGATGATGACAAAACAACACCCATCCTATTGGGTAGACCCTTCTTAAAAACCGCAAAAACTAAAATTGACGTGTCTAGTGGTTCATTAACTTTAGAGTTCAATAACTAAAAAGTAGAATTCAATATCTTTGACCTTACGAAAAATCAAATTAAAGACCAAACTCTTTGTTCTTTAAATGTTTTTGAACCACAAAAACCAAATTTTTTGAAGGAATTTGATAAAATCCCAATTTTTCAAGGAAAGGAGAAAATTGAGCATAGGGAATCACCCTTGGTTGGAAGGGAATTGTTGAATTGTGAACTAAATCCACCAACTATTGAGGTGGTAGCAAGAAACAAAGCTCGACCTTACTGTAAAAGGCCAAAAAATAAAATTGAAACATGGCCAAACAGTGCCTTGAAGAAAGAAAAAGGGGATGTTCACGATCCCACATAAACTGATAATAAAATAAAATAATGTCGTGCCACGACGTTAAATAACGCGCTTCTTGGGAGGCAACCCAAGTAAAGTACTTAGGATTTTTATTGTTACTTTTTTTTAGTTCAGATTTGAGAGAAAGAGAAAGGGAACTAATGACAGGTCATAAAGAAGAATAAAGTGCAAGTTTTTGAACAATTGGGAAGATACCCGATCCGGTCCCATACATATACCCGTTTGGGTTATAGCTGAAGTGAGCATCCGGGCTCCATACTCAATCGGGTCGAGAGTATTTTCAAAGAAATGCCAATACCCAATCGGGAAACAACATATACTTAGTCAGGTTTTATCTAAAACATCAAAAAGCCTGCCAAAAACGCCCGATCGAATACACACCTTGAAACTGAACCAATGGAGGATACCCGATCAGGTAACACTTGTACTCCGTCGGGTATTAGCTGAATTGAAGATCTGGAAGCTTACCCGATCAAACCAAGGTGCGTTTTTTAAAAATTACACATACTCAATCAGGTGAAATACCTTACCAGGTCGGGTATGGCCAGAAAAAACAAAAAGCCTGCCAAAAACGTCCGATCGAGTGCACACTTTAAATATGAATAAACTACACATACCCGATCACGTATAGAGGGGTACCCGATCGGGTATACCTGCGATTTAATCCCATCCAGCGCCCAAACACTACATCTTCCCCAAATTTCTTATCCCAAAATCGGCCAACCCCTCCCCCCTAACTCCATTTTTACACCTTCTCTCTACCCTATCTCCCTCAAATCTCAACCAAATCCTCCCATTCCACCACCAAAATACTCCCCTCACTCTCTTCTACATACCCGTACCCACAAATCACATTTTCCCTTAAATTCCCAAAAGTCCGAAAACCCTACCCCCAAGTCCGAATTTCATTTTTTCAAGCTTAAATTCTAGTATCATGGCTCCAAGGAGGCATAGGGGGGAGAGTTCAAATGCAATGACACCTATTCCGGGCTATGTTGACGTCCATTTCGCCAACAACGAACACCAGACAAGATTCCTCTCTTCCATATTGCACGACAAGTAAAATCATCCCAATTTTTATGCCATGACGCTCTTCGTCAATTGGGTCTTTTTAAGAGCACTAGGAAGTTCTTTCGTGAGTTGGATATGGAATTAATCTTTGGCATGAAATACAACTCAAATGAGAAAATTATTTATGAATTTGTGAGTTTGGCTAGCTTTGAGAACAATGCCAATGATTTGAGTGATGACAAACTCACGTTTCGTCTATTCAACAAAGAATATTTAATCACGAGACTTGAGTTTGCCGAACATTTTGGCCTCCCCGTCCCTTATGTAAGAGAAGTCCCGGAGAACACCATAGACGGCCATACTCTTTGGACCAAAATAACAGGAGAACTGGTTTTTAGCTCATCTAAATTGAGCATAAGCCACGTTCAACATCCAATTCTCCGTATATTTTTGAATTTTTTGGCCAATTGACGTGCACTTGTCGTGAGGTGCACTCAAAATAAATATCAATACGACACTAATACGTAGTATAGTGAAGTAAGGTTCGTATCCACAGGAAAAGGAATACTTCTCTTTTTATATAACTAGTAACAAGGGGGGTTTTATATTTGTTGTTGAAGAACTTTTAAGTATATTTAAACACAAAGATGAACGAGTTATGTGGTTTAATTAATGAGAAGGAGACTTGGTTTTGCTTTTATCCACTTAATGAAATGTTCGTCGATCCCGGTTATATCTTTAACTATCTTCCTCTCGAATACTCAATCGAGGAGTATATCCAGTTCATCGAGGGTAGTTATTAATAACGAGACGCGTTCATTAATAAAACTTACTATCGAGTCAATATAGAACAAGCGCCATATATTAACTTGATAGTAGCAATAAACTTAAGATGAAAACGATTGAGATTGATAACCTCAACACAAGCGGTTTATTGGTTAATCAATGTAATTAATTCCCCTTAGATTATTAACCATGAGATGCATGCATTAATAATCCAAGTTTACTACCGTGAAAGGACCGAATTAATAACAAGCGTATTAATCGACCGATTCTAGTATTAATTAATATATGAAACAAAACTAGTTGATCCTTTAAGTAATGTTCAAAATATTAATATGAAATATGAATAGGAATTAATTAATACTCAAGAAAGAATATTAAAGAAGATGAATCCTACTATAGTTAATATCAAGATGTTAACTAATTGTCATCTTAGTAACACTCCCCGATATTAACGTAGAGGAAGAAATAACTATTACTATAACTAATGTCAAGATGTTAACTAATTGTCATCTTAGTAACACTCCCCAACATTAATATAGAAATAGTATTTAAAGGAAGAATTAATATTCAAGGAAGAAGATTAAAGAGAATAACTCACAACTTACAAATTCATTAAGCTTCAAAGTAGCAAAACCAAGATGGAAAAGTTTAGCTCCTCATTTGGAGACTAAACATGATAGAAAATATAAAGAAAACACTAATCTAAACTGAGCTAAAGAGTATATGTGAATTGGTGATTTTATGGGAAGGAAATGGGGTGTATTTATAGGCTTTTGGGAGCTGCAGGGCTGTGTACCCGATCGGGCTTCAAGGCCACTCGATCGGGTACTTAGAGAGCTTCCCGGAAGCCAGAAAATTGGGGCATACCCGATCGGGTATGTCGGTCACCCGATCGGGTATGACACCCAAACGTGGTTAAAAATCTTCCCGCATGATGCCTTGTTCCCGGATTTGATCCGATTTGATTTTTTAGCAAGGTACCCGATCGGGTAAAGGTCATACCCGACCGGGTACAACACAAAAATCAGGATCTTCATTTGTCTTGAGATTTTTGCATCTTCCTTCCACTTTCCTTGATCTTTTAAGGTTCAATATTGATCCTTTGGATGATCTTTGACCTGTTTAGCTCAGAAAAATCCTAATCTAACCAAATTACAAATAAAAATGAAAATAAAGTATTACACCAAAAGTGTGTAATTTCCACAACTAGAACTAATAAAAACTAGTTAAAAATACAAATATACAATCGGAAATTACATGAATATCACCAATTTCATGCTTGGACGCCCCAAAAATCATCACACCCGGATGGGGGATGTGTGTATGATAACTACGGATTTGTGTTACAACCCTGTGGTGTTCAACATGTGCAACTTGATTTGGGCACACTTGAAGAAGGAATGCACGGCTAAAGGAATAATTGTAGTGGGTGGGGTGATCATGCATTTAGTTACAAAATTCGGTTATACGGATAATGCTCCTATAGCCGAATATTGTTTGATGCATATCGGTTGGCTAAGTAACGCGTGATGTATATCTTTCTCCCATTCAGACTATGGTGGGGAACAAGTCCGCAATTTCTACAAATGGCACATACACCCGAAACCCTTACGCTACTTCCCCATCCCTCACCCAGACATCCCCAAACTACGGTACTAAATGGCTACCTTTGACGTACCACACTACTTGTTTCAAAATGCCCTGCCACCACATTTCCAAGAACTTCTAGCCGACCAACAAGTAGAACAACCCCAAGCCGACCATCATGATCCCGAAGCTATGCATGAGGACGTCCCAGAACAGCCCCAAGGCCCTCCACCACCCGAATATCTTCAACAAATATTACAGGGCCAACAAACACTATCGACCGAATTCAACACATTGAGCGAAGAAATTGGCCGTTATAGGGATGAACAAAAGGCGGGATTTCAGCGGATGGAGGAGCTTCGGGAAGCCGACAACCGGAGATATGAGGAAGATCAGCATAGGTTCTACGGACCTCCATACTCCTACATGACTCATCAAGCCTCTTTTCATACTATGGCTCATCCTCCTCCACCATCCTCTTGGTATGACCCCACTCATTGGGGTAGCTTTGGAGGTTCGAGCTCCGGTGGTAGATGGTATGATGGCGGGGATGGAGGCAATGCAACAATGGGCGATAGCGGGACCGGCAGCGGATTTGGAGGCGGCTACTATGACGGCAACAGTGGGCACTAGGGACAGTGCTTGGACTGAGAAGGGGGGAGGCTCATCTTTGGTATGTAAATTTCCTTTTCTACCTTGTTCTAAGCATGAATTTCTTTTACTCTTGGTAAACAAAAAAGAAAAGAAAGAAATGCTAGTTAGGTTGAAAACCCAAAAATGGGAAATCTAAGCAAAAATGGCTTATAAAAAATGATGAGTGAGTTGGGAAGGATAGAAAAACAAAAAGAGATGCTAGGATGAAAACCTGAAAAGGCTCCTAGGCAAAATGAGAGATATAAGAGAAATATTTGTTTTTGCAGGACCTAATTTGATCTCTTTGGAGGAGCAAGAGAAGAAGGAAAAAAGGCAAAAAGATTGAGCATATAAGACCAAAAAACCCAAGAAGAATGTTGTTTTGCAAAATCATTTATGATTCCTTGGTGGTCCTGTGTTCTCTCTTTCTTGAAACTGTTTGAAACATTCTACTTTACTCAAGGTCGAGTAAAGAACTATGTGTGGAGGAGTTTATACCCATGTAATTTCCGTATGTATGTTTCTGTTTTTAGTTAGTTTTGTTGTTTGATACTTTGGAAATTACACACTTTTAGTGTAATAGTTATATATGTTTTTGAATAATTTGTAATTTGTTTAGATTAGGTCCATTCTGAGCTAAGTCAGGTCTAGGATCAATCAAATTATCATTGGAACACACAAGAGGAAGGAAGGTGCAAGAATATAAGAAAAAAAGAAAAGATTCTGATTTTGATCTGTACCCGGTCGGGTATACCATTTACCCGATCAGGTACCAACTTGATTTTCAATCAGATCAGTCGAGGAAACAAAGAGACGTGCAGGGAAAGATTTGGTCACGATCTATATATTGTCATACCCGATTGGGTACACCGACACACCTGATCGGGCATGCTTTGAATCTATGTTCAAAAAAAGTTTTCTGAAGGTACCCGGTCGGGTACCCTATATGGACCCGATCGGGTACACGATCATGCTGCCCCATCTTTCCTTCACAATAAAGTCACCAATTCACATATACCTGATAGGCACTAATTGTTAGTGCCTAAGTATACGTTTTTATAATTGTTTGTGATGTTTATTTACTATTATTGTGCAAAGTTTGTATTTGTTAGTTTGCATTTGATTGTAATTGTATTTCTAGCATTTAATTATTTTTTGTAAGAAATAGTTAGTTGGGTTTGAGAATAGGAAAGCTTGGAAGGCAAAAAGGATGCAAAATCCTGAGTTGAGGGCAAAACCCGGCCGGGTATGGCATTTACCCGGTCGGGTATGAGGTGAAAAACGAAGATTCTGGGAAGGTTCGTCAAATACCCGATCGGGTATTCCATTTACCCGGTCGGGTAAGAAGTGACTTGCGACAAAAGGACGTGCTGCAGTACAAAAGAACGTGGGAAAAAGATATGATTTGATAAATACCCGGGCGGGTATCTCAAATACTCGGCCGGGTATCCGCCGTAGCACCTTCAAAACATCTATAAATAGCCCCACTTTCCTTCACTTTTAATCATCCCTTCTTCCATACTCTTAAGCTCAGTTTAGAATAATATTTCTCTATATTTTTATAGCATGTTTAGTCTCTAAATGAGGAGCTAAACTTCCATATCTTGGTTTTGCTACTTTGAAGCTTAATGAATTTGTAAGTTGTGAGTTATTCTTTTTAATCTTCTTCCTTGAATATTAATTCTTCCTTTAAATACTATTTCTATATCAATGTTGGGGAGTGTTACTAAGATGACAATTAGTTAACATCTTGATATTAGTTATAGTAATAGCTATTTCTTCCTCTATGTTAATATTGGGGAGTGTTACTAAGATGACAATTAGTTAACATCTTGATATTAACTATAGTAGGATTCATCTTCTTTAATATTCTTCCTTGAGTATTAATTAATTCCTATTCATATTTCATATTAATATTTTGAACATTACTTAAAGGATCAACTAGTTTTGTTTCATATATTAATTATTACTAGAATCGGTCGATTAATACGCTTGTTATTAATTCGGTCCTTTCACGGTAGTAAACTTGGGTTATTAATGCATGCGTTTCATGGTTAATAAAACAAGGGGAATTAATCATATTGATTAAACCAATAAACCGTTTTTGTTGAGGTTATCAATCTCAATCGTTTTCATCTTGATTTTATTGCTACTATCGAGTGAATATACGGCGCGTGTTCTATATTAACTCGGTAGTAAGTTTTATTAATGAACGCGTCTCGTTATTAATAACTACCCTCGATGAATTGGATATACTCCTCGATTGAGTATTCGAGAGGAAGATAGTTAAAGATATAACCGGGATCAACGAACATTTCATTAAGTGGATAAAAGCAAAGCCAAGTCTTCTTCTCATTAATTAAACCACATAATTCGTTCATCTTTGTGTTTAAATATAATTTAAGTTCATAAACCAATACTAAAAACCCCCCTTGTTACTTATTTCTAATTCTATAAAAAGAAAAGTGTTCCTTTCCCTGTGGATGCGAACCTTACTACACTATACTACGTATTAGTGTCGTATTGATTATTATTTTGAATGCATACACGACAAAGTGCACGTCAAATTTGGCGCCGTTGCCGGGGAAAGGCAATTATTTTTCTTTTTATTTTATTTCAAGAAAAATAAAAAAAAATTAAATAAATAAAAAATAAAGAGTGCTTATTCTTCTATTTCTGAGCTTTGTAGTACATGGTAAAATATCGTTCACTGAACGAAATCACCTATCAATCAAACCCCGAAATAGAACAAACTCTCGAGCGGTTGAAAAATAAATTCTCAAACTCCGACTCGGGTGAATCATCAAGTGCCAGTCCTCACTCTAGCGGATCTGAAGAGTCATTCCACATGGCTCAAGAAACACGAACTTTGAGGGAGCTCACAGCTCCTAACTTTAATCAACAACCACTGTGTATTACCTTCCCCACTCTTGATGAGGGTAATACGTTTGAGCTAAAATCTGGGCTCATTCATCTATTGCCATCTTTCCATGGCTTGAGAGGAGAAGACCCGAATAAACATCTTTCGGAGTTCCATATCGTTTGCACAAGCATGTGCCCAAACGGTGTCACCGAAGAACAAATCAAACTGAGGGCCTTCCCCTTCTCTTTGAAGAACACCGCGAAGGATTGGCTTTTCTATCTTCCTTCGGGGAGCATCAACACATGTGCCTCTGAACCACTCTATCGAACTAGTTTGGTCCAGTTCTAGATTGCTGTTGATACGACCTAGATCTGGTTTGTCCTCTGGTTCTATTTCCATTAAAGGATCGCTTCTGAAAACCATGTTTTTTATTAGGTTGAGTGTTCCTTGGAATATAACCAAGACCAGCAGTCTCATTTTCCTTTTTATTGTGTCGAGGGGACCAGTTCCAAAATAGGGTCTAGACCTGGTATTGTTCTTGGCACTGTAGGGCTGATTCTCCGGTCTATTTTTAAAATCTTGTCTCTTGGACTCAAGACGATTAAGATGATTAATGAGTAAGCCAATGTTCGGAATTTTTTTAGAAGTCTTTCATCCTCCTTAACTTGTAGGTTCATGCTATTGAGCTTTCAGGAGCAAATTATTTGATCTTGTTCTAAAACTAATTCATTGTACTTAAGTTTTTCATCAATCAACTCTCTCACTTTAGTTTCAAGCCTTACTTTGGCTCTAGTGGTTTCCTCGAGTTTAGACTCAAGTTCAGTGATTTTTTATTTAAGATGATCATTTTCAAAAATATTTTGATTAAGCTCAATAGTCAATCTTTTAAAAAAAATTCGGACCTTGCCTTTTGTAAGAGAATCAAACTTAGATAAAAAGTTGTCCAAATTTACCTCAAAGCTTTCTTGATCGGATTCCTCATCGGAATTAGCCATAAGACTAGACCGATATGGTTAGAGTTCTTATCACTCTCCTCTTCTTCGTCATCGGATGAGTCTCCCAAGGCTGCCATCATTGTCCTCTTGAGATCTCTTTTGAACCCTTTGTCTTTGCTGGACCTCCGGTTAGAACTGAACTTGTTCTTGTCATAGGTTCGGTCATTCATCTTTTGTGAACAGTCTTTTGCCCTGTGCTCGAAGGAACCGCAAACAAAACAGCCTTGGTTATTAAAGGAATGAGTGTTCTTTTTACCTTGTTTGTTCCGGTTGTTCTTGAACTTCCAGTACATCTTCCCAAACTGTCTAGCAAATATGCTCATCTCATCTTCCGATTCACTTTCGGATTCTTCTTACTTTTCTCGAGCTTTTGGAGCAATTCCTCTCTCTCGCCTTACAGTCTTAACGTCTTGCTCTTCTTGAAGTCCTAATTCATATGTCATGAGTGAACCGGTCAAGTCTTCAAGAGTCATGGTGGATAGGTCATTTGCTTCCTCAATAGTCGTGGTCTTAGGCTTCCATACCGAGGGCAAGCTTCTCAAGATTTTTCTCACTTGATCTTCCAAAGTAATTTCCTTTCCGAGGGCTGAAAGCTCATTGATGATATTAGTAAAACATGTAATCATATCCTTAATTGACTCTCCAGGCTTCATTACGAATAATTTGTAATTACGCATATATATGTCAATTTTAGATTTTTTTACATGTGAGGTACCTTCATGAGCAACCTCAAGCAAATCCCACATTTGCTTTGCGTTCTTACATCCTAGAACACGGTTGTGTTTAGCAGGACCAAGACCACAAATCAAGTATTTAAGAGCTTGAGCATTATGCT
Organism: Cuscuta epithymum; assembly: GCA_945859915.1. Classification (NCBI taxonomy): domain Eukaryota; kingdom Viridiplantae; phylum Streptophyta; class Magnoliopsida; order Solanales; family Convolvulaceae; genus Cuscuta; species Cuscuta epithymum. The sequence goes on from CAMAPF010001010.1 coordinate 696,549, forward strand.
CGAGTTTTTTATAATCATCAGTAGTAAATTCAGCTTTAGGTTTAAGAACAACTTTACCTTCGCCGTTTACCTTTGTGATGACGTTGTCGCCACCTTCTATCACATTCCATACCAGATAATTATCGGCTTTGATAAAGTTCTCCATTTGACTCTTCCAGAACTGATAGTATTTGCCATTGAATAATGGTGGTCGTTGAGTCGAGTAACCTTCTTCCAATCGGTCAACCGTATTCATTTTGCCGGATCTCTTCCCAAGGTATTAACCTCTATGTGGTGAAGACCGGCTCTGATACCAATTGATGAAACGGTTAGCAACACAAGAGGGGGGGGGGGGGGGTGAATTGTGTGTGTGGAACCGTGACAGTTTTTCACCCAGTTCTAGTGTGGGGTAAAGGGAATTGCAAAATAGTAAAGTGCACAAGGGAATTGCGGGTGGAGAGCCTCTCAGCTTTACAACAAAGCTCTCACAACACACGTTACCCAGCCCGAGGAAACTACACTTAGCTCGTCCTCAATAACCCAATTACAATATAAGAAGGGAATAAGAACTATATCTAGAACTCCGAGTGAGCAGTTTCAGATGCCTTGGACTTTGATATTGCTTTTGTGAATATGTCTCTTAAGATTTTTCTCGGTTTAGCTCACCTTCTTTCTTTTTGACTGCTTCGATTATATAGGCTGCTTTTGGGATAAATCCGTTGGGGGCAGCCTTCCTTGAAAAGATCAATCATGATTCTTGCCTTGTTACTTTTTGAAAAGCCTTCCAAATTTGAGTCAACGATCTCATATGGATTCATAAATCAAAGATGATTGCTCAAGAATAATTAACATAATGGAGCAAGGAAATAATTTAATCACTTACTATAATAAGAGTGCAACGGTCCATTCTTACTTACACAATTCACTAAATAATTTCTTCAGGAAGAGTACTTATGGTAAGCAAAGCATGCATAGTGGATAGCCGTAATATTAAAACATTTAATAGTTTAGGCAAAAAACTTGTTCTAGTAATCATTAATTGTATGGCCCACCATTATAAGGTAATAAGATTATTTCCATAAAATATATGTGACAATAATTTCAATAATGAATTTAATCACATGTTCAACATTATTCACGTAAAACAACATACACTATATCCATGCAAGCAAGTATCTAATTAGCACAAATAACTTGAGACGGTTCTATCCAAGAAACATTTTATCCACCTGTATGGTTAGTCATTGGAGAGTTCTATCCGTTGTTCCTTTATAAGTCCGTATTTTGACACGCATTTGTTGCGTGTACAGATTGGCTTTTGATGATTTTCCTAGCTTTAAGGTGTTACAAGTCTCAATTTTAGCTCAAGTTATGTTTACCGGGCGTTGGTTCGAGTTTTGTGTTGTTTGTAGTCAAAATCAGGGAATTTGAGCCCGGCACCGGCACTTGAGGAACAATCGGGATGATTTGAGAAGCATTTGAGATTGATTTGATAGCTTTGGAGGTCACCGGGAGGTTCACGATGAAGATTTGAAGGAAAAAGAGCTCTAGGATTGGCTACGGGGTCAAAAGAAGATGAATGAAGCTTGAAAATGACGATCAGGATGACCTTCTGTCAATCGTTCAAGCATATCTCTTTGTAGAAATATCCAATGTACACGATTCAAGTTTCATATGAAAGCTAACTTCAAGGGATACAAATTATATGCAGACACCTTTGCGAGAATATGAGAGGAAGAAGGTGAAAACAGACAATGAAGTCAGATGATCTCTGCTGCGATTTCAGAAAGACACCTTCCACCGTTTTAATCATATCTCTTGATTGGATGATTCAAATCACATTCGGCAAATTGGGGTGGATAGAGGACTTAGTTATCTACAACTTTCATGAAGGAAGCATTGCCAATTCGGAAGTTAAGTAGGCACGATCGTGCCCTCAAAGTCAGGCACGATCATGCATGAAGAGAAAGCATCGCGGAGCTACTGCCAGTCAGGCACGATCGTGCCTGGAGGGAGGCACGATCGTGCCTGCCCAAAATGCGCGTTTTTTATCCGGAGGCACGATCGAAGGCACAATCGTGCCTGGCATCGTGCCTGTCTCTAGAAATCCCAATTGAGCTCAAATTTCACCCGATTTTTCTATTTAAACAGCCTGTAAACCCCCGTTTTCGAGAGGAGCTTAGAGAGAGTGCCTAGCACGAATTTTAGAGGGATTTTCAGCCTTGTTCATCAATTTTTTGGGATTCTTTGTAAGTTCCACCTTTTTAATTAATGACAATTAATTCTTTTTATTCCAATTCTATTTATTCTTCAATTATGAATTGTGAGTAGTTTTAATTAGGGATTTGGGATTGATGAAGGGATTAATCATGATGTATGGCTAGATTCCTTTCGGTTTAATTGCATGAATGTCTTTTAATTTGTGTTTGAATAATTTAACTGATATCTCTTGTAACCTGGAACGGCCGCTAGAATTACAATTGCTTGTAGAATAAATTAAGAGAGATCTAGTTTATTCTAGGACACCTTCACACACACTTAATCGTTCGCTAAGAGATTAGTAGCGATTAAGGGGCCGTAAGCTCGCTCGTCTTGACAATAATTTAGGATCCTGTCGCATGAGAGATCAGCCTGATTCCCTAAATTATTGTACTCTACGCCGCGAGAGCGGTAAGAACTTAGTAATGATTAGCTAGGCTCAATTGAATTAATTTCATGTAATTAGGCCTGTTCTGCCAGAAATCTGGTTACCCCAGAATCAATCTTTGTTCCCTTCATCATTAATTAGAAAGAACCCCCTAGTTTAATTGTTTTATTTTCATTTTTATTTTCCAGCAACCAATCTCGCACGACGCATTAATTTTATTTATTTCTTTTTAATCGCTGAATTTAGTTAATCTTTAATTCCCTTTTGTCCGTCTCTGTGGAGACGATACTCGTACTTTTAACCACTTTTCTACAACCTTTTTGAGTGCGAGAAAACAAACATCATTCCTGCATGGTTAGTCATCAACAAAACATATATGTCCTTTTTGGACTGTAGGATAGTTCTGGGTTTAGGTCTACGGCTGTTTCCAGAGCACGACTTAACTTTGACTTAACTTCCTTTCCTGCAATCACTTATAGACCAAAAGTAACACTAGTCGTTTGTCATCAACAAAACAATATGTTCCAACACATAATTTATGTTTCTTTTTGTCTACCACCAAACTAATTTACTTTTTATATGTTTTTTTTGTAATATTATTTGTTTAAGATTAGGATTAAGAATACAAATCCTACTTATCATTATACAATTATTACTATAATGATTTTCGTGTTCTGTAAAATAAAATAGTATTCTTAAACACAAAAATTAATTCATATAAATAGTAATTTAGAAATAATATTCTTCAATTTTTCACACACGAGGTATATATGTCACATATATCGAAAACGTGTTCATCAATTGGTACTCATTGTTAGACTCCTAATGGTCAAAAGAACAGACTCATGCTCATCAGAATTGCATAAATGCTCAGTTAAGAGAAATCCGGATTTTCACGAAAATTACAAAATTGTCATCGGTTGTACGATGTCAGTCGTACAGCCGGCTATATCATATTCGCTTCCTAATAGAGTTGAGTCAAGAATAATAGATCGATAAGTACATTAAAACATATATAGGAGGAAGAACGAAACTTCTCCCAGAACGGATAGATTGCAAATTTGCAAGCCCAAAATACTAGATACACAGATAATTAAGAAGTGATCGAATTAACACAATAATAATGAATAAGAACCCTATTAATTACATATCGAAACGTCTGCCACAAAACCTTTATACTTCGTACACAAGAGGAATGATTGTTTGAACAACAAACATCAATTCAAGCATGTCATGCACATAATACATATACAGTAGATACATATATATAGATGATGATTGGTGCGGTTAAATGTTAAATCTGTAATTTATATTCGAACGACTAGACTAAAGATTGGATTAGCTACACAGAATATGGTTGGGAAGGAACTTGAGCCGGAGCTCTGCAGAGGGGGCAAGATTTGTTAATCGCCAACCAAACGGAGACACAGTCGGAATGAAACTTATGATCGCAGGCTTGAAGAACGGTGGACAGCGCGCCCTTCTCGAACCCGGTGAAGCAAATTGCACACCCGTCCTCCACTCCCGCCCTTAAGCTCCCTTCCTCGAAGGTTCTTATATTCAGCCGAACCTCCGGCGGTGGGCGGCGGCCTAGTTGTTCTGCTAAGCTAATGAAGACGTTGGTGTTGGGTATACCCAGGGGTGGGGATGTGCTGCGCCAGCGCCGCAAACATAACACGAGGGCTGCTGCCCACGTAATAATAACAATCACATAACCCGTCAGGATTAGGGCATCAGTCATATTCATATTTTTTGTCACTATGTTTGATGTGTATATACGAGGTATGTAAGTAGGATATTGTAGGATTAGGTACTCTAGGATATATACCCGTCTGTTAAGTGTTAATAACTCCGGAAAGGAATAGGAAACTGGGAGTTATGATGATATAGGATATTAGAGTGGCGTATCCAGGAAATTTGGCGAGTGGGGGCAAACTTGACTACAATTTAGTCTCATATTTTCCAAATAACAAATCACATTATTAATATTGTTTGATAAAATTTAGTTTATAATATCTATGTACAAGTATGAATAAAAAGAAGATTAATTTATATTACGAGTGTGTAAAGATTGATTGCAGATAAAATGTAATAAAATTACCTAAATATAAGTTAAACATAACAAAATTTAGTGAATATTTTAGCCTTTCATTCTTTTAATATTAAAGAAAACACTTTTAATCCTATTTTAGATTTTTTTTCTACATTTAACTCTTATTTTGATCAATTTCTTGTAAAAATTTGGACATATATATAGGGGTTGGGTTAGGATTGAGTGGGGGCAGCTTCCCCCACTGCCCCCATAGTGGATACACCACTGAGGATATACGTCTGTTAACTCCTGAAAGCAATAGGGAATTGAAGATTATTATAATGATACTCTTATTATTTTTACCGTGGTGCAGGGGCGGATCCAACGTGGGGCCAGGGGGCAGCTGCCCCACCCAACGCCCACCCAACCTCTATATATATATTAAATATTAAATTATTTATGTAGATATGCATTAACAATAAGTAACTTATATAACATTAACGAGCCTAGTAACAACTGTAAGCCGTCGTAGAGTGGTGATTTGTTTGGGCGTGTTTGAAGCTGGTGTAGGGTTCGACGATTCCTGCTTGTATCTTTTTTCAATTCTCACCCTTAGCCCATTTCATTTTGTTTTACTTGTGTTTTCTATGCTCCAAATTCGATTCTCACCCTTAGCCCATTTCTTTTTGTTTTTACTTTGCATTTTTCTGCACTAAACTAATTTAAAGCTACTTTAGAATTCCAAAAGTTGTATTTAAAATTTGGATTTTTTGAACTACTTCAATATGATTGAAGTTTAATTTTTCGCATATAGTTTGTGAAGTTTAAGTGTTTAACAATTACATTTTACATTTAATGTAATTTTTTTTAAAAAATATACTTGTGCATTCACAACTTAAGTTAATTCTAAATAAATATTTGATTCATTTCTTATTTGATTCTTATTGCTAACATAATTTTGAATACATTACAAAATACAAACTATGGAGTATGTGATTAAATTTTATTTTTAACCAAGTGAAAACTTATTTGGCATGCAACTTTTAAGTATGATATCGTAATAGTTTTGTCTCACAAATATTTTGTTATTTTAAATTGATTTTACACTATATTTTATTAATGTGGTCGTTGTTTATGATATTTGTGAGGTAACTAACGTAATTTCGGCCCCATTGGCGAAAATTCCTGGATACGCCACTGTCGTGGTGTATATGGGCCTTATATTAAATCGACATTAATGGTATCAAATAAATTGTGAGCTTTATATCTTCTAGAACTTCTAAATCTTGTCATGCGCTGAGCATTTATAGCATTAACACTGAGTATATATTTCCTCCGTTCCTTTTTAATTGCAACAGTCAACATTTCACATTTGCCAATGCACAAGATTGACCATTAATATCTCTCATTCCGTATTGGTAAAAAATATAAAAAAATTCATATTTTCAAAATTTAGAATGAGAATAATTTAACAATATGTTTAAAAAAATTAATTTATAATACATTAATTAATAAAATATAGTCAAAGTAGAATATGTGAATAGTGGAAAAAGTCCAATGTTGCAATTAAAAGAGAACGGAGGTAGTATTACGGAATACGATAGTATTAATTTAGTTTCATCATTTAAATAATTTCGACTTTTTTTCCCAAATTAATGTCAAACAAATAAATAATTCTCAAACTAATGTGTGGTTAAAAGTATTTCCCAAAATACTGTTCAAATAACCAGGGTCAGGAGAGCCGCCACTTCAAGTGGCGGCTTATAAGGAACGAAAGTAACGCACATGCCGAGCAAGGCTAGAGAGGAACATATCACTCAAGAATTCCACCAAATAAAATCACTGTTTTCTCTTAAAGTGGTATAACTTTTTTATTTGTACTCCGATTGTTACAAAAATTATATCAAATTTCATAACATTTTATTATCTTTCATTTGACACCACTATTGAATATATAAAACTAAAAAAATATTTTTACCATTTAAAAAGGAAATAAAAAGTGTAAAATTATTTTTTTAGTTTTATATACGTAGTATTCAATATTGGTGTCAAATGAAAGATAATAAAAAGTTATGAAATTTGATATATTTTTTGTAATAATCGGAGTACAAATAAAAAAAGTTATGCCACTTTAAAAGAAAACATAGATTTTATTTGATGGAATATGTTCCTCTCTTGTCTTGCTCCGTACGTGCTTTACTTTCGTTCCTTATAAGCCACCACTTGAAGTGGCGGCTCTCCTGACCCTGGTTATTTGAGCAGTATTTTGAGAAATACTTTTAACCACACATTAGTTTGGGAATTATTTATTTGTTTGACATTACTCCGTATTTTGGAAAAAAAACTCAATAATTTCACCTTAATAGTTAATACTCATTTACTCAAATTTAGTTCGTTTCAATATTTTTTTATTGAAACGAGGTGGCCGCGGGCAGAGAGGACGTGGAGGCCGCGGGCAGCGTGGTCGAGGGTACGACCCACATCAACCCGTTCACGGCTATGTCCCACCCTATGGTTATGTTGCACCTCCACACGGCTATTTTCCAGGGGGTGCACCTCATGCTGGCATTCTTGGGTCTCTAGGCTCGGCAGGTATGTCTGTTCAGTCAAATTTTTATACTTATGCCTTATTTGCTTCCTTTACTAATCGTGGTCCTGCAGGCTCTTCCTCAGTTGATATTCGTGTAATTTCCGATTGTATGTTTGTATTTTTACCTAGTTTTTATTAGTTCTAGTTATGGAAATTACACACTTGGTGTAATACTTTATTTTCATTTTTTATTTGTAATTTGTTTAGATTAGGATTATTCTGAGCTTTAACTAGGTAAAGATCATCAAAAGGATCCTTGGAAAGGTGAAGGAAAGTGCAAGAGAACAAGATCGATCAAGTGAAAATTATTTGGGGAAAAAGTCATTTACCCGGTCAGGTAAAGTATATACCCGATCGGGTATTGTCTTGATCCGAAGATCAAATCTGATTTGGAGGCAATTTAACGTGAAAGGCGAAAATTTAGCAAAGATTTGTCTTTTACCCGATCGGGTAAATAAAAAACCCGATCGGGTATAATGTGACTAATGAAGCTTCTGGGCAATTTCTCAGGAACCTGATCGGGTATCTCAAAAACCCGGTCGGGTAAATGGCCCTGCCACCTCCAAACACCTATAAATACACCCCTTTTCCTTCCCATTTGATCACCAATTCACATATACTCTTTAGCTCAGTTTAGATTAGTGTTTTTTTTATATTTTCTAGCATGTTTAGTCTCCAAATGAAAAGCTAAACTCTTCCATCTTGGTTTTGCTACTTTGAAGCTTAATGAATTGTAAGTTGTGAGTTATTTTCTTTAATCTTCTTCCTTGAATATTAATGTTTCCCTTAATACTATCTCTATATTAATGTTGGGGTGTGTTGCTAAGATGATAATTAGTTAACATCTCAACATTAGTTAAAGTAGTATTTATTTTCTTCTTCTATATTAATGTTGGGGAGTATTGCTAAAATGACAATTAGTTAACATCTTGACATTAGTTATAGTAGAATTTATCTTATTTAATAATCTTCCTTGAATATTAATTAATTCCTATTCATATTTCATATTAATATTTTGAGCATTACTTAAAGGACCAACTAGTTTTGTTTCATATATTAATTAATACTAGAATCGATCGACGAATACACTTGTTAATCATTCGGTCGTTTCACGATAGTAAACTTGGATTATTTATGCATGCGTCTCATGGTTAATAATATATGGGGAATTACTTATATTGATTAAACCAATAAACCGCTTGTGTTGAGGTTATCGATTTCAATCGTTTTCATTTTAAGTTTATTGCTACTATCGGGTTAATATACGGCGCATGTTCTATATTGACTCGGTAGTAAGTTTTATTAATGAACACGTCTCGTTATTAATAACTACCCTCGATGAACTGGATATACTCCTCGATTGAGTATTCAAGAGGAAGATAGTTAAAGATATAACCGGGATCGATGAAAATTTCATTAAGTGAATAAAAGCAAAACCAAGTCCTCATCTCCATTAATTAAACTCATATAAGTCGTTCATCTTCGTATTTAATTAATTAAATCAAATCAAACTTTAAATTCCCCTTGGTACTAGTTACATAAAAAGAGAAGTATTCCTTTCCATGTGGATACGAACCTTACTTCAATATACTATGCATAATTGTTGTATTGATAATTTTTTTGAGTGCACACCACGACAAAGTGCACGTCAAATTTGGCGCCGTTGCCGGGGAAAAGCAATAATTTTTCCTTTTATTTTTATTTCAAGAAAAAAAAAAAATACTACGTATATAATAAATAAAAGTATAAAGAGTTTTTACTTTTCTATTTTCTGAGCTTACATGAGTGTATGGATACCAACATATCATCCCTAGAGAGTCAAATTTCCGTCTTGACTTCTCCAATAAAGGAGTTTATTTTATGTTCAAAATCTCAAGATGTCCAGACATGCAACATTTGCATGTCTCACAGTCATCTTACGGATTTTTGCCCGAAGCTTCAAGAAGAATACTTTCAACAAATTGATGATGTTGGTTTGCAAGGGAAAATATCTCAAAGGAGATATGATCTGTTCTCCAACACATATAATCCAGGAATGAGAGATCACATGTAGTCAAATTCTTATTCTAGTATGTCCACTAAAGACATGATCCGAGCTCTCACTATCGACGTGACGAGTATGCAAAGAGATATGTCACAATACCTGCAAGAAACAGTGTCCAGCGAACAGAACTTGGAGAATCAATTGAAACAAATGCCAAGCATTGTGAACCACTTTGGCAAGGAGGAGGAAGAAGAGGAGCTTACGGAGAAAGCTCAACCGGAGGAGGAACCTCAAAACTCAACACCACCTGAAATCATGCCACCATTTTCTGAGGCTCTAAGGGAAACACAAAGGGTGGAGAACGACAAAGACATCTATGAAATCTTCAGCAATTGTGAATATCATTTAGATTTCTCTTCGTTCACAAATATGCAGGAAAAACCGTGGAGTTACGCAAACATTTCATATTCCCTCTTATACCACCCAGATCAAAACCCCTTCGATTGATCATGCTAAGTGAAAATCATGGACCCTCACTCTCACAATATGAGAGTAAAATCCGGGCAAAATCCAAGATTTTTAAACCAAAAACAATTTTTAATCTGAACACTTATTAGCACACCCGATCCCACTTCTTTTTCTGTTGGTAATAAACAACTTAAGTGGCGAGCCGCGATGGCTGAGGAATTTAATGCACTCATTTCGAATCATACGTGGGACTTAGTATCATTTGATGCTAGAAAAAATGTTGTTTGGTCTAAATGGATTTATAAGACAAAATATTTGGCTGATGGGTCAGTGGATCGCTACAAAGCACGGTTCGTTGCTCAGGGATTTAATCAGCAGGCAGGTATTGATTTGACTGAAACTTATAGTCCTGTAGTTAAACCTACTACTGTTCGTCTTGTTCTTTTGGTTGGCCTATATGCCAACTTGGTGTTAAAAATGCTTTTTTTTCATGGTAATCTTACCGACACTACTAGAAAAATGGTCTACAGTGACACTAAATAAGTGTCACAAAAAGTTTTTCTGACACTAAAAAAGTGTCAAAGAAGGTCGGGAATTGTGACACTAAATTTAGTGTCACTGATAAAGTGTCACTAATTTATGACACTAAAGTATCATAAAAAATTATGACGAAACAATATCATTTTATATTTTGACACATTAGTATCAATTAAATTTATGACACATTGGTATCACATAATGTTGATTATATATTTGTATATTTATAAGATTATATATATAATTATTTATACACACGAAATATAAGATTATTAATTGAAAATTAAAAATGAAAATGTATGAAAAATCAAAAGGCGCTTTATTGAAAATAAAAACAATTATTATTTACAATTCAAATGTCATAGACATTGAAACACAAACTCAACTAAATCTATAACAAACTCATTTAAGATCTTCTAACTGCTATAAGCTTCACCTATGACTAAATCAGTTGATCTTTAACATGAGATTGTAGTGCTTCCTACTTGTTGGTGGCTTGGTGCCTTTTCAACATCTGAAAGAAACAAAATCAAGTTACATTAGATAGCAACAATGAATGATGTTTATGTGAGAGCACCAAAATATTGTTGCTAAAAAGCAACCTCTAAAGCTAGATGAACTTTAAAAGACCCCCTTAAGAGCTTACTCCATCAGTCCATCATCAAAGGGGGGGAGGGGGGGCAAAGTTCATCATTTTTACTAGTTTGTACATATTTAAATCTCTTAGTGTTTATATAAGAGAGATACAAATGAAAAAAAATCAGAAGTAGAGATACCTTTGGTTAAAACAAGCTTCAGAAAAGTTAATTACTCTTTCTTAATTTGAAGATGATCAAATCTCCAATTTGAAAAAAAGCTGGAAACTTTATCAGCACCAGCAACAATCTTAACAACTTCAGCATTTTTATCCAAATTCACGACACCAATGCCTAAACTCTATATTTAGATAAACTGAATTCGCCCAATTCATGGAAACTAAGCAAATCCCATATTAAAGTGGAGGCAGGCGATGCCTTCAATTTCAGGAATTCTCAAGAATTGAGAAAATTACAAACATGGTCATACAAAGTTATTTTCCAGAACAAGGGAATACCCACGGTTTGAGTTGCTATGAAAGCTTACATGTAAGGTGACATTGTGAAGCATGCAAATCAATTTGGAGGGCAGGTTTGGATAGTTTGGAATTCCATCAGTCTCTTTTTTCACTAATGCTGCTACCTGAGAGTTGTTATCATATATCAAACAATACAAGATTTCCTCAATCAGATATAATGTTAAAAAACACTTTTTATAAAAGGAGAAGAACTTCATATGCAGTTCTTAGTTCATCTTGTTCAATCAAATGGAAGAAATTCAAAATTACTTGTTCACTGTGGCCTTGCAGAAAGTACACCACAAGGCTTCCCACAGCTGCCAGCAAAACTAATGGACCAGCACAGGCAAGCCACGACTCTGAATTTATCAACTTTCTCTCTCCTAATTCATCACCCAGAAAAAAAATGAAACTTTAACAAGGAAAAAGAAACAAAGAAATATAGCAGAAAAACATGGAAATAACATATCAGGGTGAAACAAAGAAACACCTTCTCCTGGATTATTTCCAATACACCCATTCGATGGAATCTTCTTTTCTGGAAAAAGAAAAAAGAATATGATGAAACCAAAATTTATGCTAAAACTTCTTTTCTTTCTTCAATCAGACACTTTCCAACCGCAGTAAAAAGAAAAAAAAAAGAAAAGGCTTACTAGTACTGTGTTGTGCCTTTGCTTCTCAGGAAAGGCCTCTAATTCCTAAATGAGACCAAGTCAAAGGGTCTCAACAAACAAGCCTTTCTGCTACCTACAAACTTCTTGAGAATGTTGAAAGAAAGCGGTAAATTCCACAGATTTTCTTTGAGTAACTTAAAGTGGTGCCAAAGTTGAATCTTTTCTGTCACCTTGATTAGCTCCCTATTCATTCAAGCTAGGCTCGTCTTTTTCTCTACTAGACTACAAGATCATGTGCTCAGAAAAGATTAGTTGAAAGAAAAATCCTTAAACATCACAAAATTTAGACACATGACCTTTTTAAGAAGACTATAAATTACACAATAATAAGCCGTTTTTGCGTGAAGAGTCTATATACCTCTTTCAAGTGATGATACCTGGAAAAGACCTATACCAAACGGGTTATACAGAGTGAAACAACAATGTATATCCATCAGCCACTTTTAGTTAGCATAAAGAAAGCAAACACACTGATAATTGATCTATGATATAGATTAAAAGAAAAATCAATCATACCATTCAGTGGTACAAAATTAGAGTTTTATCAGATATAATACTGGGCCACCTAATCACAACTTAAATACTACAGCGAAGTTACAGAATCAAGATGTTCTTGCACCTAATTGTCAATATGCCAACTTTGAGATATTAAACTGATCTAGAAAGCTAAATAGAGGAGGCTTTCACTAGTGGAAAATACACATTTAATGTCGGTTAAAATGGACATTTAATGTCGGTTCCGAACCGACATTAATGCAGGTGTTATTAAATGTGTAATACTTTTCGTATGGGTTAACCACCCGTTACCGAAAGTTTTTAATAACGGGTCTTAAGAACCGTTACCGAAAGTATTTAATGTCGAACACAACGGAACCGTTACCGAAAGTTTTCAATAACGGCTACAGTTATCCGTTACAAAAACTCTTTAATGTCAGGTAATAATAACCGTTATCTAATACATTCAATATGTGTTAACATGAACCCTTATTACATATAGTTTTGCATTTCACAAAATTCATGTTGTTTTCTATACTACAAAATAAAAAATATTTGTCCATTCTATAATTTCAAATCAGCACCATTGCACCAATAACAAATCAACCAACCAACAAAGACATTCGAACAAAAATTAATAATAATATATCCTCACAAATAACTTGTGTTTCAAACAAAAATTGCTTTTGAGCTTAACAGTTTACACATACAATCAAATGTTTTCAAAACTATGACAAAAATTATGTTGGAGTTTACATCATACTAAAATAAACCAACAAAGACGATCCGATGCCCATTGCTCAAACGCCCTGTTCACAGAAAGCACTGCCCATTGCTCAAATGCCCGTACATTTACAGAAAAACGCTGCCCATTGCTCTCGTGTCTCGTTAATTTCTTCATCCGTGAATGCATCTTGGACGTTGAATGCCTAAAAATTACATAATGAATAAAGTAAACCATTGAAATAAAAGAAATAACATATGTTTCATAACATAATATCCACATTCATAACATCCTTTTGCTTTCGAGACTACAAAAAAAATTACACGTAAAAAAACTGCAATATAAAAATGTTGAAAGCATTATGTCAAAAATAATAAAAAATAAGTAAGTCTTATCACCTTTAGCCATGAATCAATAATACCCGCAGAAACAATAGTAGCCATATGTTTCATAACATAATATCCACATTCATAACATCCCCTTTGCATTCGAGACTGCAAAAAAAATTATACGTTGTAAAAAAAAACTGCAATACAAATAGTGATTAAACTTAAAAAACACATGTAAAAGTAATTCAATTATAATTGTTCATCACAAGTGGTGAATATTACCATTGGTTGGACCCATTTCGGTTTGGAATTCCTTTTATTTTTGGTCATTTGATGTGCTTGCATGGCCCTAATAATGAAATAAAAGTGTATACAAACATTAATCACTTTCATAGTTTTAGTGACAATAATCTATTTAATACTACTAAAATGATATCTCACATATCCAAAAGACTCCTCATGTTCTTCTTTGGCTTATTCCCCAATGAGCACAAAAAGACAATTACATTCTGCCTCGGACACAACACAAATAGCTGCCAATGGTTTCTGAAATGAAAATAGTACACAACAAGTTACTCAACCAATACACAAGCAATACACATTCACAAAATGAAATCAACAAATGATTATCAATCAAACACATGTGCTTGTACTTACGGATAGTAATATGGCAACAAGTAACACTCTTTATTTCCACCAAGGTTAGCTAATATATATGTCTGCACATCACCAGTCTTGTTACCCACATCTTGAATGCTATGCGGGTCAAAAAAGCCATACTGATGTGTGGTGTTCTTTTGAACACACGCTCTATGCAAATACCTGTAGTTAAAGCATAATTAATGTGTATATTACAAACTGTCAAGCAAATATGCACCAGGAGCATCCCTCACTTACCTTCATTTTTTTCATGCATCAACACAACTACGTAGTATATTGAACTTGTACTGTTAGTCTCCAATTTTGATAGATTTTGATGATGCCACTATACTAAACAAATATACATTGAGTCTTATTTTCAGAAGTAACATTTAAATTTAAATCATAAGTGACAAACATAAATGTACAATCTTTAAGATTAATGATATATTACCGGATACATAAAAATGCAATAAGGTAACTTTTTACCTTCATAGGATATTTAAATCCTACCGGCATATATCATTTTACTCAAAGATTAAATATAGGTCACATTTGAGATGCTCGAATGCATTGAATATTGATTGGAAGACAAAAATTAAGTACACGGTCCTACAGCATGGGAGGACTTCTTGGAGTAAAGCTGCAGCGGCTGAAGACACACCCATACCGCAGCCCAATCATTCAAGACAGAAAACAAAAGAAATTAAAAGCTCCTGCACAAGAAGACAAATGTACAATTCGTCCTTGCCAGACCCTCAACGCACAAGATTAATCCATCTCAACCAACGGATGAGATTGATCAACCATGAAGGCCTATAAATATAGGTAGAAGCATGAGTTCAAAAATAAGCTTGAGCATCCTAAGTGGAGAAATACTTTTTTTTTTTTTTTTTTTTTACCCCAGAAGGCAAACCACCATCAGTGGGGCAGATGCTGGGGGTCATCCGCCATTATTTTATAAATAACTCAATGCATAAGTGGAGAAATACTTTCATCAAAGCATATACGAGATATCTAGCAAAAGAGAAAGTGCAAACTCAACTTTACTCTCTGCTTAGCCTCATGCTTCACTAAGCTCTTAGATCAGATCAATACTTTTACATTTTTTAGAGCTTAGTTCATAGTTGGAGGTTAGAACTTTCTTGTAACATTTCACAAGTGGTTGTAAACACTTAGGAGAACAGTTGTTCGGATCCTAAAGTGTAGTTAGATAGATAGAGTACCTTTTGATCCCCACTGGATCAATTGAGAAAAGTCTAAGGACTGAGTAACTTTGAGTGGTGTTATACTCATTGTGAAAAACCTTCAATCTAGGCCTAAGAGTTGTAAAGGCTAGATTGGCACTAAGTGTATTGGGCTGAATACTTTAGTGGAAATCCATTTGAAAGAGAATGGGACTGGATGTAGGAGGATTACACCACCTCTGAACCAGGATACATCGTGTGTTGATTTCACTTCATTCAACAAAACACACACCCAGCACTTCTCGTATAAAGATTGTAGTTTGCCAGCAGCATCTTAAGCAGTTGTCTTAACTGACCCAACTGCTTATCCTTCTGCTTAATTACTCACTCTCTTTGAGGCTATCTCCACACAGTTCACTTACTAAAGCATTACCAAAAAGGTTGTTCTATCAGTTCTCGGAAATTCACTTTCAAAGTATAGCAGATGCCTCAGCAGTCTCCTCAGTACCACGCAACTGCTGAGACCACTGCTCCAGTTAAACTTCATCTTAACCTTACTTAAGTACCTTTTCAGACATCCTTCTTGCGTTCTAAACAACGTTTCATCATCACTCTCATCATAAAGTCAATATTTCTTTAGCAGTTACCTCAGCAGGTTCCTGCTACCTAGTCAACTGCTAAGCTAACTGCCAAGCCAACTGCTAGCTATCTAAGTCCAATCTTTCCAGAATTAGAAAATGGTCAAACACTCATTACATAAAGGGTAAAGACTTCCGCTGTGCATCTGTTAATCTCTCAAACGATTATAGAGCAATTCATCTAGAGGGAAAACTTCATAAAGTTGAAAAAGATTTAAAAGTCTATTCACCCCCCCTCTAGACTTTTACCCTATCCGGGACCATCAAGTTGTATCAGAGCAATGTGTTCCTAGAGTCAGTTTCTGACTAATTTGAACTAAAGATCCAAACCACTCTACCCCCCAAACACTTCAAAAATGGACAGTCAGCTAGCCAAGAACCTTCTGTTCAATTTGAACAAATTTGATGACTGGAAAATAAGGATGAGAGCACATCTCAGTGCTTTACATGATGAGATGCTTGAAGTAATTACTGATGGACCTATCAAAATAATGAAGGTCATCACATCCAGAACCACAGAAGGGACAGATGATGTATACATTCCAAAACCCAAAATGGAATGGACAACTGAGGACAGGAAGAGAAACAATCTTGACAACATTGCCAAGGACATTCTCTTCAAATCTGTTGATGAATCTATATTTCCCAGAATCAGGAAATGCGAAACTGCCAAAGATGTCTGGGATGAGTTCACAAAGATTGGAGCAGGGGATGAACAGGAGAAGGACAATAAATTAACCATAGCCCTCAAGAAATTTGAGGATTTCAAAATGCTGTCATCTGAATCTATCCATGAGATGGAATCCAGATTCCTGAAGATTGTGGCGGAGATCTCTGACCTTGGGAAAGAACTTTCTCAAAAGGAAATTTCCCTTAAAATCTTGAGAGGTCTGCCATCAAAATGGGACATGAAGGTAACTGCTATGAGAGATAGCAGAGATCTCAGAACTTTGTCAACTGACAAACTCTTCAGTGATCTCAAGGCCTATGAATTTGAAATGAAGGAGATCAAAGAAGAGAAGGAAGATGAATACAAGACACTGGCTCTAGTGTCTGAGCCAAGCACTTCAAAATCTGCTGAAAAATCCCTCAATAATCTCCTCACTGACGAGCAGTTTGCTATGTTTGTGAGGAAATTTAAAAGATTCATGAAGAAGGAGGGAACTGCTCCAAAGAAAGCATACAGCCTGCCACCTAGGAGACAAGGGAGACCTCAATCCAGTGAGGAAACTGTTCTGTGCTACAACTGTAGACAACCAGGACATTACAAAAATGAATGCCCTCTGCCCTTAGCCCAGAAGCATCAAGGGCAGCAGGGGACTGGTCCCAAAGCTAGTTACAAGAGGGACTTCAAAAGCAAGAGACAAGCATTTGTCAGTGAAAAGAAAAAGGAGGAACCCCAATCTGAAGATGAAAGCAGCTCAAGTGATGAAAGCTCTTCATCTGAAAGCTCAGAGGAAGCACTTCTATGCCTCGGATCCTGGCAGGTGGCTGAAAAAGGCGGCAGCTGGGTCACTGGAGAAAGCAGCAGATGGCTCAGTAAAGATGATGAATGCAGCTCCCCTAAATGCCTAATGGCCAAAGACCACTACAATGATGTTGAGGTAACATCCTGCTCTTCTTATAGCTCTAGTGATTCTGGACCAACCAATATTACACTGGAATCTTTATTACAAGATTTCCAAAAAGTCCAAAATCACGTTCTCTTAAGATCAGAAAATGATAGATTAAAACAAGACATTAAGGTTATTCATACTAAATTGTTAGATGCCTTAACCAAAAACAATGTCTTAGAAGAAGAGAACAAAGAGCTGAAAGACAAAATGAATAACTTCAGCATGGACAGTAAAACCTGTGACTCTACTGCTGAAGTTGTTCAAAACAGAACAAGAAGAGGGCTCGGATATGTATCCCCCACCAGACTCACTCAAAACTCACCCTCCACAAGCCACCAACAAAATACAAGAAAGCTAATCTACCAAAAATCCCACTCTCAAAATGTTCCCATAAGAAGGAACCTGCCTGCTCCCAGATCAAAATCCAATCTCCTGTATAGACAAAAACTTCCCAACCATCAAAACCCAAGAACCCATTGGCAATCAATCAATAAGACCAACCACAGTCAAAACACTAAGCAGTCTCCTCCAAAAGTCAATAATCCATTTTCCACTTCAAGAAGAAAAAGGATTAACAATTACATAGCCATCCCCCATGATTATAATACTTCAAATGGCTATAGACCAATCTGCTTAGATCTAAATGGCTCTAGATGGGCATGGATGCCCAAACTTGTACAAAGGAAGTTGCCCACTAACTTGTGGGTTACTGCTCAACAATGATGAATACAGGAAGGTGCTGGAGCAGTTGACTCACAAACATGGTACATAGACTCAGGCTGCTCCAGGCACATGACAGGCAGCAGGCGGCTCCTGTCAAACTATATGGCAAGCGAAGGACCCAAAGTTACTTTTGGGAATGTGGAAAAACAAGGAGAAACCAAAGGAGCTGGAAACCTATCCATTAATGGACTTACAATCCAAAACATATCTTATGTTAAAGGATTAAAGTTCAATCTCATAAGCACAAGCCAGCTCTGTGACAGTGGCTATAATGTTACATTCTCCAAAGACATCTGCTTGATTAGAGATGTCAAAAATGACAAAACTGTGCTCACTGGTAGAAGAAAGAAGGACATGTACATTGTTGATTGGAGCTCAGCGAAGGAAGGGATCTGCTTGGTGACAAAGGCAGATTCAAATTTGAGTTGGGAATGGCACAACAAATTAAGCCATCTCAACTTCAAAACAATCAACAAATTGTCCAGAAAAGGATTGGTGAAAGGACTTCCTGAGATCAATCTCAAGAAGGACCATCTCTGTGATGCTTGCCAAAAAGGGAAACAAACCAAGGTATCATTCAAATCAAAGGAACTGGAATCATCAACTAGGCCCTTAAACCTACTACACCTTGACTTGTTTGGACCAGTTGAACCAACAAGTTTAAGTGGTAGAAGATACACACTGGTGATAGTTGATGATTATTCAAGATACACTTGGACCATATTCTTAAAGAAAAAGAATGAAACAGAGAAGAAACTTCCAGAACTGATGAAACTAATTCAAAATGAGAAAAGTCTCTCAATTCAGAAGATCCGGTCAGATAGAGGTACTGAATTCCTCAACTCTATAGTAATTCAGTACTGTAAAGAAAACGGAATCCATCACCAAACTTCAGCTGCAAGAACACCTCAACAAAATGGTGTTGCTGAGAGAAGGAATAGGACACTCAAGGAAGCCGGAAGGACTATCTTAGAAGCAGCTGGTATGCCCAAAAGATTTTGGGCAGAAGCAATCAACACTGCTTGCTACACCCAGAATAGAAGTCTCATTCATAAGACTTACAAAAAGACTCCATATGAACTATGGAAAGAAAGAAAGCCTAATGTTAGTCATTTCCATGTGTTTGGATCCAAATGCTTTATTCTAAACAATGGAAAAGACTATCTCAAGCCATTTGATCCCAAATCTGATGAAGGGATCTTCCTGGGCTACTCAGCAACAAGCAAGGCATTCCGGATCCTCAACAAAAGAACTCTTGTGGTAGAAGAATCAATCCATGTGGTTTTTGAAAATCACCCCACTGCTCAATCAAAAGAAGAAGGTGAGTCATCCAACTCAAAGAAGGACACTGGAAAGGCTCCAAGCTGCCTTCCAGGAAAGGATAAAGAAAAAATAGCTGAATCTAATGTCAGTCCACAACCAGCAGTGGACTCAACTGTCAGCCCGCTGCCGGCAGGTGACTCACCAACAAACATCCTTCCAAACCTTCATGAAATTCCTAAACACCCTACTCTACCAGAAGATAGTGACGAAGAAGAAGTTAAGGATGACCAACAACTTCAAAGCAAAACCACCACATCTGACATTAGATGGTTGAACAAACATCCTCCACACCAAATCATTGGAAACATCCATGAAGGGGTTCGTACAAGGTCAGCAATTCAAAAAGAAGCACTATTCTCATGCTTCATCTCACAAATCGAACCCAAGAAAATTGAAGAAGCCCTACTTGACTCTGACTGGATACAAGCAATGCAAGAGGAACTAAATCAGTTCGAGAGAAACAATGTGTGGGAGCTTGTGCCCAGACCCTATCACCAACATGTGATAGGAACCAAATGGGTGTTCAGAAACAAGATGGATGAGGAAGGCACAATTGTCAAAAACAAGGCAAGACTAGTAGCCAAAGGCTACAGCCAGGAAGAAGGTATAGATTTTGATGAAACCTTTGCTCCTGTTGCCAGATTAGAAGCAATAAGAATATTCTTGGCGTATGCTGCTCACAAGCAATTCACAGTCTATCAAATGGATGTGAAAAGTGCCTTCCTAAACGGTCTACTAGAAGAGGAGGTCTATGTGGAGCAACCTCCTGGTTTTGAAATCAATAGAGAGAAGGATCAAGTCTACAAGTTACACAAAGCTCTATACGGACTCAAGCAGGCCCCAAGAGCATGGTATGACACTCTCTCTGAGTACTTAGTGAATAATGGATTCACTAAGGGCAAAGTAGACAAGACTTTATTCAAAATTGAAGAAAGTCCCCACATATTGCTTGTTCAAATCTATGTTGATGACATAATTTTTGGAAGTTCAAATCAAGCATTGTGTGAGAAATTTTCAACTCTCATGCAAAGCAAGTTTGAAATGAGCATGATGGGAGAGTTGAATTATTTTCTGGGACTACAAGTGAAGCAGACTCCTCAAGGTATCTTCATCAACCAAGCCAAATATACAAGAGATCTCATGAAAAAGTTCAAGGTTGAAAACAAGTCAACTATGAAAATACCCATGAATACATCCCAAGGTCTAAGTCAGGATGAAGATGGCAAAGATGTTGATCCCACCCTTTACAGAGGTCTGATTGGCTCCTTGTTATATCTCACCACTAGTAGGCCTGATATCTCCTACTCAGTGGGTATATGTGCAAGGTTTCAATCAAAACCCAAGGAAAGCCATCTTCTAGCGGCTAAGAAGATTTTGAGGTATCTAAAAGGCAATCCTAACTCTGGATTATGGTATCCAACAAATGGAGGGTTTGAACTCTATGGTTATTCAGACTCTGACTTTGCCGGATGCAAAATTGATAGAAAAAGCACCTCAGGAACTTGTCAATTAATTGGTGGAAGACTTGTCTCTTGGTTCAGCAAGAAACAGAACTCAATTGCTACTAGCACTGCCGAAGCAGAATACATAGCTGCAGGCAGCTGCTGTGCTCAAATACTATGGATGAAACAACAGTTGAAGGATTATGGAGAAGAAACAAAGGAGATTAGCATACTGTGTGATAACACTAGTGCTATTGCTATCACTCATAATCCAGTCTTTCATTCAAGAACCAAACACATTGAGATCAGACATCACTTTATCAGAGAGCATGTTGAGAAGAAGACCATCAAGCTTGAGTACATCCCTACGGAAAAGCAGTTGGCTGACATCTTCACCAAGCCATTAAATGAAGCTAGATTCAACCAACTAAGGCAAGAACTTGGTATGTTAGATGATCTAGATCAAGCAAAGGAATAACCCTGCATCTATTCAGGGGGAACCTAATTCCATAATCAAAGGGAAATTCCTAGCCACCTGTTGAGGGGGAACTATCAGAGGTATCCATCTCAGGCTACTCACAATCCAAAAGGAATGAAGCAACAAGGTCCAAGAAAGTCGATATCAGGCTTTCAAATATTGCAAGGTATTAAAATTCGAGAGATTGGCTCAGCAGTGGACTGCATTCTAGCAAGCAGCTGGCTCAGCAGGTGCCTGACAACTAGCCCACTGCTGCCCACATAAGGAGAAGGAGTGCATTAATACTCTCTTAGAGTCAAAGACAACCCTGGCTCAGAAGCTCGAGCAGATGCCTTCCAGCAGATGCTTGCCCCAGGAGCAGGTCCCTACTTCAAGCCAGCAGTTGGGTCAACTATTGACCAACATACATGGAATCAGAATACGTGGTATACACCATCTTGATCCCCACATATCAAGGATTCCAAAAAGGTACTTTTCGATCTCAAACAACAAATCTAACCACAAATGAGCCTCATGTGTGAATACATTCAATGCTGAAAAGGCCAGCCGTCTTCTCCAACGGCTATATCTCAACGGCTAGTTCCGGATAACCTATAAATGCCTTATCCGTACAATCCTTGAACACTTTTCACTCTACCTATTCTAAAGCACTCAGACTCTCACTCTACTTTCTCAAAAGCTCTCAACCTTCACCACCGCACTCTCAACATTTCCATTTCACCATCACAAAATACGAAAATGACCTCACTCATCGAAATAGCAAAATCCATATCCACCGGATCCATTCTTAACACTCCCAAAATTATTGAAAAAGCTGAAAACCCTGATCTAATGAGGGAACTGCTGAGGAAGCTTGAGTCCACTGGCCTCATAAGAATGGCTACCTACCCCTATCCCTGCTTCTATCCAGAGATAGTAGCAGAGTTCTACATCAACTCAACTTCTGGTACTCTGCAATCAAGGGTTCTTGGAATCGAAGTTGAAATCAAGGAAGAAGAAATTAAGGATATGCTATCTCTACCTGGAAACGAAGCCCCTGATGTAAGTAACATCACCCTTGACAAAGTGGCTTTCAAAGAATTGGTATTTCTTCCAAAGGCACAACATCTCAACACTCTCAAGGTGAAGAAGGGCTTGATGGTACAGGAATATTCCCTTCTTATGGACATCCTGTACAAATGCATAGACTGCAGAACCACAGCCCTAGATGAAATGAATGCACAAAGGGCCCCTGCTATGGCTGCAATAATATCTGGTTCCCCACACAACTGGTCCAGGTATGTACATAAAGAACTTGTGAGATATGTCAACAAATCTCACACGAATAGAGCAGAGGATGGTTCCTTACCTAAGCTAGGATATGGCTTCTTAATTGGAGAGATTCTCAAGAGAAAAGGCATAATAGGGAAAATCAAAGAAGAAACCAACTGGAGGAAATTCCTCCACCAAACCTCTAAAGCTGGGGCTCCACAAATATCAAGGGCAGACGACACCTTTCTCTCCAATGAGCCCATCCAGATCGAATTCAATAAGATCAAAACCCAATCTCTGAAGAGGCTGCGATCAGAAGATAAAGAAGCCCAATCCAAGAAGCAAAGAAGAGAAACTACTACAAAAAGAAATCTGCAAGAAGAACTGGAAGCAGCTGCCTCCTCACTTCCCACTATTCATGAAGAAAGTGAGGGCTCCCGATCAGAGGAAGACCAGCATGCTCATGCTTCTCATTCTGAAGGTATTGCTATATCTGCTACTCCACTCTCAATACATCCCCAATTCCATGAGCAGGCCACTCAAAAAGTAGAGCAGGAGGCTCCTCCTTCACCAGCAGACCACTCAATTACTCCACTGGATAGATTGGAGGCTGACTGGTGTAGGGTCAAAGCTTGGAGAGAATGGAAACTCTCCAAAATTCTCCACCAAGCCAGGACCCTAACAAACTTCATTAGTGAAGAATACTTTGCCCTAAATTGGCTTGGAACTGAAGACATAGCCAAAGCCACAAATCTTCACCAGATGAATCTGGTCTATCTCACAAAGAAGAGGCAGCTGACTGATGAATCACCAGAGGAGCACTCCGAGGATAAAAATGATGATGGTAATTCTGATGATGACAATCACTCTGGTCCAAATAACCCTCCACAGAATAGAGGTAAGCAAATCATCTCTTCTTCCTCTTCTAGTGATAAAGAACTTCAAATGGCTTTGGAAAAATCTAAATTTGAGACTAGAGGAGGTGGAGAAACCTCCAAAGCAATGGAGGAAGTAGCTCATCAGCCCACTGCTGATCAAGAGCAGACGTCTAGTTCACACTCTCAAGAATCTACTCAAAACATAGAGCAGCACTCTCACACATTCATTCTTGAACCTGAGGACAATGAAGAGGACACTGCTACCCTGGCCGATGTCTTCATCAAAGAAAGAAGGGCTACCACACAGTTCATCAGCCGCGCAGAGGTCAGACTACACAAGAGACTCATCAAAATGAAGAAGCAACTAGAAGAAAGGCTAGATATCAGATTTGGAGAAGTCCACAGCCACATCAGAAGAGATTCAATGATCCAACAAGTGTTCAATGCTGAGTAGAGAGCTCTACTCCAAACCAAAAACTCTCAGCAATCTGCTTTGACCGATGAAATAAAGCAGGAAATTGCTGCACTAAAAGCCAAGAATGAGGACCTCGAAAGACAAATGCTAGCACTTCAAAAGCAGCAACAAGCTCAGCCTACTGCAGCAGGTACCTCTGAGCAGCTGCCTTCTCTCCCAACCTTACCTCCTCATCTTCAGCAGACTCTCCAAATGGTGAAGGAGCATGAAGAGTACCTCCTGAAACTAAGGAATGAGGAGTTCCCTGCCATGTTCAAGCTCTCTCAGAAATTCCTTATGGACCAGCAGGCTCATGCTAGAGCCTATGAACAGCTCACCAAAGACGTTGCTCACAACTTTCAAGTTCTTCAAAAGGCTACTCAGGACACCTTTTGGAAACAAGGGTCTGACTTTCAGAAACTAGGTCAGAGCCTAGTAGCTACACAGGACAAGCTTCAAAAATTAGAGAATGAGGTCAAAGATGAAGTCAAAACAGATCTTTTGGACATCAATAATCATATCAAGGCCTTGTCCATTGAAGTATATGGTCTGGATCCATCAAGGAGACAAATTGAGGATCAAGACTCAGATGAAGAAATTGAGGCACTCTTTAGAGAAAGCCAAACCCCCCTGGCTGATGCCAAAAAGGGGGAAGAATCAACACAAGCAGGCCCCTCTTCTAATCGATCTCTGGCAGCAAAGAAAGCGGCTGCAACAAGAAGAAAAAACCAACTCTACAAAGAAGAAGCTGAGATAAGAAGAAGAAAGGAAGAAGAAGCCAAAGCCAAGGAAGAAGAAACAAGAATAGATTAGTTCTAAAGTCCGAAAGTGACTAAAAACTATTGTACTTTAGACTATAGATCAATGTACAATGTTCTCAATGCAAATCAATAAAAACAGTTGTTTCTTGTGTTGTATAGTTTTGGCATCATCAAAAAGGGGGAAACTGTTAGTCTCCAATTTTGATAGATTTTGATGATGCCACTATACTAAACAAATATACATTGAGTCTTATTTTCAGAAGTAACATTTAAATTGAAATCATAAGTGACAAACATAAATGTACAATCTTTAAGATTAATGATATATTACCGGATACATAAAAATGCAATAAGGTAACTTTTTACCTTCATAGGATATTTAAATCCTACCGGCATATATCATTTTACTCAAAGATTAAATATAGGTCACATTTGAGATGCTCGAATGCATTGAATATTGATTGGAAGACAAAAATTAAGTACACGGTCCTACAGCATGGGAGGACTTCTTGGAGTAAAGCTGCAGCGGCTGAAGACACACCCATACCGCAGCCCAATCATTCAAGACAGAAAACAAAAGAAATTAAAAGCTCCTGCACAAGAAGACAAATGTACAATTCGTCCTTGCCAGACCCTCAACGCACAAGATTAATCCATCTCAACCAACGGATGAGATTGATCAACCATGAAGGCCTATAAATATAGGTAGAAGCATGAGTTCAAAAATAAGCTTCAGCATCCTAAGTGGAGAAATACTTTCATCAAAGCATATACGAGATATCTAGCAAAAGAGAAAGTGCAAACTCAACTTTACTCTCTGCTTAGCCTCATGCTTCACTAAGCTCTTAGATCAGATCAATACTTTTACATTTTTTAGAGCTTAGTTCATAGTTGGAGGTTAGAACTTTCTTGTAACATTTCACAAGTGGTTGTAAACACTTAGGAGAACAGTTGTTCGGATCCTAAAGTGTAGTTAGATAGATAGAGTACCTTTTGATCCCCACTGGATCAATTGAGAAAAGTCTAAGGACTGAGTAACTTTGAGTGGTGTTATACTCATTGTGAAAAACCTTCAATCTAGGCCTAAGAGTTGTAAAGGCTAGATTGGCACTAAGTGTATTGGGCTGAATACTTTAGTGGAAATCCATTTGAAAGAGAATGGGACTGGATGTAGGAGGATTACACCACCTCTGAACCAGGATACATCGTGTGTTGATTTCACTTCATTCAACAAAACACACACCCAGCACTTCTCGTATAAAGATTGTAGTTTGCCAGCAGCATCTTAAGCAGTTGTCTTAACTGACCCAACTGCTTATCCTTCTGCTTAATTACTCACTCTCTTTGAGGCTATCTCCACACAGTTCACTTACTAAAGCATTACCAAAAAGGTTGTTCTATCAGTTCTCGGAAATTCACTTTCAAAGTATAGCAGATGCCTCAGCAGTCTCCTCAGTACCACGCAACTGCTGAGACCACTGCTCCAGTTAAACTTCATCTTAACCTTACTTAAGTACCTTTTCAGACATCCTTCTTGCGTTCTAAACAACGTTTCATCATCACTCTCATCATAAAGTCAATATTTCTTTAGCAGTTACCTCAGCAGGTTCCTGCTACCTAGTCAACTGCTAAGCTAACTGCCAAGCCAACTGCTAGCTATCTAAGTCCAATCTTTCCAGAATTAGAAAATGGTCAAACACTCATTACATAAAGGGTAAAGACTTCCGCTGTGCATCTGTTAATCTCTCAAACGATTATAGAGCAATTCATCTAGAGGGAAAACTTCATAAAGTTGAAAAAGATTTAAAAGTCTATTCACCCCCCCCTCTAGACTTTTACCCTATCCGGGACCATCATGTACTACTATTTATACATTGACTGCATTTATGTAATGAGGATGATGAAAAAAGCACTACTAATTGCCCACCATCCCAAATTCCTATCTGAACAACTCCCAACACTAAATGCCCAGCATGGCCTTCTCTTGACACACATCTACCTAAATTTCACCTCCATTCACACTTCCATTAAAGATTCTGAACAATTAAAAAAACTGAAAAACAATTACATGTTAATCATCCTAAAGACCCCTTTGTTGACCAAATTTAAAATCACCAGCATATGCAAATCAGTTGTATGATAGGAAAAAAATAGAACATATAACTTGAAACACAATAGAAGTACACGAATTGAAATGTCATTACAAAATCAAAATCTTTTTATCACAAATTTGGTATCGAGAAGATCACTAGTCAACCTTGATGAATAAAGATTAATAAAGCATATTAACATGTCTCTGTTAACAAGGCCAGACTTTTCATATATATTAAAGCATAACATAGATACATGTTGGTTTCTCTAAACATGCCTATATTTATCAGACGTGCTAAATAAGGCCAGAGAAGTGTTAAAGCATAAAACAGAGACGAGCAAAACACTTATATGAGGATTATCCTCATACAAAGATAAAAAAAATATAAAGCATATTAACAAGAAAAAGCCCAGGGATTTAAGAAAAAATCTATGGCACGCTTCTGAAATGGACCGGCATATCACTGCACTAAAACAAGAAAAGACAAACAAATTCAACTTACATGATCCATACTTGTAGAATCACTGCACTAAGCAATTGATTTCCCAAACATATCTCCAATATCTCTTCAGAACCTAGATAAAGAGATATATCGGCTCGACCAATGATGTCTCCTTTTAGGATCAACTCTATAGGCTGCAGTCCAAGGTGTTTCGTCATAGCCAACAAACACGATATTGAATCCTTGTGATTATCTTTAGCAAAATCGCGGTCCTCAACATCATCATTCTACAAGATTAAAACATTGAGATATATACTATCCTACACTACAACTTAATTAAGCAATTTTGCAGCATACTTTATGAAAAATAAATTAGTTTATAGATCAATAGTAACTTTTCAGCCTTATACCATGTGTCCATCATGACAGAGTACAACTAACCTCCTCATTTTCAGGATTCACCAATCTTCGTGGCCATTATATTGAATGAATTGATTGGGGGCCTGTCCAACCGTCATAACCTCCTCACTAGGAATCGGAACCATTGCACCTCCATCTAAAACTTTAACAACTTCCACTCTAACAATATTTGTAGCAATAATCTGGTGGTGTATTGTAGGACCCAAATTATGTACCTAATACAAATTTCATATTTCACATGTCATAAAGAAACCTTATAAAGAAACAACAAAATTATAAAGAAACAACATCATTATAGATAAGTCACATATTTAGCCCAAGAGAACACACTCAAACATATACAGTTCTTTTTTTACTATAGTTTATTCTTTAAACAAAAGAGTGAATGAAGGCAACTGTTAAAAAACTTCAGTATATTTAATACTTCAATTTGTGTTAGTTTATGTTCAAATGAACGAACTAGTTTATACAGTTATAAAGTAGTTTATAGTTTTTACTTTATAGTTTTTACTTCAGCTAACTTTATAGTTTATATAGTTATAAAGTACTCTTATAACTTCAGTTTACAAACAATTTTCAACTTGCAGTCTTGCAGTTTAAAGTCCTTTAAACTTTAAATTCATATTTTAAATACTTGAAGACTTGCAGTTTTTACTTCAACTTGCAGTCACTGAAGTTTTTTACTTCTTAACTTGCAGTTTAACTACTTGCAGAAATAGAAAAAAAAAACAATTTATAGTTGATATACCTTTCCCATAGCCACCAAGTGGAATTTAAATAATTTTACTTAAAATTACAATCCTAGTACATACCTATAAGCAGATTCATTTAAAAGCAATTAACTTTGAAAAGCACGAGTGCATGAGTAAAGAAGTTACAATCCAATACAAACTTTACCAGTAAACTGTGATGCAGACATCTCTTCTAAATTCAATAAAAGCTATATTTGAATCTCTTGTACAAGAAGGGTTCAATAACTTTTAATATCAAAGTGAAGCATAGTAGCATACCAAGACAGATGTCATCAGACCCAGAGATCCCAAGCCTGTTTGAAAATAAAGAAAATAAGAAGTTGAGCAATCTATCATCACATATAAACTAAAAACGGGACCAGCATAGATGTAAAACATCTTACCTTACGATCCAAAAGGTTGAACCAAAAATGTACAAGTATCATCAGAAGCAATGGGGACCAAAAAATCAATTACAACATTACCTTGAGTTAGGAAATCACTCTCAACTTCTCCACCATCGTAATTCTTTCATGCCTATACATACCCACAATCACTCTTCAATGCATACACAACCATATTGTTTATAAGATGATGTTCATACATATGAAATTAATAGAAACAATCTGTATAGTTATACATACAATGCATAGGCCAACAACTAGCACACCACATGAGAAAAGTAGTCTTCCTATCCCTTATTTTCTCAGTTTTACATTTCGTCAATAACAAATTAAAATTGTGTGGTTTGTATTTAAAAAGGAAAAAATACACACCACACAATTCTTTGCTTAAAATGGAATAGGAAAGAAAGCAAGTTGCAGATAATCAAGGGTATAGCGTAGCAATATTCTCGCCAAACCTCTACAAACTTTATTGAGCATTGAACTTCATAGACTTCTTGAAATATATCCTTGCACGTTCATGACAGAATATAACAGTTAGTAAAAGGAAGAGATTAGAACATAAAAAAAGAGTAACAAGTACACTAAACAATATAAACAATTGTGTGTTTCCATCCTAATAGGATAGAAAACTCTAAGTAGGAAATCTGTAAAGTTAAAGTTACAGAGGACTATATAGTATCTATATGGTTGGTTTATCATTTGAATGGAATAATGATCTACTGCTCAACTTATTGGAATTAATGATATAACTATTATATTCTTAAAGTGCAGTTTTTGAGAAAATGAGCCTGTACTTTCTATCAAACATTTCATTGAACACTTTACCTACAGCTAATATAGATGGACAATAGAAAAATAAATAAATTATACTCCGTTCTAAGAATTTAAGCTTAAGAAAAAGAAGAGGAAGTAGAAGTGGTATGCGGCGAACAAGGAGGATGGGTAGTTCAAGGCCAAATGCAAGGATTACCTGAAGTGATTGAAAGTTTCCGTGAGTTGAGGAATTTCATCACCAAACTGCTCGAAGTTGTGGACTGTGTTCGCTGACCGGGCCGCGAGTGGCATTTGTTGAACTTAAAAGCTTCACGCCTTCACCTGCGATGCTCTCAAAAGGTTATCTCGTGTTTCTAGCGAGAAAAGAAGACAAACGCAGAGAACCACGCCAGAGAACCAGGTCGCAGAGAAGAGAATCGCAGAGGCCGTGTTCGTGTATCAGTTCAAACGCAGGCTAGGGTTTTACGCTTCATTGTCTAAGTCAATGAAGGAGAAGGCCGGTTAGCTAGATGGTGTTATGTACGTATGGGCTTAGACCAACAAAATAAAAAGGAAGAAGTGTATTATTGTGTGGTGGAGCCCAAATGTGGAGAGACAACGGTGAAGTGAAAATTGTGGAGTAAATTAAAAAAAATCGGCTCTTGTGTCACTCTGTTCGTTGATACCAGAGTGTCATGAGTTAGTGACACTTTTACGTTAAATTTTGGTGTGTGACACTAATTTTATGAAAGTGTCACTATAAAAGTGTCACTATAAGCCAGTTTTCTAGTAGTGCGAGGAAGTTTACATGCGTTAGCCACCTGGTTTTGCCCATCCTCAATTTCCCCATCAGTTGTGTCGGCTTTGCAAAGCCATATATGGTCTTAAACAGGCACCTCGTGCTTGGTTTCATCGTTTTAGCAGTTTTCTTCTCTCTCTTGGTTTCGTATGCAGCCTGTCTGATAATTCTTTGTTTATTTTCCGGCGTCGCACTGACATTATATACATGTTGTTTTATGTTGATGATATTATTGTTACAGGTAATTCTTCCACATTAGTCACTCATTTTTTATCACTTCTTGCTAAGTTTTTTGCGATGAAGGATCTAGGCGATTTGCATTTTTTCTCGGTATACATGCTTTTCGCACATCTACGGGTTTATTTCTCTCTCAGCATAAATTTGTCTCTGATCTCCTTCATCGCTTTCACTTACATACGTTAAAACCTGTTCGCTCCCCTTTACCTAGTCGGACTAAACTTTCCCTTACTGATGGAGAGCTTCTGGTTGTTGCCACATACTACAGGAGTATGGTAGGTGCATTACAGTATTTAACTTTGACTAGACCAGATATTACCTTTGTTTTACACCTGATATCTCAATTTATGCATGCTCCCCATAATTCACAAATGTTGGCCGTTAAGCGTATTTTCAGGTATCTTCAGGGAACATCCACTTATGGCCTCCTTCTACAGAAGTCTCGAGATTCTCCAGAGATTATTGCTTACTCTGATGCTGATTGGGCCAGATGTCCGGATACAGGCAGGTATACTTCTAGCTATGCGATTTTTCTAGGACCAAACCTCATCTCCTGGAAATCCAAGAAACAACCCACAGTATCCTGGTCCTCTACTGAAGCTGAATATCGAGCTGTGTCCTTTACTGTTCAGGATACGCTGCACCTTCGTTCTGTTCTTTTCGAGCTAGGGTTTCAGGTACGGGTGACTACTACTTTATTTTGTGATAATGTATTTGCTTCTTATCTCTCAGTTAATACCGATCGAATTTTGAGCTGAAATTTGGTATGGACAAACTAGACTTGATGAGGAACATGCTCAAAAAATTGCATCAAAAAGTTCCACCGGGAAGGTGCCCAAACGGGCTCGGCCGGACGGAGGTTCCCGTCAGGCCGGCCTGATGAGAAGAGTACTCTCTCTCTCTCTCTCTATATATATATATATATATATATCTGTGTGTGTGTGTGTGTGTGTATGTATGTATATATATATATATATATATATATATATATATATAGGGAGCGGTTCCGGTAAGAACAGATCTTAGGAGAAAAATGAGAACGAATCTGGACCGTTGGATTGTATTATGTGGAACCAAATTGTGCATTTGGTGAAACTGAAATGTGCATTAAATGATATTGAAATGTGCAAAATAAAAATTTAAACTCAAGTGTGCATTAGATTAAACTGATATGTGCGAGAAAAAAAGTGCAAAAATAACATCACATCGTACTTTTTATATTGCACATTTCAGCTTCACCCAGTGCACATTTCAACTTCACGTAATGCACAATTCAACTGCACATAATGCCACTCTATCGTACCCTTTGTGATGCACATTTCAATTTCACCTCATGCACATTACACTTTCATCTAATGCACACTGAATTTCACTTGAAGCAAATCTAACGGTCCAGATTCGTTCTCATTTTTCTCATAAGATCGTGTTCTTATTTGAACCAAAACCTATATATATATATATATATATATATATATATATATATATATATATATATATATATATATATATATATATATATATATCTTCCAGGGCGAGAAGGGCGCGTTGTCCACCGTTCTACACAATTTTGAAAAAATTATTTAACCGACTTCCCGATTGAATTTTATTCTGAAATTTGGAGGGCACAATCAACACTTCATGGAGAACATGCTCACAAATTTTCATCAAAAAATATGTCCCGGAAGCACCTCAAATGAAAGAGGTCTAAGAATTTCAATTCTTAGGCCTACTTTACTTAAACATTTTCCTATATATATGTGTAAGGGCTATCAATATGGTTAAGCCAGGTATTATTCTCAGGCTCTAGAGAAATGCTCAAGTCAGATTAAATGAGCAAATATACCTTGTTAGTGTTGGGTGTGTTTCGAAAAACAAAGAAAATTAATTAATAAAAATTAATTAAATAAAATGACGTAAAAAAAACAAGAAATGAGATGAAGCAGAATAAGCCAAAGCTCGTGCTACGCACGATTTCCTTAAAACGTATTTGTTGCCTCCCGGGGTGCTAGGAGCGTTGCAAGAATCGTTTCCCAGGATACGATGACTACGAACAAGCGTTTGAGCACTCAAACGAAAGTTCCCACGAACGTGAACAAAGCAAGAACACAGAAGAGTTTTTGTGGAATGCTAGAGGTGTTTTTTAGCTCTGAAAATATGTGCACGAAGTGTATGAACGTGTGTGTTTTGCAAAGCACCTGCTAGCCTATTTATAGGGTGGATTTGTTGGCTGAAAAATGTTTGCATGTTAATGACGTTTAATGGATATGGCTGTTGGACATCAATGCCCAGCATGCTGGTATTGAATCGTCCAAAACGTTGGCATTCAATAGCCAGCTCGTTGGCACTGATCTGTCCAAAAAATGTTCCAATTCCATGCATTAAGGCATATGAACGTTGGGCAGTTAATGGAGCAAAAAAAACGTTACCAAAGAACAAAAGTTAACGTTATCTTTAGATTATAGATTTTCAAACGGCATTCATGTGTGCAGATCGCCCGCACACGCAAGTCGCGCTTTTTGTTCTTCAGTTTCGGGATTTGATTCACACCCCCTGCGCGTGAGAGAGTCTTTCACCTTAGGAATCTTAACTCCTTAGGGGGGTTTCCCTTTATAAAGGGTCCAAAATCCCTTGTGATTTTCGGTGTGGGAAAAACTCTTACCAAAACATCACCTTTTCCTAGTTTTCTCCATTCTAATGGATAAACTTCGAAAAACGATTTCTCATTCACCCGTTATCCGTTTTGAGCGTACCATATATCGAATAGTAGCCCTAAGCAAGGACAATCCGAAACCACTTTGACCCGACCCAAATTGGAAGTGGACCCCGCTCAAAAAATTGCCCCAAAATGACCATTTAATGCAATTTAACACACTTTTTTCCAACAGTTAGTAGTACGTGGTTACTACTTAAAGTTATATTTATGAAACTATAATTAAAAAAATCTATTTAAATTTATTAGTACGTGCAAAATTAAACATAATAGAGTTGAGTCAAGAATAATAGACTGATAAGAACGTAAAAAAATATGAGGAAGAACGAAACTTTTCCCAGAACGGATAGATTGCCAGCCCAAAATACTAGATACACAGTAACACAGGTAATCAAGATGTGAATTAACACAATTATAATGAATAAGAAGAACCCTAGTAGTACAATTATAATGATAGTATATTGGAACGGCTGTCACAAAAGTAAACCTTTATATACAAGAGGAATAATTGCTTGAACACAAAAACATCAATTCAAGCATGCCATGAACATTATACCTATAGATGATCATGTGTGCAGTTAAATGTTAAATTTGTAATTAATATTCAAACAACTAGACTAAAGATTTGGATTAGCTACACTGGAGCTCTGCAGAGGGGGCATGATTTGTTAATGGCCAACCAAACGGAGACGCAGTCGGAATGAAACTTATGATTGCAGGCTTGAAGAACGGTGGACAGCGCGCCCTTCTCGAACCCCGTGAAGCAAATTGCGCACCCGTCCTCCACTCCCGCCCTTAAGCTCCCTTCCTCAAAGGTTCTTATATTCAGCCGAACCTCCGGCGGCGGGCGGCGGGGTAGTTGTTCTCCTACACTAATGATGACGTTGGTGTTGGGAATACGCGGGGCTGGGGATGTGCTGCGCCGCCGCAAAGAGAGGCAGATATTCAAGCACACAATTGCAAGGGCAACGAGGGCTACTGCCCACAGAGTAATAAGAAGCACACAAACCGTCAGGATTAGGTAAGGAAAAATATCCATATTTTTTGTCACACCAATATACGAAGTACTACGTTTGATGTGTATATACGAAGTATATATGTTGGAGATCAGATTGTAGGAGATTGTAAGATTAGGTACAATATGATACATATACGTCTGTTAAGAGTTAACTCCTGAAAGGAGTAGGGAACTGCGAATTAAGAGTCTAGGATATATACGTCTCTTAACTCCTGAAAGGAATAGAGAATTAGGAATTACGGAGTACGGAGTATTTAATTAAGGTGACAACTCCGGTACCTTTTTAAAAACAGGGGTACCGTACCTATCATTCATTTGATTGGACCACATCACTTTATCAATTTTAATTTAGATTTAAATAATTCAACTGCTAGCTTTTCATTGGTCTATGTGGACAAAGGTATGGTACCTTATGGGTACCATAGAAACTACCTCTGATTTATAGTATACCGTGGTGTATATTAATGGGCCTCTATATTAATGGTATCAAATTAATTGTGAACTTTTAATCTTCTAGAACTTCTAAATCTTGTCATTGGCTGAGCATTAACACCGAGTATATTTTAGGGAGTATTAATTTCACCTTAATACTCATTTACTCAAATTAAGTTCGTTTCAATATTTTTTTCGAGGAGCCCTCCCTAAAAATTTAGTTCATTCACTCGGATTTGGTCCGTTTAACTATGATCTGATCTAAACTGGTATGATAATGTATATGATTGGTCTACAAATATTTAGAAAGTTTTACATAAATATTGTATAAAATTTATTGAGTTCTAATGGAACACAAAAAACTTTCGTAATTTATAATTACTCCGTATAATTTTAGAAGATTTTTTGAATTCTAATATATAATTGAGTTAATGCAAAGTATAAAGAGTTCTAACATTGTAGTCGAGATCAGGATAGATTAGACCAGACTTAAACAGATCACTCGAGATCAGAAAATTTCAATCCAATTAAAAACATCATCATTAGTGTGATTAGTGTGATTTCTTGACATTAGAATTCGTAGAATGTTTTAGAAGATTTGTTTTTTTATCATAGAAGATTTGTCGAATACTAATCTAATCTAATATTGAATTCAAAAATTTAGGAAGGGCTCCTTTATGAATTGTAGTTCTGAACTAATTCAACATGAGTTCTAACTTCTATTGCAACGTATACGTTATATACGTACGTATGTCATATGAATTCTATTTTAACTTAAATTCTCATGTAATGTATGTAGTAGAATTAATGTAGTAGAATTAATATACATGATATTAAATTGGAAAGAGAATGTAGAAATAATATAATAATCAATGATTCAATGTTTGTTTAGAAGATGACAAATGACAAAACTTTTCTATCTTTAAAATGTATTATTTATATATTCTACTTGATGGTCAACAAATGTTCATAGGTGGGAGCAATTATTCTCACAATTCCTATTTTATATTACTCCCTCCGACCTTATGTAAATGTGTTCTTTCTGTTTACACACATTTTAAGAATGTGACACTCTTAATGGTGGCTCTTTATATTAGACTAAAAAGTACTACTTGTCCTAGATGCGCTATTTTCTCTCTAGGGCTAATTAGCCGCTAGCTAGAGCTTTTCTTCTGATATCAGCAAAATTAGCCGCTAGCTAGAGCTTTTCTTCTGCTATCAGCAATCAATGTTCTAAAAGGCGCTAGGCGCTAGTCCGGCGCCAACCCAACGCCTAGCGCCTACGCGGCTAGGCGGGCGCCTAGTCGGGGACTAGTCGGAAACATAGAAATTGCATTTTTATCTATATTTTTGCATAAATATGACAAGTAATGTTGTATTTTTGTGTGTATAAAATACATATATACATATACATTAACAAAAATGAATGATATAATTATCACATTTAATCATACGTAGTATATGATAACTAATTACTCAACTTCATTATGTTATAAATATAAAAATGATAAAATTTAGGTATATATACAAACTTTATAAAAAGTTAAAGTACATATATCGCTTAGAAAATTAAAATTAAAAAGTGAAATAATGTTCGGTGAATCTAGATGGCCTAGGCGGCTGATTAGGCGGGCAACTAGGCGTCATAGGCGGCCGACTAATTCACCTAGACAGCAATCCAATTAGTCGGAGCGCCTAGACGAAAATCGGGGCGCTCGACCACCGCCTAGCGCCTAGGCGGGGATTAGTCGGGCGCCTAGAACGATTTTTAGAACAGAGTCAGCAATTGTCAAGGAGCAATTTTGGTTTACGCGTGGCTTTGAGGGATCGCTTAAGGCGTTTTCCTTGGTTTCTTCATGACTTTTTTGAATCAATCCAGGATCGTTCGGTGGTTTAGTCTTGGTTTCTTCGTGACAGAGTTCGGCGATCGATTTCTTCGTGAGCAAGTGACGAGCACTTTGTCACGGTGCGTCAAAATAAATTCAATACTAACACTTATACGTAGTATAAGTGAAATAGAGTTCGTATCCACAGGGAAAGAAATAATTATCTTTTTAAATGAAACAAGTAAATAAAGGGGGGTTTTGATTAAGTGATTTAATTAAATTAAATACGAAGATGAACAACTTATATGAGATTTAAGTCAAGTATAAAAGGGACTTGGCCTTGCTACTTTCCACTTGTTGATATATTTTAGTCGATCATTTTTATATCTATAACTTATCCCCTCTCGAATACTCAATCGAGGAGTATCTCCAATTCATCGAGGGTAGTATTAACAACGACCGTTCATTAATAACCCTTACTATTAATCAAATATAGAACAATGTCATATACCTATATAATAGTATCATTTAATCTCTTTAACTCCTTGATGAAATCAATTGAGATTGATAACCTCAACACAACGGTTTCAGTTTAACCAACAAAATTAATCCCTCTTAAGTTTATTAACCACGACCGTGCATTAATAATCCGAAGTTACTTACTTGTGAAACCATCAACGATTAACCATCGGTTCGTTGATCGTTTCTAGTAATAATTAATGTCGGAACGTTAACTAATCGTCACTTAACAACCCTCCAACATTAATATATAGATAGATTAAGGGGCGGATTAATATTCAAGGGAAGAAATTAAAAAAATAACTCACAACTTTAATAATCAACAAGCTTCAAGAGCAAAACCAAGAAATGGAAGTTTAGCTCCTCATTTGGAGACTAAACATGCTATAAAAATATAAGAAATAACTATTCTAAACTGAGCTTAAGTATATAGAAGAAGGGATGATTATTAGTGAAGGAAAAGTGTGCTATATATAGGTATTTTTCAACACCTTTGGCCAGGTACCCGACCGGGTAGAGTATCTACCCGACCGGGTACCGGTCCAAATAAAATATCTTCCACGTTCTAGTTTCCTTCAGCACGTCGGATTGTCCTCGGTCAAGTCTCACCCGATCGGGTGAGGTAGTGGGCCCGACCGAGCCATGTAGTTTCCTTGCTAGTTCGGTTTTCACTTCTTACCCGACCGGGTGATGATTTATACCCGGTCGGGTTTTAGCTCCTGGGCAGTCAAATCTCCCTTTTCTTCACTTCAAAGTTCTCCTTTCCAACACCCTAATTCCTAACTCTACTTTACAACTTACAAATGAAGATTAAAATACAATTACAACTAAAATCACACAAATGTTCACAAACTAAATAAAATGGTAAACAATCCACACAAATCAAACATAAAAACATACATTTATGCACTACTATTAGTGCATATCAAACACCCCCACACTTGAACCTTTACTCGTCTCGAGTAAACCAAATCTAGTCCAAGAAGTCCCTAAAATGGCAAGAGTATTCACACAAACATCCAAGAGTGTTTTTAGAACAACACAAGAGTATCCCCTCAATTTATGCAGCATCTTCAACTCCATACTTCCTATCAACCTCAATTTTTTCATTGTTACCCTTAGGAACCTGCAGAAATAAAAGAGATATTTTCTCTCATTCTCTCATTTTGCCTAGGTGCCCTTTCGAGTTTTCATCCCAGCTTCCCACATTTTTCTGTTTTAATTCTCACAACTCACTCTTATTTTTGCTTTATTTTTGCTTAAGTTGCCCTTTCAGGTTTTCAACTTAACAAGCTTTTTATTCTTTTTTTTAACATTTTTTTGAACAAGAATAAAGAGTATGAATGCGAGTAGTCCATAAAACTCTCCCCCAAGCTAGCCAAAGCACTGTCCCTAGTGCTCATCTCCGGGATACCCTAGAAGAGGAACCCGTTTGTGATGTCATTTCTTTGTATGTTGAGGAAGTTTCGGAATTGGTTTTTGTGTGGTTAGGGATTTTTGTTTGAAAAAGGATGGAGAGGATGACGTGGAGAAGAAGGATATGAGGTTGATTTGAACTTCTGGTGGAGAAAGAGGGTGAATTCGAAGTTGGGAGAGCTTGAAAATGGTGTTCTTGGGGAGGGTGGTTCGTATTTTGCAAAAGAGGAAGTGAGGAAAAAAGATGGATGCTCGTCCGGTTTTTGTCACCAACTTCCGAATTGCCCGTCCGGGTGGGGTAGTTGACCCGGTCGGGTGTTAAGTTTCCATGATGGCAGAGAGTTTTTGGGTTGAATACCCGGCCGGGTGGGTTGAGTTACCCGGTCGGGTATATCAAGTTTCTTGTTTTTTCCTTTGCCTTCCTCGCCCGGGCAATGGGACGGGTGTGATGAATTTAAACTATACCCGACCGGGTTATATGTGATACCCGACCGGATATATGCCCCAGGCCTCAAAAAATCTTTTTTTTTTTGAAAAGTGCAAAAATAAAATAACACAAGTAAATGTACCTTGCATGGGTTGCCTCCCAAGAAGCGCCTCATTTAACGTCGCGGCACGACATTATCATTGTGTTCAGTCATTCAAACTTGGATCGTGATAGTTTATCTTCTTCACACTTTCACTCCTAGGACTTTGACGTGCACTTTGTCGTGAGGTGCACTCAAAGTAATAATACAATACAACACAAATACGTAGTATAGTGAAGTAAGGTTCGTATCCACAGGGAAAGGAATACTTTTCTTCTTACAGAAATAGATAAGTAACGATAAGGGGGGTTTAAATTTGGTTGATGAACTTTAAATTATATTTAAACACGAAGATGAACGAGTTATGTGGTTTAATTAATGAGAAGAAGGCTTGGTTTTGCTTTTATCCACTTTATGAAATATTCGTCGATCCCGGTTATATCTTTAACTATCTTCCTCTCGAATACTCAATCGAGGAGTATATCCAATTCATCGAGGGTAGTTATTAATAACGAGACGCGTTCATTAATAAAACTTACTACCGAGTTAATATAGAACATGCGCCATATATTTACTCGATAGTAGCAATAAAATCAAGATGAAAACGATTGAGATTGATAACCTCAACACAAGCGGTTTATCGGTTTAATCAATATAATTAATTCCCCTTGGCTTATTAACCATGAGACGCATGCATTAACAACCCAAGTTTACTACCGTGAAGGGGCCGAGTTAATAACAAGCGTATTAATCGACCGATTCTAGTATTAATTAATATATGAAACAATACTATTTGATCCTTTAAGTATTGCTCAAAATATTAATATGTAATAAGAATAGGAATTAATTAATATTCAAGGAAGAAGATTAAAGAAAATAACTCACAACTTACAATTCATTAAGCTTCAAAGTAGCAAAACCAAGATGGAAGAGTTTAGCTCCTCATTTGGAGACTAAACATGATAAAAATATAAAGAAAGAACTTGTCTAAACTGAGCTTAGAAGTATATGTGAATTGGTGGTCTTCTTGTGGAGGAAATGGGGTGTATTTATAGGCTTTTTAGGCCTGCAGGGTCGTGTACCCGATCGGGTTTTCAGCCCACTCGATCGGGTACCAGATGTGGCTTCGGCGAAGCTGGGAAAATGGGGTCATACCCGATCGGGTCTGTCGGTCACCCGATTGGGTATGGACACCCCGAACGTGTTAAAATCTTCCCGCATGATGCCTTGTTCCCGGATTTGATTTGATTCGAAATTTCAGAAGGGTACCCGACCGGGTATAGGTCATACCCGATCGGGTACAGACCAAAAACGAGATCTTCAATCTTTTTCTTGCATTCTTGCACCTTCCTTGCACTGGTGATGTTCACCAATGGTCTCCAAAGTGTATTTGGACCTGTTTGAGCTCAGAATAAACCTAATCTAAACATATTACAAATATTTTACAAACTAAACTATTTACACCAAAAGTGTGTAATTTCCAAAGTAACAATCACTCGAAACTAATTAAAAGCACAAATTTAAATATGGAAATTACATGAATGTCAACTCCCCCACGCTTAGTTCATTTACTCGACCTCGAGTAAAACCAAATGTTTACATAATATCCATCACAAAACCATGAGTTCATAGATAAGAAGAAATAAGAAACTAAAACCACCAAGTATAGTGAATGAAGTTAAAACAACATTTCCTTGGGTTTAATGGTCTTCTATGCCTCTTATTTCTTCTTTTTCTCATCTTCTCTCCTTCTTCTTCTTCAAGAGATAGTGTCCTGCAAGATAAAAAAAAAATTCTCTCATATCTCTCATTTTGCCTAGGAGCCTTTTCAGGTTTTCATCCTAGCATCTCTTTTCTTTTCCTTCTCTTACCACTCACTCATTTTTTTTTGTAAGCCCTTGTTGCTTAGATTGCCCTTTTGGGTTTTCAACCTAACTAGCATTTCATTTCTTTTATTACATTTTTTTTTTAACTTGTACAAGAAAATAATGCTTAGTATAAGGTAAAAATAAAGGAGTGTACATACCACAAGATATATCTTCCTCCCCCACACTTGAAGCATGGCACTATCCCTAGTGCCCGCCCTCGCCTCCGTAATAGCCTCCTCCAAAGCCGCTCCCGTGTATGTCATCACCGCCCCCTTCCCCCATAGTGGTGTCTCCTCCATCATAGCCGCCACCGCCGGAACTAGAGCCACCGAAACTTCCCCAATCGGAGGGATTGTACCATGAAGGTGCCGGTGGAGGTGAGGCCATGGATGCAAACCCCCCAAGTTGGGACATGTAGGAATATGTCGGCCCATACATCCTCCGGTAGTCTTCTTCATACCTTTGCATGTCGGCCGCCCTTTGCTCCTCCATCCTTTGTGTTGGTCCCGTTTAATATGGTAACCAGTCTAGAGGGGGGGGTGAATAGACTGGTCGGTTTTTCAAATTTTCTCTAAGTCCGAAGTGACTTATCAGAGAAGGTCTGATTCTGATGACAGAGAAAGGCTGGTTCTGATATCAGAACTGGCCTTGGCAGCGGATTCTGATCTGTCCGGGTAGCCTCAGAAATACTAAGGCAAATGCCTTTCTGATAACTCTGACAACAAGATCTGCTGAACACAGATTCCAAGTCTTAGAGTTAAGCAGTTAGTATCCTAAGTGCAGGAAAATAAATTGCAGTAAAATAAATGACACCGGATATTTTTATAGTGGTTCAAGGAACAACTCGTTCCTCTAGTCCACTGTTCCACTAGCTTTGAAGTAGATCGGTTACAAAGCTAAATCCTAGCACTCAAGAAGCACTCCTCGTCTTCTTCAAGCCTAGATGCCACCCAGGATGCAGTTCCACGTCCTGATGGCTGATCCTTTCACTCAGCTTCCCGGAAGTATCACCACTTCACTACTGCAGTTACTTGGACGCCCTTCTTTTCAGAAGATCCTTTTGAAAAACAGAGTTTTTCCTCCAACTTGCTTCGTTACAAATGATG
Source organism: Cuscuta epithymum (assembly GCA_945859915.1). Taxonomy (NCBI): domain Eukaryota; kingdom Viridiplantae; phylum Streptophyta; class Magnoliopsida; order Solanales; family Convolvulaceae; genus Cuscuta; species Cuscuta epithymum. The sequence goes on from CAMAPF010001010.1 coordinate 738,794, forward strand.
TTTGATGAAGTTCTTGAAGTGTTGAAGAACAGGATGAACTTTGCTTGTTTGTTGGGGATGTGAGATTTGGAGTTTGAATCTTCCCAACGTAAGCTTGTCTTGTTGAAGGTTGTAGAATTTGAATCTCAAGAGAGCTTGAATGATGATGTGTAAGAGTTGTAGCAAAGTTGTTTTTCAGTTCTTCGGTGTGTAGCTTATATACTGAGGTTGTCTGCCCGTTGGAGGAGGAGACAACTGCATTAAATGCGCGTACAGTTGACTTGACCGCCGTTTTTGGAAGGTTTCTATTTTTTAAAATATATCTTCCCGGATTCCTTGGTCAATCATTTGCAATCAATCCTTCAGCGTATCAGGCTCATTTAATGTGCATTAAATGCTTTCCTTTCAGGCACAGTCTTCTAGCCGTTGGATGTTTTTACCCGTTGAATTCATAGCTGTTGGATGTTGCTTGAAAATTTCTAAGTGTTCGTCGAGCTCTGATCAGGCTCTTCTGATATGTTGGATTCTGATGGCTATCTGATGAGTTGAGTTCTGATGGTCTTCTGATCTCTGACTGAACTCAGACTCTGACTCTGATAGGTCCGCTGATGAGTACTTCTGATCTGTAGTTCTCATCGGTTATCAGATGTCCAAGTTTATCAGCAACTCTCATAGTGCAACTCTGATGGACTTCTGCTAAGAGAACTCTGATGGAGCAGTTCTCATAGAGCAAGTCTGGTCGAGCAGTTCTGATGCACTTCTGATCTGATCCAAAATAGAGCAACTCTGATCGTCGACTACACTAATACTTACAATTGAAAGTTCTAATACATAAAATCTAATTTGGGGGTACTTAAAATTCTAATCCTATAGCATCATCAAAATCTAATTACATTTATTCCTTACAATTTCCCCCTTTTTGATGATGCCAAAACCCTTAAACTATCTCCAGAGAAGTGCCTTTCACCATAAAGAAAAAAAAAAACTTTCATTTAAAATCTTGGTGGGCACTTGGCATAGGAGAATAGTAAGAGTAAGATACAATCAATCACGCAATAATCAAATGAGAAATAACATAAGGTATCAGAGCATAAATAGTCAGAGTGCAAATAGAGATAATTTGAAATTGCCATGCAAATTAGAGGCAAGCTGGTTATCTTATTAATGAAATATATTTAAAACAACAAGAGGATAGAGTTTAGATATCTTCCTCTTCTAGGTCAGCTTCCTTTGCTTCAATTTCTTTCAGATCAGCATTGACCCTAGCTCTGATTGTAGCAAGATTCCTGGGATTCTGATATTCTGACCAGGCTGGTTCAAGTTGACAATCAAGATAGTTTCTGATGGCTTCTGATAGGTCCTTGCCAGGGATCACTTTCATCCGCCACCAATCTTCTGCTTCTTGCATGGAACCACCATGATTAATAATTATCAGCCCATCTGTATCAAGAATGAGATTCTCTTGTTGTGTGGGGGTCATATGCTTCTTCATTTCCCTGAATTGAGCAGCATCAGGTTTAGCCAAGTCACTGTTGAGCCATTGGGCCAAAGTGAAGGTAGAGGCTGTCTTCTTCCCTTTCTTAGACCGAGGAGGAGGGGGTCGTTGAATGCCAACAGCTAGCCTCTTTTGCCTTGCTCTTTCAAAGTACCTAGCAGGGTTAATGGCTCTGGAGCTTGGACCTTCTGCTTCTCTGGGAGGTGGGACAGGTTCTCTGCTATCTTCCCCCTTTTTGGCATCAACAAGATCACCAAGTAGGAGTCCAATTTTCGAGAATTCTGTAGCATTGTTCTCTTTGATAGCTTCAAGGGTACCTGGGAGTGTCTGAGTTACAGAAGCCAGCCCTTCTATCAGCTCCTTTTGCTTGCCCACAGCCGACTGAATATCCTTGGTAGTAGCTTCAAGGAGGGTCAACTTGTGATCCCTGTCCTTTCCACTGTTTATCAATTTGATGTCAAATTCCTTCAAGGTTTTGCAGATGTCCTCTACATCTGTGAGCTGCTCAGCATGCTTATCAGAGGACCATTGAAGATCATCCACAGCATCAGATAGGTCTTGAATAGCCTTGTCTTGAGCAGAGAGAGTCTGAGATTGTGAGAACAGGACTGTGTGTAGACTGGCAACCTCGGAAGCAAAGTTATCAACCTTCTCATTGGATGTCTTCATGTAGCTGAAGAAGGTAGTCGACAGTTGTGAGAGGGCGTTGGCGATTTTCTCAAGTCCTGACTCAATGTTGTACTGTACCAAATCCAGATGAGCATCATGCTTCTGATTTAGTACAAGTAGCTTGTTCAGTCCAGCCACCATCTGATCTCCAAAGTCCTCTGCTGATTCCACAAATTCCTGGAAGGGAATGAGGACAGCTTTGGGTGGTTCTGGCTGAGGTACTTGATTGACCTGCGGTTGAGGCTGAGCAGGAGATAGAGGAGGAGTAGGGGTCTTCCTCTTGTTAGATTGGAGGTCACAAGCCAGAGAGGAAGTAAGGAACCCATTATTATCTTCAGTTGAGGAAGGAATCCTTACAACTGGTTCTCTCTTTTGAGTGGAGGCTGCAGAATGCTGAGGGGAAGGACATTTAGATGTAGGCTTCTGCTGAGGAGAGGGGGAATTGGATTTCTGATGGTTGAGGTTCTGATGAGGTGAAGTTTGAGGGATAGGGGTTCTCTGATGTTGTGATGGAGGAGGAGGTGAGGGTGATCGGCTTCTGATGGGGGTGTTCTGATGGCAGGGTGAGGGTTGTTTTGGTGTGGAGGATTTCTTGGGTGTTGGAGAAGGGATTTGCTGAGGTTGAGGAGGAGATGGGGGTGAAGTAGTGGTTGGTGTGACTGGTTTGGGTGAAGGGGATTTGGGAGGTGATGGTAGGGGGGTAGGAGAGTTAGGAAGTACCTCAAGAGCTGTTTCTTCAACTGGAGACTCTCTCCATTCTCTGATAAGGTTCTGCATTGCCAGAGATATATCATTGGCAGTGGAGGGTTCACCTTCTGCACCTGGAAGGGGCTTCATCTTGATGAGAGACTCCCTTCTTTTCTTCTCCAACAGCCATTCATCAAAGATGGGGATCTCACTCTCTGATAGAGGCTTGACATGCTCTTCTGATGGTGGGGCAGTCAGTTTCTCTTTTCCCTTGTAGCTTGCCTTCTTCTTCTCAAGAGTAGATTGTAGGAAGTTAAGGTCGAAGCATAATGATATGTCATCAGTACCAGCCCACTTGAGAACTTCAGCTTCCTCAGATTCAAAAGTGGCAGCTTGGGCAAGAATTTGTTGCAAAGGTCCCATTCTCCACTTCCTCCATGTTAGCACTCTTTGAAATTGTCTCTCAAGAGCAGAGATGGGATCTACCTCAGGAATTCCAGTTGAGGAGGTTGGGTGCTCTGGTGGTGAGATGGTGACTTGCAATGCTGATTCAGAGATGGGCTGGATCTCAGATTCAGGTTCCCCCTGAGCATCAGAGATTACTAGTGCAGTAGCCAGCTCTGGTGCTGGTTCCCCCTGAGGTTCTGATTCCTTGGGAGGAGATTTGGTCTGCTTCTTCTTCTTCTTCTGGATTCTGATGGGGGATTTGGAGCTATCAGAGTCACTCTGAATGACAGCTCTTCTTCTCCTCTTCTGTCTCATCTTCTTGACAGGAGCCTCTGTTGGTGCATCCTCCTCTGATGCAAGTTCCTCTGGGGTGGTGTCAGACTTCTTCTGAACCTTCTTCTTCTTTTCTTTGGGTTGTCCATCATTAACCGTAGCTGTAGTAACTTGTTTCTCCCTTAGTTGCTCTTGCTTGTTGGTTTTCTTCAGTTCTGCAGCAATAGCTACATGCACCTTGGGAGATGAGGTGAGGAAGATAGTTTTGGAATGATCAACTGATGATGGATTTCTGAGAGTCACTCCTTGACTAGCAATAGCCTTGGAGAGAAGAAGACCATGGCCCATCTTTGTGGAGAATAGACCTGTTTTCTTGTCTTTCTTTTCCACTGTTTCAGTGAGGGATTTGTACAGAACCTTCCCCCAATTGATGTTCATCCCATGATGGACTGCATAGAGAGCCTTTGAGTTGGCGTTGTTCATCTGGTCAGTAGAACTTGTTTTGCACCACAGACATCGGTGCATTATGCTCATCAAGCGCTCAAAGTCCTTCTTGAGCAAGTTCTTCTTCATATATAGTTTATCCACTCCGGTGACATCTGTCCGGCAGTAGGTTTCAACGAATGTCCGCACAGAGACATCAACAGACTCCAGGTCGATGAGAGTTGGAGTATCTTCATCTTGTGAGTCGAGTTCAATGTTGAAGAACTCGTTGAGGGCATCCGCATCGATTTTCAGGCTTTTCCCTTGTACCTGAGAATGAATGGCGTCGCCGGTGATGTGCGCGTTGAGGTAGAACTCAGCCACATCAAGGGTACTGAAATGCTCATAAGGATGAGCCACAATTTTTGTCAGCTGGGAATCATTCATTCCTGCAACGACTGCCTTCATGGTTTTCTGATTATCTGCCAACGAGGGTAGTGAGGACATGTCGACCTTCATTCCGGTGGCAATGTTAGCCACAAGTGATTTAGCTTCAGCCTCTGAGAGATCTGAAATGTTGATGAACTTCATTTTTGGATCCTTGGAAGGATTTGAGAGTTTTGATGGTTGAAGATTTGGAAAAACAAAGTTTGAAGTCGAAGAGTAAAATTGCAGTAGCGATTTAGGTTTTTAGAATGAGTATATATGAATTTGGGTTAGTGAACGTTTGATATAATTTACGGTTTCGAGGTTGCATTAAATGGATTGCGGGCGGAAAGCCGTTTTCCAAATATGGTAATAACTACCGGGGGGTAAAAAGGTAAAACCCAGTTTATTGAATAGCCTCGCCCGAAGTTTAGAAAATTTTTCTAAGTCCACAGCCCCTCTGATAAGTATTAGCCCTTGTATCAGAGATAGGGATGTTCTGATATAAGGACCTCTGATGAATACCAAGTCTGATCCTTCCTGCAACTCTGACTTTTGCAAGTCTGAGCCTTCATGATTCTGATTCAAGCTTCTGATGGGTAAGAGCTTGAGTATCAGAGGTGGGATGTTCTGATGAGTCCACATCTGATACTTCTGCAACTCTGATTCATGCATCTCTGGGAAGATCATCCATCATTCCCAATTCTTCCCTTAGCTTGTTAAACCTTGCCTCTGAGAGAGGTTTGGTTAAGATATCTGCAAGCTGGTCTTCAGTTGGGACATGCTCAATTGAGATGTGCTTCTTCTCCACATGATCTCTGATGAAGTGATGTCTGATCTCGATATGCTTGGTCCTTGAATGCAGCACAGGATTCTGAGTGATGGCAATGGCACTTGTGTTATCACACAGCAGCTTGATTTCCTTTGCTTGCACTCCATAGTCTTTGAGTTGTTGCTTCATCCAGAGTAATTGAGCACAGCAACTTCCAGCAGTAATATACTCAGCTTCAGCAGTGCTAGTTGAGATTGAATTCTGCTTCTTGCTAAACCAGGAGACAAGTCTCCCACCTAGCAATTGACAGTGACCAGAGGTACTCTTCCTGTCCAATCTGCAACCTGCAAAATCTGAATCAGAATAGCCAATTAGTTCAAAATTACCTCCCTTGGGATACCATAGTCCTGCGTTTGGATTTCCTTTGATATATCTGATAATCTTCTTAGCAGCAACTAGATGACTCTCCTTGGGCTTTGATTGGTATCTGGCACAGATTCCTACTGCAAAAGCTATGTCTGGTCTGCTTGTAGTCAGATAGAGGAGAGATCCAATGATTCCTCTATAAGTTGTTGCATCAACATCTTTGCCTTCATCATCTGGTCCAATGCCTTGAGAGGCATTCATTGGAATCTTGACTGAAGATTTTCCATCTACTCCAAACTTCTTGATGAGATCTCTGGTGTACTTTCCTTGGTTGATAAAGATGCCTTCTGGTACTTGTTTGACTTGTAATCCAAGAAAGTAACTGAGTTCTCCCATCATGCTCATTTCAAACTTCTTCTGCATAACTTGAGAAAATTTCTTGCATAATTCTGGATTAGTGCTTCCAAATATAATGTCATCAACATAAATTTGCACTAACAGAATATGATTAGCAACAGAAATCTGAAATAGAGTTTTGTCAACCTTTCCTTTAGTAAACCCATGGTTCACTAAGAATAGGGACAATGTGTCATACCAAGCTCTGGGAGCTTGCTTAAGACCATAAAGGGCCTTTCTGAGCTTGTAGACACAAGAAGATTGAGTAGGAATGATAAAACCTGGAGGTTGTTCAACATAGACTTCCTCTTCAAGTTCTCCATTCAGAAATGCACTCTTGACATCCATCTGGTATACTTTGATGTCGTTGTAAGCAGCATAGGCTAGGAATATCCTGATTGCTTCCAGTCTGGCAACAGGTGCAAAGGTCTCATCAAAATCTATGCCTTCTTCTTGACAGTATCCCTTTGCTACAAGCCTTGCTTTATTCCTTACAATGTTCCCTTCTTCATCTGCTTTGTTCTTGAATACCCACTTGGTTCCAATGACATTCTGATGCTTTGGTCTGGGAACAAGTTTCCATACTTCATTCCTTTCAAACTGTGTCAGCTCTTCTTGCATTGCATTGATCCAATCTGAATCTTCTAGAGCTTCTTCCACACACATTGGTTCCATTTGAGATATGCAGCAGGTGAACATGGCTTCTCTTCTTGATGCAGATCTGGTCCTAACACCACTGGTGACTTGACCAATTACTTGATTAGGAGGATGATCTCTTAACCAAGTTAGATCAGGTTCTGTCAGTTGCTGTCTAGGCAACTCTGATGGTTCATCTTCTGATTCTTCATCTTCATCTTTGTCTATCAGAATTGGATTGGTAGGAGGAGTTGAGAATATAGGATTGTTGATGGCCTCTTCTGATGATTCTGAAGCCTTATCTTCAAGATTGATCTTCTGCAGGGTCTCTGATAGTTCTTCTGCAGAGGAGCTGTCATCAAACTTGACATGAATGGATTCTTCAACTTGTAGAGATCTTCTGTTGAGTATTCTATAGGCTTTGCTTGAACTTGAGTAGCCTAAGAACACACCTTCATCAGCCTTTTCTTGAAATACCTTCAGATTATCCTTTCCATTGTTTAGAATGTAGCACTTGCATCCAAACACATGGAAGTAGCTGATGTTTGGTTTTCTTCCTTTCCACAGCTCGTAGGGGGTCTTCTGATGATTCTTGTGGATCATGCTTCTATTCTGAGTGTAGCATGCAGTGTTGATAGCTTCAGCCCAGTATCTGATGGGCAGTCCTGATTCTGCAATCATAGTTCTTGCAGCTTCTTTCAGTGTTCTGTTCCTTCTTTCTGCAACACCATTTTGTTGGGGTGTTCTGGCAGCAGAAAGTTGATGGAATGTACCATTCTGATCACAGAAGTCCTTGATCACTTTGTTGACAAATTCAGTTCCTCTGTCAGATCTGATTGTTCTGACCTTCATATTTTTCTCAGTTTGAAGTTGCTTTAACAGAGATGGCAACTTCTGAAGGGTTTCATTTTTCTTGGTTAGGAACACAGTCCATGTGAATCTTGAGTAGTCATCAACCATAACAAGAGTATATCTTTTTCCACCAACACTGGGAGTTTCAACTGGTCCAAATAAATCCATGTGGATCAGATTTAGAGGACAAGTAGAAAGGTCTCCAGCTATGGGTTTGAATGAGGTCTTCACTTGTTTTCCTTTTTGACAAGCACTGCAGAGGGTCTCCTTCTTGTAAACAATGTCAGGCAGACCATCTACAATGTGTTCCCTTGCCAGTTTGTTGATGGTTTTGAAATTCAGATGGCTAAGCTTCTTGTGCCAGTCCCAGCTTAGCTTTGAATTGTCTTTTGCTATCAGACAAGTTCCATCTTTTGCTGTTTGCCAGTCAACAACATAGATGTTCTTCCTTCTCTTGGCTGTAAGAACCACTTCTTTGGTTGTCTCATGCTTGACATAGCATAAGGTCTTGGTGAATTCAACTGTGTAGCCTTTGTCACAAAATTGGCTAGCACTCAGCAAGTTGAACTTCAGACCTTTGACATATGAGACATCTTCAATGATTATCTGGTTCTTGATCAGCTTCCCTCTTCCTTTTGTTTGCCCTTCCTTGTCATTTCCACCGAAAGTGACTCTGGGTCCATTGATTTTCTGGAACTCTGATAGGCAACTCTTGTCACCTGTCATGTGTCTGGAGCATCCACTGTCAATATACCATTCTTGTTCTGAGGTGGCTCCAGCACACAGTTCCTGCAAGATTAAAAGGAAGATTTAGGTACCCAAGCAATGTTGGGTCCTGGGGGGTAATGCAGTCTTGGTAGTTGGTACCATTTTGGTCTCATCAACTGAAACCTTGGTGGATGGTACCCATTGTCCACCTGGTAGTTGTAGTAAACAGATGTATGATTCACTTTGGGCAGATGCTTGTGAGGATCATGCGTTCTGTTTGCATACTTCTGCATAGCCTTCTTGGTTGGAAAGAAGTCCCATATACTATCAAGATCAGAGGAGCGCTTAACTTTAGGCTTCTGAGGTTGACCAGACAACCTCTTCTGCCTATAGTTAATCTTCTCTTGATATCTGCCTTTCTGATAGCAGTTTCTGATACCATTGTCATGAGATTGTCTGATAGGGTTAGGCCTTTGATTATTATTGTTCTGAAAACTCTCCCTTTTGTTAGAATTTCTGCCAGGTTTATTAGTTTTCAAACTTTGTTTTGGTTTGGCCTTTAGAGTTTGTTTTTCTGGTATGACCTTCTTATGAACAACTTTAGTACCAGAAGTACTAGCATGGCAATTGGGGCTCAGAGTCTGTGGCACTATGACCTTTTTAGCCTTAGCAATTTTGGTGCTAGGCCTTACAGAAGGCTCACCAGACTCTGGTTCAACATATCCAAGACCAGCGGTGAAGTTATGAGAATCACCAACATTCTTCATGGAAGATTGCATCTTCAGAAGACTATTATATCTATTCTCAAGTTCCTCAATGTCTCTTATTCTTTTAAGAAGAGACTCATTTTCAGCCTTTAGTCTATCTCTTTCCTCAGTTAAGAGATTAAGTTTGCACTCAGTCTCTTTCCTTAGATCAGAGATATCAACTTTCAGCCTACTGTTCTCTTCTTTAACAAAAGAATAAGTGGCTTGGATAGTTTGGAACTCTTCCCAAAATGATGACATTGGATCATCATTTAAGGCTGTGCCTACCGAAGAAGAAATAGAATCAGAAGTAGAGCATACCTCATCATCTGATTGTGCCATGAGGCAAAGATCTTCAGTTTCTGCATCCAAGCAGCAGAATGCTTCATCAGAGTCGGAGTCTGAACTGGACTCTGATTCAGAGAGTGGATCTCTCTCAGCTTGTTCTGAGACAAATGCTCTCCTTCTTCTGTGTTGATCATCTGGTTTCTTTTCTTCTTCATGTCCTTGCTTCTTGGACACTCTTGGATAGGGGCAGTTTGCTTTAAAGTGCCCAGGTTGTCTGCAGTTGTAGCAGAGGTACTCTCCATTGCTTTCAGAAGATTTGGTCTTCTGATAAGGTCTTCTGATGGAAGATGGACTCCTTCCATCTTTCTTCATGAACTTCTTAAACTTCCTGGCAAAAGCAGCCATATACTCATCAGATAAAAGAGTAGAAGGGTCAAAGTCACTTACCTTTGAGGTACTGGCAGTGAGAGCAGTGGTAGTCCTTTCATCAGGAACTTCTTCCTTCTCTTCATGCATCTCAAACTCATAAGCCTTGAGATCAGAGATGAGTTTCTCAGTGGCATAAGTCTTGATGTTCTTGCTTTCCTGGACTGCAATCACTTTCATCTTCCAAGCTGAAGGCAGTCCCCTGAGGATCTTCATGTTGACCTCTTTGATGGTGAGCTCCTTCCCAAGCTCAGAAATCTCACTAATGAGAATCAGCAGTCTCTCATGCATCTTAGCAATGCATTCTTCTGGCAGAAGTTTGAAATCATCAAACTTTTTCATAGCAATGGTCAACTTGTTATCTCTTTCTTGTTCATCTCCTGCTCCAATCTCATCCAGCTTATCCCAGATTTCTTTGGCAGTTCTGCACTTCTTGATTCTGTTGAAGTATCTTTCATCAATAGCCTTGTAAAGAATGTCCTTGGCTATATTATCTAGGTTGTACTGCCTTTTCTCTTCCTTGGTCCATTCTGACCGGGCTTTCTCAATCATCTGGGGTTGAGAGTTGTCAATAGAGTGAGCAGGATTGATCTTCATGAACTGGATGAAGGGGCCATTTTCCAAGACTTCCCACATTTCATCATGAAGGGCACATAGATGTGCCTTCATTCTGATCTTCCAATCATCATACTTCTGATCTGTGAACATAAGATGCTTTGCAAGAGAATTATCCATAATAATAAATAAAGAGAGGCTAAGAACAAGTGGATCTTTGTTCAGAGAGTAACCTAAAAGATTACAAGAACAAGGAGGCTCTGATACCACTTGTTGGTCCCGTTTAATATGGTAACCAGTCTAGAGGGGGGGGTGAATAGACTGGTCGGTTTTTCAAATTTTCTCTAAGTCCGAAGTGACTTATCAGAGAAGGTCTGATTCTGATGACAGAGAAAGGCTGGTTCTGATATCAGAACTGGCCTTGGCAGCGGATTCTGATCTGTCCGGGTAGCCTCAGAAATACTAAGGCAAATGCCTTTCTGATAACTCTGACAACAAGATCTGCTGAACACAGATTCCAAGTCTTAGAGTTAAGCAGTTAGTATCCTAAGTGCAGGAAAATAAATTGCAGTAAAATAAATGACACCGGATATTTTTATAGTGGTTCAAGGAACAACTCGTTCCTCTAGTCCACTGTTCCACTAGCTTTGAAGTAGATCGGTTACAAAGCTAAATCCTAGCACTCAAGAAGCACTCCTCGTCTTCTTCAAGCCTAGATGCCACCCAGGATGCAGTTCCACGTCCTGATGGCTGATCCTTTCACTCAGCTTCCCGGAAGTATCACCACTTCACTACTGCAGTTACTTGGACGCCCTTCTTTTCAGAAGATCCTTTTGAAAAACAGAGTTTTTCCTCCAACTTGCTTCGTTACAAATGATGTTTGATGAAGTTCTTGAAGTGTTGAAGAACAGGATGAACTTTGTTTGTTTGTTGGGGATGTGAGATTTGGAGTTTGAATCTTCCCAACGTAAGCTTGTCTTGTTGAAGGTTGTAGAATTTGAATCTCAAGAGAGCTTGAATGATGATGTGTAAGAGTTGTAGCAAAGTTGTTTTTCAGTTCTTCGGTGTGTAGCTTATATACTGAGGTTGTCTGCCCGTTGGAGGAGGAGACAACTGCATTAAATGCGCGTACAGTTGACTTGACCGCCGTTTTTGGAAGGTTTCTATTTTTTAAAATATATCTTCCCGGATTCCTTGGTCAATCATTTGCAATCAATCCTTCAGCGTATCAGGCTCATTTAATGTGCATTAAATGCTTTCCTTTCAGGCACAGTCTTCTAGCCGTTGGATGTTTTTACCCGTTGAATTCATAGCTGTTGGATGTTGCTTGAAAATTTCTAAGTGTTCGTCGAGCTCTGATCAGGCTCTTCTGATATGTTGGATTCTGATGGCTATCTGATGAGTTGAGTTCTGATGGTCTTCTGATCTCTGACTGAACTCAGACTCTGACTCTGATAGGTCCGCTGATGAGTACTTCTGATCTGTAGTTCTCATCGGTTATCAGATGTCCAAGTTTATCAGCAACTCTCATAGTGCAACTCTGATGGACTTCTGCTAAGAGAACTCTGATGGAGCAGTTCTCATAGAGCAAGTCTGGTCGAGCAGTTCTGATGCACTTCTGATCTGATCCAAAATAGAGCAACTCTGATCGTCGACTACACTAATACTTACAATTGAAAGTTCTAATACATAAAATCTAATTTGGGGGTACTTAAAATTCTAATCCTATAGCATCATCAAAATCTAATTACATTTATTCCTTACACTTTGAAATGCCGATTGTTGTTCGGTCCGGAAGGCATCAAATTGGCGGTCCCTTGCTTGTTGCTCCGCCCGGTATTGGCCTAACTCTTCTTGTAATTGGGTAAATTGTCTACCCATCTTTGTGTAATCGAGGCTCATGGTTTGGAAACCGGCAAGGAGGGATTGTTGACCCGCCAAGAGTTGTTGGAAAAAATCTTGGGGTGGCGGGTTTTGAGGAGGGTCGGGGAGAGCATTGTGGACATCTTCATATCCTTGATTGTCGGCTTGATCGAGATGATGCTCGGGTTGGTCTTCGGGTGGGTTGGCTTGATCTTGTAGGTGGGGTGGAATGTTGTTTGGGAGGAGGTAATGGGGGATCTCAAAGGTGGCCATCCTATACCTAAGCTTAGGCAATTCATCACAAGGGAGGGGGAAATATTTGGTGGGTTCGGGGTACTTCATGTGCCACCTATAGCGTTGGTTGCCATTGTGGTCTTTGTTGCCCAAAGATATCAAACCCGCATTGGACAACCAACCAAGGTGCATTAAGCAATCGGGGTGAATTGGAGCATTGTCCGTATATCCGAATTTGCTCACTAGGTGCATTATAACCCCCCCAACCACAATGTTTCCGGTCTTCTTACATGCTTCCTCCAAGTGATCCCACATTAAATTGCAAAGATTGTATTCCGTGGGTCTATGAAAAAGGGCTAGAGTGAGTACGGCCACGTCCCCCATCCGAGTGTGGTGATTATTGGGGCGACCAAGCAAAGAATTGCACAAGAACTTTAGGAACATCCGGAGAAGAGGATGTTGAACGCGACTAATGGACAATTTAGATGCGTTCACCTTCCTTTCTCCGGTCATTTTGGCCCATAAAGTGTGCCCGTCAAGTGTGCTCTCCGGTATCCCTCTTTCATGGGGTGCGGGAATGCCGAAGTGTTCCGCAAACTCACGTCTCGTTATTGAGTATTCGTTGTCTAACCAACGAAACGTGAGCTTGTCGTAGAGGAACTCCGCCGGGTCATCATGTAGAACAATTTTAGCCGAACTCATCACCTCATAAATCACTTTGTCAACACAATTATACTTCATATTAAAAACCAAATTCATCTCCAACCTATCAAATAATTCCCTCATTCCATCCAACAAGCCTAGTTGTGTAAGAGCATTATGACATAGGAATCTAGAAGGAACTACTTGCCTTTTGATGATGGCCAAAAATCGTTTGCGGTGATCTCCCGGCCCAAAGCGGATGGTCTCATACCCCGGGATTGGTCCTCTAGCATTGGAGCTCTCCAGTTGGCTTCTTTTTGGTGCCATTTTGCCCAAATTTAAGGTTTGAATTCGGATTTGGGGGTTTTTGGGGTAGGGTTTCGGATTTTTGGGGAGAGAGGGAGATGTGGTGATTTTTGGGTATGAGGTTGGAGAGGGTGGTGAGAGGAGTGTTTTGGTGGTGGTATGAGAGGGTTTGGTTGAGTGTTGGGTGAGTTATGGGAGCTTGGAGGTCCGAAAATGGGGGATTTGGGGAGAGTGGTTCGAGTTTTGGTAGGTTGGGGAAGATGAAATGGCGGATTTGGGACTGATTTGGGGTAAAAAGGTCGTGTACCCGATCGGGTGGCCCGATATACCCGATCGGGTATTTTAATTCGAAAGTGTTTTTAGCTTTTCAGAGTAGAGTACCCGATCGGGTGACTCGAATACCCGATCGGGTAAATTAATTCGAAGGTACCTTTGATTCTGCAGCTTAGCGTACCCGATCGGGTGAGTCAAATACCCGGCCGGGTATGACGTCGATTTTTTTAAAATTTGCTCCAGGGGTTCTCACCCGATCGAGTTTGGGGGTACTCGATCGGGTAATTTAATTCGAATTAAAATTCCCAAATTTTTGGAATTAGATCCGACCGGGTCTTAGGGATACCCGATCGGGTACCCTCTTAAAATTTTTCTTCCCTCGATCGGGTTTCCTCAAGACCCGATTATTTCATACGTACCCGATCGGGTCTGGGAATTGTGCCCGATCGGGTACCCTACCCTGGGACGTGTTTTTGTCCAGTTTTAACCTCTTTTTAGCGCGGATCCGATCGGTTAAGTGATGAAGACCGATCGGAGGTTTCCCCAGGCTTCCAAAACATGGTTTTCCTTCATTTTTTTTTCTTGAGAATTTTCCCCCATTTTCTCAAAATTGACATTCAAAAGCAAGAATTTGAAAAGAAAAGAAGAAAAATGCGTACCTTGACTTGGGTTGCCTCCCAAGAAGCGCCTTAGTTAACGTCGCGGCACGACGCCATAGTCATGTTCATCCTTCATAGATTGGATCGAAGAGATCCATGCATTCAACGCTCTCTTTTTGGAAGCCCTCAAGGAATGGTTTGAGTTGATGTCCGTTAACCTTGAAGATTTTATCGGTGTCAAGGCTTTTGATCTCAACCGCTCCATGTGAGTAGACTTTGACCACCTCAAATGGTCCTTCCCATCGTGATCTCAGTTTACCGGGGAAAAGACGAAGGCGTGATCGGAATAGAAGGACTATATCTCCAACTTGGAAGTCCTTCCTTATTATCATTTTATCATGCCATACCTTCGTCTTTTCCTTGTAGATGGCGGCATTCTCATAGGACTCAAGTCGAAGCTCCTCTAGCTCTTGGAGTTGTAGCTTCCTTTTCATCCCCGCTTGCTCCATGTCAAGATTGAATGTTTTTACCGCCCAATAAGACTTATGTTCGAGTTCGACCGGGAGGTGGCAAGCCTTCCCGAATACAAGTCTATAGGGAGACATTCCAATTGGTGTTTTGAAAGCAGTTCTATATGCCCACAAGGCATCATCCATGCGAAGACTCCAATCTTTACGGTTAGGGTTCACCGTCTTTTGGAGTATAGATTTCAACTCCCTGTTCGAGACCTCGGCTTGGCCGTTTGTTTGTGGGTGGTAGGCGGTGGAGAGCTTGTGGGTGACGCCATATTTTTTTAACAAGGCACTCACAGTTTTGTTGTAGAAGTGGGTGCCCCTATCGCTTATCAAAATGCGTGGGACTCCAAACCTTGAGAAGATGCGGGTTTTGAGAAAGTCCGTAACTACTTTGGCATCATCGGTTTTTGTGGCTTTTGCTTCCACCCATTTTGAAACGTAGTCCACCGCCAAGAGAATGTATAGATTTCCGTGGGAATTAGGAAAAGGTCCCATGAAATCTATTCCCCAAACATCAAATATCTCCACATAGAGATGTTTCTTTGGGAGTTTCTTTTGAAAGACTGCAGAAACACGTTCACTAACTTGGACTTTTTGTTTTCCATTGAGTCTATGTTTTCTTTTTATTGTACAAAGCTCTTTGAAAAATTTTGCAAATCTGGGAACACCCTTTATTAAATTAAGAAGAGGAATATTTACCTCACACTTGGAGAATGTCTCGTAGATGTCCTTGTCTTTGTCCACCCTCCGTGTTTCCCTTAGAGCTTCGGGAAATGGTGCCTCCACTTCATGAATAACCGGGGATGGAGTTGAAATGTGAGCTTCCCCTTCCTCCGGTTGAGCTTTCTCCACAAGCTCTTCTTCCTCTTCCTCGCCAATGTGGCTTTTGGCTTTCTCCTTGGCAATCACCAATTCTTTGCCACTCCTTAATGTCACCGCATGGGCTTGTTGCCTCGGATTCGGCTCCGTTTGAGATGGAAGCTTTGTTGAATCCTTGGCTTCAAGCCTACTCACCGCACTTGAGATTTGGCTCATTTGATTCTCAAGGTTTTGGATGCTTGATTTTGTCTCATGTTGGAATTGAACCATGTTTTGTTGCATGGTTGAGACATTTGAGGTGAGTGCTCGGATCATGTCTTCGGTGGACATAGTTGAGCCTTGGCCTTGGGGTTTAGAGTACGGTTGTTTTGGAGGAAATTGGTTTTGTGGAGGGTTATTGTGACACCGCACCCGGATGTACTTGAATTTGGAATTTGATATGTATTCGAATTTCCTAACGAATAAAATTCGTGTAATTGATTGGCATATTTAATTAATGTGCGATTAATTAAATTATTTATCGGGTCCATATTATTGAGAATGAGCTACCAAATATCTATTTGGGTCAATGTAATAATTATAGAAGCCCAATGAAATGCCAACCAAAGTTGGGAAAAATGCTTGGACAATACAAGTGTCATTTCGACCCAACCTGCCAGAAATAGCAGGGATAATTGGGAGGAACTTCCTACACCCATTTGGGGATTTTTCTTACATGATTTGGGGTCTCAAAATAATGATTTTGAGACATGTAAACATGGGTTGGGCGAGATTTTGAGTGAGGGGATGGCTCAAGACAACCAACCACTCCATTGGCCATACCTTTGCATTATTTTGGCTTGGGTGAGGGATAGATATTTTTCCCCTTCATCCTATACCATACACACAAGTCAAGGGAGAGAGAAGCTCAAGGAAGAAGCTCTCACAAGTTCTGAACGTGAAGGAGCACAAGGAAGAAGGAAATCCAAGAGGAAACTAGCTAGGAAGAAAGGTAAGAACTCAAGTATATTCTTTAACTAGTTTATTGTCGTATGATTTTTAGGCAATCATATGATGGATTAAACTTGAAGTTCTACACGTTTAAAAGTGTAGAATATTGATATAAAGTGGTGGTAATTAACTTAGAAGAGTCGTGGAATCGATAGGAGTTGAAATCGCCGGAAACCGCCACTTAAAGGGAGCTGTTCGTAGCTGCAGACCACGAAAGCCGCCCACCTTTCACGAAAGCCGCCCGGCTTTCGTCTGCTGCCCAGATTTTTCATCTCCAAACGGTTTAGAACGGGGATTGATCGAAGGGCTTAACAAGGAAAACTATTTCAGCACTTCATAAGGTGAGGATGGCTGACTATATTGCTTATAATCTTTGGGTTAATTTCGTAGGATTACCTAAAGTAAATAAATGTGATTTTCATGGATTATTAATGATTAATAATGCCTAAATGAAAATATTGTTGTCAATGAATAAAGGAGCATAATATACAAATTTAAGGATAAATTGTGTATGATTATGTAATATGAGCATATTGGCTTGATGAAGGGATTAATTATAAATAATGTGTTGAAATATAACTATAACTTCATATAAGGATATATGAGTGACTAAAGGTTATATTTTGTATATTGATATGAACTATATTTTCAATGGAAAATTAGTTTGGAAATTGTCTATATGACTATGAATTGAAAATGAGTTTTGTTGGAATTTATCCGACTAGTATTATGATACTAGTCGGGGTTTTGGAATGAAATATGTTAGAATTGATCCAAGGTTTGGATTGTAAATTGTTGAGCCTTAAGTAGTCTTAAGAGATACTAAGGTGGATAAGTGATGCTAGGGGTAGGCCTTAAGGGATACCCAAGATAAAGTGAATAATAAATTGATCCTAGGAATAGGATTGGCCTACGGGTGTATTCGGTAGTCTTTAAGGATTAGCCGATAGAGTATTGGTAATTAGTAAGGACCATGGCCCTTCCCGACTCTAGAGAGCGGGGTTGGATAGCATGGACTTACATCGTGATCACGGGTTAGGGTGGAATCCGAACCGGAGACCTTACGAGGCTCCCGACAGCGGTAACACATAAGATAGGACCCCGAATGGACCTTACCTTCCTACGGGATGATGGGTATGAGTTCAGGGGCGGGATGTTGGACTCCGGCCCGAGAGCCCGGTGAGGCCTCGGAGAGCGGTGACAAGTCTCGTAAAGGATGATAAGACCTACGGGCGGTGTCGTGCTAATGACGGGTATAATGAAATATATGAAATGGGCCGTGTGCCGACAAATAAATAAATTTACTTATTATAGAGATAATAAGTGGGAAATATAAATTATTATTTATATTATGATATCACCCTATTTTGAGGGTCTTAGAAATTAAAACGTTGCTTATACTTAGTATAGTTGTCATTGTACTTGTCAAATGCTTCCAAGTACTGACCTCCCCTTCACGGGGGAGGCCACCTCACAGTTTCAGGTAGGGAGTAAAGCTTGCTACCATCGCCCGTTGCTTCGGGGAGCTCAGGGAGAGAAGACGTGGTTCGTGCTTCCTCCGTTCTATTTTTAAAACATTAAATTAATGCTCATGGATATTATTTTGAATAATTATTTGGGGCTTGTACGCCCATGTTGCCGAAGTGTGGCATAAACACTTGTATTAAACGTTTCCGCTGATTTAAATGATTATTTTACATTATGTTTGTTTATGGATGTACTATTGTGAATGATATTCAAGATGCCTAGTATAGTATGGATGAGTTGGACTGCGGTTGACTATTCGTACTGTACGGCGGGTTGTTGACGTGTCCGGTAGGTCCGGGGCGTGACAATTAAGTTGGTATCAGAGCCCTTAGTCCGTAAACTTCATAATGAAGCTTCAAAATTCTTTTGAAAATGATTTTGAAAACCATGAGCATAAAGTTTTGTACTTATAGAACTTTTGGTACTTGAGTTGCAAGGTCTCTAATTGTTAAGATGGTACCCTTAACAATTGGTATGGCGGTGATTTGAGCCAAAAGATGTCTCTAAGTACCTATCCGTCACTTGACATTTGATACGGGTCTAATGGCTCAATCTAAACTTCTTTCAGAAATGGAGCCAATCGGAAGAATCACTAGGAGGAACCCGACGGGCCGTGTACCGGGTGGATCCGAACGCGGCAGCCGGGGGTCCACTAGGGTGTCAAGGGGAAGGGGCCGTGGAGGCCAACAACAAACCGTGAGCGATGGCCACGTCGACACGGAGAGTGAGACTTATTGGTCCTATGAGGACTCAACCTATAGGCCGGAAACCGAGCCGGTGGAGACCCCTTATGAAGGGGATGATGATGATGTTAGTGACGAGGAGCAAGATGGCTCCTTGGCAAGAATTGAGGCGCTGCTCCAACAATACCACCGGGAGCGCGAGGAGAGGAGGGAACGCCGAAGGCGCCGGGCGGGGCAACCTTCGGGTATGGCTTCAAGAGGAGGAAGCCACAATGCATCTAGAGTCCATGTGGAACCACATGGAGGCCGAAATGATGGAGGTCCAACCATAAGGATCTCCAAGTTTATCAAGGAAGCAAGAGACTTGGGGTGCAAACCCTTTGACGGAACCGGGGACATCTCGGTTGCCGCTCAATGGATCAAGAGGTTGAATGAAGCAGCCCTTGACATGCAAATCACGCCTGTTGGGATAATATGCCAAGCCCAGTGCCATCGGCCCGTTATCCCCGAGATTTGGCCCAACTAGGCCCAAGACGCAGTCTCACGAGCGGGAATCGCCCCTTGCTCATTTACTTATTTATTGGGCCGGTTCGCCCATTAGCTTGGACATGTATTATGTATTTGGGCCAAGCCCACGTAGATTAGACTTTTGGACTTGTGGTGGATGCCTATAAATAGGCCATCACCCCTCATGTATTCTCTATGTTTTTCTCACTATACTAAAATGCTGCTAGTTTCTCTACCCGGGTTATTTTCTACCAACATTGGTGCTTTCATTGAGAGCCAGTCTCTCATAATTTTTCGGTAGAAACTTGGATAGAGCACAGTGAGATTTCTCCGAAAATGATATGAAATTCATCACAATTTCGAAAAACCTCACCAAGAGTCAGTCTAAAAATACTCCATAATAAGATTTGGAATATCAAATTGGGGAAGTTCCATAGTCATCACCAACTTGGTTGCCTCCACGCACGGTTGGGGAGTGCAGATTGCTGCCCTGGAACTTGCAACCGACGCTGGAGGGTTGCTTACTGTCGTGCGTCACTGACTGTGATACCCAGATTTGGATCTGGAGATGGCCAGCCTCAACGCATCGCAACTCGCAGCCGCTGATCCTTAACCAAATCCGCAGGGGCAAGGTATATAGCTTCATGGAGGAGGCAATAGGAGAAGACCAGACCCATAGACCAAGGCACCGACAACTCGTCTTCCACCTTCGTCGCATGCGTGCAACGCAGCGTCGCCACTCGATCCATGCCTCTTCCCAGCCGAGGTAGTCTATAGCAGCGGCACCCTCACGCCTCTGTTCCATAGCAGGTACCAGGGACGACAAGGACGGCCAGAGCATCCTAGCCAGCTCCGATCTATAGCCCAGCAAACCTAGGCGGCTCCTCTCTCCTGAACACCATTGGAAAAGATGATTGCCCACTGCTGGACTTCTTTTCTCTCTCCAAGCAACTTCAATTTGGACCTAGTCAAAATTGAATTGAGATGTCAATTTACTCCGACATATCAAACAATAAAAATATAAATTTGAAAGTTCTATTAAATTTTCTAAATGTGCAGGATAGTTAATCTGCCAACTAGTCGGGATTGCGGAGCACCATCGCGAGGTCGTGCCCGCTCGGAGCTATCACCCCAGACGCATGTATGTTCGATGCCCATACACCATGCTCGTACGCTCAGAACATGATGGATCCCGAAGGGAGTATGTGTCCCGGCAAGTTGAGCAGCCAGGAAGTAGGCCCTCCTGGTAACACTCGTCCTGGGAAGGAGGACCTCCCGGGAACATTCATTCCGGGAAGGAGGGAACGATTCGTCTCATCACTCCCGTCGACCGGGTAGGCTAGCTTGATCCCCCAGGAGACGTATCAACACAGACGTACTAGCATAGACGAATCCCAAAGGGAGCATGTGTCCCAACAAGTTGAGCTGAGCAGCCATGGTAGCCAGGAAGGAGGCCCTCCCGGCGACGATTGTCCCGGGAAGCAGGGGACGGCTCATCTCATCACTCTCATCGACTGGGTAGGTGGACAGCCTTCCCGAATGGACGCCATGCTGAATCCCGACCTCACGAACGCGAGGGGATTGCGGGGTCTTCTATGCGTGTTGAGCAGCCAACAAGGAGGCCCTCCCGGTAACGCTCGTTCCGGGAAGGAGGGAACAATTCGTCTCGTCACTCCCGTCGACCGGGTAGACGGCTGGCTCCCCGGGAGGCGTACTAGCGAAGATGTTCTAGCATAGACGGATCTCGAAAGGAGTATGTGTCCCGCCAAGTTGGGCAGCTATGGTAGCCAGGAAGGACGACTTGTCATATCACTCTCGTCGACCAGGCATGCGGACAGCCTTCCCGGATGGACGCCATGCTAAATCTCGACCTCACACACGGAAGAGGGTTGCAGAGTCTTCTGCGCGAGTTCAGCTCCGCGCTGGACACGAACGAGTAGAACCGACCCCTGATGCTGTGGAACATCTGAGGCTAAGGCTACAAAAGTTGAGGAGAAGTGTCGTCGAGGGAGAGCCATACGTGGCCGACCTCCATGTCCCAGAACCGTCCACTGGCACAATGATGAAGCATTGTAGTCAAAGGGGCATAGACTTTGCAACGTAGAGCTGTTACTCGAAGTCCGAGAAGTATCGTTGCTAAAGGGGTTCAAACCTTGCAACACGGAGCTGTTCGTGAAGGTCCAGGAGTACCGTTGCTAAGGGGTTACAAACCTTGCAACGAAGCGGCAGCCAGGAAGGAGGCCTTCCCGGCAACACTCGTCCTGGGAAGGAAGGAATCACCGTTGCTAAAGGGGTACAGACCTTGCAACGCGGAGCTGTTACTCAAAGTCCTGGAAGTATCGTTGCTAAAGTGATACAGATCTTGCAACATAGAGCTGTTGCTCGAGGTCCTGGAAGTATCGTGGCTAAAGGGTACAAACCTTGCAACGCGGAGCTGTTCGTGAAGGCCCAGGAGTACCGTTGCTAAGGGGTTACAAACCTTGCAACGCAAACGGCAGCCAGGAAGGAGGTCTTCCCGGCAACACTCATCCTGGGAAGGAAGGAAACATCATTGCTGAAGGGGTACAGACCTTGCAACGCGGGTTGTTACTTGAAGGCTTGGAAGCAAGGAGGTCCTCCCGTCTCGTGACGTGAAGCAAGGAAGCACCGTTGCTAAAGGGGAACAAACCTTGCAACGCAGAGTTATTCGTGAAGGACCAGGATCGGAGTACCGTTGCTAAGGGGTTACAAACCTTGCAACGCAGCGACAACCAGGAAGGAGGCCTTCCCGGCAACACTCGTCCTGGGAAGGAAGGAAGCACCGTTGCTAAAGGGGTACAAACCTTGCAATGCGGGTTGTTGCTTGAAGGCCCGGAAGCAAGGAGGCCCTCCCGTCTCGTGACGTGAAGCAAGGAAGCAATGTTGCTAAAGGGGAACAAACCTTGCAACACAGAGCTGTTTCTGGCGTGCAAGATTTTACACGAAGGCATGCAAGCAGCTCAGGCGAAGAACCTCAAGGCCCATGCCATCAACAAAGCTACAAAATACAAGGAGAGTTAGCTCTGTATTGAACCCACCTTTGAAGTCCAAGAAATCCAGGTCAACTCCAAGAGACAGGAAAGGAAGATTAAGACCAGTGCAGAGCTCCGATAAATCTTATTAATTGAAGACCACGACGGGGAAGCTTGCAGATCAAGTGTAGATTGCGGGGCACTTTGTCAAATTCTATGAGCGGAGCACTACGTGCTTGTAGATCAAGTATGGAATACAGATCAATGCTCTCACATCCTATGAGCAGATCATCACAAACTATAAATCAAGTGCAGAACTCGGAGCAAGTCCTCAAGTTCTCAAACTCTTTCATTACTTAAAAAAAAAATATTTCTTTTTCAATCTTGAATTTGATGAGGCCCGACCTCACTTGGATTAAACGGGCGGCGGCTAAAAAAAAAAGAAGACAAAAAAAGAAGATAAAAAAGAAAGAGAGATAAAAAAAGTACATACTACCTCCGTTCTCTTTTAATTGCTACAGTTGACATTTTGCACTATTCACATTTTCTACTTTGACTATATTTTATTAATTGATATACTAAACATTATTTTTTTTAAATAAATGTTGTCAAATTTTTCTCATTCTAAAGTTTCAAAATATGAATTTTTACTTGTGTGTTGGCAAGCGTGAAATGTGACTGCTGTAATTAAAAGAGAACAAAGTAAGTACACATATATATATCACGCCCCGCTCTCGGTGTTTAGTCGACCACGGCTCGGCTCTCGGGCAAGGAAATGATCATACCACTTTCTAAGTCCGGGGTTAGCTGCTCGGTCAGGGCAATTGTAAGACCGGCTTCCGGGTCGAAAAGGTATGCGAGAGGTCGCGCCCCGAGCCCCTCTCGTACATCCGTTGTCTAGCATTGCTGTCTAAACAGCTCGCATGCACGTATGATCCAATCAACAATGCGACAACTATATGACCGGTCTTCGGACCGAAGGAATGCGAAAGGTCGTGCTCCGAGCCCCTTTCGTACATCCGTTGTCTGACGTTGGTAGGCTTAGCAGCCCGCATACGCGCTTGACAGGATCAACGGTGCGGGTCCGTTCTGGTCTGATCATGCAGGGCCTTGCCCTTACGTTTGGCCGACTTCAGTTCGACTTTCAGAAAGGGAGCAACCAAAATATTTCCCAAGTATGAAACTAGCTGTACAAGTCAAGGTGGTGTAAGACCGACCTCCGGGTCGAAGGTATGCGAGAGGTCGCGCCCCGAGCCCCTCTCGTACATCCGTCGTCTAATCGCTGGCCAAACAGCTTGCATAACTCGTTGGTCCTAGACCGACAGTGTACGGGTCAGCCCCGCCTTACCTAGCAGGACGCGGTCAAGGTTGACCTTGTCAACTTCCCGCCCCTCGCGGCCTAGGTGGGGAGCCAGATCCCCGATAAGTTGTCCAAGTATTCTTGAATGAAAACGACTAAGAAAATTGAAAGAACGGACGATGCATACATACAAGCTCAAGCGATAAATCAATCACGGAGAACAAGTTCGACATCAACATTGCCCATCTTCTCCGCCTCGTCACGGCTAGTCTGCGTATCATGCCGGCCACAAGTAAAATAGAAAAAGACATCTTTTGTGCCAATTGTAACCCTCCTTGGTCTGAAGCCAAACAAGAACTTGCTCTGCACGGAGAGCATACGTCTGGGAAGAAACGGGCTTCGTGAATTCCTGGGAGCTGTGAACGCTGCAATTGCTTGGTGCCCCACGTCCTTAGTCTGGGAAGTAAGAAGCTCGGAGAACTCATGCGAAGCTTTGAACACCGCAATTGTTTGTTACGCTGCACCCGCAAACGACGCCTCTACATGGTTATACTCGACTTCAGCCGGTCACACTTTGATTGGAGATTGATCAGGGCTCTCTTATCCTCTTCATTGCATGCGACAAGTATTCTCAGGGCTGCCTCCGCTCCATCTGCATGCTGCCGAGCCTGGGTAGCCTAAAGATGGGCTTAATCAGCCTGACGCTGGAGCTCCGTATGCTGATTTTTCATAGCACGGAGCAATGTGGCCGGATGCACCAGTCCCTGCAGAGGAAAACGATCAGATGACATGGAAAGTGGTTTAGCATCTCTCTTTGCAGCCAAGGCAGCAAGTTCGGTTCTCCGACCTGGCACAAATGCAAAGAAACGAACAAGGTGGTACTTTGTGAAGCAGGGAAGTTGCATGCTTCTCCCCGGCATCAGGAAAGGAAGCTGTGTGATTCTCCCAACCGGCTGTACCTGCAAGAAAACAAGCGAAGTAAGCTAGAGCTGTATGGGTAGGATTGCCATCCCTAACCCGACCTGAGAAGCAATTCATACCCTTTCCTTTCATGGCAAGTATATCTTCACGAGGCGGGGAAGCTGCGCCATTTCCTGCAACATTGGACGGAGAAGCCCTGCGTTTCTCTCTAACATTGACCGGGCCGGGATCCAATTTTGAAGGTCGGAGGTTAGCATCGTGTGCAATTAAGCGTGGACATACTCCGGACGCCGATCCTCGACCTAAGAAGTGACAAGCTGTGAAAAGTTTAGGGAGGCCTCGAGCCTAAAGCTTGCAAAACTCCGAAGTCACTGTGAAGGATCTAACATCACTCTCTTGCCCTGCATCGCTTTCTTGACCTGCATCAGGGAGCCATCCAAGCACAGCTCTCTTGATCCGACTTTGGCGGGATGACGATGATGACCACTGCTTCGGGTTCATGATTGGCCAATGAGTCGTCGTCTACGTCAGCACCGATTCAACACAACCATTCCTGTCTCAAGACCGGCCATATCCTCCTTCTCTTGGATGATGACCACTGCTTTGATGTCACAGTCGGCCTACGAGTTGCCATCCTCGTCAGGATCGGCTTAGTGCCACCATTCTCATTTCAAGACTGGTCGCATTCCCCTTCACTTGGATGATGACCGCTGCTATGGATTCATCACGACCGACCTAAACGTCATCATTCTGATTCTATAATCGGGCCAGCCCGCCGTCCACAAGGATGACGACTATTTCTTCATCGCAAGCCTGGTCTCAACCCCTTCTTTCAGCAAATGGCATACTTTTGTAGATATCTTTCATGCTTTGACTGGGATAAGGGGCGAACCAAACTTCTGTTCGGCTAATCCTATCCCTCTGCTGATGGTCAACTTCATGCTCTTACTCTTCTTAACAAAATTGTTCTTCATGAAGCAGGAAAGGTGAGTGATTCTCCCCAGCATCAGGCAAAGAAGCTATTAGCATCTACCCGACATTAGGCAGGGAAGGTGCATGCTTCTACCCAGCACTAGTCGGAGAAGATGAGCATCTCTCCGGGCATTAGGCGGGCGGAGAAACTCTTAGCATCCCCCGACATCAGGCAGGGAAGGTGCGTGCCTTTCCCCAGCATCAGGCAGGGAAAGTGCGTGCCTCTCCCCGGTATCAGGCATTGAAGCTCTAAGCATCTCCCTGACATTATGCAGGGAAGCTGCGTGTTTCTCCCCGACATCATGTGGAGAAGTTGTGTGCTTCTCCCCGACATTAGATGGACTTGCATCGGATGTCAAAGGTCGAAACTTAGCATCTTTTGTCGCATCCAAGGCAGCAAATGCGCTTCTCTGACCATCCATACCAACGAGGAAACGAAGGTCAGGGCAGGGCAACAAGTGCACTTCTCCGACCTACCATACAAATGGAGGTTAGGGCAAGACAGCAAACGCGCTTCTCCAACCAGCCATACCTGCGATGAAACGAATAAAGTAAGCGAGGATTCTGCCGGTTGGGTTATCTCCCCTTACCCGGCCTAAGGAGCAGTTTATACATTTGCTCTTCTTGGAAAGTCACTCTTTGCAAAGCAGGGAAGCTTCTCTTTTTCCCCAGCACCAGGCGGCGAAGCTCCGGGCTTCTTCGTTGCCTGAGATAGACCTTCATCTGACTTTGAAGGCCAAAACTTAGTATCTTGCACTGCAGCTAAAGCAGCGAGAGCGCCTCTTTTACCTGCCATGTCTCTAACAGGTAATAATAGCAATCAACAGGGACTACTTATCATGACGGGCTACTCACTGCATCTATCTCGAGAACTTCAGACGAGCAATGCTCACAAGTGAAGACCAGTCTTTGCTATCCCCTCGACGGATGGCGACCGTTGCAATTGCACACAATGGCCTAAGAGCTTACCCTTTAGCTCTATTTTGAGTGCATTCAAAGAAGAGATCTCTCCACCGGAACAAGACCCTGGGCTGCTGCTAATTGGACAAACAAGACCCCAGGCTGCTGATCAGAAGAACAAGACCATGGGAGGCTAATCGGATAAACAAGACCTAAAACTGTTACCCAGACGAAGGAAACCATATCCTCTTGCAAGCAGCGAGGATAAATGTGCATAGTTATAAAACTACCCTCTCCCGAGAATACCTCGGCTCGGCATCATCAACAGGCAGCTTTGCGACCAGCCTCTCATGGGCATACCTTGGCTCGACTGCCACCACTGGAAAGCAGACGAGCGACTGGCCTTCCCGGAACACATCTCGGCTTATCAGTAAAGCAGACGCTCAATCAAGAATCGACGAGATTGACCCTCCTCTGTTTTATTTTGAGGTATCGGTGTACTCTTTTTCCTTCACTAGGATTTTTTCCCACCGGGTTTTTCCTAGTAAGGTTTTAACGAGGCATCCCCTCATCATGAACAAAGGAAGAGGCCTTCCCGGTTGGAGCAAAGAAGACCCCGAGCAGATGGACAGATAACCAGGGCCCCAGGAGGCTACCCAGACAAGGAGGGTCTCATCCTTGCGCGACACTGTGGGATCACAGCAGACGGTTGCATGACTAGCCTTTCCAGGCACACCATAGATCGTCATCATCAACAATCATCTGTGTAACTAGCTAGCTAGCTTGGCAACCGGGCCGATTTCAAAGCAGCTCAACTACTCCCTTTTAGCCGAGTCTACTACTCGACTAAGGGAGTGGGGGACTCGTGTTGGGATAATATGCCAAGCCCAGTGCCATCGGCCCGTTATCCCCGAGATTTGGCCCAACTAGGCCCAAGACGCAGTCTCACGAGCGGGAATCGCCCCTTGCTCATTTACTTATTTATTGGGCCGGTTCGCCCATTAGCTTGGACATGTATTATGTATTTGGGCCAAGCCCACGTAGATTAGACTTTTGGACTTGTGGTGGATGCCTATAAATAGGCCATCACCCCTCATGTATTCTCTATGTTTTTCTCACTATACTAAAATGCTGCTAGTTTCTCTACCCGGGTTATTTTCTACCAACAACGCCTAACCTTAAGCTGAGAATAGCGGTAAGGTTGCTTGAGGGGATGGCATCCAAATGGTGGGATGGAACCAAGAGCAAGTATGGCGAGGGCGTCGTTTGGGAGGACTTCCAACGGGAGTTCTTTGCCCAATATTACTCCGACTTCGAGGTGAACAAGAAGGTGAGGGAATATACCCTCCTAACTCAAGGGGGTAACATGACGGTGAAGGAACTTGAGTACAAGTTTCGGGACCTTGCCGACTACATACCGGAGTACGCTTGTGATGAGAACCGGATGGTGAACCACTTTTGGGATGCCCTAGACTTGGAGATACGTGATAGGGCAACACAATTGCCTAACATGACCTTCGCCCAAGTGGTAGACCAAGCCTTGAAGGGCGAAAAACAGTGGGAAGAGAGGAAGAAAAGAGATGCCGATGAGGCGAAGAAAAGAAAATGGGAGAACCATGGCCCCCAAGGTTCTAACAAGAAGGGGAACCACGGGGGAGGTAGCTCATTTAGAACCCCTGCACCACCATCGAAGGGAAACCAAGGCCCAACCGGGCAAAGCTCGAGGTCACAAAACTCAGGAGTACCAAGGTGCAGCAACTGCAAGAAGCTTCACCAAGGCAAGTGCCGTGATCCCCCGAGATGCTATCAATGCGGGGAGGTCGGGCACATGAAGGTGAGTTGCCCACAACTTGGGCGAGCCGTGGGTGCCGGACCAAGCAGTGGAACCATGGTGAGCAGGAACCGAACGGGAGCACCGAGTGCAAGCATGGGGCACGGTGGAGCTAGCACAAGCAATGCACCGTCCGTTAATCAAGGGAGGACCCAAGCGAGGGTCTATGCGATTACGGAGGCCGATGCACGTGCTAACCCGGACTCCGTCGCGGGTAAATTCTTGAATTTTGATGTTATTCCCTTCTATACAACATAAGTGTTAAAATGTACACATTGTATAGCCAACCGGGAGTGTGCAAGTTCGGAGAAGTGGATGAATATCCACCTGGGGGCGAATGCCGCCCGGCATTGACGGAAGCCGCCCGGCTTTCGCCTTCGAATTATTTGCAGAATTCTACGGCGACTATAAGGCGCCCGACTTTGACGAAAGCCGCCCGGCTTTCGTGCTTGATTTTTGCTAAAATCCTTCCTCGGAGAAAACCCGGCCGAGTTTTGTAAAAACCGGCCGGCTTGTGTTCAGGCGTCTCCGGTGTGAGGCGTTGCCAATGAAAACCGGCCGGCATTCGTGAGAACCGGCCGGCTTTTATAAATAAAGAAACTGAAACTCCTACGGCGACGAACGTCGCCCGACGTTCCTAAATCCCGGCCGGCGTTCGTTAGGGACAAGAAAATACGTCGTAACCGAAACCCGGCCGGTTTCTGCGAAACCCGGGCGGGTTTGAGGTGGAAATTTATTGAATAAATGTTCGGCGACCGAAAAAACGGCCGGCTTTGGCAAAGACCGGCCGGCTTACGTAACCAGTCATTCCGAGCCGAGGGCCAAGGTACGAAAACCGGCCGGCTTTCATGAAAAGCGGCCGGCTTTCCCTTATTGGTGCACGGTGTTGATTTTTAGGTGGGAACCGGGATGGAATTGGGATGGGGCGTTAGATGACGATCATCCAGACCATAGCCGGGGTACTCTATAACCTAAGAAATGAGTCTAATAAGTGGGGAGTGTGTCTTACATTGCTTATGAATGTAGGAACACTAAAGATTAACGGGAGAGACGCAAGAATCCTCATTGACACCGGGGCGCAACGATCATTCGTGAGTGAGGCGTTTGCCGGGGGATTCAAAGAACCACTTGTACCGATGACTCAAGCCCTATTGGTATCCACACCTCTAGGGGAAGACATCGAGAGAGATAGCCACTATCCATCGTGTGAGGTGGAAGTGGAGGGCCACAACTTGACGTGTGATTTCGTACCGCTGAGTATGATTGAATTCGATGCAATCCTGGGGATGGATTGGCTTGAGAAGCATCATGCTAGGGTCGATTGCTACACAAAGATACTTGAACTCGAAGGCGATGAGGGGGTAACCTTACGCTTCGAGGGGGATCGGGCCAAATCCAATAGTTGTATCATATCCGCCGTAAGAGCTAGGAGTATGATGAGAAAGGGTTGCCACGCATATCTAGCATACGTGGTAGACAAAACAAAGGAAGAGACGAGCATTGATGATGTGAGGGTGGTATGCAAGTAGACCGGGAATTGACTATGGAAACTTCCTTAATTGGAAAGTTAAAATAAACAACAGCAGCTTGTTGGATTTTTTTAGGAAAAACATTCCTGGAATCATATGTTGGTTTTTATGGAAAAGTTACTCTTCCCTTATCTGGGGCTCAGGAGGTGGTGCTATAAACTCAGAGCAAATAATTTTTCAGATAAAATTATATACCCAGGTTTGGATTTCAAGCATCTCGATACCCAAAATCAGGATTATCGAACAGATTCTTTTTGAAGAGAAATTAGTCCCAAAGGACTTCAAACTCGGGGGTTTCAGACCACAAATTATTCGATGGATTAAACCTGCAGAAAAGTGCAAACTTAATGTTGATTCGAGCTACTTATCTGGCAAGGCTAAAGGAGGAGCGATTTTGAGAGATAAAAATGGAGATTTTGTCTCTGCTATAAGCTTCCCCCTGCAAGCTCGATCTCCCCTGGATGCAGAAATTCGAGCTATCCTCACTGCATCTAAGTGGGCGATTGAAATTGGGCAGGATGGCTTCTATGTGGAATCAGACTCCCTTATGGCGGTTCATCTTATCGCTAAGGAAGAAGGAAGACGATGGATCGATGTATTTCAGGAAACTTCACAGATGAAAAATAGGCAACATATATCCTTTGGGCATATAAGACGAGAAGGAAATTGGGTTGCGCATTTTTTGGCCCAAGAAGAGGTTGCAAGTCTGGTCCATTATACTCATATTGATCAGCTTTCCTTATTAGCTAAACGCTCTTTTTGGATTGATTTTTATGGCATTCCTTCGGTTAGAGACTAGATTTAATTTTTTTGTTTCGGGTTAGGTTTGGTCCCCCCGATTGTATTCGTTTTTGGACCTCCATTAATAAAACCTCGGTAAACGACTCCCGGCGTTTACCCCACTGATTTTGGTGGTTTACCTTCTGGGATAAAAAAAAAAAAAAAAAAAAAGGTGGTATGCAAGTATCCGGATGTCTTTGCAAAGGACTTACCGGGACTTCCACCCGATAGGGAGATTGAATTTGTGATCGAGGTCGAGCCCGGCACCAAACCAATCTCCATACCGCCATACCGCATGGCACCCGCTGTAACACCCCGGCCCCACCGGACCCGAGGTAGCTACTCCGGACCAATAGTACTATCCCCACAAACCACCACGAGCCTTTACCGCGCACTTTGTCCTCACTCATGCGCGCCCTGAGAAACTTCCCAGGGGGTCACCCATCCCAAGACTACTCCCGAGCAAGCACGCTTAACTTTGGAGTTCTTAGGTAATGAGCTCCCTTAAAAGGAGATGCACCTATGTTGGTATGAGTAGTACTATTAATCCATTTATATTAAATCTCAAGTGTTACAATCACCCCCACTTAGGATCGCAACGTCCTCGTTGCGCCCTTGAACCAATCTCAAATCTCAATCAAATCCCAGAATCTTCCCCCGCTAAGTGCCCGCCCGATATCTAACGGGTCATCACACTGTCGCGGGGTTGCTCTGATACCACCTGTAACACCCCGGCCCCACCGGACCCGAGGTAGCTACTCCGGACCAATAGTACTATCCCCACAAACCACCACGAGCCTTTACCGCGCACTTTGTCCTCACTCATGCGCGCCCTGAGAAACTTCCCAGGGGGTCACCCATCCCAAGACTACTCCCGAGCAAGCACGCTTAACTTTGGAGTTCTTAGGTAATGAGCTCCCTTAAAAGGAGATGCACCTCTGTTGGTATGAGTAGTACTATTAATCCATTTATATTAAATCTCAAGTGTTACACCCGCAGAACTTAACGAGTTGAAAACCCAATTGAGCTTTTGGATAACGGTTTCATTAGACCAAGTCACTCCCCGTGGGGAGCACCAGTCCTTTTTGTGAAAAAGAAGGATGGAACACTTCGAATGTGCATTGACTATCGTCAACTGAACAAGGTCACAATCAAGAATAGGTACCCTTTGCCTAGGATTGATGACTTGTTTGATCAACTACGAGGAGCAACCGTGTTTTCAAAGATTGACTTGAGGTCGGGGTACCATCAATTGAAGATTAAGGAGGAGGACATACCGAAGAGTGCTTTCCGCACAAGGTATGGGCATTTTGAGTTCCTTGTTATGTCGTTTGGGTTAACAAACGCCCCGGCGGCATTCATGGACTTGATGAACCGAGTATTTCACAAATACTTGGACCGATTCGTGATCGTGTTCATAGATGACATCTTGATCTACTCAAAGAGTGAGGAAGAACATGAGGAGCACTTGATACTCGTTCTTGAGACACTACGGGAGAAGCAACTCTATGCCAAATTTTCTAAATGTGAATTTTGGCTTAAGGAGATTGGCTTTCTCGGGCATGTGGTTTCGGGATCGGGAATTGCGGTGGATAACAAGAAGATAGAAGCCATTACCGAATGGGAGAGGCCAAAGAACGTCAAGGAAATTCGTAGTTTTCTTGGGTTGGCAGGCTACTACAGAAAGTTCGTGGAGAAGTTCTCCGTTTTGGCATCACCATTGACGAAGCTCACTCGTAAAGGAGCTAAGTTTGTATGGGATGACAAATGTGAGAAAGGTTTCATTGAACTAAAGAGGAGATTGACTGAGGCACCGGTACTCGCATTACCCAAGCAGGGTATGGGGTACGATGTCTATAGTGATGCCAGCATCCAAGGGTTTGGATGTGTGTTGATGCAAATGGGGAGGGTAATTGCATATGCTTCACGACAATTGAAGAAACATGAGGTAAATTATCCTACTCATGATTTGGAGCTCGGGGCAGTGGTGTTTGCACTTAAGATATGGAGACATTATCTCTACGGGGAGACATGCCACATATACACTGACCACAAGAGCTTGAAGTACGTGTTTACTCAGAAAGAGTTAAACATGAGGCAGAGACGGTGGATGGAGTTGATAAAAGACTACCACCTGGTAATCGAGTACCATCCAGGCAAGGCCAATGTGGTGGCAGATGCCTTGAGCCGGAAGAGCTCATCTGGGGCATTGATAGCTAACTTGAGGGCTTTAAGAGCCCAACTGGAGGTATCCAGTAATGGAGCCTTATTGGCACGATTTGAGGTGAGACCTACTTTGCTTGATGAGATCAAGAAGGGTCAGGAAACTGACGAGGAAATCATGAGCATCCGGGAACGCATGCAAGCGGGACCAGTGGAGGACTTCAGGGAAAGAGATGATGGTCTCTTATTATTTCGTGACCGAGTGTGTGTACCATCGGATGAGGGGCTCCGAAAGTCCATCTTAGAGGAGGCTCATTCATCGGCGTATGCCATGCACCCGGGAGGTACGAAAATGTACCGTGATCTGAAAGAAAGTTACTGGTGGTCTGGTATGAAGAGAGAAATAGCCGAGTACATCAGTAGATGCCTTACTTGCCAGCAAGTTAAGGCAGAACATCAGCATCCAGCTGGGTTATTGCAGCCACTTTCCATTCCAGAATGGAAATGGGAGCACGTGACCATGGATTTTGTGGTAGGACTGCCACGGACCGTGAGGAATTATGATGCTGTATGGGTTGTGGTTGATAGGCTCACGAAGAGTGCACATTTTCTACCTATCAACACTACCTATGCACTTGAGAGGTTAGCCAAATTGTATGTGGATGAGATCGTGAGGCTACATGGGGTTCCTATAACCATTGTGTCCGACAGGGATCCACGATTCACATCACGATTTTGGCCGAAGTTCCAAGAGTCTATGGGAACGAAATTGAAATTCAGCACTGCTTTTCATCCACAGACGGATGGACAATCCGAGAGAGTTATACAGATTTTGGAGGATATGTTGAGAGCTTGTGCATTGGAGTTCCAAGGGAGTTGGGACAACCATTTAGCACTCGTGGAGTTTGCCTATAACAACAGTTATCAGGCGAGTATTGGCATGCCTCCATACGAGGCATTGTATGGGAGGAGATGTCGTACACCTTTGTGTTGGGATGAGGTTGGCATGGCCAAACTCGAGAGCACAGAATTGGTGGAGATCACCAAGTCTAAAGTGAAGATGATTCGCGAAAGGCTTAAGGCGGCCCAGGATAGACAGAAGAGCTATGCCGATAAGCGTCGGAGGGCCTTAGAGTTTAAGGTGGGAGATGAGGTATTCTTGAAAGTTTCACCTTGGAAAGGAATCATCCGATTTCAAAGCCGAGGGAAACTTAACCCACGCTACATAGGGCCATTTGTGATTCTTGAAAGAATTGGGGCCGTAGCATACCGATTGCAGTTGACTCCAGAATTGGAGAAGATACATAACGTGTTCCACGTGTCTATGCTAAAGAAATACGTGCCGGATCCGTCTCACGTGTTAGAGAAACCACCCGTAGAAATACGTGAGGGTTTGAACTATGCCGTACGACCGGTGAGGATACTTGATAGGCAAGTAAAGAAGCTGAGAAGCAAGAAAGTTCCAATGGTTAAAATCCTTTGGAAAAGTGACCGAGTTGAAGAAGAAACTTGGGAAACGGAGGCTTTAATGAGGGAACAATACGCATTTCTTTTTGAATGAGCATTTGTGAATTTCGGGGACGAAATTCCCGTTAAGGGGGGGTGAACTTGTGACACCGCACCCGGATGTACTTGAATTTGGAATTTGATATGTATTCGAATTTCCTAACGAATAAAATTCGTGTAATTGATTGGCATATTTAATTAATGTGCGATTAATTAAATTATTTATCGGGTCCATATTATTGAGAATGAGCTACCAAATATCTATTTGGGTCAATGTAATAATTATAGAAGCCCAATGAAATGCCAACCAAAGTTGGGAAAAATGCTTGGACAATACAAGTGTCATTTCGACCCAACCTGCCAGAAATAGCAGGGATAATTGGGAGGAACTTCCTACACCCATTTGGGGATTTTTCTTACATGATTTGGGGTCTCAAAATAATGATTTTGAGACATGTAAACATGGGTTGGGCGAGATTTTGAGTGAGGGGATGGCTCAAGACAACCAACCACTCCATTGGCCATACCTTTGCATTATTTTGGCTTGGGTGAGGGATAGATATTTTTCCCCTTCATCCTATACCATACACACAAGTCAAGGGAGAGAGAAGCTCAAGGAAGAAGCTCTCACAAGTTCTGAACGTGAAGGAGCACAAGGAAGAAGGAAATCCAAGAGGAAACTAGCTAGGAAGAAAGGTAAGAACTCAAGTATATTCTTTAACTAGTTTATTGTCGTATGATTTTTAGGCAATCATATGATGGATTAAACTTGAAGTTCTACACGTTTAAAAGTGTAGAATATTGATATAAAGTGGTGGTAATTAACTTAGAAGAGTCGTGGAATCGATAGGAGTTGAAATCGCCGGAAACCGCCACTTAAAGGGAGCTGTTCGTAGCTGCAGACCACGAAAGCCGCCCACCTTTCACGAAAGCCGCCCGGCTTTCGTCTGCTGCCCAGATTTTTCATCTCCAAACGGTTTAGAACGGGGATTGATCGAAGGGCTTAACAAGGAAAACTATTTCAGCACTTCATAAGGTGAGGATGGCTGACTATATTGCTTATAATCTTTGGGTTAATTTCGTAGGATTACCTAAAGTAAATAAATGTGATTTTCATGGATTATTAATGATTAATAATGCCTAAATGAAAATATTGTTGTCAATGAATAAAGGAGCATAATATACAAATTTAAGGATAAATTGTGTATGATTATGTAATATGAGCATATTGGCTTGATGAAGGGATTAATTATAAATAATGTGTTGAAATATAACTATAACTTCATATAAGGATATATGAGTGACTAAAGGTTATATTTTGTATATTGATATGAACTATATTTTCAATGGAAAATTAGTTTGGAAATTGTCTATATGACTATGAATTGAAAATGAGTTTTGTTGGAATTTATCCGACTAGTATTATGATACTAGTCGGGGTTTTGGAATGAAATATGTTAGAATTGATCCAAGGTTTGGATTGTAAATTGTTGAGCCTTAAGTAGTCTTAAGAGATACTAAGGTGGATAAGTGATGCTAGGGGTAGGCCTTAAGGGATACCCAAGATAAAGTGAATAATAAATTGATCCTAGGAATAGGATTGGCCTACGGGTGTATTCGGTAGTCTTTAAGGATTAGCCGATAGAGTATTGGTAATTAGTAAGGACCATGGCCCTTCCCGACTCTAGAGAGCGGGGTTGGATAGCATGGACTTACATCGTGATCACGGGTTAGGGTGGAATCCGAACCGGAGACCTTACGAGGCTCCCGACAGCGGTAACACATAAGATAGGACCCCGAATGGACCTTACCTTCCTACGGGATGATGGGTATGAGTTCAGGGGCGGGATGTTGGACTCCGGCCCGAGAGCCCGGTGAGGCCTCGGAGAGCGGTGACAAGTCTCGTAAAGGATGATAAGACCTACGGGCGGTGTCGTGCTAACGACGGGTATAATGAAATATATGAAATGGGCCGTGTGCCGACAAATAAATAAATTTACTTATTATAGAGATAATAAGTGGGAAATATAAATTATTATTTATATTATGATATCACCCTATTTTGAGGGTCTTAGAAATTAAAACGTTGATTATACTTAGTATAGTTGTCATTGTACTTGTCAAATGCTTCCAAGTACTGACCTCCCCTTCACGGGGGAGGCCACCTCACAGTTTCAGGTAGGGAGTAAAGCTTGCTACCATCGCCCGTTGCTTCGGGGAGCTCAGGGAGAGAAGACGTGGTTCGTGCTTCCTCCGTTCTATTTTTAAAACATTAAATTAATGCTCATGGATATTATTTTGAATAATTATTTGGGGCATGTACGCCCATGTTGCCGAAGTGTGGCATAAACACTTGTATTAAACGTTTCCGCTGATTTAAATGATTATTTTACATTATGTTTGTTTATGGATGTACTATTGTGAATGATATTCAAGACGCCTAGTATAGTATGGATGAGTTGGACTGCGGTTGACTATTCGTACTGTACGGCGGGTTGTTGACGTGTCCGGTAGGTCCGGGGCGTGACAGTTATTTTGTGGTGGGTTTCCTTGCGGATTCCCATATCTCAAATTGGGATGATCTCTAAACCCGGGATGATAAGTGTTGCCGTAAGAATCATACCTCTTTTGGTTTGGGAACCCCAAAGCGTTGACCTGCTCGGGGTTTTCTTCTTGAAGGCTCGGGCATGCATCGGTGGGATGGCCTTGTTGTGTGCAGATGCCGCAGACCTTGACTTCTTGGGTTTTGGAATTTAAAAGGAAATCCTTTACCAAAGAAGTCAAGCCGGCAACTTGACTTTCTAGAGATGATGTTGATTCGGCCACCATGACTCTTTTTGTTGATGACCGCCCGTTGTGATATCTACAATTCTCGGCCAACTCCGAGATAAGATTCATAGCTTGAGAAGGAGTCTTGTTAACGATTCCTCCTCCACATGCGGCATTAATCATCCGTCTATCATCATTGCAAAGACCATCATAAAAGTATAGGATGAGGTCTTGCTCCGAATAGCCATGATACGGACAGCTTGCACAAAGTTTCTTGAATCGTTCCCAATATTCATAGAACGATTCATCATCTTTTTGCTCCACATTGCTTATTTGCTTTTTTAGAGATGAGGAGACAGAGGCTGGATAGTACCTTTCGAGGAAAGCTTTCTTCAAGGCCGCCCATGTATCTATACTTCCCGAAGGAAGATAGAATAGCCAATCTTTTGCGGTATCTTTGAGGGAGAATGGAAAGGCCCTCAACTTTATCTGTTCCTCGGTGACTCCATTAGGGCACATGCTCGTGCAAACAACATGGAACTCCGAGAGATGTTTATTTGGGTCTTCTCCTCTTAAGCCATGTAAGGATGGCAAAAGATGAATGAGCCCTGATTTGAGCTCAAATGTATTACCTTCGTTGAGTGTAGGGAAGGTAATACATAGTGGTTGTTGATTCAAGTTTGGAGCTGTGAGCTCCCTCAACGTTCTTGTTTCAAGAGCCATAGTTATTGGCTCTTCGTTCTCGCTAGAACAAGAACTAGTGCTTGATGATTCCTCCGAAGAAGTATTCGGAAATAAGTTCCTAAACCTCTCGAAGGCTTGTTCCGATTCGGGATTTGTTTGGTAGGTGATTTGGTTTATAGATCGGTGTTTAACCATATACTCAAACAAAGCTCAGAAATAGGAAATAAGAATTCT
The DNA here is from genome assembly GCA_945859915.1 of Cuscuta epithymum. Lineage (NCBI taxonomy): Eukaryota > Viridiplantae > Streptophyta > Magnoliopsida > Solanales > Convolvulaceae > Cuscuta > Cuscuta epithymum. Next base: position 776,475 of record CAMAPF010001010.1, read on the forward strand.
TTATATTTTTATTTAATTAAACATTTTTTTTTTATTTTTCTTGAAATAAAAAGAAAAATAATTGCCTTTCCCCGGCAACGGCGCCAAATTTGACGTGCACTTTGTCGTGAGGTGCACTCAAAGTAATAATACAATACAACACAAATACGTAGTATAGTGAAGTAAGGTTCGTATCCACAGGGAAAGGAATACTTTTCTTCTTACAGAAATAGATAAGTAACGATAAGGGGGGTTTAAATTTGGTTGATGAACTTTAAATTATATTTAAACACGAAGATGAACGAGTTATGTGGTTTAATTAATGAGAAGAAGGCTTGGTTTTGCTTTTATCCACTTTATGAAATATTCGTCGATCCCGGTTATATCTTTAACTATCTTCCTCTCGAATACTCAATTGAGGAGTATATCCAATTCATCGAGGGTAGTTATTAATAACGAGACGCGTTCATTAATAAAACTTACTACCGAGTTAATATAGAACACGCGCCATATATTTACTCGATAGTAGCAATAAAATCAAGATGAAAACGATTGAGATTGATAACCTCAACACAAGCGGTTTATCGGTTTAATCAATATAATTAATTCCCCTTGGCTTATTAACCATGAGACGCATGCATTAACAACCCAAGTTTACTACCGTGAAGGGGCCGAGTTAATAACAAGCGTATTAATCGACCGATTCTAGTATTAATTAATATATGAAACAATACTATTTGATCCTTTAAGTATTGCTCAAAATATTAATATGTAATAAGAATAGGAATTAATTAATATTCAAGGAAGAAGATTAAAGAAAATAACTCACAACTTACAATTCATTAAGCTTCAAAGTAGCAAAACCAAGATGGAAGAGTTTAGCTCCTCATTTGGAGACTAAACATGATAAAAATATAAAGAAAGAACTTGTCTAAACTGAGCTTAGAAGTATATGTGAATTGGTGGTCTTCTTGTGGAGGAAATGGGGTGTATTTATAGGCTTTTTAGGCCTGCAGGGTCGTGTACCCGATCGGGTTTTCAGCCCACTCGATCGGGTACCAGATGTGGCTTCGGCGAAGCTGGAAAATGGGGTCATACCCGATCGGGTCTGTCGGTCACCCGATTGGGTATGGACACCCGAACGTGTTAAAATCTTCCCGCATGATGCCTTGTTCCCGGATTTGATTTGATTCGAAATTTCAGAAGGGTACCCGACCGGGTATAGGTCATACCCGATCGGGTACAGACCAAAAACGAGATCTTCAATCTTTTTCTTGCATTCTTGCACCTTCCTTGCACTGGTGATGTTCACCAATGGTCTCCAAAGTGTATTTGGACCTGTTTGAGCTCAGAATAAACCTAATCTAAACATATTACAAATATTTTACAAACTAAACTATTTACACCAAAAGTGTGTAATTTCCAAAGTAACAATCACTCGAAACTAATTATAAGCACAAATTTAAATATGGAAATTACATGAATGTCAGACTTCCATAGGAATGCTCAATTTCTCGACTCACTTTGGAAATCTTTCCAGGATCGAATATCCAGATTTTCATTGATTCATGTGGTGGGAGGAAGGGAAAGAAATTATCGTTTAGCATGGTCAATGAAAAGTTTTTTGATCCCTCAATTTTGAAGAAGATTTCAGAAAAGTCATTGTCCTTTTCAAGTTTACGAGTTTCTCTTAAAGCTTCTAGAGATGATGGAGATACCTCAAAGGATGACAATGACAAAAATTTGAATTTGAAGCTCGGCTTATCCTCTTCTTTGACCAGTTGGAGCTCCGTGTTTTTCTTCATTGTCCTTTTCAAGTTTTTTTGCTTCCAAACGGATAATTTATGCTCAAATTGTTTGATAATAAGACCACAGTATTGAAATCTGTTTATTCCTTTGTGCAGATTCACACCCAGATATTTAAAAGGAAGAGAGGTTTGCTTCATGTTTAACAAATCCTTGATCCTGCTAAGCCTTCCTGGAGAAGTTTTGCCCAAAACAAAGGAGCTTTTATGAAAGTTTATAAGCTGCCCTGATGCTTCTTGATACTCATTCAAAAAATTCTTGAATGATAATAACGATCTTGATTCTGCATTTAAGAAAACTAGGAGGTCATCTGCAAACCTAAGGTGAGACACTGGGAATCCCTGCATTCCCATCCAGTAAGGCTGAATCTTCCTGGTCTCCATTAAATGCTTTAAACCCCTAGAAAATGCTTCTGAAGAAATAATGAATAAAAAAGGAGAAAGAGGGTCTCCTTGTTTAACCCCTCTTTTAGGTTTAAAGAAACCTTGGAGAACACCATTCACCAAAACAGAAAGATTTGTAGCTTCCAAATTGTTCATAACCAGCTTAACAAAATGAGCACTAAAACCAAACTTCAAAAGTATATCAGAAAGGAAAGACCATGACACCCGGTCAAAGGCTTTGGCCATATCCAACTTAATAATCATATTAGAGCCCCTCACTTTCTTATCAATACAATGGACCATTTCTTGAGCAATTAAGATTTGGTCAGAGATGTCCCTATTGTGCATAAATCCTGCCTGCTCCATAGAGATGATCTTAGGCAAAACAGTACCTAATCTGACAGTCAAAATTTGTGTACAAATCTTGTTGATAAAATTGGATAAACAAATGGGCCTAAAATCTGCAAAAGTATTGGGGCCTTCCTTTTTAGGGATCAACACAATAAGTGCACTAGCCATTCCTTTAGGGATAGTAATACCCATGAAAAACTCTTGTGTAGCTCTCAGTACATCTTCCCCCACAATTGCCCAAAACTTTTTAAAAAATTTACCATTATAGCCATCAGGTCCTGCTGCACTATTTTGATCAAGTCCCCATACTGCATTTTTTACCTCTTCCATAGTAGGCAGCTTTGTCAAGTATAAGTTATCCTCATTATTGACCAGTTGAGGGATATTTTGCAGAATTGCTCCAGAACTTACTTGACTTCCTTCAGAATAAAGATCAGTGAAATATTCAGCAGCAGCTCTACCAATATCCTGAGGTTCAGTCAGTGTGTGGCCTGCAGCATCTTTAATAGAGGTAATAGTTTGAATTCTATTCCTAATCTTAACAAAGGAGTGAAAGAATCTTGTGTTTGAGTCCCCCTCCTTCATCCAATTAATGTGGGCCTTTTGCTTCCAGAATTTCCTCTCAAGATTGTATTTATTGAGAAGAAGCCCTCTTTTATAAGACCAATCCTCTTTAGTAGAATCCCCAGGGGCCTCCTCAAATGCCATCTCAGCCTTAAGGACCTCCTCTTCACATTTCTTGATGTCATCAAATATATTGCCAAAGACTTCTTTGTTCCAGACTTTCAAATCATGTTTAAGGCTTTTCAGCTTGTAGACTAGACCTGCACAAAAACGGGTTCGGGCCGGGCTCGGGCCGGGCTTTTTATAATTTTTTTGCCCATCATATGTGGGCGGGCCCGGCCCGGCCCGCAAAAACGGGCCTAACCTTATGTCCATACCCGCCCATAAGAGCGGGCCGGGTAGTCCACCGGGCCTCCGGGCCCGGAAAACCTTTATATTTTTCGAATTTTTTTTAATAATTTAAAACTAATATTACAACATTTAAAAAATTGTTAATATGCGTGTAATGTTTATAGGTCTTTCACCACATACAAAAATAATACTTACACAAAAATAATAATGAGAAACTATATCTAAAATTTAAAATTCAAGCACAAAGTATTATCTTTAAGTACAAAAATAGATACTATATTAGTTCGGCTAGTGGTTCAGATCTAAAAACCTAAATTTAAACATAATAAACTATAAATATGTATAAAGATAAATTATATTAGAAAATATAAATGTACATGTAAATAAATTATATATATACACACATATATATATATATATGTATATATGTGTGTATATATATAGAGGACTTTTCATGTCCAGCCGGCCTGACGGGAATCGCCGTCCGGCCGAGGGCATTTCGGGCACTTCCCGATGGAATTTTTTGATGAAAGTTTTTGAGCATGTTCTTCATGAAGTCTAGTTTATCCATACCAAATTTCAGCTCAAACTTCGACCGGGAAGGCACTCAAATAATTTATTGAAGTTAACTGGGCAGTTCATACATATAAACTGCCCAGTTAACTTCACAAAATTATTTGAATGCCTTCCCGATCGAATTTTGAGCTGAAATTTGGTATGGATAAACTAGACTTCATGAAGAACATGCTCAAAAAAATTCATCAAAAAATTCCATCGGGAAGTGCCCGAAATGCCCTCGGCCGGACGGCGGTTCCCGTCAGGCCGGCTGGACAAGAAGACTACTCTATATATATATATATATATATATATATATATATATATATATTAAATGTAGCGGGCCGGGCTTATCGGCCCGAACGGGCCTACACCCTAACCCAAGCCCGCCCATATGTTATTGCGGGCCGGGCCGGGCCCGGCCCGGTGGGTAAATATATATGCCCAAGCCCGCCCATTTGTGCGGGCCGGTTGGGCGGGCTGGGCGGGCCGGCCCGGTTTTGTGCAGGTCTATTGTAGACCATGCCCCTCATACCTCACCAGTATTGTAGGATCCCCATTTTTGAGTAATGAAGTTCATAAAATCAGAGTGTTTCAACCACATGTTCTGAAACCTGAATGATTTGGGACCAGAATAATTTGTATTTTTAAATTGGATGAGCATAGGGCAATGATCAGAAGGTGTCTTATTTAACAGAGAGATCTGAATAAAATCAAATTTATCAATAAATAAATTATTAAAAAGACATATGTCCAATCTCCTCCACACCCAGCCATTAGCTCTAACCCCAGACCAAGTAAACTTAGGACCTTTATGTGGCAGATCAATAAGATTACATGCTGAGATACAGTCGGCAAACTCATTTACCTCTCTCAGAGTGGGAATGGAACTGCTGCTGTGCTCATTATGACTAAGGATAGCATTAAACTCTCCCCCAATCAGCCAAGGCTCTGCCATATTTAAGGATAAAGATGTCAGGCCACTCCATAATTCTCTCCTTGTAATATAGCTATGCTTACCATAAACTGCTGTAATCCACCCTTGAAAAGCATTATTAGACACCTTGAAGTGCACATACTGGGGATGCCAAGAAACCTGAGATATCGCCAAAGAAGAAGTATCCCAGAAAACCCATATTTTATTAACATCAGAAAGTATCACACCATTAAATCCCAAGGAAGACTTGAAAAGATCTACCTTAGAGTTATTAACAATAGGTTCAATAATCACCACTAAATTTAACCTCCATTGTTTGACTAGGGAATGTAGCCTAGAGCTGGAGGACTCTAGACCCCTAGCATTCCATATGAGCCAATTCATAGGGAAGAGTTCCCAGGTACCTCCCTAGCTGCACTTCTGGTAACACGTTTCTCAACCCTGGCTTGTCTCTTTTTGTTTGCTTTACTGATAACTTCAATAAAATCATTATTTCCAGGTTCTGACTGACATTCTTGGTCTGCAATGGATTGTTCCAAAGCCTCTTTGTGCTCAAGCCCTGTGTGCATCCCCTTTTCAGGTTCTGGGTGTGTAGCTGCAACTGGTTGCATATCCTTATCAGGTTCTGGTTGTGTAGCTGCAACTGATTGCATCTCCTTTTCAGTTTCTGGTTGATGAGGTATATTTCCTTTACCTAACTGTATATCTTCTGTAACATCCCGGCCCACCGGACCCGAGGTAGTTACTCCGGACCAATAGTACTGTCCCCACAAACCACCACGAGTCTTTACCGCGCACTTTGTCCTCACTCATGCGCGCCCTGAGAAACTTCCCAGGGGGTCACCCATCCCAAGACTACTCCCGTGCAAGCACGCTTAACTTTGGAGTTCTTGGTGATGAGTTCCCTTAAAAGGAGATGCATCTTGTTGGTATGAGTAGTACTATTAATCCGTTTAAATTTTATGTAACACCATAAAATTTTTAAAATAAAATTTTGGTATTTTGTAAGAGAGATGATTAATTAAAGTCTAGGGAAGAACTCTAGGACATTGATATTTTCTAAATCGTGTAAAATATAGAATAAGATTATTCGTTAACAACTATTAAGATTATGCTTCGGGGACGAAGTATCTTTTAAGGAGGGAAGAATGTGACATTCCGAAAATTTAAATAAAATTAAATTAGTTAAATTTGTTTGACTAAATGTAAGGTGATATTTTGTGATAATTATGGTTGTTAAATAAAATTTCGATTTAAGCGAACAATAATAGTAATATTTTATAACATTTTTATAGGGTGTGACGTACTTTAATTTATACGGAGTAAAACATCATACGTGGACGGCTAGTGCATACAACAAATATATTACACGCACGTTATTATGAATATAAAATAATAATAACGTATATGGCTAAGGCACATTTGATTTTATAGTGTATGCAATTACACATATAATAATATACAAATGATAATATTATGCATACACTACAAATAAACAAACAAATTGTACTTGGCTAAATAACGATAAAGGAACAAACAAGGAAAGTATATATCCAGAATTTTCCCTACGTAATAGGCTAGTATCGTAATACACATGCGAAACACATATAAATGGTAATAATACGGAGTATTAAATGAAAAAGATTTTAGCGGTCGAATGGAAACCGTAGAGCCTAGAATCTTCTCCTGAGAATTTAAATACCCGGCGATCCCTAGACAAAACCCGCGTACAGATTATACACACTTATACATACATATATACTACGCCGGAAGAGAAGGCCGTCCGCGGTTAAAAATGGTAAACCGGAGTTCGCCGGAGTTGACAAGTTCTGGGAGAGGGGACCTCTTCCGCCACTTGCCTGAGGGACTGCAGCATCTCGCCGTAGGAGGAGTTCACCGTTGACCATTTGCCGTCGACGAGGGAGGGGCGCCATTTCCCGGTGCCAAAATACGAAGATCAGAAGACATCTGACATAGTACGTAGCTTCAGACTCGTATACGTAATACGTTAATAGTTTGAGCTGGACTATTGGCTTAGTGGCGGATCAGAATAATAATAATAATAATAATAATAATAATAATAATAATAATAATAATAATAATAATAATAATAATAATAATAATAATAATAATAACAACAATAATAATAATAATAATAATAATAATAATAATAATAATAATAATAATAATAATAATAATAATAATAATAATAATAATAATAATAATAATAATAATAATAATAATAATAATAATAATAATAATAATAATAATAATAATAATAATAATAATAATAATAATAATAATAATAATAATAATAATAATAATAATAATAATAATAATAATAATAATAATAATAATAATAATAATAATAATAATAATAATAATAATAATAATAATAATAATAATAATAATAATAATAATAATAATAATAATAATAATAATAATAATAATAATAAGATAATAAATGAAATATACTAATTAATATTCTTGAATTGATTAACAAGGAGAATACTTAGTTGACTAAAGTGATAAGAATAGATTAGTCGATGTAAGTGAATAAACACCTATAAATAATAAAATGGACTATTATGGATTAATAACAATTTTGGAATTTAGATTACAAATGGGATAATTAATCATAATCGGATAATTTAACTCGACTATGATAAAATAGATTAAGTAAATCATTGAGGTTAATCAAATCATAAGAAGGGTAAATTATAAAGGGTAGAGGAAATTTCACCAAGTTGATAGGATATTGATTTTTGAATTTTGATAGAAGGTGATTTGGTTGAGGAGCAAAGTAGAAGAATTAATAATGAGTATTTGGAGTTTTGAGGTAAGTTCCATTGTACCCAAAATAAACACCTTTTTGCCTCTTAATTACTTTGATTGTTTTTATGTGCGTATTTGAGAATTGAATTTATGTGTGCTAAATTTGAGTAAATATTATTCTAGGAAAGTGTTTGAATTTGATATATTGGTTGATATATTGGGTTGTTGTTATTATTGATATGAGTTATTGTATACGATTTTGGGAGATTTTTGTAAGAGTAAATATTTTGTTATCATTGTTGGAGTTTGATGAAATGGAGATGTTAGTAGAAGTATAACTTTGATTGATTTTGAGAAACAAAGAAAAATAAACATTTTCATAAAAGGTGAGCACCACGGGAGAAATCCGTGGTGTCGGTTTTCCACGTCCCTTAAAATGTGGAGGGTGTTTACGCCTACTACTACTCAATTTTTGGTTTTGGTTTGAGGTGAATTGACAGTCGGTAGAAAACATCCCGTCTTTTGAGTAGTAGTGGTAGTAGTAGCTCCTAATCATTCAGTTTTTGAGGTGGGGTAGTTGGTAGAAAACATCCCGACTACCCGGATCAACTTACTAACCCGGAGGGCTTGGAATACCTTTAGGGGGTGTGCACACTTAAGGTAGTTGTTTCCGTTTCCATTGAGCAGTTGTGGTACCGGCGATAGTCCCGGGGTGGCCGTACATAACAACGGACCACCGGGCTCAACCAAAGTGTTGAGCACCGCCCTTCTAAATTACTAGGAAGTTAGTGAAAATTGACTTTGAGAAGTTCAAAGAGAAGAGAATTTTGGTGTTTTCTGTATCTTTGGAATTATTATGATTTATGAGTTATATGATTGGAACTTTGTATAAGTGTTGTTTTACTTATGATTATATAAGGCGTTTTTAAAGTATTTTTCTCTAAAAATGTTTTACAAAATTATATATGTATCAAATTATATTATTTACGGGGTTGGGTGGAACTTACTTAGCATTGTTGCTAATTTTGTTTTCTTTTGTTTTTTTTTCTTTCTGTACTTAATTTTATACAGGTGATGATTTGACGAGGTTGTTGATTTCGAGAGAGCCTCCGCTAGAAAATGTAGCTGTAGTATTCAATGTAGATAATTTACAAGATCTAAATAATCATTTTGGAGTTTGAGTATTTTTAGCCTGTGCACTCGGTTAAGAGAGAACCGAGTGTGGCGGTAACGCCCCTATTTTCCTTTGAATATTTTCCGCTGTAAACTCTGATGTTTTCAAATAAAAGTTCAATATTTCTTTTGAATAATTTTATATTTAAATATATTTTTAGGTGGGAAATTTGGGGGTGTTACATCTTCTGACCGGATGCTTCCTTCATTGACCTCTGCACCTCCATTGCAATTGGTCTCTCTCTGCTTTAGTTTTATTAATGCTTCAGCTTTAGCTTTTAATTCCACCCAGTTTTGGTCAACAGGATGATTTGTGATTGCCTTACCAGTGTCATTGTCTGAGGAGTAGGCCTTGGAAGCTAATTCAAATTCAACCTCAGGGGATTGATTGAGCTCTTTTAGGTGAAGATCATCCCTGACTTCATTAATTCATGTATCATGACAGTCCTCCAAAACAACTTATTGATTGGTTGCCTGATTAACTTGTAATAGTTTTGCAGGAGGTTCTTCAATGACAATTTCCTCAATGTCATTATCACTCTGTTCTCCTGAGTACACTTGTATAGCTAGAGTGTGTGATGTAGATTGAATGTTTGAGTTATTTACTTCTGTAATCTCCTTATTTTTCCCTTTCTCCTCAGCTGTAAATTTTCTGGAATTACCAGGCTTGGAAGCTTCAGTCTGAAGTGCCTTAGGCACAGATTCCTTGGGTTTTTGAACCCACATCTCCTTCGTAATAACAGCCTTACCTGGCTGCTCAGATTGAACCACCTCCCCTTTGAGACATTTGGATTCCTAATGACCCAAATGGAGGCATGATGTGCAGTAATCTGGCCTGTTCCGTAAATAATAGTCTGCGCAAAGCCTTTAGACCCACAATTTATCCTCACTTTTTGTGGCATTTCCTTAGTTAAATCCAATTCCACACAAACCCTTGCCATATAGGGCTTGGCCAGAGAGGCTGTAGCCGCATCCATCTTGAGAGGTTTCCCAATTAATCCAACAATTTCAAACAAAGCTCTCTTATCATGTAGATGGATAGGAAGACCTTCCAGCACAAGCCACACTGGCACAACAGGTGACTCCACATTAGGCCAAAAATCTAGAGACCATTTAGTCACTCTCATAATACTGCCATGTATAGACCAAGATTGTCTATTCCAGCACCTCAAATAGTCCTCTTCAAGTTCGAATCTGAGTAGCACATGTTTGGGATCAAGCAAGCCCAAATGAATACAAGGCATACCCTTGAAACGTGATGCCTGGATAGTAAGGGCCTTTTCTCGATTAGTGACCACATCAACAAACGATTTACTACCCCATAACGGAGGCTGAGGCGGCGGCGGCATCGCCGCCGAGGATTGCGCCGTCAAACTCCACTCATAAATAATACATTTACATTCATTAGTTTGTGCTGTTTTCTTGTGTGACTCAACCAAAACCAGCATTTCACCATCAATGATTAACCATCGGTTCGTTGATCGTTTCTAGTAATAATTAATGTCGGAATGTTAACTAATCGTCACTTAGCAACCCTCCAACATTAATATAGAATGAGATTAACGGAAGAATTTATAATCAAGAGAAGAAGTTAAGAAAATAACTCACAACTTTAATAATCAACAAGCTTCAAGAGAAAAACCAAGAAATGGAAGTTTAGCTCCTCATTTGGAGACTAAACATGCTATAAAAATATAAGAAATAACTATTCTAAACTGAGCTTAAGTATATGGAAGAAGGGATGATTATTAGTGAAGGAAAAGTGTGATATTTATAGGTGTTTTTCAACACCTTTGGCCGGGTACCTGACCGGGTACCGGTCCAAATTAAATATCTTCCACGTTCTAGTGTCCTTCAGCACGTCGGATTGTCCTTGGTCAAGTCTCACCCGATCGGGTGAGGTAGTGGGCCCGACCGGGCCATGTAGTTTCCTTGCTAGTTCGGTTTTCACTTCTTACCCGACCGGGTGACGATTTATACCCGGTCGGGTTTTAGCTCGTGGGTAGTCAAATCTCTTTTTTCTTCACTTCAAAGTTCTCCTTTCCAACACCCTAATTCCTAACTCTACTTTACAAGTTACAAATGAAGATTAAAATACAATTACAACTAAAATCACACAAATGTTCACAAACTAAATAAAATGGTAAACAATCCACACAAATCAAACATAAAAACATACATTTATGCACTACTAATTAGTGCATATCAGCAGAGTAGCAAGGGCATGGCAGCGATGAAGGTGACCGCTAGCGGTGGATTTGCTACGAGCGCGGGACAAGGAGAGTTGCACGGATTTCGAGCAGGCCAGATGACGATTGACAATGGAGGATCAATTAGAGTGGTACCAAGGATATGGCCTCCTCCTGAACCACCGCCATGGGTTTTACGAGGTGCTAGATTCCATGAATGTTTTCCTATTAGTTATTATTATTCTGTCATTTGGCTTCTTGTTGTCGTCTATGTTGTTAGGTTTGTCAGTTTGTTTGGGAATTCTGCCTTTTTTATGTCATTGAATATGTTTGGATCTATGGGAATAGGGATGACTGTGTCAAGCCCGCTACATGGTTAGCGATTCACGTTGCTCTTTCAGGGGTGACCGTCTCTAAGTCTGATAATAGGGTTTACAGTCGTAGTTGTTGGAATTTAGTTAGTGTCAATTTTGTTTTTTCTTTGATTAATGTAATGATCCTGAAACTTATGATACGAAAGAAGGCTAGTTGACGATAAAAAAAGAATGTCACATTGTTCTGGATATTGTTTGACATTGTTTTGCACTGTTTTGTTTATCAAACAAGGAAAGTGGACTTTTTTTATGAACGACCCGAAAAGAAAAGGACATTTAAATACTCCCCCTGCCCCGAAAGAATGTCCTAGTTTGACTTCATACATATTAAGGAAAGAATATGACTTCACGCTATAGCGACACTGTTTGACACTGTAGCGACACTGTTTGACATTGTAGTGACACTGTTTGACACTATCTTGCACTGTTTGACACTATTTGATATAGATTTGTATATCAAATAAGGAAGTTCAAGAAGTAGGATATTCATTTAGGGACTTCCTTTTTGGGAAAGTGAGACATTCTTTCGGGAGGGAGAGAGTAGTTTTTAATAGGGGTGGGCACGGTTCGAGACAGAACGGGGTCAGGTTTGGGTTATCCTGGTACCTGTCCTGAATTAGAATAACGGTTCGGAACGGGACGGGACAAGACATTGTCTTATAGTTGTCCCATTTAAACCAGTACCGGAACAAACCGGGACGGTTCGGGACATCCCGAAATTTATTATATGCAGCGAAAAAACTAAATCACAAACAAAAAAAAGAAATTCCATTAAAAAAACAGAAAATAAGAACACGAAAAACACTACAACAAATAAGAAAAGTAGAAAACTGTAAATAAATTAACAAAAGTATGCAGGGCAATAAATACAACAGTCCCTACCACAACATCCAAAACCTGTCAATATAATACTCCATATACTTTTATGCATTTTAAAAGATATAATAAACCTCACAAATTATTGCTTGTAGTTGAACCTGCGAGACTGCGATCTCTCCCTTGTGGCACCCAGTGCTACCAACTACCAAGTGAGCTACGCTTTCCGATAAAATTAAATAATTAACCTGACTAAATTAATTTAATCAATCTATGAGATAGAGGAAGTATAATTGGGAAGTATTTTATGCATCTATGTGTTTCTAAAAATAAAGAATTATTGCTCATTTGGTAATATCAAAATCGGCTGAATAAGCTAATTCTAATCTGGTGAAATTTATGAAATTCTGGTTGAAGTGGCTGATTCTACTGATTTATGAAAAATAAATATTAAAAATACACTACGTATTTTATTAAGAAAATAAAGAAAAAATTACATGTAGAATAGCTAAAATGATCATCTACAATATCTTTGGCCAATATTGTCAGAAAAGTAACTCCAGTCTTAATTTTTCTTATTATTTCACAATTCAACGCGAGAAATCACAAGTTACGTGTTTTGTAAAAAAGTTCACTGATAAGCTGAAAAAACAGGGTTACCAATCGGGCTATTAATATAATTAATTTTAATTTTACAAAAAAATGATATTCCCAATACGTAGTATATTTTACTTAATTGGCACTTCATATTTTCATTATAACAATACTTAATTGGCACTTCATAATTTTGTAAAATAATTAAGTATATATTCGGTCCAAAAAAAAACTTTTTTTGACATTCCCAATACGTAGTAGTATCCTTAATAACAATACTTAATTGGCACTTGATAATTTTCATTATAAAACATATTCTATGTGGTTCAATTGAATATATAAGATCAATTAAACATTAATGAAAACGAAATGTTACATTATGTAGGGATAATAAAGGGGTGTTTGGATCTGATTCTTAAAACTGCTTCTATTCTTCTTAAAAGTAGAAGTTGAAGTGTTTGGGTGAGAGTGCAAAAGTGATTCTGGTGCTTTAATTTACTCCTAGAATTAGCTTCCGGAAACTTATTCTGATTCTGGTTCGGCTTTAGAAAAGAATCAGAAGCAGAATCAGTTCCAAACACTCTCTAAGTCAAAAGTAGGTTACCGTTTTTTGACATGCCCAGGCCAATACACATATAAAAATTATTGATTAATGGTATATGCAAGCCTATATGTGTTTTATTATTATTTTTTGGATGAAAACGGCTTACATTAAAATCAAACTATTTGGACAGTAGGTAAAAGGGCAATGTAACTTGAGAGAACCGCCATCTCGCGAACTAGAGTCCGAGTTAATCACCTCAGTAATATAACTCGTTGATCCAAAAGTGGGCACAACTGAGCCAGTGACAGTAATCACGGTTAGATCATCACCCACATCCAAATTCAGAATCATCGTTTTACAACCAGAATCAAAGCAAAAAAACCAACAAGAAAATAAAGAACAATCTGAAACGAAAAGAAAAAAGCAATAAAAGATAAAATGATCGGATCCTCCAATCAGAACAATGCAGCACCAATCGGACCCCTCTTGCCTCTTTCCTGCCCTTGACAAGCTTACCCCTCTAAGCCCGTCTCCCCTCCATTTTTTGTTCCATCCAGAGCCATCTCGACCCCTCCTTGATTTTGAGTTGTCCCTATTTCCCAGATACGCCTGTGTTTCTGCTCTCCAGAAGATTCTTCATTATGTTCCAGAACCACTTCCTTATTAGAGCCACTACCCGAGTCCACCGTATCCTCCTTTTCTCCTTGTGCTCTTCCATCCGAACCCTGATCCTCCCATCTCTGCGAATTCCTGCCCGAAGAACCCTCCCCAACCAACCATTTATTTTTTCCTGTAGGGCTGATCTTCACCCCACCTCCTACCCTTAGTGACGCATCAGACCTTTTTTCCAGAACTAAGCCTTCCTCATACATGCATAAGTGGGCAAAATTTCTCAGAGTGCCCAATGACTCCGCAGACAAAACAAAAATTAGATAACTTCTCATTCTGAAAATCCACCCAATATCCAACTCCCTCTTTTTTCAGAGTTGTGTCCTTTTTCAGAGGAGTTTCCACATTAATACATGCTCAAACACGCACATAAGATGTCCACTATTCCCCATAATTATTTTTATCATAGCTCACAAACCTACCAAGAAAATTGCCCACTTTTCTAGCAGTTCCTAAATTCAGCAGACAGTAGGCAACATTATGTACCCGTACCCAGAACTCCGCTTCATTCAGATGAATCTTATGTGGAATATCAGTAGGTTTTATTTCTTTCACAATCTGTAAATTTCTCCCAAACTGCCAAGGACCCCCATCAATCACACGCTTCATATCAACAGGATGATTAAAGTTAAAAATATACCTTTTCTCCTCGATCTCCTTGATCTCCACGCCTCTTCCTGCTCTCCAAATCGACGTCATCGTCTCTCTGAATGCTGGAAAATTAATCTTCATGTCCGTAATTAGCGCGCTCACCACAGGGAAGACCGGCCGCTCCACTTCACTGGAATCTTCCCCGGCTTCAACATCATCATCACAAACCAGCTCCGCCTCCTTGTCTGCCATGCTCATCTTCCCTGCAACCCCAGCCTCCGATCAAAACCCATCCCCAAAGCCTCCCCGGTCTCGAGACCACTGCAATTTCGATCCCCCGAAGCCCGATTCGCACCACACTAACGCCCTCCTGACTCCGTCCTTCCCTATCGCAGCCGAAATCCCGAAAACACCGAAGTCGCCGAGATCGGACCAAAAAAACCTAACAACACTAAAATTTGAGTGAACTGTCTTATATGACCATGCATACATAATATACATAAATAAAATAACTAATAAGTATGTATTCGGTCAAAATATATTATGAAGAGGATTGAAACGTAGAATCTAAGAGTTAATTACTCATATAGGAGTAAAAGTAATAGAAATTGCACATAATAGGAGTATAGACGGTAATAAAGTTTAGTAGGAGTAAAATATACATGGGTGGACGAAAATAACCCTAAACTATTTATGAGAAGAAATTGGATAAGTGGTGGAGTGGCGGTCTGCACTTATCCCCAATTCGCAGTAAAGAACCCTAAACTACTTTTGGGAATGACAATTCGCAGCGAAGAACTTCTCTCTCATGCCATCTCTTGCCGCCCGCCGTCATATCCCTCCAGTGCCTCCCTCACAGGTGTTATCAACCACTGTCGTTCAGGCCGGACTCACCGTCCGCCGCCGCCGCCACTTTGGTTATCGTAACCCCCTTTTATCATAATTGTCACCACTGCCAATTCCTAGGCCACACCGCACCCCCGAGCACAACCGTCTCCGTCACAACTTCAATGTCATAATTCTGCCATTAAATTAGCAGATTTAGCATTGAAAAATTAATTTCAGATTTTCCATGAACAAGAATTTTGAATTTGGCATAAAGTTGGCAAATTTACTTTGGAATATAAATTCAAAAGTGCCATAAATTTGGCAAAAATATGAACTCAATAACCATAAACTCAAAAAATATTATTTTTAATGGAATA
This sequence comes from Cuscuta epithymum, assembly GCA_945859915.1. Taxonomy (NCBI): domain Eukaryota; kingdom Viridiplantae; phylum Streptophyta; class Magnoliopsida; order Solanales; family Convolvulaceae; genus Cuscuta; species Cuscuta epithymum. Next base: position 792,331 of record CAMAPF010001010.1, read on the forward strand.
ATCACTTTAAACAATCGGAAATCAGAAAAATGAAGTTAATTACAAAAAAATCTAAAGAACATGTTCACAAAAAAGTATTTCTTCCATATATGATTATCAATCGACACACTTCTTCCATAAACTTGGCAAAATCTGAAGTTTTTTACAGTAACTTGGCAGGATCTGAAGTTATCATCCAAAAGTTTAGAAAATCAAATTTTTTAAAACTAAGAACTCAGAAATCGGAAGTGCTAAATAGAAATGTGAAAATTGGAAAAATCAATTCAAATCCAGAAAAACAATGGAATAGGAGTGCAATAAAAAATCATGTCAATACTCAGAAAAAAATAGAAGGAGATGAAGAAGGAACCTCATAGGCGGTGGTGCATGGTGAAGTAAGCGGCGCCAAGAAGTTGATCAATGTTGTGTGTGTAGGCTGATTCGGCAATAGTGAGAAGGGGAGGGGCATGTTCAAGAGAAAAGGGGGGAAATGGGATATCTGGCAGGGGAAGGGAGACAAACGTGGGTGTGAAAAGGGGGATAAGAAAATATATGCGCAGGGAGAAGAGCATAAGGGGATAAGGGATAATAATGGAATGCAAAATTCTAATGTTTTCAATAGGAGTAAATTACTCCTATTTGGAGAAAAAAACATACATACTTCTATTTAAGAATTTCCCACTACTTTTGCTCCTCTATGAGACAATTTCTCTAGAATCTAATTACATAAATTGCAACTTTCACCAAAATTCAAATAATTAAAAAATATATGGAAGTTATTACTGTTATATGGAGTATTTATTAATTAGTCAAGAAAAGTTATATAATTGATTAAAAAGAACAATAAACCAATCACCGAAAATATATGCGGTGACTAAAAAGATCTTCATTTCCATAAATAATAACGAAGTTTTTGAAGTCAAACTGTGTAGAAACTCCAAAATAATATAATTACATTTTTATTCCCTAATTAAATAAGAGTAGTTACAATAGAATATGACAATATATTTTTGGGGGATTTACCTAGATAGGAGTAAATAAGTTCTTAATTGCCAAAATAGGACTAGTATTTAAAAATTCCCTAAATAAGAATTATTATTTGTAATTGGACAGAAATAACCCTCAACTTAGGAAAACATAATACTGGTGCAGAATGTCCGAACGACGTCGGTCGTCCATCGCCGCCGGTCGCCGGCCGCCGGCACCGCCTCAAAACTGACCGTCATGTAGATCTGCCCGCCGCCACTTCATATTTGGCCGTCGCAGCTGCAAATATGTCCGTCGACGCCGAACGCCGTTGTTGACCGCCGCCCCATCAGATCCGGCCACCACCTCAGCAGATCCGACCGCCGCCTCAGCAGATCTGGCCGCCCCCCTGCGGATCCGGCCTCTGCCGCTGAAAACTGACCTCCACCAGTGCAGATCTGTCCATTGTCTACGCCAATGCCAGATTTTTTTTATCAAAATGCCAAACAAAAATCGAGAATGTCATTTTAATGGCATTTTCAAAGCAAAATATGACATTTTTGAAGAGTAATATTGCCAAATTGATGGCATTTTTGAAACAAAATTTGACCTCTTTTGAAACTAAAAGAAATGAGGTCTGCTACAAAATTGAAGAGGAGGAGAAAACCAGAAAATCAAGTAAGAAGAAGATGACAGAAGATGAGGGGCCGGAGAACAACGAGGTACTTCCAATCGACCACGGATTTGGATGCTTGCTCCGCCGCTTCTCACAGCTACTCGACGACGCTCACTGTTGGTCCCCTCTGCTCACCGCTGTTGCTCGCTGCTCTCCGCCGCTGCCTCACTTCAAAGCTCTCTGCTGCTGCTTGACACAGAAGTTTCTTGTCGCAGAAGATGAAGGACCGAAGAAAGGGAGCACCGTAGAAGATGAAGGAGTTGCTGCGCACGTTTTGACACATTGATTTTTTGATCGTGTTTTAACACATTGATTGGAGGGTAAATTTGGAAAACTTGTCCTATTTAAGGAATAAAATTATAGATGCTCCTGTTTTGGAATTTTATCAACAATTTAGTCCTATTTAGGGCTAATCTTCCTATATTTTTAGGATAACATTAACATACTCGTATAGAAGAAAAACAACATATCATACTTTAAAATAAACTACCTACATTATTTATACTAGTATTTTGTGAATTTCCCTAAACAATACTCCGTATTATGGTGTATAATTTCTTCATAAATTCTATTGATCTAATAATATTATACAAATAATGATAATACAATAAAGCTGTAAGATAATTTTTGTCTCGATCCTCTAGATTTATGCTGTACATTGCACGAGTATTTCGTCTAGTGGTATTTTTGATGATCATTATGGATGTTTTCTTTTGGACTGAAATTTGCTGGTCTGGTTTGATCTGGTCTGATCTGGTCTGGTCTGTTTAAGTCTGGTCTGGTCTGGTCTGAACTGGTTTGGTAAACGTTTGGTCTCTTTGTATTTTATAACTGTCCAGGTCTGGTCTGGTCTGGTCTGGTCTGTTTAAGTCTGGTCTGGTCTGGTCTTGTCTGTTTAAGTCTGGTCTGGTCTGATCTGGTCTGAAACTGAAAACAGTACAAAAGAAAACATCCAATATTGGGGATCCGAGAATAATGATCATCAACGCTTCATCTCGTATTTTTGTACATTATACGAGAACAATCTACAGGATCTTCAATACTGATCCTGTAGTATCCTCAACGCTTCACTGATCGTGTAGTATACCCATCAATCACACGCTTCATATCATGTACATTGTACAACGCTTCATCTCGTATTTGGTCTAGTAGTATACTCCGTGTTTTACAAGAGATTAAATACCAAAAAAACATTATTATATACTATCGTACTATACTAAAATCATTGTGTGAAATAGGCCGGTCAATGGGTTATTTCATTGACCAAATAAACATTATTATATACAATACTCCGTAGTGTTCCAGACCTGGACCCGCTAAGTTAATAATGGACCCAGACCCAACCCGTTTACCCGGCGGGTCTGAAAATTTGGACCCGGACCCAACGGGTCTCGAAATTGGGTCGGGTAGACCCGCCAAATATAATAGGCAAACCATTATAAACTTTGTGAAAATAACAAGACTCGTATATGAAATGTAAAGCAAAGGTGTGCAAACTTAAAAGCAAAATATAACTTCACTTTTAGAAAGGCAAGTTTTCTCATAGAAAATTAGTTTTTTTTATCCAATAAGTTATCAGTTCTTGTATAGGTGTATAAATCCACACTTTGTGCCGTTTTGTCTCGCACAGAAAACTATTAGAATAAACTAGAAATTAAGTCACAAAAATGTCTCTTTGACTACTGAGAGTATAAAAGCATATTATATATATATGATAATGATATAATAATATTAATAATAATAAATATTTTGTTTTGCCTACCGAGCCCAATACACACTTTATTAGTATGTATTTATGGCCAAAATGAGTATTAGTTTTAGGACATCTTACTATCTCAATCGCTAACACTTATACAGTAGGTATGTAATAGTGTGTATATTTTTAATTGAAAAATTACAACTAATAACTTTATGTATTATTTACCTTAAAAAAAACTTCATATATTATTATGTATATACGTGTATGTGTATATATTAGTTTGTATTTTTTATTTGAAGTGTTATAACTAATCACTTTATGTCTTTATATATGTATTAGTGTGTGTGTGTATACAAATGAGAAATTTTCAACGGATTCGGATCCGGGTCCGGATAAGCAAAATAAAATATAGACCCATACCCACTAAAACAACCGGGTCCGGGTCGGGTCCGACCCATTGACAGACCTAGTGTGAAACATAAAAAAAGGTGGGGTCTCAAAACCCAATTAATTTTGGAAAAATTGACAAAAATAATCCCACCTTTCGCCGGTCTTCTCATAATAATCCCACCTTTAGGTAATCCCAGAATAATCCCACCTTTGCACCACATCTTCTTTCATTGGACCCTGACCATGTTTTTTACTCTTTTTTTTTAAAATCATATAAATAATCTCACCTTTCACTTTTCTATTATATATTTATAAATGTGAGATTATTTATATAAGATTTTCAAAAAAAGGTAAAATACTTGATCAGGGTCCAATGAAAGAAGATGGGGTGCAAAAGTTGGATTATTTTGGGATTATGTAAAGGTAGGATTATTATAAGAAGACCAGTGAAAGGTGGGATTATTCTTGTCAATTTTTCCATTAATTTTAGGTGACAACTCCGGTACCTTTCTAAAATATGAGGTACCATACCTATCATTTGTTTGATTGGACCACATCACTTTATCATTTTTAATTTAGATTTAAATAATTCAACTACCAAATTCTCATTGGTCCATATGGACAAAGGTATGGTACCTTATGGGTACCGTAGAATCTACCTTAATTTTAAAATCCATCTCGTCAATCGTCATTAAGAAAACCTAGTTCCAACAATCATATCGTCGCTGCATCCATTCGATTGGGTAAATGGTTGAAGGCGGAAAGCCGAGGATGGAAGAAGACGATATCATCGCCAATCCATCTCGATACCGGCCTCGTGACCCTCCAGTCTATTACTGTGATGGAATCTATCCTAAACTTTGTTAGTTAATTAAACACAAGAGGGTTTGATGCATTTTTTAAATCACAAGGGGCTAACGCGCCGAATTTCCAAATCACAGGGGGGTTTGGTGCATTAAACCCTACGTAGTATATAGTGAAGTTTTGTTTGGCTATGGTGACAAAAGTCTCATTGGTGATGAGATAAATTTATATGGAGTACGTAGTATAAAGAATAGAAGTCGACTCATGTGCCCTACTTTGTTTCTACTATGTATGGAATACTTATCAAGGTTATTAAATGAGAAAACTTCAAAACCTGAATTCAAGTTTCACCTGAAATGAAAGAGAGGATATTCTTAATTTAGTTGGATTCCAGCTAGTGTGTTCCCTGTGAGATACCTCGGTGTGCCTCTTGTTCCTCTCGGGGTTACTGTGGCCCAATACTCCCCTTTGATTGAAAAATAGAGAAGTTTACACTCAAATGGATAACAAAGAATATAAGTTATGCATGTAGACTTGAACTGGTTACAGCTGTGATTGAGGGTATCCAATCATACTGGATTCAGATCTTCCCTATCCCAGTTGCTATCATTGAAAAGATTACCTCCCATTGTAGGCAATTCTTATGGGGTGGGCCAAAGTCAAAAGTTGTTTGAGTGGACAATAAAATAGATTTATAGAGGCGGGACACTTTTGCCTCTAAAAGCATGAAAGTAGCCTCTAATGATAATCACAATAGAGTGACTCAAAAACCCTTTAGAGGCAATATCGTATTTTGACACTAATGTTTTTTTTAGATGCAGCTCATTTTTTTCATGAAAGCTTTTAGAGGCAATCAAATTCTATTACGAATAATATATTATTGAAATTGAATTACTTTATATTTGCAGATCAAATGAAGAGGGAGGACTTGGCTTATATGATTGTAAGTCATGGAACTCTGCCATGCTATTAACAAAAACTCTTTGGAATATTCATACTAAAAAGGATACACTTGGGTTCAAAAGGATCCATAGTGTATACCTTAAAGGAGCTCCATATGGGATTGGACACCACCCTATGGTGTATCCCCGTTAATCTACAAATTGATGAAAATAAAAGTCATTATTCACTATATTGGAAAGTCCGAATGCTACCATAACTAAACTTGCATCTTGCAGTCATCTTGGAAAGCTACAGGCTGCAATAGTTTATGATCTTTTGAGGACTAGAGGGCACAACAAACCTTGGATGGAACAAATTTGGAAGGACTATATCCTACCAAAATTTTCATTTATCATTTGGTTGGGGCTTAGAAACAGACTGGCTACATCTGATAACCTTTTCTATATTGTCATGGATAGAACATGTTGCTTTTGTAAGAATCACTTTGAATCTGTTAATAATTTGTTGTTTAATTGTTTGGAGCAGCTTGATTGGAGATAAAAAAAGTGGCTGAAATTCAAGAATGATATATGCTTCAACTCTCCTTAGTACGGTCAAGATGTGCATCAAATTCTATAAAGGTACATGGATGAGAAGTAAGGTGATCTGACTATCTCTATGTTGTGCGCCTGTGCTATTTACTCTATCTGAAAAGCTAGGAATGATCATTATGATTGATTTCTAACACATGAATTTTGGATATTTTTGCGTTTAAGTTATTGGTGGTCCGGCTGAACTTAGGCCTGTCTTACATTCAATTGAAAAGGGGTATGCCACTTATATATCAAATTGCAATTGAACTTAGGCCTGTCTTAGTATTAAATTCAATTGAACTTAGGCCTGTCTTAGTATTAAATTGCAATTGGCAATGAAAATATCAAGTTATCACCTACGGACCACGGAGTGTTGCGGACCGAAGAAGTGGCTGACACCGACCTGGGACAACGTCAGTAGCCTGATGCATCAATTATCGTCAATATGCCTACCAATTACCGCCGGTCATGGGTGCCACCCACCTGCTTGGAACCCCCCAATACATGGGTTGCAGTGCAGTGTTTATTTGAGTGAATAGGTTAAAATTGGGTTATTCACTTATGGGTTGCAAGTAGCTTTAGGCATTGATTAGCCGGAGATGTGCATGCCTTTAAGATTTTTTTTATAAATATTACTAAATTAAATATAAAAAAATATGATTTATTTTAAATTTTTCCAAATATGACATATTTGGTGACTAGTTTTCAGTGTCTCGTCATCTGCAAGTTATTTGTCACTCTAAAATACACTATCGTGAGTCTTGTGATGTTACTCATGCAGAGTGATTAGTTATTTCTTTGTTCAAAAACATAATTAATTCTATTTTCTTTGTTCAAAAACATAATTAAATTCGAATATGTTTTTTCAATTCACTCCAATAACGCGTTTACATATTTCTCCAGCTTTCTATTTTCTTTTTCTGTTTTCCATCCTCTAGTTTCTTGTTTCCATTTTCCAATTCTACTTTCCAAATGCGAAATCATGTTTCCCAAATTCTTCTTATTTTCTATTTCATTTTTCCAAACTAAAAAGTAATTACATACATCGAGGATTTGACACCTGATACAACTTAACTTAAGGTGAAAAATATCAAATAAAAAACAATAAATGTGCATATTACAAAATAAAGCACTTGTAATAAAAAAAACACTTGAAATAACACAAAAGGTGAACATAAATGATAATCCACGTACAAAGTTTAATAAGTGACATTTTTTCAATAAGATTTTACTTTATCTTAAAAATAAACACAAACATTAGTGGTACCATTCGTCGGTGACTAGGAAGAGAAGATATAGGTCTTGTTTGCAACAAGGTCTAACCGCAAGGTTATCGAGACTAGATCTCAGCAATCTGTACATCATTTAGCCAGAGAGTTTGGTGAGCGAATGTGTTAGAGATATTTTATGTTGTGATCAATGTTATAATTATAGGCCTCTTGTTGCAATTAATAATTGGTAGAATAGCCTAAATTAACTATAGTGTGCAAAAGTTGAATATGGGCTTCCTTGATTTAAGGGCTCAATCATTGTGACCTACCCATTCCCAAGACTATAAATATGCCTTTATGGGGATGGAGTAGGAAGGCCTTTTAGTGAAAATTCCAATTGCGCGTAGAAGAGAAATACCCACAGAAGTTTTACGCTAAAGCTTCCAAGCTTCCTTATTATTCTGTAAACTTCTTCTTCATCAATGAAAGGCTTCATTCACCCATTTTGAGCTCCATTTCCATATATTTCTAGTGTAGAAATAGGGACCCAACATAATGGTATGTTGAGCATATGTATGTCGGCACGTATGGCAGGGTTAGGGAACCAAAGACGACAGACCACATTCTTTCACCGTCCCTGGGGTATTTTGGTGTATTCCACATGAGCTTCACGAAGGGGCCGGGTTACGCTTTCCTCTTCATCCCTTCATTATTGAGTATCTTAACAAAGTAGGTCTCCCACCGGCCTTGTCAATGCCGAATAGCTATTCGTTGATCGTCAAGTTTTTGATCTGATGCAGTGAGTTGGGGTTCAGGCTGATGATAAACCTCTTCATGAACATGTATCAGATCGGCTGAGGGAGCCACAAGAACTGTGTCAGCTACGCCAACCTCCAACAAACGGGGGAGAAGGTAATTTTTGGATTTGCCAACATCTATTCATGGCTTGAAAGCCAAGTTTGTGTCAGTGACCCTTGGAGGGATTGTGTTCTTTCCGTCCATCGGCCACTTCAGGATCTTTAACCTTCATTCTCCCATGACGAATGCAACGATCGAGGACCAGGTTGAGCGATTCCTGAGAGGATGGGGTGGGAGGAGCGTGAAAGACTATATCACTGAGTATAAGATGGCAACCCACGGCTTTTTCAAATATTATATTGTGGAGATGTAGATGATGGATTCTACCCGTGGACGGAGTGGTCTTATGAGGAGGCTGATGGCCCGTTTGAGGGGGTTACCGGCCCCCGCGGTTAAAGGGTGTTCTTCATCTTGTGTGTTGCTTTCGTTTATTTGTTTTTAATTTGGCTAACTGTTTGTCTCTTGCAGATTTCAAGATGTATTGTTTTTCGTTTATGGCTCAAGCCGCTAAGAAGGTGCAGGCCGAGCTGGAGGCTGTCAGTGGCGTTGAGGGGTGTACGCAGCCTTCGGCCATGGCGGCCAGACCAGATATGACTCCGCTAAGAACCCTCCTGTTGCAAAAAAGAAGAAGAGGCCGGCTACGGGTGACGGCTAAGAAACTTTAACCGAGGTTGGTTTGCAACCCCCAAAGTTCACCAAGAGGCCGAAGAAGAGCAAGGATTCAACCGTAGTTATTCAGGAGATGGACGAGGCGCATCAGTGCATCACGATCAGAACGTGGTTGTGATTGAAGACCTTACTATTGCGTCATCATATGGTGCTCCTGTGAAGCCTCCTCCTTTGGACATGGAGGTTCCGTCTGCCAGTGTTGGGAGCGGTCGACGAAAGTCCGACAGTCTTGTTGAGGTCGTGGCGCGTTCTCCCGTTAAGGGGGCCTCTTCAATGAAGTATTGAATGCTTATGACTTGGTTTCTCAGGTTGTTCCTAAGGAGGACGGAGCGAACTTCACTCGCCTGAAGGGGGTCCGTCTTTACGACGGAACGATGGACAACATCCTTTCTGTAGGTTCCGAATTTTGTACTTGGTGATATTTTGTCATTGTTTCCTCTCTTCCTAATCATGTGTTTATACCATCGAGGGTGTTTTTATTCTGATAGTGCATAAGAAGAAAAAAGAAGCAGATATCTCCCGATTGAGGGAGCTTGAGAAGAAGGTTATTTCGGCCGAAGTACGGAGCAGCTGCAGATTGAGTTCAACAATAAGCCAAGTATGCTGAGAGTTTTTCGGTAGATGAATGTAGGGAAGATTCCCTAAATGGGACTAAATAGCATCATAAATTCCAAAATGGGACCAAACCGGAAGTGAATTTTCGGTAGGACCAAATAATATCTGAATGGACAATTATAGCCTCAACTATTACGCGCCTTTGCACGATTTCACGTAACCCCATATACGCGCCTCTCTCCTCCACCTCGAGCAGTTACTTCGAGTCTCTCCAACTTTCGAAGCCATACTCCCAACTTCCGCAGAAACTGTACTCGAAGAAGAAGAGCTATTGCGATTGAGAATAGAGACGTAAGGCCGACGGCTAAAGCACCATTACTGTCGTCAACAATGGAAGAAACGAACTCGACAACTACAGAACAAAGAAAGGCCATGGCCACGAAACTGGTGTGTATTTCTCGTTTGCTTTTTACGAAAAAATTAGGTTGAAATGTGCGATGAAAGGTGTAATAATGGAAGTTTTAAGCCTAATTTTTGGATACTTCAATGCATTTTATTTGCATGTTCATTATTGTGCACAGAAGAAGTGCTATAGAGTTTTTATTTATTTATTGAGATCAAGTGCGATACTATTTATTAACTTCGATGTGTATTATTTTACTTATCAAACATATGTAATAATGATTAAATTCCTTTATAGTATGTACGAGTGAAGACAGTTCAAATATTTCCAAATTTCATTAGTTGTTCGTAGATTTATTTCCATAATGCTCTGTTTATTGATGATTTCTTAGTGTTGTTTAGAAATCAATCAATGTACTGTCATTTAATTCACTTGCAATGCTGAATGTACAACATATTGTTGTTAATATTACTTAATTGTTGAAATCTAATGTTTGTAGGCAATAAGAAGATCCTGTCAAAAGGATATTTTGGCAAAGATGAACAAATTAAGGGTAAATTGTTATTGTAATCTCTCAGAAGTGGTTAAGGCAATTAAAATGTACTTGAATGCAGAAGAAATTGCTGAATTTAGGGGGACTGTGTTTGGATGGATATTGGATATGGATTCCATATCTTGGATAAGTGGACAATTGTTGTTGGGGCTCATAGGAAACCATGTTGAAGAAGTGAATAATATGGTAGAGACTGAGAAAATCACTTTCAACACTAGAATGATTATCAAAACTATTATTGTGGATGAAAGAAGGTGTGGATGAAAGAACATTATCAAAACTATTTTCAGGAACACAAGAATGGACTTCAGGATGCAAGTATTGATCTAAAGAATGGACAACATTGAAACCAGTATTTGCATTGAACGTATCAACACTAGAACAAGATGCAGGTGTGACCAAATTATTTGGAGTACAAACTGGTAAAACAGGTGCATAAACAGGCGGTTTCTCTTTGTCAAATTGTAGACACAAAGGATATTTTGCAAAATCTGATTGAAGGATCTTAAGATCAATATAAAAGCGCAAACTAGCATTGTCATTGACAAGAACAGGTGGGGGGCAGGACTCAACAAGGTATGATATGGTAAAACGTGGATTCGATTGGATTTGAGTGACATTGTCATTAAGGATGTCTAACAGTGATGAGTATGTGGAACAATATGGGACATGGATACCTAATGTAGACTTGTTCATGAAGACAAAATCAGGCCCCCATACACCATCCAACTTGACCATTATGAGCAAAACACGATCCATTGCAGCAGTTGCCATGAAAAATCAATATGCCAAAACTGTAAAAGGAAGTGATGAATCTTAGAACATGGATCCATCGCAGAACAATTTGAAATTATATAAACAAACTGTTAATCAAGGAAACTGAATATGCAAAAATAAGCGAAAGTCAAAAATAGAAGAGAATACCTGGTAAAAAGCTAAATCCGAACAGATAATCGCGAACAAGTGCGATTCAAACGATTTTCAAGCTAAGGATGGGCGAAATTGAAACTCTGAGGTTCGAAATCATTGTCAGCATCGATTTGGTATATTCTGCAGCTCCGTCTAAGCGTTTAGGCCAGACCATGATCTTCGAAGATTCATCATAGTAGAAGACGATGACTATGCTTGGGATTACGTTAAGTTCGGTAAACAGAATAGATACGCTGGGAAGAGGAGGGTTATTTTAGGAATGAAAAAGTCTAAACTTACTAAATAGGACCACCGAAGTCCCATTTTGGGAAATAAAGTCAAAAACTCCTATTTTGGAATTAGGAAGTCTATTTAGTCCCATTTAGGGTAAATTCTCATGAATGTAAGCCGTAAGCCGTAAAGGAACTTACACGTAACGAAAATCACGCTCCCGCTGCCTTAACCAGAGTTGGGAATATATTAACGACATCGTATTCATAACTGTTGGCAAAAAACTTGAATCAATACTAAATAAAAATGTTTAGGTGATTCCCAAAGCTTTAGTCGTTGTTATCAATTGTTTTAAATCCAACCTATCTAAAGTCATTGTTCTCATAACAAATATAAATCAAAATCCCTGCACTTTACTCTTTTCATATTTTAAGTTTCTAGTTTTGGATTTCAATTAAACAACGTTTCCCTGTGAATTCGACCAAGTATTTTAGCGGAATTTATTACTATATCGGCATGGTCGCAGCTTCTGTTATAGCTATCACTACATTGTTAAACTAGTTGATCTTATATCTCTCTCAATCCTTTTTTTTTGAAAAGGTCAAGAAATAATGATAAAAAAAGTGATGATATGTAAGCGCCCAAGGGATGATGATAAATGTACTTACCATATCTAATAAGTTGAGAAGTTTTTAATTGTGTTACTCTGGTTTGTAACCTACTTTCTATAAATGTAAAGAGGTATTATGATATTAGCATAGTTGGATCTTACCTACATAAAAGTATTCAAAACCCATTTGGAAAAGTCGTAAATACAATATTAATTTTATACCACATTACGTAACATGCCATAAAAATACCAACGTGACGCCACAAGTTGGCTATAAATACAATCTTTAACATCTATGATGTATATCACAGTTGATTTTATAATTTTATCAAGCCAAATACATTATAACAGTTTTAAAAATGTCTAGCAATGCTTCCAATAAGAGGCTCAATAGGGGTCGTCAAAAGATTCCTCTAAAAAAGATCGAAAATGAAGTTTATCGTCAAGTGACGTTCTCTAAACGCCGATCAGGTTTAATAAAAAAGGCTAGTGAAATGTGTACCCTCACTGGTGCTGAGATTGCTCTGGTGATATTTTCACCCTCAAATAAAGTTTATACTTTTGGGAACCCATGTTTGCACGTTGTCCTCGATAAATACTTTGGTGAAAGGCATACACCACAAGCCAGAGTTGTTGATGAGATTCTCCGTGCCCATCATGGAGCTAGAATAAGCAAAAAAACTCCCCAGATAGGTGAACTTGAGTCTCTAATTCATGATCAAAGGAAAGAAAGTCAAGCTTGGTGTGAAGCTGAAAAATGTAGATCTCTTATTTCTAATTTACAATTGTGTGAATTAGAGCATCTGAAATTTCGCTTGGAAGCCCTCCGCATTCAAAACAATCAAACACTAAAGCAAGCATCAATGACTCATATCGTGGAAACTCCTATTGATAGAGGTGGCATGCTTGGCCCTTTCTCATATTTTGGGATCAATAATGTTGGTTCTGGGTCCAGTGGAACAAGTTAATCCATACTATAGTAAACCAAGTCTGGCATTTCTACATTTATAAAACATGCATTTATAAGAGCAATGATTTTTATTTTATGTTTATCCTTTAATCATGTCATTTCCCCATACTAAGTGTCAACATTCCGTTTTTAAGTTTTCTATATTGTGTGTAATTGTGCGGGAAAAAAATATTATGTGTAATTGTCATGAGTAAAATTGTCTTTATTATTTCTCTTCACTAATTAATTTTTTCATTTGAAAGTGTTTACTGATTGGTCTTAGCTTGTAAGTATATAAGTGTCGATTTTAGTGATAAATAAAGGGTTGATCCACAGACCACAACAAAATGTTGCTTTATAAAGTTTGGGTATTGAGAATTAAAGTAAAGAATGGATGGGAGGTGAAGAGTTGTCTATTCTTTATTTAAGAAAAATGAATTTATTGAATATATAAAATAGAAGACCTTGCCTTAAGTACATAAGGGAAAACTTGTAGCATTAAATTTGAAAATGTTTACAAGTCGGACCGGGTGAGGGTTACAATCATCACTTAAGTGCTTGGTTGCATTATTAATAGACCTATCAATCAGCTTAAGTTCAAGTTTGACATCTTATATGAGTTTCCTTATTCTTGCGATAGTGTAAATATGCTTCCAGTAGAGATTTCCTTGAAATTTTAGTTTTGGCAACTTTGGAACCATCAAGTTCAGTCCCGGACATGACAACTTGGGCAGAACTTGCAAAGATGTTATGGTTTTTGACCTTTTTCAAGTCTAGTACCAAGGTAAACATAATAGTCTATTCTGTTGAGAACAGACTGGCAGCTGAGGTCTTCTGGTAAGTGTTCTGTCGGGATAACCTCACAGAGGAGTAAAGGCACTTGGCCTTCTGTTAACTCACAAGAGGTGTTCTGCTGAGCACAAATACCACTTCTTTGGAGTTAATCAGTTTGCAAGTAATAAAAGCAGTAAGTAAATGACACCAGGGATTTTTATAGTGGTTCAAGGAACAACTCGTTCCTCTAATCCACTGTTCCACTAAGCTTGTAAAGCAACGGTTACAACGCCTTAGTCCCTAGAACTTAAGAAGCTCTCCACGTCTTCTTCAAGTCTAGATGTCTCCTGGGATGCACTTCCTTGCTTCCTTTAAGACTGGTCTTGTTTCACTGAGTCTCCTTGATGTATCTCCACTTCACTACTCGAGCTATTTTAAGACGTCCTTCTTTGCAGAAGATGTTCTGTTGAAAACATAGTTTTCTCCAACTTGCTTCGTCACAATAGATTTGTAATGAGGCGCTTGAAGAGTTGAAGAACAATAGGAACTTTGCCCTTGCTGGTGATAAAGAATATATGAACTTATGATCTTTCCGACGTAGGCCTTTCTTGTTGATGGAGTAGGAGTGTTGAATCTCAAGAAGGCTTTTTGTAATTAGAGCACAAGTTGTGGCAAAAGTTACTTGGTTGTTCTTCGAATAGTATCTTTTATACTGAGGTTGTCTTCCCGTTGGAGGAGGAGACAACTACATTAAATGCGCGTACAGTTTGAGTTGACCGGCTGGGCCCGCAAGTTTGGCGGCTTGCTATTTTGGGATAGGCTTTCCAGGAATCTCGGTCAATCATCAGCTTTTACTCTTCGGGGGTATGGAGCTTATTAAATGAGCATTAAATGCAGTCCTGTAGCATTTCCGTTGAGTATGAGCTAGCCGTTGAGGGAATCTTCCGTTGAAGTACTCGGTTGTTCTAGTTGTCAAAACTTCTAAGTGTCTGATCTTCTGTTGGTTTTCAGAGGGTTTGAACACAGAGGGTCTCGAGCTCTTCTGACTATAGAAAGTCCAACAGAATACCATAGGTACTTCTGTCAAGTAACCAGCCAACAGAGGGCCAAGAGATCTTCTGTCCGGAATACCATAAGCACTTCTGAGAGGCAAACAGCTAACAGAGGACCTGAGGGTCTTCTGTCTGTCGATTATACTAAATTGCTTACACTTTGAAAAAAAATTCTAATACATCAATTTCAATGGGGTACTCTAATGTTCTCATTAATCTAGCATCATCAAAATCTAAATACATTTATTCCTTACAGTAACAACAACAATAATAATAATAATAACAACAACAACTATAATAATAATAACAACAACAACTACTATTATTATATCCGTACCATGCATGATTGCATATCACGTTTGGTACCAGGCCTTGACTTTTAATACAATCATGTATATATATATTTTAAGAATATATAATCATAATAATATCAGCCCATAAAATCATGGGTCCAATAATCCATACACCATACACCAATACTATCCGATCCACTTGGAAGACTTTCCTTAATTAAGTTGACACTTTAATTTATCTCACATCCGTATGGGACAAGTAATAACCTTTCATGTTGAAAATATTCCATCAGAAACGTTTACTACTACCTGCAACACACTGTCCCATATGTTATGCCTATGAAAAAACATAACACACAAATGTCAACATAATTCAATTGTGTGATTGGTTATATTATGAATTTGTTAAAGTGGAGGTGATTGTGTGTCACTTAATTAATATGACTTTAATATGGAATGTAATGGGTGGAGTACATGTGCACAAATTTAGAAGTTCAATTTCATTTTATTCTTCCAAAAATACGAATAATAAACTCCAATTAAGACTCATTTTACATTTCAATCTTCCCTTTCATTTAATTTAAAGTCTATTTTTTCAACAATCATCCATCCTCTCTTCTCTTCCACTCAAACTCCATTTTGTGGTGTTGTCGGACACTAAATCATCAAGCTACAATATAAAAACACCAAATTACAATCATGCACACAAAAATCCCGCCCAAAATCTCATATACATGAAAGTAGATAAAGTATTTCAGGATGCAATTAAATCGTGAATTCTGAAAGTGATCTGAATTTTTTGATATTTAGACCACTTTTTATGTTACATTTCTTAGCCACTCTATATTTTAGAGTGTCGGGGCAGGATTGGGTGGAGAAGATCGAGGGCAGGATTGGGTGAACTTGATGGAAATATGACGTGCCACATTTTTTTGAACTAATCCAGTAAGCAAACCACCTAAGTCGGTGGGGCAAATGTTGGGGAACATTTGCAAGATTTTTATTAAAACGCGGAAAATACAAGAGAAAGAGGGGGACTGGACCAATTTGATAGTTTCACATCGTACGTTACCAATTAAGGATCAATATTTATTCATTTTTATATCTTTTGGGTCCTTTAAACTTGTAAATAAAAATATGTATGTACTCTTTCTATTGATATCAATTTGGATAAAACATGAGAATATCATAGAAATATCAGTCAGTATCGATTTTTTAATCGAAGATTTCATTACAAAATATGCAAATTAAATGACTTAAAATACATGACAACCAAAAGAACTCATATGTTAGAATAAATTTGAAATACTTTTACAATTTCTCGAACTATTGAATAAATTTATCCCTGTACAATAATACATTTCATAAATATACATTCACACAAACACACGCATATATACCCACAGTGGCGGATCTTGCAAGAAACAATTGGGTGTTCAAATAATTTTATAATTACAATTTTGAATTGAATGATATTATTGTTTGACCCAACAATTTAAAGAATACTATTTCGTTCAACAACAAAATAAATAGAAAATATTTTTAAAAGTAAGAAGTAACATATAAAAACACAACATATGAATTATTTCTTCACATACATGTATTTTAACATTTTGTGTTCAAAGTTTTGAGTGTTCATGTGAACACCCTTGAATATGGCGGCTCCGTCACTATATAAACACATATAAAATAGCGGGGTCGTAAAATATAGGAAAAATTGATAGTAATAATCCCAACTATTGGCGGTTCGCTCATAATAATCTCAACTATCGATTATTTCATAATAGTCCCAGCTTTAGGAACTTTCCGCCAATAATGGTCCCTATAAATAAATTCTTGTAGTTTCTAAAATGGATGAGAAGAAATATAGCAAGTAATCCCTGTACGTAAATAATCCTAACTTTTAATTTTTACACTTAATTTCTATTTAAAATCCACTTGTTATAGGAGGTAATATCTCGTCATGGACCATTATTGGAGGACGGTCCATTTAGTTGGGATTATACAAAAATAATCAATGGTTGGGATTATTGTAAGCGGACCGGCAATAGTTCGGATTATTATATTCAATTTTTCCTAAAATATAATAGCCAAAATAATATATCAATTGCCTTTAGTTTAAATGTTGCTTCTTGATTACATAATTCGAGTAGAGTTTCTAGAGTTTATTTTTTCGTGCATTCTAATCAATCAAAAAAATCAACCAACCAAATTTCGAAATGTTATTGCATTCTAAAAAGAAGTATAAACATTGATTAGAGTTGTATTAACTCAATATCGTACTAGAGTAGACCGTGCACATTTAATCACCACCATATCACTATAATGATATTCTGACATCTACATTTCAATTTTCGAAGTAGTTGATCTAATATATTAGTCAATCTATGTAGTTCTATTTTTAAAATGTCTAGCGCAATGCTAATAATGGAGATGATATTAAGTGACGTTTAAATGTACTTACCCTATAAGTTGACAGGGTTTTATAAATGTTCTCCGATTCATGACACATTTTCTATAAACGTAAACAAATAATTAGCATAGTTGGACCATACCTACACAAAATTATTCAAAACCCAATTGGCAAAGTCGCAAAGTGGATTTATATTGTACGGAATATTAATTAAATACCTTACATAACATGCCATAAACAAATGGGAAAAGGTGCAAATAGGCCCATGTACTAACAAAAAAGGTCAAATAAGCCCTTATTTAGGAGGCTCTGTCCGGTTGTCGCCATTTGGGGTGGTTCCCGGTGGAATTTTTTGATGAAATTTTTGGAGCATCTTATTCATCAAGTGAAGTTTACTCATACCAAATTTCAACTAAAACTTCAATCGGGAAGGCATTCAAATGAATTATTGAAAATAACTGCG
The DNA here is from genome assembly GCA_945859915.1 of Cuscuta epithymum. NCBI lineage: Eukaryota > Viridiplantae > Streptophyta > Magnoliopsida > Solanales > Convolvulaceae > Cuscuta > Cuscuta epithymum. Next base: position 810,263 of record CAMAPF010001010.1, read on the forward strand.
CAGATATTTTCAAGAATTCATTTGAATGCCTTCCCGATTGAAGTTTTAGCTGAAATTTGGTATGAGTAAACTAGACTTGATGAATAAGATGATCAAAAAATTTCATCAAAAAATTCCACCGGGAACCACCCCAAATGATGACGGCCGGACAGAGCCTTCTAAACAAATACCAAAGTGGCATCACAAGTTCGCTATAAATATAACCTATAACTTATAATGTATGTCATACTTGACCACAAATTTTTTAAACCAAATACATCATTTAGTTTTATCATGTCTAGCAACACCGCGACTAAGAGGCTCAATCGAGGTCGCCAAAGGATACCCCTCACAAAGGTCGAAAATGAAACCCATCGTAAAGTTATGTTTTCTAAACGTCGTTCAGGTCTTTTTAAAAAGGCCAGTGAGTTGTGTGCTTTGACGGGGGCAGATATCGCTATGGTGATATTTTCACCTGCAAATAAAGCTTATAGTTTTGGGAACCCAAACCTAGATGTTGTTCTCAATAGATACTTTGATGAAACTGATACATCACAAGAAAATGTCGCTAATGAGATTCTTCGTGCACATCATGAAGCCAATATGAGCACACTAACTCCCCTCATTAGTGACATGGAGTTTCAAATTGAGGATCAAACGAAAGCAAGTCAAGCTTTTTCTGATGCTGAAATATGTAGACCTCCTATTTCTGATTTACATCTGGATCAGTTGATGGACATGAAATACCGCATGGAAGAACTTCGCTTTCAAACTTATGAAAAGTTAAAGGAAGCATCAATGTCTGATATGGTGACAACTCCTATGGGCATAGGTGGTGTGTTTGGCCCTTTCTCATGTTCCGGCATCAATAATGATGGTGCGGGACCAAGTGGAACAAATTAGATTATAATTTACTTTTACAATGTTGGGCTTTTCAACATCTATAAAACTTGCTTGAATAAGTGCAATCAGTTTTAATTTCGGTGTTTGAATCATGTCTTGTCCCAATAGTTGTTATCAATATTCGCTTTTCAAGTTCTCATATTATGCGTAATTGTTATTGGGAAAAATATCTCTATTGGTTTTGCTTCACTAATTAACGTTTGCATTTGGAAAGGTTTATATGCACATTATTTATGACCATCATTAATAAAAACTAAGATAATTGTGATGAAAAAGAGATGTGAAATTATAGGCTACGATTTTTAATCAAATGACCCCATGTAAGAGCCATTTATGTACAATAAACTTTGAACACTTTAGTAAATGAATTTGGATACTTGCTCCTTTTACTTATCATAAGTTTCACTTCAACAAGATTTGCATGGCAGCACATAGATACACGATGTATAGAGTAATGAAATTGAATGGCCATAAACATATAAATTGATAGAATATCTAAATTAATATGCATATATAGTTCTAGAAAATTGTTAAAAGAGAAAAGTGTTTGCGTATGTGTATTTGACAATAGATTGTGTGTGTCTATTCTTAAGTGGTATGTGTGTGTGTGTTTATTTCATGAAACTGACATGGTGAACAGAAACGTTTCCTACTACATGCAACACACCGTCCCATATGTTATGCCTGTGAAACAAATAACACACAAATGTTAACATAATTCAATTGTGTGATTGGTTATATTTTGAATTGGTTAAAGTAAAGGTGATTATGTGTCCCTTAATATGACTTTAATATGAAATGTAATGGGTGGAGTACATGTGCACAAATTTAGAAGTTCAATTTCATTTGATTCTTCCAAAAATATGAATAATAAACTCCCATTAAAAAGACTCATTTTACATTTCAATCATCCCTTTCATTTTATTTAAAATATTTTTTCAACAATCATCCATCCTCTCTTCTCTTCCACTCAAACTCCATTTTGTGGTGTTGTCGGACACTAAATCATCAAGCTACAATATAAAAACACCAAATTACAATCATGCACACAAAAATCCCGCCCAAAATCTCATATACATGAAAGTAGATAAAGTATTTCAGGATGCAATTAAATCATGAATTCTGAAAGTGATCTGAATTTTTTGATATTTAGACCACTTTTTTATGTTACATTTCTTAGCCACTCTATATTTTAGAGTGTCGGGGCAGGATTGAGTGGAGAAGATCGAGGGCAGGATTGGGTGAACTTGATGGAAATATGTTGCGCCCTATTTTTTTGAACTAATCCAGTAGGCAAACCACCTAAGTCGGTGGGGAAAACGCTGGGGAACATTTGCAAGATTTTTATTAAAACACGGAAAATACAAGAGAAAGAGGGGGACTGGAGCAAAACATATTTTGTTTTCTTTTAGTTTCACATCGTACGTTACCAATTAAGGATCAATGTTATTTATTCATTTTTATATCTTTTGGGTCCATTAAACTTGTAAATGAAAATATCTATGTACTCTTTCTATTGATATCAATTTGGATGAAGCATGAGAATATCGTAGAAATATCAGTTAGTATCGAATTTTTAATTTTATCCGAGATTAAATTATAAAATATGCATGTGACTAAAAATACATGACAACTAAAGAACTCATATGTATAAGTTATAAGATAAAATTAGCAATTGTTAGGATAAATTTGAAATAATTTAACAATTTCTCGAACTATTGGTTAAATGTATCCTTGTACAATACATTTCATAAATATATATTCACACAAACACACACATATATACACAGATTGGCAGATCTAGCAAGAAACAATTGGGTGTTCAAATAATTTTATAATTACAAATTTGAATTGAATAATATTATTGTTTGACCCAACAATTTAAAGAATACTATTTGGTTCAACAACAAAATAAATAGCCAATATTGTTAAAAGTAAGAAGTAACATATAAAAACACGACATATGAATTATTTCTTCAATTAAATACATGTATTTTAACATTTTGTGTTCAAAGTTTTGAGTGTTCATGTGAACATCCTTGAATATGGTGGCTCTGTCACTATATATACACATATAAAATAGGGGGGTCGTAAAATATCATAGCCAAAATGATATATCAATTGCCTTTAGTTTAAATGTTGCTTCTGGATTACATAATTTGAGGAGAGTTTCTAAAGTTTATTTTTTCGTGCGTTCTAATCAATCAAAAAAACCAACCAACCAAATATTCGAAATGTGGTTGCCTTCTAAAAAGAGTTATAAACATTAGAGTTGTATTAACTCAATACCGTACTAGAATTGATCGTGCATATTTATTCACGACCATATCGCTATAATGATATTAAGACATCTACATTTCAATTTTCAAAGTAGTTGATCTAATATATTAGTCAATCTATGTAGTTCTATTTTTAAAATGTCTAGCAACAATGCTAATAATGGAGATGATATTAAGTGACGTCGTTTAAATGTACTTACCATATAAGTTGACAAGGTTTTATTAATGGTCTCCGATTCATGACACATTTTCTATAAATGTAAGCAAATAATTAGCATAGTTGGACCATACCTACACAAAATTATTCAAAACCCAATTGGCAAAGTCGCAAAGTGGATTTATATTGTACGGAATATTAATTGAATACCTAACATAACATGCCATAAACAAATACCAAAGTGGCATCACAAAGTTATGTTTTCTAAACGTCGTTCAGGTCTGTTTTAAAAGGCCAGTGAGTTGTGTGCTTTGACCAGGGCAGATATCGCTATGGTGATATTTTCATCTGCAAATAAAGCTTATAGTTTTGGGAACCCAAATCTAGATGTTGTTCTCAATAGATACTTTGGTGAAACTGATACATCACAAGAAAACGTCGCTAATGAGATTCTTCGTGCACATCATGAAGCCAATATGAGAACACAGACTCCCCTCATTAGTGGCATGGAGTCTCAAATTGAGGATCAAACGAAAGCAAGTCAAGCTTTTTCTGATGCTGAAATATGTAGACCTCCTATTTCTGAAGGACTTGAAATACCGCATGGAAGAACTTCGCTTTCGAACTTTTGAGAAATTAAAGGAAGCATCAATGTCGGATATGGTGATAACTCCTATGGACATAGGTGACGTGTTTGGCCCTTTCTCATGTTCCGGCATCAATAATGATGGTGCGGGACCAAGTGGAACAAGTTGGATCATAATTTACTTCAACAATGTTGGGCTTTTCAACTTTTTTAAATTTTCTTGAATAAGTGCAATTATTTTTAATTTCGGTTTTTGAATCATATCTTGTGCCAATAGTTGTCATCAATATTCGCTTTTCAAGTTTCCGATATTATGCGTAATTGTTATTGAGAAAAATATTTGTATTGGTTATGCTTCAGTAATTAACGTTTGCATTTGGAAGGGTTTATATGCACGTTATTTATGACCATCATTAATAAAACTAAGATAATTGTGATGAAAAAGAGATGTGAAGTTATAGGCTACGATTTTTCATGGAATGGCCTCATGTAAGAGCCATTTATGTACAATAAACTTTGAACACTTTATTAAATGAATTTGGATACTTGTTCCTTTTACATATCATAGGTTTCACTTCAACAAGATTTGCATGGCAGCACATAGATACATGATGTATAAAGTAATGGAATCTGATGTGAGTTTTCTCGCACTTAAAAAGATTGTAGTAAAGTGATGAAAGTACGAGTATCGTCTCCAAAGGGACGGGCAAAAGGGAAATAAGAATTAACTAAATTCAATGATAAAATGAAAATAAAATAAAAGCAATGGTGCGAGATTGATTGATTGGAAAATTATATTAAATTGCAAGAAAACGAATAAAATGAATTCGGTTTCTTTTTATTTAACGACGAAGGGAACATGGATTGATTCCTGGGTAACCAGATTTCTGGCATATCAAGCTTAATTACATAAAATTAATTTAATTAAGCCTAGCTAATGATTACTTAGTTCTTACCACTCTAGCGGCGTAGAGTACAATAATTTAGGGTACTCTCATGCGACACAATCCTAAATTATTGCCAAGACGAGCGAGCTTACGGACCCGTATTTGCTACTATCTCTTAGCGAGCGATTAGGTGTGTGTGAAGGTGTCTTAGAATAAACTAGATCTCTCTTAATTTATTCTACAACCAATTGTAGAATAAATTTATTCTACAAGCAATTTATTCTAGCCGTGGTTCTAGGTTACAAGAGATATCAATTAAATTATTCAAACACAAATTAAATGACATCCATGCAATTAATCCATCAAGAATCTAGCCATACATCAAGATTAACCCTTCATCGATCCCAAATCCCTAATTATACTACTCACAACTCATAATTGAAAAATCAACAGAATTGGGATGAATAGAATTAATTGTCATTAATTAGAAAGTAGTAACTTACAAATAATCACAGGGTCTTGAAGAACAATGCGTAAGAACATTGTAAAACTCGTCCCTAGGCCTCTCTATAAAGTTTGTAACCCCAAAATAGGAGTATGGAGACCTTATTTATATTGGGACTTTCGGGGTTAGGCACGGCGCCAGGCACCACCGTGCCTGCGACCGTGCCTGCGGAGTAAATCGCATAATTTGCTTCCAGACACGGCGTGCCTCCGTGCCAGGCACGACCGTGCCTGGGTTCCAGTAGCTAGGCGTCGCTCTCTTCTACAGGAACGGTGTGCCTGAAGCTAGGCACGATCGTGCCTGGCTCTGTTTCTTCGCCGGCTTCACTTCTGGGCACGCACGGCGTGCCTAATGCCGGGCATGACCGTGTGTGGCCCTTTCTTCATCGTTTTTCATCTTTTCTTCTTCCAAATGCTCCTGAATGCTCCCATGATCGATCCAAAGGTCTTTTCATCATCAAATCTTCATCGTGAACCTCCCGGAGACCTCCAAAACACTCAAATCGCTCTCGAATGTTCTTCAACTCTTCTTGATTGCTTCTCAAATGCCGGTGCCAGACTCTAATTTCTTGATTTTGACTCCAAACAACACAAAACTCGAACCAATGCCCAGTAAACCTAACTTGAACTAAAATTGAGACTTGTGACACATTAAAGCTAGGAAAACCATCAAAAACCGATCCCAACACGCATCAGATGTGTGTTCAAATACGAACTTATTAGATTCCTCCACACTTATGCAGTTGCTTGTCCTCAAGCAAACTAAACAATGAGACTTACGATAATCACCACATGGAATCAAAACAATTAGCATGCACACGTAGTTAAAAGGTTATTCACATAACAGACAAACTAAATCAAGAAAATTCGTCTCTAAACTACATCTTTGTACTCTAGCTAAAATAATTGGCAAAAATATTCACAGCATCCTCAAAGTACTAACAACATACACTAATAAACTAGCTACCGATCAAAAGGACTTGTGAAGACAGTGGTGAATGGTGAATGGATAAACAATAAAATTCCCTTTATTGAGAGTTCGGAACATCCTAACAAAGACTTAATGCATTCAGGAATTTCAGGGCTATTTTTAAGATCAAGGAGCTCAGTAGGCCACAATTCATGAACAATCATTTAAACCTATGCAAAGAGTAGACAGGTGTACAACTAAGTGTAACACCCCCAAATTTCCCACCCAAAAACAATTTTAAAAATAACTTTATTTATAAATTTTATTTGAAAACATCATAGTGTTACAACGGAAATCTCAAAGGGAAAAGGGGCGTTACCGCCACACTCGGTTCTCCCTTAACCGAGTGCACAGGCTAAGAAAATCTTAAACTTCAGAAACCATTTTATTTAGAACTTGAAAATGAAACTAAAATGATTACTACAAGTACATTTTCTAGCGGAATCTCTCTCGAAATCAACAACTTCATCAAATCATCACTTGCATAAAACCAATTACAAAAAGAAAACAAAAGTTAGCCGGAAATGCTAAGTAAGTTTTACCCAACCCCATAAAATAATATAATTTGATACATATATAATTTTGTAAAACAATTTGGAGAAAAGTATTTTCAAAACACCTTATATTAATCACAAACAAAACAATATTTATACAAAATTCTCATCACATAATTCATACACCATAATAACGCCAAAAATACCAAAACATACATAAAATACTAAAAATTCTCTTCTCTTTGGAGTTTCTAAAAAATAACTTTTCACTAACTTCCTAGTAATTTGATACATATATAATTTTGTAAAACAATTTGGAGAAAAGTATTTTCAAAACACCTTATATTAATCACAAACAAAACAATATTTATACAAAATTCTCATCACATAATTCATACACCATAATAACGCCAAAAATACCAAAACATACATAAAACACTAAAAATTCTCTTCTCTTTGGAGTTTCTAAAAAATAACTTTTCACTGACTTCCTAGTAATTTACAAGGGCAGTGCTCAACACTTTGGTTGAGCCCGGTGGTTTGTTGTTATGTACAGCCACCCCGAGACTTTTGCCGGTACCACAACCGTTCAATGGAAACTGAACTTCTACCTTAAGTGTGCACACCCCCTAAGAGGATTCCAAGCCTCACCATACCTCACCAAAAAGAGATTACCCTATACAAGTGACTAGGTTACTACCTTTGTTCTAAAAATCGTTCTAGGCGTCTGACTAGTCCCCACCTAGGCGCTAGGCGGTGGTCGGGCGCCCCGATTTTCATATAGGCGCTCCGACTAATTGGTTTGTCATCCAGGTGAATTAGTCGGCCGCCTATAGCACCTAGTTGCCCACCCAGAGCGCCTAATCGGCCGCCTAGGCCGACTAGATTCGCCGAACATTACCTTTCTTTTCAATTTTTATTTTCTAAGCGATATAAGTACTTTAACTCTACATGGATATAAAATAATGAAGTTGTAAATTAAGATAAAGACTATACATGTTTGTATATATACCTAAATTTTATTATGATTTACATTTATAACATAATGAAGTTAACTTTTTAGTTATCATATACTACGTATGATTAAATGTAATAATTCTATCATTCATGTTTATTAATGTTTGTGTATATGTGTATTTTATTCACACAAGAATACAATATTACTTATCATATTTATGCAAAAATATAAATAAAAATGCAATTTCTATGTTCCGACTAGTCCCCGACAAGGCGCCCGCCTAGCCGCCTAGGCGCTAGGCGCTGGGCTAGCGCCCGACTAGCGCCTAGTGCCTTTTAGTACATTGGTTACTGCTACGTACTACCAAAATAAAAAGGGTCTTTTGCCCATCATAGTAACCCGGAATGGTTACCAGTCCAATAAAAGTACCCGGAATGGTTACCAGTCCAATAAAATTACCCGGAATGGTTATCGGTCCAATAAAATTACCCGGAATGGTTACCGGTCCTCCCCCAAGTAGTAGCAGCCCTATCCACCCTCCATATTTTTCAGGACGTGGAAAACCGACACCACGGATTTCTCCCGCGATGTTACACATTATGAAAGGTTCATTTTATCTTGATTAATTTCCAACAATGCTATATCTATTTTTCATAGATATAGTTTTAGAATAAGGATTATTATCCTTTGATTGTAAATCACAATCTCACCAAGTTGTTGAAAAAAATATCTTGACCTCTAATAGCTTTCAAAATCTTATATTATATGTAGATATAATTCGCAAATAGGATTTTTATCCTTTAACTTTAAACTCAAAATTTCCCAAAGTTGCTCAAAATGTAAAGTAGTTCATATTACCTCCCCAGTCCTAAGTAAACATTTCCACCATATCTTTCAAAAATACACTATGATCCCCATATACTTTCTCGAAATCCAATGTAATCACAATGACATCAAATATTAACCAGTAGAAAATCTCCCAAAAGTGTGGGGAGGAAGAAGTGGGATATGTAGTTGCCCGGTAAGGATGATCATATGGAGGAATGGGGCAAAGACATAAATGGTGACCTCCTCCACAGAAGGAACAAATGATATTCTTAGGAAAGCAATCAATCAATTCCTCATCAGGAGTTTTGGTGTGAATATGGTATTTCAAGAATAGAGTCTGGTCTTGCCCTAGGATATTGTGAATAAGGATAATAATGAGGGGAATGAAATTGGGAATGTTGCGAATTTGGAGGAGGGTAAGAATAAGAAGATTGGAAATCTTGGGGTGGGGCAGAGTGATATTGGTGAGGGTTGTAATGAGGATATGGTGTATATGGTGAATATTCCATGGAGGTTTGAGGTGAGGTGTTCCTCCATGAATCGAGCTGAATGGGTTCATCTCATCCTTCTTAGAAAAATACCTGAAAGGTTAGCACACAAAAAAATCCTACGGAAAAACGAAAACAAATCGCTGAGATTAGTTAACCCTTAAAACCGACACCGTCCCCGACAACGGCGCCAAAAACTGATGTGAGTTTTCTCACACATAAAAAGATTGTAGTAAAGTGATGAAAGTACGAGTATCGTCTCCACAACGACGGACAAAAGGGAAATAAGAATTAACTAAATTCAGCGATAAAAATAAAATAAAATAAAATAAAAGCAATGGTGTGAGATTGATTGATTGATTTGAAAATTAATTAAATTGCAGGCAAATGAATAAAATAAATTTGGTTTCTTCTTTATTAACGATGCAGGGAACAGGGATTGATTCCGGGGTAACCAAATTTATGGCAAATCAGGCTTAATTACATGAAATTAATTTAATTGAGCCTACTAATCATTACTAAGTTCTTACCGCTCTCGCGGCGTAGAGTACAATAATTTAGGGAACCAGGCTGATCTCTCATTCGACAAAATCCTAAATTATTGCCAACACTAGCGAGCTTACGGCCCTTAATCGCTACTAATCTCTTAGAGAGCGATTAAGTGTGTGTGAAGGTGTCTTAGAATAAACTAGATCTCTCTTAATTTATTCTACAACCAATTGTAAATCTAGCCGCGGTTCTAGTTTACAAGAGATATCAATTAAATTATTCAAACACAAATTAAACGACTTTCGTGTAATTAATCCATCAAGAACCTAGCCATCCATCATGATTAACCCCTTCATCAATCCCAAATCCCTAATTAAACTACTCACAACTCATAATTGAAGAATCAACAGAATCTGGATGAATAGAATTAATTGTCATTAATTAAAAAGTAGGAACTTACAAATAATCTCATTATCTTGAAGAACAATGCGTAACCCCGAACGGGTTATGTGGGTTGACCCGACCCAACCCACATAAAACATTATCAAAATACTAAGAACTCAATAAGAGGGGAAATAATTACATAAATATGACCAAAATAAACATGATTTACAAAAATATGACTAGTCACTAGAGTAGTAATGAAATCATATAATTCATGTTAATGTTTTAAACTTAAGTTACCACAACACTATGTTATAGTAATGAATAGTCATATTTATGTAAATAAAATTTATTTTAGTAATGTTCTTGTAAAAAAACCATAAGAGGGTATGTAACAAAAACTCTCATTGTATAAAAGTAAAGATATATTCAAACCTTTTGAGCTTCACATAAAATATATGTGAATCATGACTAGTAATTTCTAAATATTGTATTGAGCTTCACATAAAATATATGTTTCAACATTTTATTTGAATATTTATTATAGAAATAATATTTATTTTGCAATGGTTGTAATTTTTTGAATTGTAATTATAATTTTTTTTTGTAGTAAAAGAACAATATTGAAGATAATAAAGTCAAAACTATATGTTTGTATATTGGTCCGCGGGCCAAACCGTAACCCGTTGGGCCAACCCAGTTAAACCCGCAACACGCGTGGGTTGACCCGCGAAACCCGTGAACTAAATGGGAAAAAACTCACAACTATAACCCACCAATAAATGAGTTTAAACGGGCCAGCCCGTGGGTTTCGGCCCATTTTGACGGCTCTAACTAAAAACCTCATACCTATCTCTCACAATTTTACTCTCCCTAGACTTCTGACATAGGCATGCTCACCCAACTAAGAACTGGCGCCACTTGATGGGGTGGAGCTAGGGGTCAGGGTGGTCAGCTCCTCTCAGCTGACCCTACTAAAAGTTCGAGAATGTAGAACTCTGAAATACCTACGATTTGATGAATTATAGGTCTAATAACTCGTTACGAGTAAAAAGTTATCATTCATAGATGATCAACATCATCTAAATTTGAAATGAGCCAAGTTTGATGATTAACTTAAACGTATTTACTCATATTTCGGGAATTTTCACTACTTGACTTAAATGTTTCATATGTAACTTAGATAAATGGTAGTTTGATGAAACATATACATAATTTGTATTATAAATGTGGTAGATTTTATGGTACCCATTAGGTACCATACTTTTGTCCACATGAATCAATCAGAATGTTGCAGTTGAATTATTTAAGTCTAAATTAAAAATGATATACCTATTTGGACCAATTTTCTATTTGGACTAAATTATGATAGGCCCCATTTGTTTTAATTTCAAATATTTTGAATATGATCTTCTAATTGCAAAAAAACGAATGAAAAGCCATTGCTCTGCACGACTGCACGGGATTTAATTAGTCTGTATTTCAAACAAATGAATAGCCATTGCTCTGATGTTCTAATTGCTAACTGTTTGAATATGCTCTTCTCCTTCCCTAAACAGAGCAGTGGATTTTCATTTGTTTTAATTTAATGCTTTTATTATTTCAACTATAGCATTCAGTGGCCTTAATTCACGAGTCTTCTTTTGTAGGTGTTATGCTATTGGTGTGAATAAATCTAGAGAGCTAAGGAGGTTACGTTGGGTGTGAGCCATAATGCACTTCATAACTAACATGCTCAAAATATTTGAACAAAAAATACCACCAGGAACCACCCCAAAACGAGGTGGCCGGACCAACCTCCTGTCCAGCCTGATTGGACAAGAAAAGGACTCCCAAGCCCTTTTGGAAACCTTCCCGATGGAATTTTTTGATGAAATTTTGTGAGCATGTTCCTCATCAACTCTAGTTTGTCCATACCAAATTTCAGCTTAAAGTTCGATCGGAAAGTCATTCAAATCTATTTTTGAAGTTGACTGCGTTTTTATATGTATGTTTTGACGTAGTCAACTTCAAAAAATGATTTGAATGTCTTCCCGATTGAATTTTTAGCTGAAATTTGGTATGGATAAACTAGACTTGATGAAAAACATGCTCAAAAAATGTCATCAAAAACATCCACCGGGAAGGTGCCCAAACGGTCTCGTCCGGAAGGAGGTTCCCGTCAGGCAGGCCTGACAAGAAGAGTTCTAAATATGTGTGTGTGTGTGTGTGTATAGAGAGAGAGAGAGAGAGAGAGAGAGAGAGGGAGGGAGAGAGAGAGGAAGATCTTGTCCAGCCAGAGGGACAGGACCCTCCGTTCGGCCGTCGCCGTTTGGAGAGGTTTCCGATTGAATGTTTTGATGAAATATTTTAAGAATGTTCATCATCAAGTCTCGTTTATTGTTGAGTTTAGAGCTCACATTTAAAATGTGATGATGTTTGCGCTCTACCCTCCCATTTTGTTGGGGTGTATGAACGCAAGAAGTTTGAAACAGAATTCCATGAGAGTCAAAATAAGGAATCATGCATTTAAATTCGGTCCCGTTATCACTGCGTACAGTTTTGACAGATACGACATATTGTTTCTTAATCATAGCAATAAAAGAGAGGAAAAACTGACGCACTTCCTTTTTGTCACGCAATAAATAAAACCAAACTGCCCGGGAAAAATCATCCACAAGTGTAAGAAAATAAATTGCATCACAAGTTGACGGGGTTTTATATGGACCCCACAAATCACAACGAATGAGTTCAAGTATTCTACTAGCTTTATTAGTACTACTAGGAAAATAATCACGAACTTGCTTCGCCTGCGGACAGACTTCACAAGCTTGAGTCAGCTTCTTCTGTGATCAACTAGAACCAAGTGCGGGTAATAACTTCAGAACACGATCACAAGGATGACCAAGATGACGATGCCACAACTCAAACTCTGATACTCTTGCGGATGCCTGAACATGATGCAAAACTGGTACCCGTCTGAAGTAAAAGAGCCCATCTCGTCGTTCACCGGCTCCAATCAGGTTCCTCGAGGACAGGTCCTGTATAACACAAAATTGATGAGTAAATGTGACAAGACAATTATTTTGGTCCATCAATTGGGATACAGAAATAAGATGACAACGAAGCTCCGGTACGTAAAGAACATTATCAAGAACAAAATCTGGAGCCAAGATGACACGGCCAGCCACAACCGCAGCCACCTTACGCCCGTCTTCCCACCATTCTGGATACCTGTGTAATTTGAAGCATGATCCAACTTGATGACCTTTCTGTTTGCAATGACTACACGTCCGCCTGGGACGATCTGATTTTTCAACCCAACCCTTGGCAGAGCGGTCCACTGGCAGAGCAAAATCATGTACTTCGGCCACAACATTCTTCTCACGAATAGCAGCACAGGACGTCTCCTCTTGAACAAATGCCTGGAGAGCACGATCGACATTTGGCAGAGGGTCTTGCGAGAGTAGGTTCGAACGCACAGTGCCGTATAACTCGTCATCAATCCCGACGAGAAATTGATGAAAACGTTCTTCTGCACGCTCGGCCTCAATCTTCCCAACGATATTACATGTGAAATTAGAACACGTACAAACCGGCAGGGGCTTCAAGCGATACAATTCGTCATAAAGTCCCATTAACATTGTATAATAATTATCAACACTCATGCTCTTTGTCTATTTGCAAGCCGAGATGGAAGCCTTTAATTGCTGCAAACGAGGTCCATTGGCGATGCTAAATCCCTTCTCCAAATAGACCCATAAGATGAGAGCATCCTCATGGAACGGCACCGAACTGACCACTGACGGTTCCATGCTTCGTAAGAGCCACGACACCACCATCGAAATGGCGGTGTCCCAATTGGACTGTTGGTCCGCTGCTTCCGGGCGTTTGAGCATGCCATCGACAAACACGTTCTTCCGCCGAGCCGTCAAAGATAACAAACTAGCACGAGACCACGTGACATAATTATCGCCTTTGAAAATCACGTGAGTTGCAAGATTCCCCGGTTGATCACCGGAGCCAAGATAATAAGGAGAAGTAATATCCAAGACCATGGTTGCCGGGTGACTGAGGCACACTGGTGCTCAGCGAATCGGCAAGACACGAAGGAGGAAAAAAATCGAGGACTTACGAGTCCGAGCTCTCTGATACCATGTTAAGTTTAGAGTAATATGGAACGAATGGAAAATAGGGTTAATTCCCCTTGTGTCTTCAATAGAGTAAGTAGGAATATTTATACAAGCTAATTACAAGATTTAGGGTAAAATAATATACAAGCCCATAATATCTACAGCCCATATACATATATTTCGGCCTAACATTTATCCACAAACAAATTCAGCTAACAATTCGATTGGGAAGACAATCAAATAAATTTCTAAAGATAACTACACCAAATTATACATATAAAACACAATTATTTTCTACAATTTATTAGACTGCTTTCCGGTCGAATGTTTGACTTAAATTTTTTGTCGATAAAATAGACCTTATGTGGAACATGCTCATAAAATTTCATAACAAAAAAACACTGGGAACTGTCCCAAACGGCGGAGGTCGGACAACTGCCTTCCCGACTGCCCCACACACACAATAAATAAGAAATCATAAAATTTTATAGTCAAAATAATATATTAATTTCCTTTAATTTAAATGTTGTTTCTCGGTTACGTACATAGTTTGAGTAGAGTTTCTAAAGTCTATTTTTCATGTATTAGTAGCATTTCAAAAGTTTACCAACCAAATATTAGAAAGGTGTCTGCAATACAAAAAGATTTATATGTTGAGATTTGGAGGAATAAAAGACAATTTTATTAATATAAAATATTGAGTACAAAGATGGGGAGTGTCTCTTACTCTCACTCTTGAGAATGCTTCACTCATTTGGTGGTGATGGAGTTGTGTCCATCCACCTCTATTTATACTAGCTAGCCTAAGGAGGTGAGAGTGTTTCTAGAACCTCCCACATTAATTACATTCTAGATTATTCTCACATCTATTACATTCTAGAGTATTTCTATCTAACTCTTATTCAATACTCTATCTAGAGAATTCTACACTTCCTAGAATTCATAAAGAAGTTTATAGAAGATTCTAGAGAACTTAATAAAGAAGATTCTAGAAGATTCTAGAGAGTCATTGACTTTTCAACACTCCCCCTCAACGACTACTCTATCTTATTGCAGATCTTGCAACCATGCCAAGTTGATTGATATTCATGTAATTTCCGATTGTATGTTTGTATTTTTAACTAGTTTTTATTAGTTCTAGTTGTGGAAATTACACACTTTTGGTGTAATACTTTATTTTCATTTTAATTTGTAATTTAGTTAGATTAGGATTTTTCTGAGCTAAACAGGTCAAAGATCATCTAAGGGATCAAGATTGGACCTTAAAAGATCAAGGAAAGTGCAAGGAGACAAGAAAGATTTCGATTTGGAAAAAATACTCATGTACCCGGTCGGGTATTGCCTATACCTGATCGGGTAATTGCTTGATTCGACTGTCCAAATCAAATCCGAAGACAAATGATCGTGGGAGCAAATTTTCATAAAGATTTGTCACATACCCGATCGGGTATATACCCTTACCTGATCGGGTATGCCCAGAAAAGTGACTTTCTGGGCAATTTCCTGAGATACCCGATCGGGTATCCTATATACCCGATCGGGTATCAGACCCTGCAGCTCCCAAAAGCCTATAAATACACCCCTTTCCTTCACAATAAAATCACCAATTCACATATACTCTTTAGCTCAGTTTAGATTAGTGTTTTCTTTATATTTTTATCATGTTTAGTCTCCAAATGAGGAGCTAAACTCTTCCATCTTGGTTTTGCTACTTTGAAGCTTAATGAATTTGTAAGTTGTGAGTTATTCTCTTTAATCTTCTTCCTTGAATATTAATTCTTCCTTTAAATACTATTTCTATATCAATGTTGGGGAGTGTTACTAAGATGACAATTAGTTAACATCTTGACATTAGTTATAGTAATAATTATTTCTTCCTCTACGTTAATATTGGGGAGTGTTGCTAAGATGACAATTAGTTAACATCTTGATATTAACTATAGTAGGATTCATCTTCTTTAATATTCTTTCTTGAGTATTAATTAATTCCTATTCATATTTCATATTAATATTTTGAACATTACTTAAAGGATCAACTAGTTTTGTTTCATATATTAATTAATACTAGAATCGGTCGATTAATACGCTTGTTATTAATTCGGTCTTTTCATGGTAGTAAACTTGGATTATTAATGCATGCATCTCATGATTAATAATCTAAGGGGAATTAATTATATTGATTAAACCAATAAACCGCTTGTGTTGAGGTTATCAATCTCAATCGTTTTCATCTTAAGTTTATTGCTACTATCAAGTTAATATACAGCGCTTGTTCTATGTTGACTCGATAGTAAGTTTTATTAATGAACGCTTCTCGTTATTAATAACTACCCTCGATGAACTGGATATACTCCTCGATTGAGTATTCGAGAGGAAGATAGTTAAAGATATAACCGGGATCGACGAACATTTCATTAAGTGGATAAAAGCAAAGCCAAGTCTTCTTCCCATTAATTAAACCACATAACTCGTTCATCTTCGTGTTCAATATTAATTAAATCATTCAATCAACCCCCCCCCCCCCTTATATTTACTAGTTTATAAAAAAGAGAAGTATTCCTTTCCCTGCGGATACGAACCTTACTTCAATATACTACGTATATTAGTTGTATTGTATTTATTTTGAGTGCACCTCACGACAAAGTGCACGTCATTGATCCCTCAAGCTCTCGAACTGCGTAGTGTTTAGTCCTTTGGTGAACAAATCAGCAATTTGATTTTCTGTCCTGATGTATTTCATCTCAATATCTCCTTTAAGGACTTTATCTCGTATGAAATGATAATGAACCTCCACATGTTTTGTCCTTGCGTGAAAGATTGGGTTCTCTGCGAGTCGTATTGCTGATTGGTTATCACAATGTAATGTTATTGGCTCCTCAGTTGGTTGATGAAGATCTTTTAGAAGTTGCATCAACCATGCACTCTCTTGAGCTGCCATTGCTGCTGCTCTATATTCTTCTTCTGTAGTTGATAATGACACTGTTGGTTGTCTTTTGCTACACCATGACACTGTGCCCGTTCCAAGACTAAATGTGTAACCAGTGGTAGAGCGACGAGTATCATGATCTCCAGCATAATCAGAATCACAATGGTCTACCACTTCAAATGATGCATCTCTTTTATAAAATATGCCAAAATCCAAAGTTTCTTTTGCGTACCTCATTATGCGCCGGATTGCATCTAAGTGTGGCTTCCTTGGCTTCTCCATGAACCGACTCACTACTCCTACCGCGAACATGATATCCGGCCTTGTGATTGTTAAGTAGATAAGACTTCCAACAAGTTGTCTGTACATTGTGGAGTCCTCCAATTCTTGACCTTCAACTGTGCACATCTTCACATTCGGCTCTATTAGAGTTGATATTGGTTTGCAATCAAGCATCCCAAACTTTTCATGTATGTCTTTTGCATACTTGTGTTGGCACAAGAATATTCCTTCTTTAGTACGTTCAACCTCAAGGCCCAAGAAATGTTGTAGTTCTCCAAGCTCTTTCATTTGGAACCTCACTAATAAATTTCCTCGTATTTCATTGATCTCCTTCTCATTATTCCCGGTGATTATTAGATCGTCCACATATATCAATATGACCGATACTTTCCCACCGATATACTTCACAAACAAGCTTGAATCAGAAGGAGCAATTGAGTAACCACTTTGTACCAAGAATTCAGCTATCTTCCCATACCATGCTCGTGGTGCCTGTTTCAATCCGTATAATGCTTTTTTGAGTTTGCACACAAACTCTGGATGTGATTTGCTTATAAATCCCTCAGGTTGCTCCATGTAGATGCTTCGATCTAGCTCTCCATGTAAGAAAGCATTCTTGACGTCCATTTGCCACAACTTCCAAGATTGTCTTGCTGCTAGTGCTAGTAGGACTCGTACAGTAGTGATCTTCGCTACTGGGCTGAACGTCTCATCATAATCAAGGCCATACTTTTGAGAGAAACCTCGAGCGACTAGGCGTGCTTTATATCTTTCAATTGATCCATCTGGCCGAGTTTTCAACTTATAAACCCATTTACAAGTTATTGGACATACCTCTTTGGGTTTAGGAACCAACTCCCAAGTCTCGTTCTCTCTAAGGGCCTTGATCTCCACTTCTATTGCCTTTTTCCATTCGGGACTTTGTGAGGCGTCTTTGAAAGTAACTGGTTCTTTTGGCCCATTATCTTCCATTAGTGCCGCATTTGCATACTTTGGGTTTGGCCTCCTTCTTCTTGTCGACCTTCGGAGAGACTCATTTGGCTCTTCAAATTCCTCATACTGACTTGGCCTTGCTTCTTCATTAATCTTATCATGACTTCCTGTTTGCCATGGACCTTTATAAATCTCAGGTGGTTCTTCATTTGATACTTCCACATTTGTGTCACCTTTTTCTTCTTCTCGTTCTTTTAAGATCTCTTCAATTTCTTGTGAATCTGGAAGAACAACTTCTTGAGATGACCACCATGATGATGCTTCATCAAATACCACATTTCTTGATGTATAGCATTTTCCAGTTGTAGGATCACAACACTTCCATCCTTTCCTTTCATCATCATAACCCACGAGTATGCAACGAATTGCCTTTTATCAAACTTGCTACGTAGGTGACCAGGAACAAATACGTAGCATACACAACCAAACACCCTGAAGTGACTTACTGTGGGCTTGAGATTTTGTAATTTCTCGAATGGTGAAACGAATCCAAGCTTTGCTTGCGGCAACCTGTTAACCACATGGGCTGTCGTTTTCATACACTCGGCCCAAAACCGTGGGGGTACATTCTTCGAGTGCATCATACTTCTTACAGTCTCCGCCAAGTGTCTATTCTTTCTCTCTGCAACCCCGTTTTGTTGAGGCGTACTTGGGCATGAGAATTGTCTTCTTATTTTACACTCTTTTAGAAATTTATTAAATTCTTCAGACGTGTATTCTCCCCCGTTATCTGTGCGTAGGAATTTGATATTGTGGCCTACTTCTGCCTCAACCTTTTCTTTGAATACCTTGAACTTGTTTAAAGCTTCTGATTTTTCTTTCATAAAATCAACCCAGACAAATCTTGAAAAATCATCGATGAATGTAATCATGTACCTGAAGCCGCAAACTGAAGGTTGGTTTACCTTCCCGAATACGTCTGCGTGTATTAGCTCTAGCGGCGCTTTGGCTCTAAACTTTGACTCTTCATATGGAAGCTGATGAGCTTTTCCATATTGACACCCAGCGCAAACCACATCATCGTGAATTTCTAGTTTGGGGAGACCCTTTAGCATTTCCTTCTTCATCATCACCTTTAATTTCTTGTAACTCACATGCCCAAGATGTGCGTGCCACAAGTCTGGTGTCTCATTTTTCCGTGTCTTATATACATATGCCGTTTGTGCAGACATTACATAGATAGACTCAACTCTTCATCCCTCCATGATTGGTTCCTCATTTTCTTGTAGATGCCGATATACTTTAACATAGTCTGGGCCGAACACCACATATTTGCCAGATCTTGTGAGTTGTGACACCGATAGTAAATTATTCTTCATACCTAGCACGTGCATGGCATCTTGAAGCTCCACTTGCTCAGCATTGAATCGGGGAGTAATCTTTGTTTGGCCAACATGAGTGATAGGTAGTTTTGAGTTGTTTGCAGTGACTACAACTCGTCGTACTTCATACTTGTTGATGTTTTCTAATTTGCTCATGTCACCCGTCATGTGATTGGAGCAGCCAGAATCTACTATCCAGTCATTTTCATAATTTATAAATCTATCACTCACCGTGACAAGAGCCGTTTCTTCTTCTTCCTCTTCTTCAATGATGCAAGAAGCTGCAAGGTCTTGATCATTGTCCACTGCATAGGCCACTGGAAAATCTCATTCTTCTTCACTATTGCTTTCCTTTAGAGTTGATGTTGCTGCATTTCCTTCAACTCTTTGAAGTCTGCAATCTCTAGCAAAATGACCTATCTTCCCGCAATTGTAGCACTGGTCGTTGCTCCGTCTATACTTCTTCTC
This sequence comes from Cuscuta epithymum, assembly GCA_945859915.1. NCBI lineage: Eukaryota > Viridiplantae > Streptophyta > Magnoliopsida > Solanales > Convolvulaceae > Cuscuta > Cuscuta epithymum. Next base: position 830,272 of record CAMAPF010001010.1, read on the forward strand.
GTCTTTATTTTTATCATGACGGGCTTGATTAACTCCCCCTCGATGAGAGCTCCCTTGTGGCCTCTTTCACCAATCTTCATTATGTGGATTTATATTTGTTGGTCTTGCGCTTCTTCTATCTCGTCCGAAACTCCTTTTATTGCTATATAAGGCGGTCTCATCCTCTTTGATTGAGACTTTAGATATTTGTTTATCTAAAGCCTCTTGGTTGGCTAATAGGCTCTCTAACTCCGTTAGAGTTGGCTCTTTTGCCCATCCACGGGTAGCGGTAATAATACCATTAAATTCCGGTCTTAACCCATGGATTATGATTCTTCTTTTTCTTGTATCGGTTATGGCATTTTGCGGATCTAATTTTGATATTTCGTCACAAATTCCTTTGACTTTATTAAAATATTGACTCACTGACATATCTTGTTGAGAGACCGAGAGAAGATCATTTTCCAACCGTTGGAGCTTCGCATCATTCGTCCTAGCAAAAAGTGCCGCCAAAGTATCACATGCATCTTTGATGTGCTGCAACAACTCGTGTTCAATTGTTACGGATAGAACATACATGGCCTTCCCCACTTTTATCTTCCATTTACTTAATTCCTCCGCATTTGTGTGTGGCGATGTGTTGTCATTACTAATGATGTCCCACAAATCTTGTCCAAGCAAATAAAATTGCATACGAACACTCCAAGTGTTGTAGTTGGAATTGTTAAGTTTTTCGACGCCACTTACCGAATTACAGATATCCATAGTGACTTGAATATATGACGATCAATATTCCAAGCAAGTTTGGTCCCAGACCAATCGAATTCACAATCCCAGATTGTGCACTAATAGTACCTCTGCGTCGCTTTAACTCTTCACGGACAATCGCCCCCGATCACCGGCTCTGGTACCACTTGTTGAGATTTGGAGGAATAAAAGACAATTTTATTAATATAAAATATTGAGTACAAAGATGGGGAGTCTCTCTTACTCTCACTCTTGAGAATGCTTCACTCACTTGGTGGTGATGGAGTTGTGTCCATCCACCTCTATTTATACTAGCTAGACTAAGGAGGTGAGAGTGTTTCTAGAACCTCCCACATTAATTACATTCTAGATTATTCTCACATCTATTACATTCTAGAGTATTTCTATCTAACTCTTATTCAATACTCTATCTAGAGAATTCTACACTTCCTAGAATTCATAAAGAAGTTTATAGAAGATTCTAGAGAACTTAATAAAGAAGATTCTAGAAGATTTTAGAGAGTCGTTGACTTTTCAACATTATAAACATTTATTAGAGTTGTATTAACTTAATACCGTACTAGGTTAGATCGTACATATTTACTCAGAGCCATATCAATGTAAAGATATTCTGACATCTACATTTCAAAGTAGTTGATCTAATATATTAATCAATCTATGTAGTTCTATTTTAAAATGTCTAGCGACAATGCTAATAATAGAGATGATATTAAGTGACGTTGTCAAAATGTACTTACCATATAAGTTGACAAGGTTTTATTAATGTTTTCCGATTCATGACACGTTTTCCATAAACTTAAACAAATAATTAGCATAGTTCGATCATACCTACACAAAAATATTCAAAACCCAATTGGCAAAGTTGTAAAGCGGGTTTATATTGTATGGAATATTAATTTAATATCTTACATAACATGCCATAAACAAATACCAAAGTGGCATCATAAGTTGGCTATAAATACAACCTACAACTTATAATATATGTATTACTTGACCACATAATTTACACCAAATACATCATTTAGTTTTATCATGTCTAGCAACACTGCGCCGCGACTAAGAGGGTCTATCGGGGTCGCAAATGGTTCCTCTCACAAAGGTCGAAAATGAAACCAATTGTAAAGTAATGATTTCTAAACATCGTTCAGGTCTTTTTAGAAAGGCCAGTGACTTGTGTGCTTTGACTGGGGCAGATATCGCTATGGTGATATTTTCACCTGCAAATAAAGCTTATAGTTTTGAGAACCCAAATCTAGACGTTGTTCTCTATAGATACTTTGATGAAACCGATACATCCCAAGAAAATGTCGCTGATGAGATTCTTTGTGCACATCGTGAAGCCAATATGAGCACACTGACTCCCCTCATAAGTGACATGGAGTCTCAAATTTATGATCAAATGAAATCAAGTCAAGCTTTTTCTAATGCTGAAATATGTAGACCTTCTCTTTCTGATTTCCATTTCGGTCAACTGAAGGACTTGAAATACAACATGAAAGAACTTCGCTTTCAAACTTATGACACATAGGTGGCGTGTTTGGCCCTATCTCATGTTTTGGGATCAATAATGATGGTGTGGGACCAAGTGTAACAAGTTAGATCATAACTTGTCCCAATAGTTTTTATCAATGTTCCCGTTTTCACGTTTCCGATAATATGTGTGATTGTTATTGGGAAAATATATCTCTATTGTTTTTCCTTCACTAATTAACGCTTTCATTTGGAAGGGTTTATATGCACGTTATTAATGACCATCATCAATAAAACTAAGATAATTATCATGAAAAGAAATGTGCAAATATAGACTCTCATTTTTAATCAAATGGCTCCATGTAAGAGCCATTTATATATGTACAATAAACTTTGGACACTTTAGTACGTAAATGAATTTGAACACTTAGCTTGTTCCTTTTACTTATCATAGGTTTTCACGTCAACACACACGACATAGAAAGGCATCTCTTACATGACTTCATCTGCAATTTTTAAGGTACTTGTGAGTTGTGGCCTTCTTATGGTTTAAGCCATCTATATTCGATGCTTCCCTATTCTTGGCTTTATCGAAATTGTAAGTCGTATGAACTATTAAATGTTGCTTAGTACGTAGCTTAGTTTCATACGGAAGGATTGTGATGCGTACTATATTTAGTAGTGCATAAACACCACATTTTAGAATGATTTTATATTATGTTTACTTAGCTTTTGTACAATTACGGTGTAATCTTTATCTTCTAAAATTAAAGTAGAATTAGAAGATATTAAGATATTTTGACATGTAAGCAAAAACATGATGAAAAGAAGAGAAAGGAGCTTGGGAGCATAAGGAAGCAGCATTGGAGACAAGATGAAGCTTCATGGAGGACAAAGAAATGTGAAAAATCGAATATGATTTGACCCGGAGATCATAAGAGATCAAATAAAGCAAGTGAACATGGGAAAATCAGATTATGTCTTAGACCCAACCATCTCACTTCTCCTGTAAAAACACCTCTTTTCTTCCTATTTTAGATATCAATTAATCCTCTCTTTCATATACACATTATTCTAGTACTTTAGGTAGTCTTTTGAGCTTGGTTTTGCTCTTGAAGCTTGTTGATTATTAAAGTTGTGAGTTATTTTCTTAACTTCTTCCCTTGAATATTAATTCTTCCCTTAATCTATCTCTATATTAATGTTGGGGAGTGTTGCTAAGATGACAATTAGTTAACATCTCGACATTAATTACTACTAGAAACGATCAATGAACCGATGGTTAATCGTTGATGGTTTCACAAGTAACTTCGGTTTATTAATGCACGGTCGTGGTTAATAAACTTAAGAGGGATTAATTGTGTTGGTTAAACCGAAATCGTTGTGTTGAGGTTATCAATCTCAATTGATTTCATTAACGAGTTAAGAGATTAATGCTACTATCAAGTCGGTATATGGCGGTGTTCTATACTTGACTAATAGTAAGGGTTATTAATGAACGGTCGTTGTTAATAACTACCCTCGATGAATTGGAGATACTCCTCGATTGAGTATTCGAGAGGGGATAAGTCATAGATATAACAATGATCGACTAAAATATATCAACAAGTGGAAAGTAACAAAACCAAAGTCGATTACCTTTGATATTTTATTTCCCTCATTTTAGTATTTTATTTTCTTTCTCAATTATCAAAATTTCCAAATCCCCTTTTTGTTTACTTTTATTAGTTACGCTTACACATACGTAAAAAACACATTTCCCTGTGGATACGAACTCTACTACGCTATACTACGGTATTAGCGCATAGTAGTGAATTTAATTTGAGGCACACTACGACAAAGTACTAACCTCTCCTAAGACTAACCTCTTAGGAAGACTAACCTCTCCTAAGACTTACAAGAAATCAACTATCAAGTGTTGCTTTTTCAAAAATCAGCCTTTATGGGGAGACAAGATAATCTCATTGAGATAAACTCACAAACACCGAGTGTTTGAGATTTTTAAAACATATCTTGTGTAATTAAACTTTACTAGGCTTGTGCTTTAATGCAATAAGAAACCCAAATTGTGAGCTTCATTTTACAACCAATATATGCTCTTTAATTTAAAAAAGAAGCCTATACTGGTGAATTTTTTCTTTCGTCTTATTTTTTCCTTAACTTACGAGGTTAATAATCTTGAAATGGAGTCACCAGCAAAAAAAAACTTGAAATGGAGTCTTGGCGCACCGCGCGCCAGTTGAGATATTATTGTGTGACCGAGAGGTCAAGGATTCAAGTTTTGGCAACAACCTCTTGTTAATTAAAATTTAACAGGAGAAGACTTTCCCCTTATACGCTCTAGTGATGGGGCCCTTCCTCGGACTCTCGCCTTGCATAGATGTCTTCATGCACTAGACCACCCTTCATGTAGTTACTAATCTTTTTCATTGTCTTAACCCACATAAATGAACAACGGAAAAGTTCTTTATGAAAGTTCCAACAATTTTAATATAAAACAAGGGGCTAAAAAGTGTTTCATACTCTACTATAAAGTGTTGCTTCAAAATTTCTAAAATGTGTATAGACTATTAGGTGTTGCTTTCAGGGAAAAATGAACTATTGAGTATTTTAATCCAACACTTGACATCACTAAACCGAATGGGAAAATAATGAAGCTAAGTGTTTTTAATAGTCTTTAGTTAAAAGTATTGAGCATTTCTTGCATAATTCTTCAAAATTTGTCTCCCAATTAGGGGCTTGATACAATATAATGCAAATCATTAATAAGAAATGTAAAAACTGTCATGGAGACAATTTACAAACACATAATGTGCTTCATATATTTTAAAACACTTATCTTCGATGAAAATTTAAGTATGCTTGTAATCCAATAAAAATACAAATGGTGAGCTTCATTTTCTTATCAAATCTGTTTTTTGAATTTCTCAAATTTACATATTTAAAGCAATTACCAACTGTTATCAGGTAAGGCAACTAAGCTGATATGTATAATAGACTAATTAATAGTTTACCGGTTTGCTAGCTATTCGGAATTGAGAAGTTTTATGAAAAGTTTTTGGTAACCTTTTATAATGGCTCACACCCAACACCTACAAAAGAAGACTCATAATTCAAGGTCATTGAATGATATAGTTGAAATAAAAGCATTTTTTTTAGTTGAAATAAAAGCATCAATAAGGGAATTTATAAAAATTTATACCTTCAGTTAACATATATAGACCTTTGAAAATGAAAAAAAATCTTTGTCAAAAAGTTACTGGAATGAAGGATTTGAATAAGGGAAAAATCCCGAAATAGAAATAAAAGAATATGAGAATTCCAAAATAGGACTGCCCTGTGTTCATTGCCAAAATAGGCGTAACTAATGTCAAGCTTGAAAAATATTGTCATGCTTAAGGTCTGGTACTGTCAAATAACAGTAATTACTCCTATTTTGGGAATAAAACATGATAGTCCTATTTGGATTATATATAAACGTTTTTGTCCTATTTAGGGTAATTTCCCTTTTAACAAGGGTTACTGCAAGACAGAAGGTATAAAGAAGTGTTTCATAATATTTGCCATGAAATGTAAATTGTTTTCAAATGATATTTATATTGCATGTTACTTACTATTTTGTGGGCTATAAAAAAGTTATGTACTACCCTATAATCATTAGTAAATTGTATTTTATATGTTTCATTTACGTCAAGTTTTATTATTGTGTGGAGTATAATTCTAAACAGTTCAATTAAAATTACAAGTTTGTTTATTTTTTAATTAATATTTTGGATGATGTTAATTATACCCGCGAAATTTCACCAACCGTGCATCACACTGGTGTTGATGAAGAAGGAGCCACTGATAAGATTCAGAATGTTGTATTCAAAAAGTGCTCAACAATGTTTAAGATTACATGAAATGCATATTTACAATGTTATGGTTTCTTAGTATTTGTTGGATGTTTTTGATCTTTTAAGTAATGCTTAGTGCTCTTTTTTTAACCATAATATTATAAGTATGTTTCGTTTATTGCTTTGAGCTATATCAATATTCCATGGAGATAAATATTATCATCAATTGATAGTGTAATTTTAATTAGTAAGTGCAAATAAATTTGAATAAAAAAATTCTCCCACCGTGCATCGCACTGGTGAGTTTATATAATAGACTAATAGTTTTCCGGTTTGATATTCATGGAATTCAAGAAGTCTTATGAAAAGTTTTTAGAAACCTTTTATAATGGCTCTCACCCAACACCGACAAAAGAAGGCTCATGAATCAAGGCCATTCAATGACATAGTTGAAAAGGCATTAAATTAAAACAAAGGGAAAAGGGTCAAATAGGCCCTCGAACTTACATAAAAAGGTCAAATAAGCCCTTATATAGGAGGCTCTATCCGGCCGTCGCCATTTGGGGAGGTTCCCGATGGAATTTTTTGATGAGCTTTTTTGAGCATCTTATTCATTAAATCTAGTTTACTCATACCAAATTTTAGATAACAATTCAATCGGGAAGGCATTCAAATGAAATCTTGAAGATAACTGCGTTTTTAATTGCGCAGTTATCTTCAAGAATTCATTTGAATGCCTTCCCACTTGAAGTTTTATCTGAAATCTGGTATGAGTAAACTAGACATAATGAATAAGATGCTCAAAAAAGCTCATCAAAAAATTCCATCGGGAACCTCCCCAAATGGCGACGGCCGGATAGAGCCTCCTATATAAGGGCTTATTTGACCTTTTCATGTAAGTTCGGGTGCTTATCTGATCATTTTCCCTAAAACAAATGAAAAGTCACTTCTGTTTTTATGTATGAGAAGAGCATATTTAAACAGTTAGAAATTACAAGAATTATGCGCAACTAATCCGGACTAGTGGATAGACAAGGGGAAGTACAAAGAACAAAATAAGAGACCGTTTGGCAACACTGTTTTTCGGCTTATCAGGTTTATCATCCAACTTTTCACCAAACATTTAACTTTTGTTTTCGCGTGCTGAATTGTTTAATAAGCAGAAAAAGTAAGGTTGGAGTTACTTTTATGGCTGTATTGGCTGAAATTATTCTAGATGCCCATTTTAGCTATTTTACGTATATATTTTTCTCTATTTTATTAATAAAATATATTTTAAAAATATTTTTTTCTTAAATCAGCAGAATTAGCCAATGCAGCCACTTCAGCCAAAACTTCATAAATTTTAGCGGAATCAGCCAAATCAACCGATTTTCGTGCTACCAAACGGGCTCTAAAATCAAGACTTCTAAAGTTCTAACTACGTAGTATAATTAACGGAGAAAGAAAGATATAAGAACAACAATGTAAAGTTCAACCTAAGGTCCTGAACAATTAGATAATGCTTGAATGTTACACCAACACATTTTATATTTCCAATTGGCCATTACCGTCATTCACATTTGTAAGTTTTTAGTTTTATTAAAAGATCAAAAGACCCGGTGTGAAAAAACTATTTAGACTGAAGAGTTTTGCTAGGTGTATACAAAATGTGTACACATATCTGTCCTTCATAGAAATTTTGTCTGTCACAGACAACTCAAAACCAGTTGTCTGTGAAGGACAGACATATGTACACATTTTGTGTACTCAAGCATTTTTCTAGACTGAATGTTTCATTTTTGACTTTTTCGTAGTAAATTACCATATCAAAAAATTGTTCACCAAAATACCTAAAGCAACTGTTTGGAACAGTCAAAATCAATAACAAAAGAAACACCCCCATAGTCACTTATCTCACCACCGCCTCTTAGACCTCTAGTTCGAAGCCCTGAGTTGCAATATATAGGAGAAACAAATGATTACGATGTTTCTGATTGAACTCTATGTTAGTTTATTCGCGTATAATTCGCGTATAATACACTCAAACGTATAATTCACGTATAATACTCCTGTTTATGAATTTTTCAAAAAATTCAGAAAAATTTGCGTACTTTAAGGATAAAATGTATAATACACGTACCGTACGTATTGATACGTATTTTATTCCCATATAATACTATCGTTTATGATTTTTTAGAAAATTCTGAAAACCTCACGTACTTTAATGCGAGTTTAAGCATAAAATGTATAATACACGTATTGTATGTATTGATACATATTTTATTCAAAAACACACACCATTAAACGGAAGCCTAATGTAGTGATACAACTGAAATGAAATGTTTAGCTGCTCAATATTTTTTATATTGCTTAAAAAATGTATGCCTTATATGTTCGTTAATTGTTTAATAGTGATTACATTTAATAAATTAGGTTAATTAGCTTCTTAAATTCGTAATTCGTTTCGATATTAGTATTGTACTACCACTGTATTACTTTTGTTCTCCACCTATACCAAGACTCCAAAGAGATCGAAAAATGTTGTGGCGGCTCACCAAACACACGGTCACAGTAACATCAACTATTCTCTAATGATATCTCTCTACTTCTACTCAAATAGGCAACGTCATTTTATTACTTATTGTACTTATGTGTTCAAATCCGTATATATGAAAAATTTATTCCGTACATTTTAAATTATTGAAGAATGTGGTGCATGCAAATGCTAAATAACTCTTTATTTCTATTATTAAATTAGTATATAAGACACATATTATATGTCGTATTTTTAAATTGTGAAACGTTTAAAAGACGTCCGTATCCTTATATATTTCACGAACGTATGAAACATATATTAAGCCGTATTTTATATAATTGTATCGTATTATACACGAACGTACGTATTATTGTATTATTCACGAACCGTATATTACTAACAAAGATTGAACTAAAACATTCCGGTTTAGTTTTGTCTGGTTCGATCATGTCACCTTAACTCTAATTTAGTTGGGAAAACTATCAAATAAGCCCCCGTACTATACCGAAAAAGTCGATTAGGCCCTCGTACTTTACAAACACTCAATTAAGTCCTCGAACTATTAAAAAACGTTCAATTAAGCCCTTTCGGTCGGTAAGTAACCGGTTTCCCGGTTAAATGTAACCCGTTTCCCGTCAGCCGCCGTTGTTAGGGTTCGAGCACATCGTCGCCGTCGCCGCCGTTTAACCGGGAAACCGGTTCCTTACCGATCGAAAGGGCTTAATTGAACGTTTTTTAATAGTTCGAGAACTTAATTGAGTATTTGTGAAGTATGAGGGCCTAATCGACTTTTTCGGCATAATACGGTGACTTATTTGATAGTTTTCCAATTTGGTTTGGTCTGAAATTCTGTGATAGATGTCTAATCAATCAATGTGTACCTTAAGACTATTGAAATTGAGTCTGATCTTATTTCTATAAATTTGATCTATATGTACTTTAGAACATTTTTCACAAATAAGCTCATCAAGGAAAATGATACTCTAATATCACTTTTTTCACTTTTCAAAGTTTCGTTCAATAATAAACATGTTACACTTTTCTTTTCAGAAATATCCCCTACAACAAATTTCGAGCGTGCGTTTTTATCAAATAGATAGCCACTTTTGTTCATTTACTCATTTTAATGTACGTGTCCAACAAAATGCATTAAGCAATCAAAATTAAAACCTTTGTGGCTTAAATTTAGAAAAGAAATTAGTAAAAGAGAAAACTGATTTTAAATAAATAAAAAAAGCGTATAAAACAATGTATAAAGATTTTTGAAATACAAAACTCGAAATGGAAGAGATTAAATGTGGGGGAAAAAATTGCCAAAATAATTTGGCAAAAATTGTAAAAAGTATAAATTTGTTATCTGAAATGATTTTTTTTAGGTAATTAGTATACTTTATATAAAAATATAAAATTTCAAAAAATAAAAAATAAAGGAAAAGTCTACTAATTGTTTTCTAAAATTATTGTTTTAAATTGTTTTAACTCTTATATTAGCCTAAAAAAATTATAAAAGGACAAATTTAAATATTTCTAGTAGACGTACGTAACTGTCAGTAACTTTTTTTTAAGTAGAGTAGTTTTAGAATCAAAGATGGGCTAAAAACAAAATAGTCCATATTGTAGGGATGAAAAACAAGAAAAATATTTTGCAGGAACTTGAAACAAAATGTGTCATATTTAAAGGGATTAAAAACGTATTTAAGTCTTAAAAAGATATTAGTATTACATACTAGTAGTAATAATATACGATAGTATATTATTACTAATCAATTAAATAAAAAATTTGTCAGTCCTTTTACTTTGCTTTACTCAAATTGATTGAGTGATGAGTTTGTTGCTTTAAATCAAATATTAAGTGATAATAAGAATTTTTTATTACATTATTTGATAATTATTCAATTGATTTCAATATAGGTATTTAGATTGAGATTTTTAAAATTTTTTTATTAATATGGGGCCTCGATTTTACGTTTGGAACAGGGTCTCCAAATTCATTAAACGGCTCTGCTGTTTGAGCAAATGAAAACGAGCTTATTTTCATGGGATATGACTCTCTCTCATAGAGAGCTGCTTGAAATATAGCTCTACTTTTAAATGTAGCCTAAGGACATATATACGTCATTTCTAATAAAATGAGACTAAATTAAAATAAAGATCCAATCATCTAGAACAATGCTAAGGCAAGTAAAATGAATGGTGTTAAAAAATTCCACTTAATTGAAAGAAAGTATTGATTGAAAAATTATTTTTACAACAATCATGCTCTTGAATTTAACAAAAAAGAAAAGACTGCAAGCAATTTTTTATATTCTTCTTCAACCTCACTAGTGCTACTATCCCGTCTGATATTCGGCTTGTAACTTTGTAAGTTCGATCATGACTAGCACAAACTATAAATGGACTCAATATAGATCTTGAATGAACTGACTGCTACTTCATAACAAAGATACACATGCAATTTAGTGAAACATTTTGCTTCATTCTATCATATTCTCAAGAAAAAAAATAGTGAATCTTTGGCTGAGCTCCATCGTAAATGATGCATGGAAATATGCGACAAAAGAAACAAAGTAAATAAATACATTATGTAAAGATTTCCCATGATAAATACATAATTCAATTATGATCAGAATTATTATTACAATCTCAACATTGCATTTCTATAAGCATGAGAAAACAATTTTTCTGAAATAACACGTTCTTTGTACTATATACTACAATTTTTTGTCAATCACAAAAAAGCACTTCTTCCACATGAGAATTGACCTCCATGACCTTTTTTATTATAATAAGAATGCACCTCGTGTGTGGATGTATAATCATTCAAAAGCTGAGCATCAACGTTGAGTATAGATCATATTAAATAAATTATATGGAAGTACAAAAAAATGAGTGAACAAAAAGGAGACACTCAACCATTACAAGTGATAATTTTAGCTAAATTACCATTTTTTTACTTTCTACTAACTCTGTTTCAGCACATGAAAACGAGCTTATTTTCATGGGATACGACTATCTCTCATAAAGAGCTGCTTGAAATAGAGCTCTATTTTTAAAATGAATGGTGTTAAAAATGATTTAGTATTGATTGAACAATTATTTTTCTCCAATCCTGCTCTTGATTTTAACAAAAAACCAAAGACTGCAAGCAATTTTTCATATTCTTTTTCAACCTCACAAGTGCTACTACTAGCCCATCTGATTTAGTAAGGATGGATTTGCATGATGTAGAAGAGACAAAACTTCAAGGAATGTGTAGTGAAAGAGAGTTAGAGACAAGTGTATTCTTTTGCAATCCAAAACTCTAATTTTATCTTAGGTTTACTCTAGTACTCTACATATAAGTGTTGCTAAATCTACATGGAATAAACTGCATCAGACTTACTTAGCTGGTTGGGGTTAGCTTAGAGGCCCAAGATGTTAAATTGACCTCTTAAATACACATTTTTGTTTACAGCTTCTCAAGATTTACCCACAAGAATAATATCAAGGTGACAACTCCGGTACCCATTTAAAAAATGGGGTATCGTACCTACCATTCATTTGATTGGACCAAATAGGTATATCATTTTTAATTTAGGCTTAAATAATTCAACTGCAACATTCTGATTGGTCCATGTGGACAAAGGTATGGTACCTAATGGTACCATAGAATCTACCAATGGCAAATAGTATGTTGTATGCACTCACCTAGTTAGCTTTGTTTTGCATTTTAAACGCGTTTTAAACTCGTACGGTTTTTTTGAATAAGAAAACTCGTTGAAAACGAAAAAATAATGTCGGTCCGTTTAAAAAGGGAAAAAACCCCTACTACCCGGGTTATGAGTCCGATCCTATGACTATAAATGGTACTCCGTGATTGGTAAATAAAAAAATTAAGGTTTTTTTATTTTTATTAAAATCATTTTTTGAATGTGTACTTTTTTGAGTTTATCAACAATAAATAGTAAAATAAGCAATACATCATCCACACATCCAAAACATGAAGAAAAAAAAAAAGATCCACAAATGGGTTAATTTTAGGATTTCCCCTTAATTTTTTATTTTTTTTGGGTTATTGTTACATTGAGCCTCAAACATATTAACATAATAAAATGGAATACAACAACATAAGTGAAACTATCCACTGGTTGTTAACGATCTACAATGACACTTAGGCAGTGACAGGTGTTTCAGTTTTAACCTCCGACACGGCAGCAATAGCAGGAGAGGCAACAACAACTTCATCAGAAACAGCTGCTACTTCTTCCTTCTTCTTCTCATCTTCATCGCCAACCTTTTTAGCCTTATTATCTTCCTCGATGGAAACTTTTTCCACAACCGCAGCTGTCGAGGTGGTCTCGCCTAAGACAGCTTCGGCCTTTCGGGTCTCGGTCTCCACCGCCGCTTCCTCTGCCTTAGGTGCTTCTTGAGCTGGCTCTGTTAGATCTACCAATGGTTCTTCCTTCTTTGTCTCTTCTCCATCCTCCTTATTCTCCTGCATCTATTTTCCCTCCAATTTAATACTATCGTATGTATGTAGCATATTACTATATTATTAAATACAATTATTTGATGACATGCAAAGAGAATAGAAAAAAACTATTTTCGTCAAATAGTTATTACTCTCTATCCCAATATTTTCTCATTTTCGAAGTTTTCATGTAGATTAAAAATGTGAAAGCGATATAATTGAGAGAAATATTATAACTTAGGAACTCTTTGCCATAAAAGGGGAAAAAAATCCCCGTATATATATGACTAAAATGAAGATTGTTTACAAAAATGTGATTAGTTAATAATGAAATCATAGTAACTTATATTCAATTTTTAAACTTAAGTTACTATAACACTACATTGTAGTAACTAATAGTCATATTTATGTATATATAATTAAGTATTACTTTAGTAATATGTTTGTAAAAACCCCAAAGGAAAATGTGGGACAAATGAAAATGGAAAGTACGAAGAGAACTTGTTACCTCGGGAGCAGCGTGGATATCAGTTTTTTGGGGGGAAAGAGGGGCCTCGGGGATAGGGGCCTCTTGAGTGTCCAAATCCTTAGGTTTGCTCGCACAGGCTCCCATGTTTACTTATCTCTGTCGGACGAGTAACGAGAGGAGCAGGCGAGACAAACGATGAACGGGTGTGAAACAACAACACTAAAAGGCCTTTCTGAGGGTAGAAACCTTATTTGTTATTAGTAAGTTTTCTTTGGAAGAAACTTTGTTATTTTCGAGGCTAGTTTGAAAGAATGGGGGTGGAAGAGGTTTTATAGGGAAAAATGGGAGGCCTTCCTCATTGTAGTTATGTCAGTTGTAATTATACGGGCTACATAAATTGAGTCGCATGAATCCATGAATTAAGAATACTCTTCAAAATTCTAGATATTTGTTTGGTGGAGATCAAATCTCCTATGTGTTATAACCATAAACATGACAACCATTTCCAAATAACCGCAAGATCAACTGATCTGATGTTGAGGCAGGAGGGAAATTCCCTTTTAATGTGATCTGATAGTTCTCAATGAAAAACACTTGCAATCATACAGCAAGAAAAATACTATCGTATAGATTAGTAGGAATATACCTATGCCAGCAATAACAAATGAACTTTAAAAAAAATGCTTCAAACTTGTTTCAAAATTAAGGGTGAAATAAACAGTAATGAACAATTAATCTTTGATGTTATATATCCTCTCAAACTAGGCAACTACTCCTCTTCAACAATTTTTCCCTTCTCACTGACATATCACATATACACCATCAAGGAACTTCATGATATCCTTTTTCTTGACATGGTATTTCTGAAAAAGGAATCATTTTAAGGTAGAGTTTGGCAGTCATATATACATATATGTTTCTGAAAAAGGAAACATATATAGTACTAAAAAGGGGCAACCCGATAGTGCCCCCGCAAAGCGATGGTCCGGGGAAGTGCCCCGTCACAAGGGTGTAGAGAGGATAAGTAGTCTTCCCTTTTCCCTTTGACAAGTGGTCGCTCCTAAAATTTGAACTTGTGACCTCTCGGTCACACAGTAACACATTAACTAGTGCGCTAAGGCCCCTTCTTCAGTTATATAAATACACTGAACAAACGATTAACTGACCAAACAAATATAAATGAAGCGATCAATGAGTTACTCGGTTGATAAGGGCACATGATCGAGACACAAGTTCAATGTCATTCCCATCCAATACTAATTCATCTTTACCTTTTGAAAGCGGAGAACATTGACCCCATCAGTTATCAACTTTCCTAACCTGAAATGATAAATTATGTGAACATATTCAAGTACTTTTTTTGTCCTATATGTACTATGTATAAGACTGAAAAGAAAAAATCATCAAGTAAACAAGAAAAATATATATATGACAAAATCAAGTAATCAAGTAAATCTAGTAATCAAGTAAACAAGAAAGGAAAATCTAACCCACCCTTTCCCTCCACTACTCCAAAAAATCACACAACCTATCAAATATGACAAATCAAATAAATAAATGAGTAATCATGTCTGAATAGAGTATACCATCCACACAAAAATGGGATAAATGCACCTCGGGCATATGACAAAATCTACTATAATATCATGATTTAATCTAGCAGTTTTTTAAAGGGAAATAAATATTTAATTGGCATTTATAATGTAAGCCGCATCATTTAAGTTTTACAAGTCTGTTATTTCTTTTCCTCCTATTATTAGAAAGGCTTTTTATCTTGATTTTTTTGGCATTCCCTCTTTCAGATGTATTCCTTAATTGTCGGGAGGTTTTGGTTTGGTCCTCCTCTCTTCTGTATGCGGTTTTTATTCTTAATAAAATCTTGGTAAATGCTCCCCGGCATTTACCCCACCGATGGGTGGTTTGCCTTCCGGGGTAAAAAAAAATTATGAATTGAAGGTTCCTTCCGCACATAAGCATGTGTTGGTTGACATGCAGCAGGCAAATAATGCTTCACCCCAATGAAAGAAGCTGATAATAAGGAACATGTTGGGTGCATTTCAAGCTCAAATATATGATATGATCACCCTTGCGTTGCGAACATCCTATGTTGATGTCCCTGCCAGTGTCACCATTCTACGCTATCGTCATCATCGATGGCGTTCAAGTATTTTTTTCTTCATCCTCCAACTATTATTGATCTCATTTTCGCACATTTAATTTTGTTCAACAAATGCTAATTTGATTTGAAATTGCTATGATTTCAACTGTAATAACATGATTTCAAATATGGGTATATGACAAGTACTTTGTATATGAAAGTGTTATGTTCTGGTTTTAAGAAGCCTCTCAATCATGCACTGTGACTGGTGAGTATTATTTGGCAGCACTACCACTAAAAACCTTTGTGTATACTCCACAACGTTAGTTTTAAAAACAAACATCAACAATGCTTGTATTATTTTGTCTACAAAATTTGTCTATGAATAGAATTCACAGACAAACAAAGCCTTCACAAACATGAGGATATAAAAGTGGGTATAAGAATGGATACAAATATCATTTTTGTTTTAAAAATGTCTTTGGGAAGCACTTTACTCATTCATAGGCTATGTTTGGCGGGCAAAAGTGTCTGCCTTCGAGCTTTTCTACTATTTAAAAATTCTCTAAAAGTTTCTAGTTGTATGTTTGGCATGACAATATTTAACAGCTTTTCAAAAAAAAAATCTTTTTTGAGATGCTACGAGGAGTAGCATCTGAGAAAAGTTTGAAGCTTTTAGCATTAATTAATCCAAACAGCTTGTATACCAAACGGAATTAAATCAAACAGTCAGCTTTTTACCAAACAACTACCACATTTTCTTTTTAAGATCTTTTCAATCACTAAAAGCTAACAGTTACGGAAAAGCTCACAAAAGTATCTTTTTAGCTAGTTGTGCCAAACATAGTCATACTATTGCCCAAAACTGAATAAATTTATCCCACAATTCAATTTTAATAACAAATAAGGTGCAAATAAATTAGGCATATGTTACGTAACTCTTATTTCAATATGCAGAAACATGGGCCACTGTGTTTCATGTTAGGCCTAAACTTTTCTGGTTTCACTATTTGGGGAATGAATAATGAAAACTTCGAGATATGCATCTTCCGCGCCCACCATACATTCAGACTTAATAGTGTTTGCCGTTACTTAAGAAAAGTGTTTTTCAGCTTTTGGCTTTAAAAAAGTTAAAAAGAGTGTTTTCAAATGATTGTTTCTGCTTAAATTAATCACTTAAAAGCTAAAAGTTGGAAGCAGGTGGAAAGGTGCTTTAAACTGCTTTTCACTTTTTCTATTACACAAAAAGTACTTATTTTACCAAACGCTACCAATTTTTACTTTTTCAGAATCACTTTTTTCTCAAACACTACCAACTTTTACTATTAATCACTTTTCCCAAAATCACTTTAAAAAATCACTTTTTTTAAAGTTGAAGCAATTGCAAACACTCCCTTAGAAGATGTTCTCTTCACCTGATCTGAATATTTCTGATCTGAATTTTTTAAGTTCTGATCTGATCTGATCTGAATGTTTCTGATCTGATCTGATCTGAATCTTTCTGATCTGGTCTGATCTGATCTGAATGTCCCTGATTTGATCTGAATGTTCTTGATCTGATCTGAATGTTCCTGATCTGATCTGAATGTTCCTGATTTGATCTGAATGTTTCTGATCTGAATCCTTTTGATCTGATCTGAATCCTTCTGATCTGGTCTGATTTAAATATTTCTAAAATTATATTTATAATTTTAATTTTTATTATAATAATTAGAAATGTAATTACACATATATAATTTAAATATAATTATAACTTAATTATAAAAAAATTATAATTATAATTACAATAATTATAATAGGTATAATTATTATTATACGTATTACACTAGTTATAAATATAGCTATAATTAGAGGAAGCGGTCCAGCTCAGCTGGTCGCCGACTCACTCTCCCTTATGGGAGGTCTCGGGTTCAAAACTCAATGGAGTGAGTTTCAACCTAGTTTACTTCAAGGCCCCCCAGACCCCCTCCCCCAGACGTCTCCTAAGGTAAACAAAAAAATAGCTATAATTATAATTGTAATTATATTTTTAGTTATAATTATTTCTATAATTATAATTTTAATTATAATTATAATATTTATTTCTATAATTTTAATTGTAATTACTCCGTGTAATATAATAATAACAAAAAAATACTAATAACAATAACAACAACAACCATAATAGTAATAAGAATAATAATAATCATGATAATAATAAATATCATAAATAATAATAATCATAGTAATCATAGTGGTGGTGGTGGTGGTGGTGATGATGATGATGATGATGATGATGATGATGATGATGATGATGATGATGATGATAAAAATAATAATTATAATAATTATAATAATTATAATTATTATTAATATTATTATAATTATTATAATAGAAGGGATAAATCATGTTTGAACTTTTCTGATCTGATCTGAATGTTCCTGATCTGATCTGAATGTTTCTGATCTGATCTGAATGATTCTGATCTGATCTGAATCTTTCTGATCTGATCTGATCTGAATTTTTCTGATCTGATCTGATCTGAATAAAATAAGAATAAGATTAAGACGAACTTCTTACTTCCCGTAGTAAAAAAGTGTCTATTTGGAGAAGAATTTTAATTTAACTGTCTATTACGCCAATTAACTCACCAAGTCAGGGCATATCCTTCTAAATAGTTTATTGATGTAATAATGTGTCCACATTTAAAACTACATAATCCACATAACCACATCTTTACTGTAGATGCTCTAAATGTGAGTAGAGGTGAATTTATGTTTTCCGTTGCTTGCCTTTAAGTATATTTTTAGAGAGAATTCCCTAAATATGAGTAAAAAAAGTTTTGTAATTCAAAATAGGACTAAAATGTTTTTTACTCGCTAAATAAGAGTAAATTTCTGCCAAATTTGTCATTACTAAGCTTTAAACATGGCTTTTTTTCAAACTTGGCAGAAATTTTCTTATATAAGAATAAAAACATGAAAGACCTATTTTGGAATTTCAAAATATTTTTACTGGACAATTTTTTCGGGTTCTTTCGTTGTTTTTATTCTCACGGAATATGTATGCTATATTGCTATAGGAAGAGTTTTGCCTAGGGATGGCAACGGGGCGGTTCGGTGACGGTTTTACATATAACCGTACCCGCCCCATTTGATAACTCCTTGCCCCATAACCGCCCCGTTACCCAACGGGTAATTTTTACCCAAACCATATCCGCCCCAACGGGTAACGGGTATAACCGCGGGTAACCGCGGGTAATCACTTTATTAAATGAGTCATTGATATTTTAATATAAAAATAATATTTTAAAAGCCGAAAAATGGCATCACCTAGATGACTCTAGACTGAGACGAACTTTCAAGTTTCGTATGTCTACAACTACAAGACGAGAAAGAAGACAACATAAATTAATTTGAACCTAAAAATACTTAATCTGAAAAATAATTGTTCACTAAAAAATCTGATAATAAACAAACAATACTATTAAGATCTATTATGAACTCTCATTGAAACATTATAGTTAGTGCATCTATTATCCATATACACAATGAAAATAGAAAAATCTCATCTTCTATTACTTATGGGACAAATAATAGATAAAAATGTAATATAAATATAACTAAAAATAAACGGGGCGGGTACAGGGCGGGTAATGGGGCGGACATGTATAAAACCGTAACCGCCCCATTACCCGTAAAAACAAAACGGATATTCCCCGCCCCATACCCGTTACCCGGTCAATGCGGTTTTCCCCGTTTTGACCGGGGCGGTTCGGTGCGGGTATCCATCGGATCGGTCACAATTGCCATCTCTAGTTTTGCCTACTTGCCTGCCGCAACCAAGGTGTCAAGGACTAGAGAATAAAAGCAGGTTACTACACGCCAATAATATATTGGAACATATATACATTCATTTTAAACACAGTAAAAAATTATAATCACCACAAAACTCCAAATAGTCTCGATCCAGCAAATATAAAATAATGCCATGAATAAAACAAAAAAAATTCACTGCAAATAATTTTAAAGAATCAATTTTACTAGGTTAGTGAAGTTTCTCTTGCTTTTATAGTACGTAGTACTGTATTTATTTACAGTATTCCAAATCGTGCAATTCATCTTTTGTACACGCCCTCACGAACATTTCTTGTTTTTTACTTCTTTTGTTCTTTTACTTCTTTTGTATTTTTTACTTCTTTGGCCTTTACTATTTCACGTGATGTTTTGTTTTATGTGATTCAAACTCTCGACCCATCAATTGCTAATACGTGTTAATTAGTTAAAAATAAATTAGTCACGAAATTAATAATAAGACAAAAGTGATACTTGCGGGTTTATTGAAAATGAATTGTGGTGGGCCCCATCCCTGAGGGCCCCCAACACCGACCGGACGGCACGATAGGAAGATGTAAATTGGACTATAATCACAATCTGACAGATAGAGAGTGGAGCTCTGTCCCCGATACTTGCAAAAGCCCTATGCATTTTTCAGCATAGTAACCTCTCATCGCAGTTCCCGGGATTCGAACCCGAGACCTAACCCTTGTGCCACTCCCTCCCTACCAGTTGAGCTACGCCCACCGGTGTGGTGGTTTTTTTTTAAATCATGGATTTTTAAAAAAAGTCAATGGACTTTTAAATTTATAGATTTTTTACGAATGAATTCTATGGACTTCTAAATCCATAGATAAGTTTATAGACTTTCGAAAGGTCCATAAACTTCTAAATCTGGACAACCATTACCGGTCGTCAAAATATTCACCTTGATCGCTGCTACCGATCTACTTGTCCGCCTCCATCACCAGAGCTCGCCACCATCGTCATCGCACTGATCCGCCACCAACAAAATGACTTTGGTTGTGCAAAGAAACTATGATCAATTAATTATATTAATTAATTAAATTAGAGGTAGAAATGTAACATTCAACTCTATTTAAGGGAAATCAAACATATGATCATACTTTGGGAAAAATGTTGTGTTTTAGTCCTATTGTGAGTAATTTTCTTTGTATAATATGATAAGAAACAATTGAATAAATAAATGAAACTAATGTAATTCATCTAGCAAAGCAGAGTTCTATAACAATAAATGAAGTATAAGAATTCAAATTTATTTTTATTAAAAAGAAAATTCAAAGTTTCGAGAATGCTCAACAATCTCGGTTTATTTATGGTCAATTGTTATATTACACAATTCAATGAGTAAGAAGTTTGATCATTACACAAGTGTTACACTCATTGCTATATCTGGTACAAGCATAGATGCAATTGAGTCTTTCTTCTCAATAATTGTTTTCTTTTCATTTTTAGCTCGTTATGTTTTGTATACTTATTTACGGTTATATATTTATTATTTTAAAATAATATTTTTATGAGTTAGTGATTTAATGATGTTAATGAGTAATGGTTAAAATATTTTTTCTTAATGGTTAACTGACGATATACCAAAATTGCACCGATGTAAGTATGATGATTTAACTGTTTTCTCTTTATTATACCAGAATTCCCTTTTATGTCAACTCTGGCTAGTCTTGGAGGAAGAATCGGATGAAGAAGAGGGCAGTTTGGGGGTAGTACGAGGACTAAACTGTTTTTCTTTATTATTAAATAAATTGTCCTAAATGGGAGTAATAACGTTTGTAAATTTCAAAATAAAAATGACATGTTTTTATTCACTCAATACGAGTAATTACTGCCTTATTTTGGCATTAGCAGATTTTAAGCATGCCCATATTTTCTAAGATTCAGAGTAATTGCTCATATTTATTGCATAAGAACATGAGAGCCATATTTTGGAATTCTAAAATGTGTGTACTTCTATTTCAGGAATTTTCTCATCTTTTCGCTACGATTTTTTTTTTGAGAACCAAATAACTTCATTACTCGTCAAAAGTTAAAGCACGAATAATACAATTGGGCGAACAACCCCACTAGATACCGTCAGACCCAGAACAGGCTTCCCTAGCTAGAGTGTGGGCAACCTGATTCGCTGATCGATGCACATACCGGACACGTATATTAGCAAACTTTGCCATCATATGTCTAATCTCTCTAAAAATAATATCATTATATTGTAGGTCATCTTCCCGAGTAATGCCCTGCACAATATGCTTGGCATCAGACTCCACTATGACATGTCTCCATCCTGACTCGAATGCCCATCTCATTGCTTCTTCAATGGCCATAGTTTCCATCAATCCCGGAGAAAAACGCCTCTCTCTCTTCATGTCTCGACCTGCTATAAAGACTCCTCCTTTGTCACGAGCTACTATACCCAAGCCTCGGCCATCACCTGCGTTTTGAACTGCAGCGTCTACATTTATTTTGATGTACCCCGGCTCTGGTCGCTTCCATTACATTTGTTGCTTTGCTTCCCTCCATCCCGATAGCGTGACATCTCCACAAGCAATGACTCCCTTCCAATTGGAACTTACTCCCTCCGTTCCCAAAAATACTTCCCACTTTCCTTTTTGGGCCGTTCCCAAAAATTCTTCCCACTTTCCATTTTTGGACAATTTGTGTGGCTCACATTCATTTTACCTTTTTCTCACACAACCACAACCACACATTTCCACTTTATTCCACTTTCTTAATAGGCGTGCCAATTCAAACCGGGAAGAATTTTTGGGAACGGAGGGAGTATATTTTTCCAAGTCTCATCATTCCTAGCCTTCCACAAGCTCCAACATATCATGGCAAACCTGCAAAAATCATCATTAGAACAGTTAATAGCCACCGTTGCAGCCCATTCTCCAAATTTGCCCTCCATCCATCACAAGAAGTTGGATCCCCTGCTGCACCAGACTTCCTTCGCTAAGCCACAATCCCGGAGGATATGCAACGAGCTCTCCTCCTGCTGCCCGCAAGCCGCACAAATCGGCCAAACCGGGACCCTCCGTTGCACAAGACGTTGCTTGAGAGGCAAACCTTCCACACAAGCCTGCCAAAGAAAAGATTTAACCTTGGGAGGTATTTTCAGTTTCCACACCTTAGCACATGCCACGTCTGGTTGAGTATTTCCGGTCAACATCCGATAACAGCTCCGAACCGAATAAATACCCCGATTTTCCAACGCCTACATTTGTGCATCATCTCTATGCTCAGGCCGTATAGGTATGCTAGCGATTAAGTCTATGTCCTCCTGATTAAATAAATCTCTCAAAATATCAAAATCTCAATCGGTCCCTTCCGCCGTCATTAGTGACCGAACATAAATGTCTTCAAGCCCTGGTACAACATGTCGAGCTGGGCGGCCTCCTTCAGGGGGAATAAGCCACTTATATTTCCAAACCCACACTTATCTACCGCTTTCGATACGGAGACACAACCCTCCTTGACAGCCAGTATAAGAGAATATTAGCATGATTAAAATATTTGGCCTTTAGTATTTTAGCAACCAAAGATCGAGTAAGGATTTTGTCTTCTTACTTTAATTTAAAATCAACAATATAAATTCAGTTTTTTATAATCCACCACTGCTTAAAGAATTATTTAAACTAAATATTTTGCAAGAATAAACGTTAAATGTTACAACAATGGGTTGGCTGGTGCCAAGTACCTTGTGGTCTGATGACATCATTGTGGCACTCCCAAGAAGGAGGTCACATGTTCGAATCTCATCGCAGTTCAAGAATGTTGTCATTAATAATGAGCAGATACTTATAGATTTAGAAAGAATTGTACAAAAAATAATGGGTTTCTGTCATTTCATTTTGAGGTTAGGAGCTCTACATCATTTTGTTCTGAATCGACAAGAAAATTGATGAAGCAGAGTATTTGGCTTATCCTCAATCGATCACGTCACATTGCTCCAATCATAATGATTAATTAACCAATCACATATGCATTATTATTCTTCATTTAATTTAAAATTACATACATATTTCATTCCTCCATTTCATACATTCACCATCCTAACAAACCAATTCGATCAATCGGTAAGGTCCAGGATGGCTAGAAAAATAACTCCATAATAAATAAAAGAAGAAAAAAAGAGGAACAAATATAATATAAATATATATATAAATATATATAAATATATATATTGTAGGTGGCTATTACCATTCATGAATCATGACCATTATGACCATATACATATAGTTAAGTTGGTTTCAAGCAATCATGAATGGGATGAACAAACAGTACTATGACTGATTGTTATTTTGGATCCAAGCGGAGAAGGCTTGAAGTGTGTTCATATCGGCTCTATAATGCTTTTGAGTAAACTCGAGAAAGGTAGGCCATGTGAAATCCGGGTATAGTCTCGGGTTATTTGAGTCCACCAGTTCCGTGGGAGGCCTCACAACTTTGTCCTTCTTTGGGCACAAAAAAAATGCAAGTGATTTCCTTGCACTTATGTTGTTCACCACTGCCCTGTGCAAGCAACTTTTGTACCTTCCATTTGATAGCGCCTACACATAAACAACAATAAGAAAAAGTTAGCATAAACCGTCTCACTCGCGTGCACGCCCACACCTCGACCCGACAAATTGGTGGAGGAGTAACAAATTACGGTATCTCAAAAGTTTTTGAATAAGGTGGTTCAGGGCACGATGTGCACAAGGGACCACCACATTGGATGAAATTCCCACAGTGCGGTTGTCGGGAATTGAGCTGAGACATCAGCTCAACTCTCGGGAATGACGGGAATTAGAGGCGAGACAATGGTTTGTTACTTAGAATAATAAAAAGGTAAGGCGTACCATGAAAGTGTCGCCGATGTTAACTACGAAGGAGTTGGGAGTGGGCGGGACGGAGCGCCACTGGTTGTCGACAAACACTTGCAGGCCACTGACGGTGTCTTGGTGGAGGATGGTGAGCGATGTCGGGTCGCAATGTGGGCCGGTCCCCAACGTCAACTCCGGTTTCTCGCACCGCGGGTAGTAGTTTAGTCTCATTATCGATTCGTTGTCTTCATAGAATTCTCTCAGGAACTTCTTGTTCACTCCTAGGCTCATTGCCAACAGTTCTAGTATCCCTTCTGAGAGCTTGTTCATTGCATTGCAATATTCTTGATATACCTTCCTGCAGGTCAACCCAAGTTCAATCAGTAATTAATCATTATGTTTATATTTTATGTTACACTGATCATAAAGTTATACACATGGCGAGAAATTGAATGCAATTTTATATAATGTGTACCCTGTATGTGAGAAGTTTTCACCCAATGCTGATTGGAAATATTCTTGGACAGTGTTTTGAGAGTTTTTCTCCGCGGAGAAGCTGAAAGAGAATGTTTCCTTCCACGGCAGCTTCGACGAGAACCGGCCCGTGAAGCTGCTCGCATAGCCACAATGCTCTCCGAGTTGCCTCTTAGCTTTTAGCTTCTCGCCGAGAGGCAACTCGAAGAAGTGGTCCATGCAGCGGTGGGCATCGGAGATGAGGTCCCCATCGACGCCGTGGTTGGAAACGAGGAAGAACCCGTGCTTCATGCACGATTCGCCAACGAGCCTAGAGGCTTCTTCGGCAGCGACAGGGTCCCCGGAGAGAAAGCCCGAAAGGTCAATGAGCGGAATGGCGAGGCGCGGGGCATCGGAGGTGGGCTTCTCCTCGTCCGGCCATATGAACTGCGCGGGGATGTTTGGTTGGTGGTGGAAGACGGGGGCGTTCAAATCCAACGGCTTAGGAAGGACGTGGCATTCTTGATTGACCATTTGGGAAGTGTTTGGTCAATCTTTTTGCCCTTTGGGTCAAAAAAGGGGGAGGCTTAAAATAACGTGCTTGATAAGAGCTTGCAAAGAGGTAATGGGTGAATGAGTGACCAAGATTGGATGGAGACTTTATACATTTAAGCAAGCTGAGCTAACCCGACAGTGGGGTGAGTTGCCCACTAGAAACCAAACTAGTCCGCATATATTACATCGGGTGAGTTGTCACTAGCATCCAAACAAACCCAAACGAAGCCAGGAACATGATATAGAATAAGCAGCTAGCTCTTCACAAAGCTTGGGCCACCATGTTCATATGAATTAGTTTTTTGGTTTAGTTTATTGTCCCACACTAAAAGCTTGTGTGAGTGGCTTTTTTGTACACATTAGTTGTGAAAAGGGTAATGGAGTGGCTCTAACATTTTGTAATAGGAGTATAGGGCCCTTCTTCTTACAAGTTTGGTAATACCAAAGTTTTAATGGAGGCCCTCATGAGTAGTGCTCGTATAGATTGGGCATACTTGGCCAAACTCTGTTTTCTTGTTGGGTTTATTTGTAAAGTAATTGTACATTTAGTGTTGATGTATTCTAGTATTTGGTTGTACTGTGCTATTTGGAATTGGAAGATAGAGTAAAAAATGTTTGGACTCGTGAGGTCAGAAGTTGGTCAATTTAGTGAGCTGTACGGTTACTTTAGTTGCCAAAGTAATTAAGCTTCATTTGGAGTGTAGTTGGCGATGTAAGTTGCTTCTTTTAAAGCTCGTTTATATGTTTGTGTTTAGAAAAAATGTACGGTGTCCAATCATGTTATTGATATTTATATTTGTGTTTGAAATAGTTTATTATAAGGTGGTCAACTTTAATGTGATACTCAAGGCTTTACGATACCATTGAAGTTTACAATATTAAAGACTTTGTAAAGTTATTAGTCATATTGTAAATGACACCGAGGGGCTGTTTACTTTTCCTATCATTAAGTCCGGTCTAGATTAAGATTTCTGTATGGATTAAGACGTCTGTCTGGATTAAGTTGCACTAGGATAACAAACTGTTTACTTTGAGTGCTGAATGTGTAGTTTGAATTAGATCAAATGACTAATTTACCCTTCTGTCTATGATAAGTGTTGAACATATATTATTTTAATTTTGCTATTCCGATTGATATTCTGAGTGCAAAAATATATACGGAGTTATAATATGAAACTACTATGAGAACATATTAAATTCACAAAATACGATGACAAACATTCAATAATACTACGGCAATTAGTCCACGCTTACATTTTTATAACTGCATCTAGAAAACATCTTGGGCAATATATTTCTACTCTACTAAATTAGCTCATTGTGTTTCATCTATTTCTTCTTCTTCACGTTCCGGACTTTTACTTGTCCTCCTATGTTGTTCGAATCTGCTAACTATAAAAAGATGCACAATGGCTCATCTCCTTATATAAAAGTATAAACAATCAAAGCACTATTATTAAAGATCCCCATCACTAGATTTATTGGAAGCTCTTTGTGTTTGCTGGAATTTGAAGTAACAAACTCGAAGGATCGTTTTTCTGATAAATGGATACAATGAGGATGTTGAGAATAGTGAAGAATCATCTCAACCTGGAAGGATTGGGATTGTGCAAATGGCTTTGAGTTGTACAGCCCTGCAGAATGGGGTTGGCCATTCTCAACAGACCAATGGAAACGACCATGTAGTGATCAATGTAAAATGAGGTAAGGGTCAGATTGGTACTCAAAGTTGCATAAAAAGGGTCAAATAAGTCCTTACTGTCCGGCCATCCCCATTTGAGGCGGTTCCCGGTAGAATTTTTTGATGAAATTTTTTGGGCATCTTTTTCATTAGGTCTAGTTTACTCATACCAAATTTTAGCTAAAACTTCAATCGGGAAGGCATTCAAATAAATTCTTGAAGATAACTACGCTTTTAACTGCGCAGTTATCTTCAAGAATTCATTTGAATGCCTTCCCGGTTGAATTTTTAGCTGAAATTTGGTATGAGTGAACTAGACGTAATGAATAAGATGCTCAAACAATTTCGTCAAAAAATTCCACCGGGAACCGCCCCAAATGACGACGGCCAGACAGAACCTCTTATATAAGGACTTATTTGACCCTTTTTATGCAACTTCGAGTACCAATTTGACACTTACCTCAATGTAAAATTGTAAATAATAGGAGTGACTTTCATACACAATTGGGCCAAATATGTATACATACAGTCAAGTTTGAGCATAAAGGAATCCAGGAACCCATATTTGCAGTAAATAATTAATTCCAATTATCTTATAACCAAACAATTCATATAGCTCCAGTTCTACCATCGGATTCTTGGGTTGCTATAAAATCTAGGTGTGATGGTTATTCTCCTAAAGGCATATCAAAATATGAACATAGAGCATGATCAACATAATCTTCATCACCCACAATAAATAATTAAATATAAACACAGACTACATGTCTACATATATATCATGAATTCTTTTTCCTAATATTAAATGTTATACCAAAATCCAAAGAACAAATCATGATATCATACATAGTCCTCGTTCACAGCCTTAAATTAACTTAAATTAAGTTAAGTTGAAGAAATTTTACCCTAAATTTTATGCCAAATATATTTTTCAGAAAATTCGAAATTGCCCAAATACAATTATTATGGGCTGTATATATCATTTATTGGGCATTATATTGATCGGTCTAATTATGTCATGTAATATTCTATTTTTGGACTACCTTTATTATCTTTCCTTTTAGACTAGTTAGTCCTTACTTATAAGAACAGATTGTATACTCGTATGAGAAGGCAGAATAATAATATTACTCTTCAGTCTATTTCACTGCTCATTAAATATCTGATCGTGAGGAGGGGTGTTAAATGACCCACACCAGAAAAGTTGAGATGAACAAAATGCTATATTAACACATGAGTTACTCCTCCTATAAGGGATGACCTTTTAGGATGGAACTCAGGTTTTAACATGGTATCAAAGCCAAATCGATCGAATGTGTGGGGGCCCTTATGAAAAATGATGACACGACTATAAAAAATGACAATTACGGCCGGATGAAAAAATGGACCAATGAAGAAAAAAATGAATGATGGCACGATCTAGACGAAATGTCTGGTCGTGAGGAGGGGTGTTAAATGTCCCACACCGGAAAAGTTTGGATGAACAAAATGCTATATTAACACATGAGCTACTCCTCCTATCAGGGTTGACCTTTTAGGACGGAACTCGGGTTTTAACAACAATGAATGTCAAAAATCAGATTAAGTATATAAATAAAGAGGGCTCTTCTCATCAGGCCGGCCTGACGGGCTGCCCCGTCCAGCCAAGCCCGTTTGGGCACCTTCCCGGTGCAATTTTTTGATGAAAGTTTTTGAGCATGTTCTTCATCAAGTCTAGTTTGTCCATACCAAATTTCAGCTCAAAATTCGATCGGGAAGGTCGCCAAATGATTTTTGCAAGTTAACTGGTCCGGAATATGTATTTTCCGGACCAGTTAACTTGCAAAAATCATTTGACGACCTTCTCGATAGAATTTTGAGCTGAAATTTGGTATGGACAAACTAGACTTGATGAGGAACATGCTCAAAAAATTTCATCAAAAAATTCCACCGGGAAGGTTCCCAAACGGGCTCGGCCGGACGGGGCAGCCCGTCAGGCCGGCCTGACATGAAGTTTCCTCTATAAATAAATATATAAATTTAGAGTAAATACCTGAATGATGAAGGCAGAGCTTTCGTCGTTCTTTCAAAACAGGTTTCTGGCGTTGGAATGTCTTCAAATGGCAAGTGATGTCGGCGATCGATGAAGAGGTGGAGAAGAAGGTTGGCGCTCAAATCGGGTGATGAAGATGGTGGAGAAGAAGGTGATGTCGGCACTGCAATCAGGTGATGAAGCCTGGTGTCGGCGATTAATGTCAAAAGCAAGCGATGAAATATCGAAGGAGAAGCCAGGGTTAAAAGAGAGACCCCGATAAATGGAGACGTCTGAACGGTAAGGACAACTAAAAATGAACTGAACGAATTAAGTCAATGTATTTTGTCCTTACTGTAGTTCAGCTCGATATGAATTCACTGTTTCTTTACAAAAATTGTAAAATATAAAGATTTTATCGAATTTTTTTATTCAATAAAAAATAATTTCCTCAAAAAAATATCAATAAAAAATAATTTTGTGTTTACAATTGTGGTTCAACCAAATAAGTTTTGGAAAAAATGTTGTCAAATTGAATTTTAAAAGTTGAAGGAAACTCCTTTTCGATGGCAGGTCAAACCGATGTTTCAGCTCATTTCTGTTCAACTGGGTTCCCTTTGTTGGTTGCTGGTCAAACCAATTCTCCCTTTCCGGTGGATGGTGAAGCCGGAATTCTTGACTTAATTTGTTTCTTTTCTAGTTTGGACATTTTGTTTTCTTTCGATTAACTTTGGAGTAGCAAGTTCAGCGGTGCTATTAGATTAGACTACATAGCAGGGTTAGCGAATTCGTTTGGACCTTGTAGGCCATCCGGTTCTATGTCTCATCCCTGTGTAGCCGTGAGCTATTGTATTGCTTTATTTCTTGTTACTTTTATTATTAATAAATAAGTTGCCTTTTTGCCAAAAAAAAAAGTTGAAGGAAAAATGGAAACTAAAGGTTTTACTTTTTAGTTGCAAGACATTACGGATGTTTTTACTTGGACTGTAATTTGCTGGTCTGGTCTGGTCTGGTAATCTCTGGTCTCTTTGTATTTTTATAACTATACAAGTTTTGTATGATCTCGTCTGATCTGGTCTGATATGATCCGGTCTAGTCTGGTCTGATTTAGGACAAATTACAGTCCAAGTAAAAACATCCTAAAGCACAAATTCCACGTATCATTTTTCTTTTTTCTCTCTAAAAGTTTTCTCCTTTTATTTTTATCGTCTTGACTCTTTTATTCGCTTTTATATCTTCTTATTCTTATTTTTGTTTCATTTTTCCTTCTTTTTCCTCTTCTCGTTTATTATTTAAATTCAATTTTTATGTACATTTCCGAATTGGTTCTCTTATAAAATCTTTTTCTCACCCCACTAAATTTGGATTTACTTTACTTTATTTTTACTTGCACTTATTTATTTCATTTTTCTTTTCTTACCTTAATTCCACCACTAATATAGTTTGGGAAAATAGCACAAATAAGAATATGTTATTTCTTCCCAATATAGGACAAATTTATACTCTTTCTCTTCCTATTTTGCCCTTACAATAACTTAATATGATGATCATATTTTACATTAAATAAAGCAAAAAATAAATATGAGTATTTTAATTTATACAAAAATCGTAAAAAAAACAAAAATACTTTAAAAAGAATAAAATAATTAAAAAATATTTACAAAAATAATATAAAATGATTAAAAATTAATATAAAAAAAAGATAACACATTAAACAATTTAAGAAAAAAAAATATGGAGACCTTTACCGTAGTCTCGGCCGCCTCCCATCCATGCCAATTCCGATTGGTAAAAAATGCCATTTTGTTTAAAAAATGTCACTTTTCTCTGAAAATACAATGAAAATGGCATTTTTAATCTTTGAAAATGCCAAAAACTTCTCAAAATTTGCCATCAAGATGGAATTAGAAAAACATGTTGGCATTGTTTATGATAGTTGGAGCTGGTGGTGTTGTGAGTTTGTTCATGCAGCAGTAGAGGCCTGCATTTTTTATGTTTTTAAATTTTTATTTTAATTGTTTCAGTTTTATAATTTTATAATTTTTATTTTTCTAATTTTATACTTTTATTAATTCTATTTAATTTTTGCTTTTGTTTTTTTATTTTTCTACATTTTTATTATATATGAAGTTATGTTATTACTTTTATGTTTTCATTATCAAGGAAATATG
The DNA here is from genome assembly GCA_945859915.1 of Cuscuta epithymum. Taxonomy (NCBI): domain Eukaryota; kingdom Viridiplantae; phylum Streptophyta; class Magnoliopsida; order Solanales; family Convolvulaceae; genus Cuscuta; species Cuscuta epithymum. The sequence continues at coordinate 861,379 of CAMAPF010001010.1, forward strand.
AATTGTATTAAAACAAAGCAAGAGTAGAATATGAAAGATTGTCCTACTTAGGAAATTCAAAACATGCTCCTTTTCTTACAATTAAAGTTTTATTTAGTTCTATTGGGGGAATTTCCCATATACTTTTCTCTTTTCTAGAGAATTAAAAGAAAAAAATAAATAAGTAGCCGGAAAAAAAATTAAAAAGAGATTACAACGAATAGGAATACAAAAAAGGGAAAAAAATGGAGGAGAAGAAGAAAACAAATTATCGAAACAAAATTCTATTAAAAACTCGCCTGGTAAGTGGATAAAGGAATACATAAACAGAATCCATCCTTCTAGAAAGGATGATATGTCCGGACGCCACCGTTTGGGGCGTTTGACGATGGAAACTATTGATGATTTTTTTATAATGTTCTTCATGAAGTATAAATTATTTCCATTAAATTTCAGCTAGAAAATTCATTGGGAAGGTAGTCAAATAAAGTTTTAAAAATAAATGCGTTTTATATGTATATCTTGGCGTAGCTATTTTCAAAAAATTATTTGACCATCTTACCGATTGCATTTTTAGCTGAAATTTGATGCACATAATCTACACTTCATGAAGAACATGTTCTTGTGAATAGGAATCATCCCAAATGGTGGCGGCCAGACGGAGGGTCCATCCATCCAGCTGGAAATGATCATTCCTCTGTATAAACAAGGTAAACAAATGAAAATAAAAAAGAAGAAAAGGGAATAAAAGCATTGTAATATAATGATAAAGAAAAAAGAAAAAGAAAAATCATACGGAGTATGTGTTACCGTTTTGAGAAGATTTGTAAAATGTGTGATTTATGGTTTAATGCAATGTTTTAAGAGACGTGGCGCCAGCCCAACGCCTAGCGCCTAGACGGCTAAGCGGGCGCTAGGAAGGGACTAGATGGATATATAAAATTATAGTTTTATCAATATTTTAGCATAAATATGATTAGTGATGTTGTGTTTGTGTGCGTATAAAATACACACACACACAATTACACATTAATATACATGAATGATAAAGTTGTCACATTTAATAATATATTATACATAATCACTTAACTTCATAATGTAATAAATATTATTAAATATAATAACATTTAAGATTATATATAAGCATGTATAATTTTTGTTTTAATCTACAGCTAGTAACTTTCTTTATATGTGTTGTTAAAGTTTTTTTATCCAAGGGGGCTTATATTGATAAAATAGCATTCAGATAGAATTTGAAATAACAAAAGGACCACATGTAACCATCCGCCCTTGGACATAGCAATATAACTCGTTGATCCTAACTTGGGCATAACTAAGCCAACGACGATTACCGTAGACCTCCCATCCCTCATTCCTAATGCACGAGTTTTACAGCATAAAAAGAATAGAAACAAAACACAATTGTCTGAGCATGGAAATAAAAACGCAAAAACACAATGAAAAAATACCAAAACTCGTCCTCCTAAGCAGAATCACCAAGTCCACCACCGATGTGTCTAGAAGTCCTGACCCACCTCCCCATTTTTTGACTCATCAAGCGTCATGCCCTCACCAGTCGTCCTCCCAAATCCTCCTGCGTTTTGCCTCCCCTGGAACCTCCTCTGTGTCTCCTATCCTGCCCTTCTTTGACACATTGTTGCCTGTTTCTGCTGTTGACTCACGCCGATCCTGTGCCCCTATTCCTTCACTCTCAAGATCTATCTTCCGCTGCTGCCTAATACCCCCTGAGCTTAAGGAATCATCCATTAACCACTTATTAGTCCCTGTTGGGCTAATCTTCCCCCCTCCACCAGCCTTGAGCTCGACCCCAAAAGTTTTCTCTAGCACAACATCCTCCTCATATTTCAAGGGACGGAATTTATCCGAATGCACTATCACCCCACACATGAAACATAAATTAGGTAGTTTTTCATATTTAAAATCTACCCAATGTCCAATTCCCTCTTTTTCCAAACTAGTTCCCTTCTTCAGAGGTTTTCTCACATCCATACACACCCTAATTCTCATGTAAGGTTTCCATTTTTCCTCAAACTGGTTCTTATCAAAACTAATAAATGTGCCAATATAGTTCCCAATTCTCCTAGCAGAACCCAGATTCCTATATTTAAAAGGAACATTGTGAACCTGTACTCAGAAGTCATACTCACACAAACTCATCCTTTCAGGTATATCATCTGGCTAAATAGCTTTCAAGAGAAGTAAATCTCACTCAAACAACCAAGGGTCATCCTCAAACACACGATTCATATCCACAATATGATAGAAAGTGAAAAGGTGCCTTTTATCTCCAATTTCCTTGATAGAAACCCCTTTCTCCGGGCGCCAAATTGAAGCCAAAAGATCTTTGAGCACCTGAAGTTTGATTTTCCGGTCCGTAAGCACTACACCGACCACCGGAAATTCCAATCTTTCGTCGGCTGCATCCATCTCCCCGGCTTCCTCCTCATCAAAATTGAGTTCATTGTCTTCCTCTCCAATAGCCATCTTCTTATAGTTATTGACGATATCATCCATCCAAAACAGCCCCCACTGGTTTGATCCTTCCCCTCTGTCCATTTCGGCCAAAACTGAAAAAAACAGCCGCCATGCAGACGGAACCCCAAACCGCACCGAGGACGATTGCTGAAGCTTGCGAGATACTAACCTAAAGCCGTTCTTCGATCGAAATCGAAAACGGAAGAAGAACCTCTAGCGGCGGCTAAGACCTAGAGAAAAAAAGTCTCCTTTATGTGTTGTTAAAGTTAAATTTACATTTATCTATTAGAAAACTAAAATAAAAAAGAAAATGAAAATGTTCGACAGATCTAGACGCCCAGGCGGCTGATTAAGCACTTTGGTTGGGCAACTAGACGGCCGACTAGTTCACCTAGGCGCCAAATCAATTAGTTGGAGCGTCTAGACTAAAACTAGGACGCCCGACCAACGCTTAGCGCCTAGGCGAGAACTAGTCAAGCGTCTAAAGCGATTTTTAGAACAATGGTTTAATGGTTTGCAAATAAAACAATAACTTGAAATAACTGCAAGTTATCGATCCATTAAAGATCGATCAAATAAGATGAAGTGCAAAAGTGAGATTATTTATGAATTAAGATTATGCCGAATTGTTGTAAAATACGGCTAAAAGTGAAATTATTAATTTTCATTTTCCCAAAGTTTTATAACTTTAATTTGGATTTTGTTCTCTTCAATGAATACCGTACTGCATGTGTGGTTCCGTAAAACGAATGAGTAATGCTCTTTGTACCCATTTTAATACACACCATATACCCACTATATATACTCCCAAAAATAATTACCCCCATTCACCCCATTTACCTCTTCCCCCATCTCTCCTCTCTCCCCCACCTTTTTGTACGCCCTTTCTCTCCTCTTTCACCCTTCCATCTTCTACGCCATTCTTCTCCCCCCCCTTCCCCTCCCCCATTTTTTCCTCCACCTAAGCTCGAAATCATGCAGACGAAAGAGATAAAGATGATTGATCTACTTCATTTTTCCAACAAGCAGCAGTTTTGAATGTAAATTTCAGCCTATATTTTTCTCTACCTTGATCATTGTGTTCTTTATACATTTAGGATTATATTTGTTTTTTTTTTCGATTTTATGTATATAATGTATGTTAATGTTGAATGCTTGATTACATAGATATATTGTTATAGATTTGTGATGCTTATTATTAAAGTTTTAATTCAAACTATTCTATTTCACTTTATGTCCAAAAGATATTTGTAGAAATGACTCAATGAATTTTTTATTCGTATCCACTATTTGTGTGTTCATTTTCATCTTTTGTTAACTTCTTAGACTATTTTATTTTATTGTTATGAATTTTATTTAGCTTTTTAACTCTATTTTTATGCTTAATTTATGCTTGTGAAGTTGTTTATTTACCTACTTGCTTCTCATTTTTTAGTTTGTCAAGTTGGTTATTGAGTTTATAGTTTAAGCATTCTATTATATTTTCTTGCACATTAAGTGTTTGTAAAAAGGTTGCAATGAATATTTGTTGAATATTAGAAACATGAATATAAAATACTAAGACAATTATGGATAACATTCTTTTATTAATTTTTGTGTGTTATAGTGTGCTTTCATATTTAATTGATATTAAATTTCTTTTTCCAGTTTAAATCTCTTCATCCGAATGACTCCTTGCAGCTTGGTCAAGAAGTGGCGATCAGATGATACGATGACATTAAGAACATTATATATGTGGTTTACCTCTATTAAATTAGTTGTTGTAATAGTCACTTTGTAAAGTAATATTAGAATTCTTCTTAGCCAAGATGTCCCCAAAAATTATCCTTTGGTTTATGGCATTTCTCCAATTTCGTAAAGTTAAACTGAGTTTTATTCTAAACTGTAGCAAGGCACTTCAGATGAAAGCCATTTCCGACCTTTAATACTTGTATATATAAGCTTGAAAGTTAGTTTCCATCCATATTTATTTGGTAATTATATCTGAAATGTCCATATGAGTTGCTTGGGCATGGTTATGAATCATTTTATTGTCTGTGTGTGGTTGAAGCATTGTCTGTGTGTTGGTTTATTTTGTTTGTACATAGTTCAATCATTGTGTTGTGTCTTCGTTTATAATGTTTGTGCATGGTAAAACAAATATTTATGTGTTTATTTATTTTGTCTTTGTGTAGACAATAATTGTTTGTGTGAAGGTTTATTTTGTTTGTGCATAGTCGAAATATCGTTTATGTTTATATTGTGTGTACAATTATTTTGTCTGTATATAGTCAAAACATCTTCTATGTCTTCACTTTATTGTTTGTAAATGGTTAAAATATTGTTTATTTGTTCATTTATTTTGTACCTACATAGACAACAATTGTCTGTGTGTTCATTTATTTTATCTGAACATAGACAAATTACCTTGACAACATCCAAAGTCATTCTCTGGATACAAAAGATACACTTTGAAAACCCAAATAATACAAGTCTAATTTAAATCAAAATAAAAGTGGAATACAAACATTGAATACACTCAAATATTATAAACAAATTGCACTCTAAAATTTATAAATTACAATTATTTTTTAGAAATAATGACAAATATATGATCGAAACAAAAGTAGTGGACAAAAATATGATTTAGTGACTACCATAGTAACTTTAGTTACCATGATTGTGTTCAACTCTACCACTATATTGACTTGCATAGTAACTATATACAGAGTAATATTTTTGTCCATTAATTATTTTTTGGTAATATTTGTGAAAAAACCTTTATTTTTCATCCACAAATAAAATTAGGGCTGGACTCGGGCCGGGCGGCCCGACCCGGGACCGAACCGGCCCGGTCACTGTTTGGCCCGGCCCGGCCCGTGGCCCGGTGGGTCCACCGGTTCGGTTTGGCCCGGCCCGGGTGCTGGGCGGTCCGGGCTCGGGCCCAGGTTTTGGTGAACCGGCCCGGCCGGTTCGGGCCCGGTCCGGGCCGGATTTTAATTTTTTTTTTTTGAATTTTTTTAAGTTTTAGGTTGGATTAGGTATTTTGGGCCATTTGAGGTGGTTTGGGATGGTTTGGGGTTGAGGGGGAGGGGTAGGGGATTAAATAGGAGAACAAAAAAAAATTAATTGGGCCGGTTCGGCCCGGCCCGGCCCGGTTTGGCCCGGAACCGGAACCGGCCACCAGCGGTTCGGGCTCGGGCCTCCCCTTTCCTGGCCCGAGGCCCGGCCGGGCCCAGGCCCGAACCGGGCCCGAACCGGCCCGAGTCCAGCCCTAAATAAAATAAATAAACACACTAACAACGTTTTCACCACGCACACACAATATAAATAAACACACAGACAATTATATTATATTCTACATAGACAAAATAAACGAACACACATATCGAATACACCAACAATGTTTTAATCACACAAAGATAATACTCCCTCCGTCCCAGGGAGAAGTTCCCACTTTCCTTTTTTGGTAGTCCCAACAAAAAGTTCCCATTTCCCTAAATGGAAAGTTATCCTACATCAAAACAGTGTCAAACAGTGCAAAACAGTGCCAAACAGTGTCGAAACAGTGCCAAACAGTGTCGAAACAGTGTCAAACAGTAAAATTTACCCCTCAGTAACTTTATTTCCTAAATATGTGTGAAAGTCAACCCGGGAACTTCTCCCTGGGACGGAGGGAGTATATAAAAACATAGACAATATAAATAGAGACATACACTTTCTCAGAATTTCAATTGGGATAGAAAATCATGAGAAGTCACTTCATATCTGGTTCAAACACAATTCCTCTCAACTTATTAGTTTATGTAAGTGACTATTGCCTGTGACCAGACAATTCATATCTGGTTCACAGACACCACTGCAGCCAAACAAAACAACTTACAATTACAAGACACTTTTTATTGCATCCATACAATTACTAACACTTCACTTATCCAACCCAACACCACTAAATACTAATACATGTCCAATACAAAAGATCAGTGACAAGATTAATAGCAATAACATTTCCATAGTTCCCATTCACTGCTTCATCCGATCTCACCGTCTCAAACTTGGGCTTAAATGTTAAATCAACAATTTGAATATTTGATCAACAATCAGACCTGCAAAATATATTTCATGAGTAAAGTAACGTCCAATATTTGACATTTTCATACATTCAATATGAGATAAAACATACATGCTTTAAGTGTTTTAATCTTTGAACATGTTTCCAATTTAAAATTTTTAGAGTTTAGATGATAAAGTGGTTCTATCCCCTTCATAAATAGTGTTAAGGTACAAATATTTTTATTTTTTTAATAACTACACGTATGTAACTGATTGTTAAAAGGTTATGACAATAAAGTAACCCCACACAAAGATCAACTTGACAATTATTAGTGATTTCTAACTGGTAATCCAGTCTATTCAAATGTTCATAGTACTTGTAGTCTATTCAGGTTATACTCTAGTATTTTAATTTGGGTTCACAAGGTCCTAAAAACAGGAAGCATATGACAACTACTGCTACTTAGAAAGGTCTCCTGAGATTGGTTATTACATATCTACAAAAATGCAAAATTCTAGCCACTCTCTCTTCAACTTATTTGAAGCAACCTGCAACAAAAAACTAGTAAAAACATATATTTTTTTATAACTAGTAAAAGCATAATAGGCAAATATAATAGTCAATAAAAACAACTATATCATTAATCAAATTGGGAAACAAGAAAATTAGAATCTTGAACTAATTAACAAAAAAGACCAGTCACAAAAAAAGGAGAGTAAACGACTTGGATTTAAACAAAAGAAAATCATTGAGTAATTTCAACAAACATGTTATGTGCATACTTGTGAAATAGAGTAATTGAATTAAAAATTTCAATAGTTAACCCTACATTCTCTTACGATCATACAAAATATTCAACAAATCAATGTTTACACACAAATCATCATATATTTTAAATAAACAAAACCCTAAAGTGCAATAGAAAAATCGAATAGGGTATTACCTCAATTTGTGGGCTGGTTGATGGGGAAAATCATCGGTCTCCTTCTCGACTTCCAGCTGCATACTCGTCGCTTATGGGCTCGGATTTGAAGAGAGGTGACCACCTAAAAGTTTTTTTCTAGGATTTGGAAAGGGAGAATCAAAGTGGAATGAGAAGGAAGTAAAAAGAAGAATGAGAGAAGGGGGGGTGAGCGGAGCAGGGCGTAGGGGAGAAGGGATGTGAGATAATGGAGTGAGAAGAGAAAGGGTAAAAAAATGGGATGGAGGTAAAAAAATAAAGTCCTTTTATAGTGTGTATAAGGATGTGTACTAATGTGTGTACAAGAAGCATTTTTGAAAACGAATTAAGGTGGGAAAGCCCCTAATGTATTTCACTTGGGATCTTCGCGTAATTAAGGTGTTGTGGAGTTTGTGTCCCTAAACAATTGTACTCTTCATGTGTATCGTAAATTCGAAATAATAGAAAAGGGAATTTACCCTAAATGGGACTAATTAGCTTTCCTAATTCCAAAATGGAACTCTTTGACTTTATTTCTAAAAATGGGACCCCGGTGCTCCTTATTAAAAACATAAGATATTTTCATTCCTAAAATACCCCTCTTCTTTCTCGCCTAACATCCGATTACCCATCTAATCTTAACGAATCTCAGTTCTCTCGTCCTCTTCTTTCTACGCTGCCTCTGCAAGTTCTCGTTCGAAAGATCATGGCAACTCTAAAAGTGAGCTTCGTGAGGATGGCAAATCACTTCAGATAAGGGTTTCGAACCAAACAGTCTTAATTTATTGAAGCTTTAGATCGGAAAACGTTTGAATTGTTCTCAAATTTTCTGCTCGAGGTCAACTTTTTTACCAGGTATTCTGTCCGATTATTCAATTTTTTTATTTTCGCCTATTTTGCTCATTCGATTTCGATGAATTTCAGTTTGTTTTTCCTGTTTTGGAAGTGTTCTAATGCATCCTGTATCATTTTTTTATAAGTTCTCTAATTTGTTCCGATCTCATTAATGTTCTAAGATTCATCAATTCGTTTTTGCAGTGTTCTCATATATTGTAATCGCTGTAATGGATCGTGTTTTGCTTATAATGGTCAAGTTGGATGGTATATGGGGGGCTGACTTTGTCTTCGTGAACAAAGCGACATTAGGTATTCATGTCCCATATTCTTGCACATATTCATCACTCTTAGACATCCTGAATGGCAGTATTGATCAAATCAAATGCAATCCACGTTTCACCATATCATACCTTGTTGAATCCTGTCCTCCACCTGTTAGAGTCAATGATGATGCTAGTTTACGCTTTTATATTGATCTTAAGATTCTTCAATCAGATTTCTCAAAGTATCCTCTGTGTATACAATTTGACAATGAGGAACTACCTAGTTATGATCCTGTTTTACCTGTTTCTACTCCAAATACTTTGGTCACACCTGCACCTTGTTCTAATGTTGATCTGTGCAATGGAAATACCGGTTTCACTGTTGTCCATTCTCTAGAACAATACTTGCATCCTGAAATATCTTCCCGTACTCCTGAAATTAGTTTTGATAATGTTCTTTCATCCACATCTTCCTTTTATGTCGATCAGTTGAGTGTTTCCTTGAATAAAAATAACTTTGAAGTAAACAGTTCATGCAGTGGTGTACTTCCTGAATTTTTGAATGAGGATTCCCTTGATGAGGACTCACTTTCTTCTTCTTCTGAAAATTTAGAAAGTCATTCTTCACATGCATTTGTGTTAGACCAAAACTGTGATGTCATTACACGTTATTCTGCTACTAAGATTGTGCTCCATGGTATATACGAGAACAAGCAAGCTCTACTTTATCACCTTAGAATGTACGCGATCAATAATAGCTTCCAATTTTATTCAAAGACTTCAAAGAAGCATTCATTGCATGTGATGTGTTTGGACAAAGAAAATTGTAAATGGGCTGTTCGTGCTGTTAGGCTCAAAGGTGTTCAGCTTTTTCAAATTAGAAGGTATAATTCTTAATTCATTCATATTTTTGTAGTTTTTTCTGATGTATTTTAAGAATCTTGCATTATGTGTTTCCTATTTCAAAGTTTCATTGCTTAAGAGTACTGTCACTGCACACCTTGTATTTCCAAGCATGTATACTGTCATCTCCTACGTTCTTCCACCTGTGTTTATATTATTTTCATTGTGTTCATGTATTGTCAACAATTACTGCAACGCATGTACCTTCTCCCGTACTTTTATATGCATCAGTTTATATTTATTCATTGTTCTTTACATATAGGTTTGATGTTGATCACACTTGCTCAATAGACTTTAGGCAAGGTGTTCGTCACAGGCAGGCCACTTCTGCAATGATTGCTGAGCTTGTAGCTCAGCAATATATGGATGCTTCCAAAAAACCATATACACCTAAACAAATCAGGGATGATTTGTTGTTGCAGTATGGAATACCGATATCATACAAGAAGTCTTGGGCTGCAAAGAAATCTGCCATGAGAAAACAATTTGGTTCAGATTCAGAGGCATACCAATTGTTGCCGTCTATGCTCCATATGCTAGACCAAGCTAATCAAGGATCTGACGTGTTGCTCATTAGAGGGGATAATGATGTGTTTCGCTATTTGTTCATGTCACTTGCACCATGGAAGAGAGCATGGGAGCATTGCATTCCTGTTCTTATTATCGATGGTTCTTTTATGAAGGCGTACTACAAAGGGACATTACTTACCGCATGTAGCCAAGATGCAAACAAACAGATTGTGCCTTTAGCGTTTGCTGTATGTGATTCTGAGAGCACTGCGTCCTGGAAGTGGTTCTTTACAAGGCTCAAAGAGTGCCTTAAACATCGTGATGACATGTACATTGTGTCAGATAGACATAAAGGTATTATCAAAGCTGCAAAGGCCATCTTTCCACACGCTTCCCATGGATATTGTTGTGAACATCTGCGGCGTAATATGAGATCCAAATTTCGAGGTAAGTCATCCAACCATGGTTGGAAATTTAAAGCTGCATGGGAGGCTGCAACTGTGAATGAATGCTATCAATATTTGTCCATGTTGGATGAGGAAGATGCTAGGATTCGTCCGTGGCTAGAGAAGATTGGAACGGAAAAGTGGGCTCGAAGCATGGCAGTTAAGAGTCGATGGGGTGTTATGACCTCTAACTGTGCAGAGGCCATGAACAGCATGGATGCTAATGCAAGAGAGTACCCTGTCGCTAAGCTTTTGGATTTTATCCGAGAAAGAATGCAAACATGGTTTGCGGAGCGGCTAGAAGATGCAACTTCATCAACTACTCATTTGACTCTAAAGTTTGAGAAACATTTAGTTTCATTGCAGAGGGATGCTTCAAGGATGAGGGTAACAATCTCATTTTCTCTGTGTTTCACTTTTTGATTTAGTTACTGGCAAGTGTATACTGTCACATTATTACATGAATGTGACAGTGTTTCATTCACATTTCTATTGTACTGCCATGTTCTAGTTTATCCTTGTGTTGTATTGACTGTATTGTTCTATCTATAATTCACATCTTTCATTAACCTTAATTTTTCAGGTTAAACCGTCATGCCGTTATGAGTTTGAAGTTGTTGATAGACTTCGTAGATCTTTTATTGTCAATCTCAATGACCGAACATGCACGTGCCGTATGTTTCAATTAGAGCATTTTGTTTGTGTACATGCTGTAGCTGCCATAGGCACACGCGCTGGTGTTTCCTGCTATGATTATATATCATATTATTATACGAGACAGTCTGTATTGAATACCTATAGTGGGGTGCAGCATCCAATTGGTGATGTATCTTCTTGGATAGTTCCACCTCATGTTCAAAGTATTGTTTGCAAGCCACCTTCATGTTCTAAAAGACAAGCTGGTCGACCAAAAACAAAAAGGATACCATCAGTTGGTGAATTCCGTGCAACCAAACGGCAAAAGTGTTCTCGTTGCCATTCTGCTGGGCATAACAAAAAAAGCTGCAAGAATGCACTTACAATTCATTCTTAAGAAGCTGTTTCGTACTGTATTTCCTTTTAATTCTAATTTTAGTTTTGGTTACATTTTCATTCCTATGTGAAGATTGAGATACATTTATTACACACTGTTGTGGTTCTTATATTTCATTATATTGAATATTGAACATTGAATATATGGTATTTTGTTTCCTGAGATATCATTCTTAAAGGTACTGTCATTTCATGCACCTGTTGAAAATATTACTGCCTAATATTGCCAGTATGAATTAATTAAATACTGCCAACTAGTATTGGCATCAAATGCAATATCTGTCATTATTTCTCTATAAACTTATTACTTTATTCATAATGTCAGTATATAATATTAACTTTAATAAAAACTTCCTTAATACTGCCTGTATGGTGGAGTATAGAATATATTTAATGTCAGTATTCACTCTGTGAGTAGATACTGCCATCATATAGCAATATGATGATAGTATTAACTGTCACCTAAATTCATGAATTCAAAGTGATTGCAGTACAACGTATTCACGATGGCAGTACGATGACAGTATTACTCCATATTTTAGTTATTACTTCCAAATAATTGCAGTACTTCGTATTTTAAATGGAAGTAGGATGACAGTATTTACTTTCAACTTTAGGCATTACTTGACATTCATCAATGGCAGTAGTAATCCTATTTAGGACACATATATCCTTTTAAAAGAATAGCATTACATATGTCCCAATATCAACAAAAGTGCATCAGCATCGTAAATACATTCCAAATATAAGTAGCAATGTCAAGATATTAGCCAAATACAATTTAAGCAAAATACATCAGTACCCCATTGTCATGTGTGCTAAACATTAAAAAGAAAGTGTTTCAAACGGCCATATTGTGATTACTAAGTCAATTATCCCACAGTATTACATATAAGCAAGTCCATCTTGTTGCTTATTTCACTGAATCCTTTGTCCTTCTTTCATTGTACATCATTAACTCCGTTGCCATTTTCTTCCTGTACATAGGCATGTCTTCAGGTTTGATTTCGTTGATGTCCCTTCCCATCATCAAGAATTCCGCAAACTTTAGCAAGAACATTCCACAGTTTCCACTATATTACAAGACAAATAACAGTTGATTAGAATAATATATAACAAATATTATTTTAAATAGTGAATAAATAGTTGTGAAAATTGAATAACTATTGCTTATCATACCTGTCATTCTGTTGGGGACAATTTTCTACACCTTCAATCTGAAATTGTTTTTCACCCATATCTCCACCACCAATTCCATCATACACACCATACTTGTCCAAGATTTTTGGCAGTAGACTTGTCAAGCCTTGTAGAAATTCGCCAATATCTCTCAGGGACTCTCCTCTTCTGCATTTAGAGTTATAAACCCTCATCATCCTGCTTTGTAAATCAAGAACCACTAACACCCAGTGGTTTCCATTGTTCACTGGCATGTAGACGAAATCTACTTCAGACCATGCACTAGAGACATCTTCTCTACTTCCTAAGATTTCAGTCATTATAGCATCATCATCTGCAGCCTCGTCCACAGTGATCTTCTTTTTTGCAACTTTATCATTCTCTGTCTTTAAGTGGGCAACAAAAAAGGGGCTTGTTGTGGTCAACTTTTGAGGGAGCTTGTACTGCTCAGCTTTGTATTTTAAGTAATACATTCCCACTTCTATATGCTGTTGAATAAAATGTTTACATAGTTGTTAGAGTACATTTTCACAAATGATCAGAATTTAAGTAATTAATTGATGGATATATCATTGAATATTTGAATTAAAACATACCGTATCGCGTAACCATTCTGGGTTGGTAAACAGCTCATACAACCATGTCTTTGAATCAATAGTCATGCAGTCCAACAGGAATGGCTTTCCATGCATGTTTTCATCATGTTTCTTATATTTTACAGAGCCTGTACCACGCTTTCTGTTTTTCAGCAATCCAACTCTTAAATAAGCTGCCACTTTATCAACCTGATTCTTCTCTGGCATATGCTTTGGATCTTCAGAAAATGGACCATTGAGCTCTAGTGTTTGCGGCAATGACTTTTCCTGCACCTTCTTCTTCGCTTTGTCAACCTTCCTTCTCTTTTTCTCCACAGTTCTCTCTGATGGCGTGTAGCGCTCCGGAGATCTAGGTTTCCTTTTGGACTTTTTTACACCTGCAGGTCCATAAATCACAGCTAGAGGTTCTGGTTCTTGGTAAACCTGTATAATTTTGCACTGTTGATCAAGTGTCAGTACGCTTTATATTTTATATACCATTACTGCCAACAGATCATAAATGTTCTCATTACTTACTGGCAAGTACTGTCATGTCACTTAATTTGCCATTAAATATAAACTACACACTATTACTGCCAATATAGGATGCATATGCATGTAGAACATCATTGCCATCCTATGTCAGTACATACAATATTTGACAATACTCATCACCTACTCTGTGTTACTGCCAACGTTGACACATACTCATCTTCAATACTGTCTTGTTTGTCAGTAACTATATCAGACATTTGGCAATACTCATCACCTACAATGTGTTACTGCCAACGTTGACACATACTCATGTTCAATATTGTCTTGTTTGTCAGTAACTATATCAGACATTTGGAAATACTAAAAAGTACGTACTGTCAGAATTAAGTGCTAACAGAACTATACCTGATTTATAGCACTTGCATGTTCTTTCTTTGACTTGCTTTCCAGTTTCCCTTCTACCTCTTCCATTTTCTGCAATATATTGAGATATTAATTATTATTATTATTATTATTATTATTATTATATATTACTTGAATATGTATTGAACAATTTTGAATTTCATACCTTTGTGGATTCCTCAATGGTTGTTTCGGTTGACTTCTCTTTTCTCTTTTGTATGGTTTTGTTAATTAGCTCATCCACTTTGAGCAACTCATCCTCATCATAATCTGTGTCATCATCATTCAATTTTCTCCAGTCCTCTTTTCCAGTATCATTGCCAACATGCATCTTCTCACTTGTGCCATCAACAACTGGCTCATCAACAACTGGCTCATCAGTTTTTTTCACAAGCTCTTCTTCCTGCGAAGAAAAACCAAATATATTGAACGATGGTCTTTGAGAATCTATCTCATTCTCAGACACTTCAGCATTCTCCTTTTCAACAACGGTGCCATCTTCCTCTGCCATTGCTTTCTTTTCATTAGAACTTTTATTTTCATCATTCTTCACCAACTCTTCAGCATCATCAACCTCCTCCGGCACTGTCTCTATATGATCCCCTTTATCTGCATCCATCTCTCCAATATCATCCTTCTCAATGGCATTTTCATCAATTTCAATGTTGCCACCTTCATCGCATTTGTCTCCTTGGCTGACCTCCTTAGCTTCATCTGTGACTACATGTGTACCTTCCAACCTTGTCAGTATCTTTCTCAACAAAGACCCATGTGTTCTCTGGATATTTTTTATCCTTGCCATTTCTGCCATCATCATGTCAGTCTTCTTAACAAGACTCTGCAATAATGAGTCATCTTCATCATCATTGCTTTCCCTAGTGCACTTTCTTTTAACAGCAGCAACACCCTTTCTGGACCTTGCCTTCTTCTTTTTCTCCACCTTTCCACTTCCATTTTCAACCTCTTTCTGATTGCAATCTTCACCTTTGTCATTCTCTGCAGTTTCTATCTGTTCACTACAGTCTATTCCTCCATCATACTGCCAACGTTCTCTTTCGAAGTCTTGGAACAGTAATGCCAACTCTGGTATTTCCATCTCTTGAACTGTTGGTTCCATTGGTTTATATTCAAACTGCATAAAAGAAAGACATGTTATCAATATATTTATATATTAAAACCAATTATGTACATTGAAAATATTTCAATTGATACCTCATTGTTATGGAATATCAACTTGCACAGAAGTTGCAGACTTGGCTTTTTGTTAAAACTCCATTTCAGGGTCCGAGGAATAGCATTCTGTTGATCTTCTTTGAAGACGCAAATACCAGCTTTGTTCAGTCCTGTAAGAGTTTCAAAGGCCCATACTTGTATGGCAAACATAAACCCAGGAAATGTGACACGGTCTGAAGAACTTGTAGTCAGTAACTCAGCACTTTTTCCTGCATTGTTGACCAAATCATCCCAGATCTCTCTTCCCCATGGATAGCTATTGAAAGCTTCCATATCATCTAACAGATTCACATAGTACGAAGGCAGTGCTACTTTATTCTGGTTTCCAAATAATGCATTTCCTAGCAAATACAACAGAGCTAATTTGACACCATCACCCTCAACAGTTGCCTCATCATCGCGGTTGTATGCAATCAAAGCATCTGTGATGTTTTGACGCGATACATATGTCTTCCCACTGAAGTACCTCTTCCACAAATCCCCCTGCACATCTTTTTTTATCTTTTTCTCAACTCCATCCATCTTGAATGATGTGACTAGTGCAAAGTCCTGTTTTGTAAATGAAACTAAACTATTTCTGATATTGAAAGTGATCTTCTCAGTTTCTGTTCTGTGATTTATCTCTTCAACATGATTCCCTATCAGCCCCAATAACAGCTGCCCACTTATCCAGGATATAGAATCCGCATCCATAATCCACCCAAACACAGTTCTTCTAAACTCAGCCTGTTCTTCTTGATTCAAGTACAACTTAATAGCCTTAACCACTTCTAGCAAATTGCAATAGCAATTTACCCTTAGTTTGTTCAACTTTGCCAAGATATCCTTCTCACATGACCTCCTTATTACCTATTAACACCAGATTTCAATATTATGTTGTACATTCATCATTGCAAGTAAGTAATATGACAGTATATGTAATCTAAGATTGCAAGACCGTTTAGTAGCTGGATTAATATTTAAAAACAGATCATGCTTGAAAACAATTCCATGAACAACTCATGAAATCTAGTACTATATGAATTCTATTGACTTGTACATACTATAAAGGAAGCATTTCATGTTCGTATCTGTTTAGTAGTGAAATAATACACCATATTTTACATCGAAGTAAAAAAAGTCGATCGCACTTGTTCTGTTCAGAAGGATACACATGCAAGTAGAAATTAGGTTGAAAACTTACATTATTAGACCTTTAATCCACATTTTAACCTAGTTTTTGCAAATGTAAATCAGAAATATAGTAAGATATATATACCAGTTTCATGCCGTTCCTTGGTTCCGTAGTCATGGAGTTCAAGTCGGACATTGTTGACGACAAGCAATGGTGCTTTCTCCGTCGCTTCTTACTTCGGTCTCCTCAGCACCAAGCTTTTTCTTCTTCGATTAGTAGAGTAGAGTTGCTCTGCGGAAGTTGAAGATGGTTTCGAGAGTTGGAGAGTCTCGAATAACTTCCCAGAGCACGATGCAGAGGCGCGTATATTTGGTTATGGGGTATCGTGATTCGGCGTTGAGTTATCGAGGGTATAACCGGCATTTTAGTTGTTATTTGGTCCTACGGGAATTTGACTTCCGAGCTGGTCCTACTTGGGGAATTAGTAAAGCTAAATGGTCCCATTTTGAGAAAATTCCCAATAGAAAAGTATGATTATAATTTAGGCAAATTTTACAAAATAAGAGTAGAGTATTATATTTTTTATTTCCTAAATAAGAATACTTATTGCCAATTTTGAAAAATAGTATCATCTTTAGCATGTTTAATTATTTCCTAAATTCTCGAAAGAAGAAGAGAAGAAAGAAAACTTTTATTTATCCTTTTCTACTACTCCGTATTAGGGGTGGGCACGGTTCGGGTCGGTTCAGGTAATTGGTAAATTTTCAAGAACCGCCGGTTCCATTTAGCGGGTAGGTTTGGTCCGGGTATACCAAGTTTCGAAATAAGAACTGAATCATACCCACCCCGTTTGAAACGGGCCGGTTCGATCTGAGTCCTTGGTTCTTTTTTTTGTAAGCATAATATACTAAAAATTTATTGCGTGTTAATGTAACCATAATATACTAAAAATTCAAAATAAAAGTATAAGACAACATTTTAAATTAGTTAACAAAATATCGAACTACAAATCTATAAATTAAACAACACACAACCACTTTAATTAAAATGTTAATTATCATTCATAAACCAATTAAAAAGATAGGACCATAAATTCATAAGAAATTAAACTAGTTACTATACATATTTGCTATGAAAACAATGTAAAGTTCATTGAGTAAGAGTCTTTGTTTATAAAAAAAAATATTAAAGAGAAAAAGTTTGATGCATTTGAAATAGAGATTAGAGAATAGAGGAAAATAATTTAGAAGTTTAATTATACGGGCTTGGAAACTAGTTTTAATAGTCTGGGAAGTTTATTTAATTGAAAGTCTTTGTCTAGACACAAGAACATGAAGAGCTTTCGTGTGTTGTTGGTGTATTATATTATATCAGTATTAAATATAATAGAGATTATTAAAATAATATTTTAAAACGGTTCGGTCCGGGTACCCGTTTTTTCAAATTTTAACACCCATTCGGTTCCTCAGTTTTTCAGGACCCGCCCCGCCCCAAACCGTTTGGATTTTCTAAAATCAGGATCCGACCCTAACCCGCCCCGAACCTGTATTACCCGACCCGCGGTTCCAGTACCCGTTTGCCCACCCCTACTCCATATAATATAAAATGTATAATCAGTATGCAGCGCTACAACGCGCCCTTTATTTGTTTAGCGATCGGGTATCCGGCTGGGTAACTTTTTTGTAAAACTACACATTTTTTCGAGATTTATGCAACGGTGTACGTTGAATAATACATTTTATTTATTAAATTAAGGAGATCAATTTTCACATTTTTAATGTTTTATAAGTTACTTTTAGGTATCATAAATTATCCCCAAAATAAATAAGCTTCTAATACTAACAGGGCCGGTCCTAAGGGGGGTGCAACAGGGGCGACCGCCCTAGGCCCAAGAAAATAGCAAGACAAAATAGACCCAAAAATATATATTTCTTTATATGTAGTGTGACTAGACTTATTTTTTTAATTTTTAAACTCAATTAATTATGCCCAAGGTTTAATTTTTAAAATAAATGTAAAGATGCACGTCTGGCTTAATTGTCTTCACATCTCTATGCTTTATAATCCTTTTAATTACAATATTACCAAGTTATGTTAAGCCTTCCAATTCCAAAATTCCCAATTGGCAAAGTCCATCCAAATTGATTTGTTGTTTCCAAAACCAACAAGATTAAAGAACGCTGCAAAGCGGTGAGTGCCTCAGCAGTTTCTTAAGAACACAATCAATTGGGGAGGCCAAACGGCGATCGGTGACCAAACAACTTCTTGTTTCAAGGCTTCAAATCAAACAACCAATAATGACCAATAAACCATTCTTGATAAAATGAGTGAATCAGGTTGGAATAAAGAGAGAAAGAGAAGGATAGAAAAGGTAGGCTTAAGTTAGAAGGGGTCAATGGAAAAATTTGTTTTTGTTAAGAGATTGAATCTTGAAAATTCCGTGAGAAACATTTTTAAGTAATGTTTTTCAAAGTTGAAGATTCTGATGAATTATCTGCAATCGAATATGTCTTAAGAAAGACTTAATGGGTTAGCAATTTTAAGTATTGAACATGATATATTGGAAAAAGGTGATTATGAAGCAATTATATTGATGATTTTCCTTAACAATATTCTGCGAGAAAGATTTTTAAATAATTTTTTCTTTTATGT
This sequence comes from Cuscuta epithymum, assembly GCA_945859915.1. Taxonomy (NCBI): domain Eukaryota; kingdom Viridiplantae; phylum Streptophyta; class Magnoliopsida; order Solanales; family Convolvulaceae; genus Cuscuta; species Cuscuta epithymum. The sequence goes on from CAMAPF010001010.1 coordinate 880,468, forward strand.
GATACCTGTGTTGTTACGTTTCATCAAATATGTATTTTAAATGATAACAATAAAATGAGATTCTTTTTTATTTTATGACTTTTATTAGATAATTTTATTATAATTATTATTTTAAATAAATATAGTTTATGGTTTGTCTTGAATATAAGCCCAAAACATTATATCGCCCATAAGCCTGAAAATAGACAGAACCGGCCCTGAATACTAACTCTAATCCATAGGTCATGAAAAACTTGTGGCTATAAAAAATCACCCTTATTGAACATGAAGTATGAGCTTAACATAAAGAATATACGTAGTATAAAATTGTGGAAATAACCCTTTTTTTATGGGGACGTAGATATAATTCTCATTTTCAATTACTCTCTCCGTTCTTTAAAACTTTGTCAATTTTTGTTTTTCAATTGTCGCATTAACTTTGTCATTTTTCCTTTTGAGTAAAGAATTTCTGATTCCAACTAGTTTTCTCTCTTCTGGTCAAACTTGGCCAAATTTTATGGGACGGAGGGAGTATTAATTATATGTAGGTATTTTCTTAATAGGTAATCATAAATTTTGACTCTATGTGAACAAAAAGAAAGAGTACATTGAGAATATTAAAAAGGGCTAGTATATTTTTTTTATGTTCACACTACATGGTGTATTTTGAGTATACATATGGTATATGTTGTGTTTCTTATATGGAATGTTTACACAGTGACTAATCCTACTTTTTCCAAACATAACTAGACATGTTTTTGTCTGGAAAAAAACTCTATTAGTAATATACATGACCTTTTTCTCAATTTATCTCAATTTTTCCGACTTTATGTTATAAATTGATTTTACGTACCAGTACATAAAATCAACAAGTCCGACTTTTTCTCAAGTGTTTTTTCGCCTAGGACTTTATACAATATGACTTTTTTCACTGAAGATAACTGTGCCGTTAAAAGCGGTGTTATCTTCAAGAATTCATTTGAATGTCTTCCCGATTGAATTTTTAGCTGAAATTTGGTATGAGTAAATTAGACTTAATGAATAAGATGCACAAAAAAATTATCACAAAATTCCACTGGGAGCCACCTCAAATGGCACGTCCGGACGGAATCTTCTATATAAGGACTTATTTGACGTCTTTTTTGCAATTTCGAGGACTAAACTGACCCTTTACACCTTTTTTTTCTTTCTAAAATCCTAGACCCGGCCCCTGATATTGATGACATGGCGGACGGAATTATTATCTCCAAAATGTAAAATGTGAATCGATTTGACCCTTGCCAATTTATTGTAGTTTATACCTGGTTGGCGAAGTGGCAAGTCACTACTGAAGCATATTACTAAATGATTGATGTCGTGACAACAATCGCTATTTGTAGCGTAGGAAACTTCCAAAAACAACAAAGCGCTTCCGTACTTTATTCATCATTTTGATGTGTACTTCTTTTAAAAATGAAAAGTGGGTGATATTTAAATAAAAAAAATAAGATTAATAATCATAACCACATACATATGGAGTCAAAAAAGATCAGGTCCAGCCCTCCCCGGTCCAGCCGCCGTCCGAACTCCGCCGTTTGGGGCGGTTTCCAGTGGAATTTTTTGATGAAATTTTTTGAGCATGTTCAAAAATCATTTGACGACCTTCCCGATCGAATTTTGAGCTGAAATTTGGTATGGACAAACTAGACTTGATGAAGAACATGCTCAAAAAATTTCATCAAAAAATTCCACCGGGAACCGCCCCAAACGGCGGAGTTCGGACGGTGCTTCCCGTCCCTCCGGCTGGACCTGATCACTTCTCCATATGGAGTATACGTAGGATGTTGCAGTGTGCAGACTGCAGAAAATATATAGACCCCGTTTCGTAGTACGCTGTTTTGGTTGATTCTGCTCAAATTTATGAAGTTCTGGTTGAAGTGACTGCATTGGTTGGTTCTGCTGATTTAAGAAAAAATATTTTTAAAATATATTTTATTAATAAAATAAAGAAAAAAATATATGTAAAAATAGCTAAAATGGTCATCTACAGTAACTTCATCCAATACAGCCAGAAAAGTAACTCCAACTTTACTTTTTCTGCTTATTACACAATTCAGCGCGCGAAAGCAAAAGTTACGCGTTTGGTGAAAAAGTTGACTGATAAGCCTGATAAGCCGAAAACAGTGTTGCCAAACGGCCTCAAAATGTAGATGAAAGGCAACGGATAAACAACGTTTAAAATGACGTTTCAGTCAAAAAATGACGGTTTGACCACTTTTTGCATTTTCAATAAATGAAAACGTTGTTTGGTAAATAGTTGTTCGGTTCCAGCGCTTTTGGTCAAAACCGCTGAAAAGAAACGCTGCAAATAGGAGAACTTTACGTTAGAGTTTGAAAATGGCGTTTTCTACTAATTTTATGGACAAACAGTTAAATTACCAAACATCTTCTTGCAACCCGCCAACTTATTCCGCTAGTCAAACCCGCTAACTGAATCTGCTATTGACAACCCGCTAACATAATCCGCTATATCTGCTAACTGTTATCCACTAAATGCAAAACACGCCCAATATATAATACACTTATATATATATAAAAGTGTATTATATATATAAGTTATAGGGGAAAGATCAAGTACAAAGTGTGCTTATTGTGCAAATATTTGTACGATGCACCTTGACGTTATTTGCATTGCATATTGAGGTTCAAAGTATTGCACATTATAAAGTCATAAAAATAACAGTTGCACATTAAGGTGCAACGAGTTGCACCCTAAAAAGTTGGGTTTTATTACAAAAATTCCACCTTGCCTTTATGTCCTTTGGATCAACTCATCGGACGGTCAAGAGTTATATATATATATATATATATATATATATATATATATATATATATATATATATATATATATATATATATATATATATATATATATATATATATATATATATATATATATATATATATATATATATAGAAAAGATCCTGTCCAGACGTCCGGACAGGAGCCGCCGTCCGGCCGGCGGCGTTTGGCCGCCTTCCCGGTGGAATTTTTTGATGAAATTTTTATGGCATGTTCTCCATCAAGTCTAGTTTATCCACAAAAAAAAATCAGCCAAAAACTCAATCGGGAAGGTCGTCAAATGATTTTTTCAAGTTAACTGGTCCGGAATATGTATTTTCCGGACCAGTTAACTTACAAAAATCATTTGACGACCTTCCCGATTGAGTTTTTGGCTGAATTTTTTTGTGGATAAACTAGACTTGATGGAGAATATGCCATAAAAATTTCATCAAAAAAATCCACCGGGAAGGTGGCCAAACGCCGCCGGCCGGACGGCGGCTCCTGTCCGGACGTCTGGACAGGAGCATTCCTCTATATATATATATATATAGGGTGTGGTTCCAGTGAGAATGATGCTTAACGTGAGAACACTTACATTTAAATGAATGTGGTGCACAATGGAGCTATTCCGTTGCACATTTTCAATTTGCTCGAATTAAGCCAATATTATATAAACACGGTGATATTTTGGTAAATTTGGTGAAAATGTGAAAATGTGCAATATACAAGCTTCATTGTGATGTTCTCACGTTAAGCATTGTTCACATTTGATTTTTATTCTATATATATACTCGGTATATAATTAAGTGTTTAATAGAGGAGTAACTTCCTTTCAAAAAAAACATAGGAATAACTTTCTTTTTTGTTTAAATATGGTATTAGTCCCTGCAAATATGACACAGACTATTTTAAGTCTCTGTAAAATATTTAATTTGTTTTTCATTTATGTAGTATGCGCTATTTTCATTTCAGTCCACCTCAAACTCCGAAACAATTTTACTTAGAATTTGTTTTTTTGTGGGTTGCAAAAATCTACTAGAAATAGAGGTTATCATTTTATTAAAAAAAATTAGGCTAATATGAGAATTAAAACAAGGGATTTTGACAAAAATATTACTAAAATTAAACTTAATTACATAAATATGACTATTAGTTAGTACAATGTGGTGTCATAGACTCATAGTAACTTAAATTTAAAAATTAAATATACGTTACTATGATTTCATTATTACTCTAATCACTAATCATATTTTTGTAAACCGTTTTCATTTTAGTCATAATCATGTAATTATTTCTTAAAACAATATAAAACTAATTATTCGCGTTTTTAAGAGGCTAATATATATTAAAAATCTTCTAAAAATGAAATTAAATACTTTTAGAATGAAATGCTAAAGACTTAGAGGGAACCTATTAGTTGGAGTTGCTTCATTCTCAAAAGGAGGTTGTTAATAACATTAGTCATGGACTAAAAAATCGATATAAATTTAGGGAATGAAAAACAAAGAAAATGTTTTACAAGGATCTAAAACAAAGTATGTTATATTTGCAAGGACTAAATACCTATTTCAACCTCCTTTTTTACCATAGAGTGCATGTTTTTTTACTCCTTTTGCCCATGGTTATACAGAACTCACTACAAAAAAACAGGGCCGTAGTCACGGACTTAGTCACAAACCGTAGTGTTACAAATCTGTGACTAACTTTTTTTATATATGTTAAATATTTTCACTAAGTCATGGCCGATTTTTTTTAACTAAAAAACACGGCGGATTTTTTTTATTCCGGCACTTAGTCACGGACAAATCCGTGACTACCTTTTTTAAATTCGTGAGTAGTCCGTGACAAACTAGTCACGGACAAAATCCGTGGCTAAACGCGTGTTTTTTTGTAGTGACTTGTTATCCGGTGAAAATCTACTACTCCCTCCGTCCCACAAAACTTGGTCAATGTTGACTTGCACGTAGATTAATAAAGTAAAAATTGTGTGGTTGAAATTTGTGCAGAGGAGAGAGAAATAACTTTAGCCACATATTCGTTACTTTAAATGGAAATGACAAATTTTTTTGGGACAACCAGAAAAGGAAATTTGGCCATGTTTATGGGACGTACGATATATATTAATTGTACGAAAACTAACATGGTAAATTGACTAAATTCTCGTAACTTTTGTAAGTATCATAAATTATAAAATAAAACAATTATTATACACATTTGTCACATACATATTGTAGAAAAATAAAAGGCCGAATACCAAAAAAAAATAATTGATTTGATTAATAGTAATTGATTTTATCCTTCCCAAAAAAAAAAAAAAAAAAAAAAAAAGGCCGAATACCAAAATCGAAATTAATTACGAATAAGCTCCGGGACTAAGGTGAAATATTGTGTAAATAATTAGGAGTAAAGACAAATTTGCTAGACTTATTTCCCTAATCGGTATGATCCTATCTTGCTGTTTTTGGCTGATCCAATTAGAGTCCGTTTGGTGACCCTATTTTTCGACTTATCAGGCTTATCATCCAGCTTTTTCACCAAACACGTAATTTTTTATTTCACGCGTTGAATTGTGTAATAATATGAAAAAGTAAGGTTGTAGTTACTTTTCTAGATGTATTGGTTGGTGTTATTGTACATGATCATTTTAGCTATTATTTTCCATATAATTTTTTATTTATTTTATTAATAACAATATTTTAATTTTTTTTAAATCAACAGAATCAGTCAATACGGCCACTTCAATCAGAACTTCATAAATCTCAGCAGAATTAATCAATTCGGCCAATTTCAATGTTATCAAAACGGTCTCTTAATCTCATTGATACTAGTTTTAATCTGGATTAATTTTGGAGAATGAAAAGTTATACCATAGTGGAGTTTTTCTTTTTGTGACACCCATAGTGGAGTTTGAATTGTTCTAGGGAAAGTTCCCGAAACGGGACTAAAAAAGTTTGAAAATTCCAAAATAAGACTGTCATGTTTGTATTCCCAAAATATGACTAATTACTGCCAAATTTGGAAAATACTGCCATGGAAGAAGTCTGGTACTGCCAAAATATGACAGTAATTAATCCTATTTTGGGAATAAAAACATGGAAGTCCTATATTGGAATTTACAAACTTTTTTAGTCCCATTTTGAGTAATGTTATTGTTTTCTCAAAATAAGATTCATTCTTAGGTTTTTTTCGAAGATTCATTCTTAGGTAGGTTAAAATTTTTCACAGTATCATTTTTTAATAAGACTAAATAAGTAAGAAAATACTCTTAGTCATATTCTAAATTTTTTCATATGTGACTTTATGATATAGTTATAAATCATTCTTAAATTTTGTGAATAAAGCTGAGTTTGAGTAAATGTTTAATTTTAGAGAGCCCTCCTAATATATAAATTATAAACATAATCCTATTTTGATTTAAACAATGGGAAATTATCATTGACCTCCCTCGAGGTTTCATGTATTATCACTTAGACCCCCACACTTTTGAAAATATGCGTTTACCCCCCTCCCTATCCTTTAATGAAAATTTAATAACTCATAATTACGTTTAGCAAAAGTATAAATTTAGTTTTATAAATTTTCTCACTTGCAGATTTAATCTGACACTTAATAAATTTACCTGTATTAAGAATCTTTCTACCAGAAAGTGCTTTTTTTTTGCAGGAACACATACTTTCCGATGAAATAGTCCTTACTATTGACAAATTTATTAGGTACTTAAATACATCTACATGTTAGTAAAATTATAGAACTAGTAGCAAACACAATCGAAAGGTACAAACTTAAAACAATAAATATCTATTACTTTTAAAAGTTCGAAAATATATCTGAGATTGTAGAAATCTTGGTGAAACTTTTCTAACGAGGGAAAAATGTCTGATAACGAGGAATATTATTTTATACCTAAAACAGATGTTGATGAAGAACTTTTAGGAGACTATTGTTACCTATTGTTGATTCATATGGAAAGTGGTCAAAATACCTACTTTTGTGATTCATATTCGGGGAGGAAAAGGCCCGATCTCGAGAATGGCCGAATTTTAAATTAAGAATTCAGATCGGGACCGATACCAGACCGGTGAAAAAGAGGCCTCGTGCCTCACTTTTTGGGATCGGGATTGGAGCCCTTGTTTTGACCACATTCATTTTTTTTCATTAAAACCATTGAGAATATTTTAAGATGAGTTATAGCCCATTTACAAGTTGAAAAATAGGTAGTTAAAATATTTGAATTATTGGGAGCGAATCTTGACCAATTAGGAGATTGGAACCGAATATAAGGTCATGGGTCGCCCTAATTATTTAGCACTAACCAGTTTGGGTGTGCAACCCGTCCTAAACTATAATTGTTTTACCAGTATTTTTACATGTAAACATGTTCATATTTTGTCAAATATTAATTTACAAGCTGTTATTATACCTATAATGATCTGATTTCCAGTGATAACAAAGAGTGTCTAGAGTGCAAATTGGAAATTTTCTTGCATTTTTAATGGTAAAATCGAGTAGTAAACTTCATTTTTGAGTGGGTTTGGTTCATTTAAGTTGATTTGTTTCAATTTTTGACAAATTTAGCCTATTTTGATCATTTTCAATTGAGTAAATTTACTAACTTTACAAATTGGGAAAACTATCAAATTAGCCCCCGTACTATGCCAAAAAAGTCGATTAGGCCCTCGTACTTTACAAACACTCAATTAAGTCCCTGAACTATTAAAAAAACGTTCAATTAAGCCCTTTCGGTCAGTAAGTAACCGGTTTCTCGGTTAAACGGCGATAACGGCGATGATGTGCTCGAACCCTGGCAACGGCGGCTGTCGGGAAACGAGTTACATTTAACCGGGAAACCGATTACTTACCGACCAAAAGGGCTTAATTGAACGTTTTTTAATAGTTCACGGACTTAATTGAGTGTTTGTAAAGTACGAGGGCCTAATCGACTTTTTCGGTATAGTACAGGGGCTTATTTGATAGTTTTCCCTTACAAATTCAAAGGCATAAAACGAACTACCTAAAGTGAGGTCAGTTTTTGTTTTTTTTATTTTGTTCGACTTTTGATAAAAATGTATTTAGTATGGACAAATTTATTAATTACCCGACCAAATTTGTGATTGAATAAAATTACAGTATTAAAAGCGACATGCATAATGAAAGGTTATGAAATTATATCTATAATTTGCTCTAAATATATATTAAGAGTTATTTAACCATCATTAATAGATAGGGAGGGGGGTAAGATTATATATTTTTGATAGTATAGGGGTGTGATTGATAATACATCAAACCTCAAGGGAGGTCAACGATAATTTCCCTTTAAACAATGCGTCAAAATGAGGAAGCGGTCCAACTCAGCTGGTCGCCGACTCACTCTCCCTTATGGGAGGTCTCGAGTTCGAAATTCAATGGAGTAAGTTTCAACTCAGTTTACTCCAGGGCCCTCCATCCCCCAGACGCCCTCCGGAGCAAAAACAAAACAAAAACAAAAAACAAAAAAAACAATGCGACAAAATTCTCTTACGTACATTATAGATAACTACACACATCATATTCTAGATTAGAATGACAAATACAAATCTCTGATAATTTAATTCTTAGTGTTTCGCTCGAGCATGCACATAAATTCCTCTAGATATCTAAATATTATAAGAATAAGGGAAAAATGGCTACATAACCATAAAAAATAGGTCAAGCGAAGTTAATAGCATCTATTTTATTTAATGAAGTAGATAACAATTTTCTTACTAATATAAAAGCGATAAACATGTAAATACCGTATCTATCCTCAAACCTAATTACAGTTGGTTACAACTTACAATGTTATACCGCAGATTAATTTTGTTTACGTAATGGCTAAATTCACGATGGTAGAATAACGTAGAAAAAAACCCAAAGTCTCTTTTGCTACCCTAGATTCTAAAAGGATACAAATACTTTTTTCAAAAAGCACTAAGAACTCCATTTATTACCAGAATGTCAAAGAGCACTATAATTCCAATTTTACATATGATCAAATATATACTCCGTATATTTTTTGTTTTGTCTTTTCTACTTATGAAAATGGAATTATGGAAGTGCGTAACCCCCAAACACAAAAGTAGAAATATTAAAGCGCACACACTCCAAATTTTAAGTACTTCTATTACGTATCCATTTGACCATGAGAGTAAATATGATTAACTGGAATTGTTTTACATCAAAATGGTTGAGAATTAAAAGTGAATATAGTGCTTTCTCCATAGAGGTGCAGTGCCAACTTTTGTGGATGGAAGGTACGGATATAGCGGGATAGTTAGAGTTCGAGAAGGAAACCCTCATAAGCTTATATGGGGCATAATTTTATCGTGGGTTTTCTTAAGGGCTATTTAGTTTATTTTTACTAACTCATGATATTAACTTAAAGTTACACATTAAAATGTGTACATACACCCAATTTTCTCTAAGAATAATGAAGACTTCTATTTATTTTATGCGTAATATACGCATGACTTGTCTTTATAAATGAGACTTCAATTTGAAAATTTTAATGTGCATAACTTACATATTTGGGTTTTCCACGCAATGAAATAAACTGCAGAATCACCAATCAATAAAGTAAAAATATTACCACATTCTTCCTGTGTAAAAGAATAAATATCAAACATGCACATATACATAACACTATTTTTAAAAAAATGACATTTTATTCACTCAATCGAGAAGGTGTGTACAGAACATGAAATGGGAGTATGAAACCGAATTAAGAATGGTAAGTAGCTGATTAGAAAAACAAAACAAACAAAATAATTGCAGATGGGCCGTCTGCACATAATTTCTTAGTGTTATGATCCAACATGCACATAATTTTCTCTTGATGTCAAAATATTATAAAAATTATAAAAATAGTAATAAATGCTTATGTTTTACGCAACAATTAATATCTTCTAGAGTAATATATGCATGACTTATCATAGTACATTATTATTTTAATGTAGTTTTTGAACTATAGAAGGTTAATGCGCATAAATTGTGTATCGGTAGGTACACAGTGTAATAATTAAACTCAAGAATAATCAATTAATAAGTTAAACATATTACTACTGTCATATTTATTTATTTTTTGGATGAAGGGGGCTTATATTAGAATAAAAGCATTCAGCAAGGATCTAAAATAACAACAGTACCACCGATAACCATCCGCCTTTGGGCCAGACTCTGAGTTAACCACCTTCAAGAAAGCAGTATAACTCGCTGATCCTAAACTAGCATAATTGAGCCAACAATGGTTACTGCAGAATTCTCATCACCCGAGCCTAATGCAAGAGTCTTACAAAATCAAACAAAACAAAAACCAAAAGCAACAGTCTGAACATGAAACGAAATATAAAAAACAACAAGAAAATAAACACCGCAGTGGAACTTCTGCAACCGCAACCTCACGAACACATCAGGCGGGTCTAGGAACTCAGACGTACCCGCCTCCTCCCCATTTTTTGATTTGTCCAATGCCATCTCCTCTCCTGAGTTGTTTTCATGTGCCGGATCCTTCCAGACTCTCCTGCGCTTCTGGTCAATCGAGACCTCCCATGCACTGCTTTTACCCTCATCCTTTGTGACGCTACTTTCTGTCTCAGCTATACTTCCCATGCGCTCCTGTCTCATAATGTCTTCATCTTCTTGATAAGGCCTCCTGTGATGACTCCGACCTCCCTGTTTATCTACCAAACCAATTACTACCTCTTGTGGGACTAGCCTTTCTCCCTCCACCTGCTCTAAGATCAGCACTAAAAGTTTTCTCCAGAGTAATATCTTCCACATATTTCAATGGGCAAAATTTCTCAGAGTGTCCCATGATTCCACAGATAAAACAAAAACTCGGTAATTTTTCATACTTGAAATCTACCCAGTGTCTTTCACCCCCCTTGGTCAAAGTAGATCCCTTTTTCAGAGGCCTTCTCACATCCATCTTCACCCTAACTCTCAAGTATGAACTCCATTTTTCCTTAAAGTGACTTTCATCAAAACTAATGAATTCCCCAATGTAATTTCCACCTTTCTAGCAGTGTCTACATTCATAAACTTATATGGAACATTGTGCACTTGCACCCGAAACTCTGCTTCAAACAAATTCATTTTATGTGGTAAATCATTAGGACCAACCGCCTTTAGCAATAATAGATTCCGCTCAAACAGCCAAGGACCATCCTCCAAAACACGATTCATATCAACTTTATGATAAAAGTGAATAGATACCTCTTTTCATCAATTTTTTGTACAGCCATTCCTTGTCCTGGCCTCTAGAGTGATGCAAACAGGTCATGTACTGCCTGGAATCTAACTTTCCGGTCTGTACGAATGACTCCCACCACCGGAAATTCTGCCTCTTTTGCGGCTGGAGCAATAACCTCTTCCTCCTCAACCATTCTTCTATACTGCTCCACCACTTCCTTCATAGCTTTTTGGAAGAAAAACTGTCTGCACAATTTCCTCCCTGCGTATGAAACCTTCGCTCGTCCCAAAAGATGAAACGAAGCCAATCCGAAAATTAGACCGCTAGAGTCTTCGAAGATTGCCGAGAGAAACCAAGCACCCACCTGTGTTCCCGTTCTAGTCTAAAGCAAAGGCTGAGAACGAAAAAAAGGAAAATCGAGAGGCGAGAGCTACACTAGGCGGCGGTATCACCAAACCCTAGAGAGAAGAAGCTAAATATTGTTGAAAACATAATTTGTTGTGTCATATTTAAAATTATAAAATAAAATTATTTCTCATCTCATAATACTCCGTAATATATAAATCACTGGGAAGAAAGGAGTAAAAAATTAAAACATGCACTCTCCGAAATTTCACCGGATAACAAGTTCTGTATAACCATGGGCAAAAGAGAGCCGTCTCAAACCCATGCAGTGGTATCCATGTCCAAACCTGAAAACTACTCATGTTTGGGGAATTTTGAAACTACTTCTATTTTGCACTTCTTCAATATTTTATTCCAAATTGGGGAATTTCCTATACTTTATTAGTACAAAAGTAGATTTAATATGTCCTTGAAACAATGAGATGTGATGTTTAATCCGGATTATGAGAACCCGGTATGCATAATTTGTTCTCTTTATTTAAAATTTTAAACTAATAGTGTTTAATCTAGATGATGATTTCCTTATACTTGATAATTTATCCTTATCATTACAGTGTTTTAATAAAACAATTAAAAGTAGAATTAATGGGTAAATCTGGAAATGCCAATTTTAAATAGTTGGACTTAATAGCAATGTAGATACAAATCAATTTAAATTTACAATACTCTACTTTATTAGAAGATTTTACTCTTATATTGAGCGATGTGTTATATTTTCGACACCCTAACTAGCTAAGGACGTACTTAATTCATGGAGCACTCATGTAAGTTTATTTCTTGTTAGGAATACATGCTTATACTAAACTTGAGCACTTAAGATAAGGTTCTTATGATTAAGTCATTTGCCCTTTACACACCATGCATGCACTCTTAATTGGTTATATAAGGTAAAATGTCCATTGATATGATTTGCCATTGAGCTGATGATTTGACTAGAGCCACTTTATATAATGATATTCAATTCTTCATACTTTCAACTTTAATGTTTATTGCCTTTATGTTCCCTCCATCCTTTTCCTATTGGATTCCACTTCACACAATCACACACAAAATATAATCAAAATTAAAAATAAAAAATGAAAACACAAAAACATAAATCATCTCGCTTGAGTCAATGCACTAAAATTCAAACCAGTGTGATTGTCATCACATGCTTAAACTTGTTTTGATTTACTTAATTAATTATTAAAAAAATGTTTTGTGTTAGTTCATGCTGCACTAAGTGTGGTGGTAAGTGCGGTTATTTTTTGAGCTGCACTAACTAATAGGAATATGGAGTTTTTTGGTATGGTAAGTGCGGTATACCGATTACCTACAACTCGCACCGGATTATCCTGAGTCCTAACTGCTTGAAACCGATTTGGCCGGATCACCCTAAATCAATAGAAAAAACTATTTATAGACGTCATTTTACACATATTTATGACTTATTATGAGCATTAATTTTTTTATTTGTGAATGACCTGTTCACAGGCAACATAGTGTCCTGTGAATATGTTGTTCAAAAAAAATAACTACTCACTAACGTGTGTAATATGATGTTTGCAAAATGTGTGTCCAAGAAAAATTTCTGAAATTAATATGGTCCATAGTTCACTGCCAATTCTATCGGATTCGGGCAGATGGCATGGGCGGAGCTAGGGGAGGGCCATCCCTGATCCTGACCCAGCCCAAATTTTAAAAATGCTTGTATTTTTAGTGTAAAAAATTTCGTGTAAAAAATACCAAAAAATTTTTTTGTACCGGCCCAGTCTAGCCCAGAACCCTAGCTCCGCCCCTGGCAGATCATGTGCTTCCATTTTGAAATCTACTTTTGTTTTTATAATTAATGCCATGGTTTAATGTTTAAAATAATATATGATCAAAAAATGTATAAAATAATATACTTCGTATATTTACTTTAAAAGTAAAGTTATACTAGGTATTGTAATATTAGTTCGATTCTGTAACTTTTATTGGCACTGTCAGTGTCACACAATGTGATTTGAATGTGTGTACAAAAATTATACTTATCGTACAATTTTTGCCCAGTCATTTATTGTACATTTGTACATAAAATTGAATTTGTGGCCTCACATTAAATAAGCAAATAATGGTAGTGCAAATTATTTTGGAAATGCGTACAAAAGGATACAACTTTAATTTGTTTGAAAAGATGTTTATCTGTTCCAAACGTTTATAGTCTGTAAAATTGAACTTTTCCGATCGATATTTTTTCTTTGTGGCCTAGTTTTACCAAAAATGTTGGTGGAAAATTCTTTTGCTATATAGAAACATTTTTTGTCTTTATCATACATTTTTGTCTATTAATTTGAATTTGTTTCGATCGATATTTTTTTACTTTTGTTGTAACTTTAGAGACAAAAAATATTGGTGTGAAGAATTTTTAAAACCATATACGAAGTGATTTTTAACTGTGTCTGAAGTTAATAACCTAATCGACTAATTGTGTCGAAAGTTATAAACTTTTTAATGGTGTTAGTTCCGATTTAATGGCGAGAACACCTTCACAACAATTCAGACAATTGAAGGGTGACATTTACCAACTCAAAAACACGATTAATACATTTCAATGTGTAAACTATTTGAGAGGCTAAGTGTAATTTCCTCCTTTATTATATCAATGCTTTACTAATTTTGTATTCATTTTTGTAAAAAAAATTAATAATACCCTCCGTCCCAAAATGGAGTTTCGATCCCGGTTTGGCATACACACATATTTATGTAACATAAAGTTTTGTTTTGACTTTTTTTAAAAGTGGTTTCCTTTTATAGAAATTAAATTGGAACTTCTTTTGGGGACATCCATAAATAGAAAGTGGAAACTTATTCCCGAGAAAGAGGTGGTAGCTTTAAATTAAACATAAGCATTGACATGTTTTTTTTCATTATTCGAGAATGGTGAGCAAGCACAAGGTGGCCGGAGGAGAGAAAAGGTTTGGGCAACCTCACAAGTCACAAGTCCTAATCCAACCCCAGTCCCCACCCATTTGGGTGCCGGAAAGGAATTTGACATATTAGCAATTTAGCACTAACAAAAACAAAAACAATAGTGTGGATAGACAAATTAAAGGCACCAAGCATAAGTTCTGAGGACAAGCAATTAAGATAAGGTCACGTTATGTTGGATATTAATTAGTCTTTTATTACCAACTCTAACAGCTACTCACTCCTTATATTCCAGATTAATGCCCTTCACACCTTTTTGTTCTACAACGGCATGTGCCACTAATCAAGTGAATGTGTGGTTTAGATCGGATGTGTCTTTTTTTTGGAAAAAATGGTAGGTTAATAGTGCTCTCATCCCTGGATGGCTGGATGTGATCCATGCATTATTATTATTATATTATATCAAATGAAACACAATGAACTTGAACCATAATAACCAATGTCATTAAACGCTTACATCTAGTATTGGGACTCGGTCTTTTGACTTATTCTAAGAAAATGTAAACCGTATTTTTGTGAACTCTAAAGTATAAGGAGAATATGTGAATACTTAGGGCCTGTTTACAACAGAGATATTTTCCAGTTTTCCAGAAAACTGGAAAACTGGAAAACAGAAAACAGGAAACGTGTTTACCAAAGAAATTCCTGGAAAATTGGAGAAAGGAAAAAAGAAAAACGCGTTTACCAAATCGTTTTCCAAAACGGAAAAAAAGAGACATGTCTCTCTTTTCCTTAATGATTTGGAGAAATGACTTTTACTAGTTTTCCAAATTTGGAAAACGCATATGCTACAGTGCCGCTGCAATGAATTTGCATATTTACACCTAGTGGTGGGTCCGGTCCCGCTCCGATGTCGATTCCATTCCAGTACCTCCATCCTCGTACCTTACCCCTACCCCACCCTACCCTACCTTACCCACCCAACCCACCCCGCATACCCATTTTTCCCTATAATGACCCTACCCCACCCCGGCCCCACCCTGATCCACCATACCCTACCGCCACCCCCCTACCACCGTCTTTTATTTCTCATGTTCTGAACGATGATTTGATTAATAATAGCTAAACTTTTCCTTTGCAAAAAAAAAAAAAAAGAAATAATTACAAGTTATTTGCTTAACATAAATAATATAGTATATCCCGTAATACCCCCCTCAAGTTGGAGCATGGGGATCAAGAATGCCCAACTTGCGTAGGAGAAAATGAAATTGCGTCTTGCCCAGGGCTTTGGTGAAGATATCTGCCAGCTGAATAGTAGTCGGTACATAATTGGGAGCAATCAGATTGTCTTGAATAGCATTACGAACGAAGTGACAGTCCACCTCAATATGTTTTGTACGCTCATGGAAGACAGGATTCCGAGCAATATGCAAGGCAGACTGACTGTCACAAAATAGAGGAATGGCTTGGGTATGATGAATTCCCAAACTAAGGAGAAGAGCTTTGAGCCATTTTAATTCACAAGTGGCAGCTGCCATAGAGCGGTATTCAGCTTCAGCAGAAGACCGAGCTACGGTTGTTTGCTTTTTAGTTTTCCAAGAAACCGGAGAGTGTCCAAGAAAAACCAGCCAACCAGATACGGATTTCCGAGTAAGGGGGCAGGCGGCCCAATCGGAATCACACCATCCGGTAAGAGTAAGATCGCTATCAGCCCGAAGCAAAATTCCCTGACCTGGGGAACCTTTTAGGTATCGAACAACCCGTAGAGCAGCATGCCAATGATCTAGACGTGGGCTGTGAAGAAATTGAGATAAAATATGAACCGCATAAGCCAAGTCTGGACGGGTAACAGCCAGATAAACGAGGCGTCCCACCAAGCGACGATATGGTTCAGGATCCGTGAGAGAAGGACCTGAGGCCTGAGCAAGATTATGATTTTGTTCAATAGGGAAAGCCGCAGGTTTAGCGCCAAGAAGACCAGCCTCAGTAATAATATCTAGCGCATATTTTCGCTGAGTGAGAAATAACCCAGAAGAACTCCGAGCAACCTCAATGCCAAGAAAATATTTCAGTTTCCCCAGATCTTTCATATGGAAACAGTCACTGAGATAAGATTTAAAAGAATTAATGGCCACTGAATCATTGCCAGAAATAATAAGGTCGTCCACATACACCAAGACGTTCAACTGAACAGAGTCAGTAGCACGTGTAAAAAGAGAATAATCTGCAAAGGACTGAGTGAAACCATAACCTTTTAAAGCACTAACAAGTTTGGCAAACCAACACCTGGGTGCCTGCTTAAGGCCATACAAAGATTTTTTAAGACGACAGACCAAGGTTGGATCAGGAGTAGAATAGCCTGGAGGTAAAGTCATGTACACCTCTTCATGAAGGTCCCCATGAAGAAAGGCATTGTGAACATCCAACTGATGTAATTCCCAGTTTTTAGAAGCAGCAACAGCTAAGAATGCACGCACAGTCACCATTTTAGCAACAGGAGCAAAAGTCTCAGTATAATCCAGCCCGGCAACCTGGCGGTTGCCAAAGATAACCAATCGGGCCTTATGACGCTCCACACGTCCATCGGCATGATATTTAATTTTGTAGACCCACCTACAGCCTAAAGCCCGCTTTCCGGAAGGGAGAGGAGTGAGGGTCCACGTAGAATTTTTTTCAAGAGCTTGAATTTCTGCCTGCATGGCTTCACGCCATTCGGGATGCTTAACCGCCTCACGAAAAGATTGAGGCTCTGTGTGTGAGGAGACAGCTGCAAGAAACATACGATGTGGCGCAGAAAAATTATCACAACTGACATAATGTGTAATAGGAAACGGTGTACCTGCGGAAGCTGATGGAGTCGGAGAGGGAGAAATGGGATTCTGTCGAATAACTGTATGAGTAACATAGTCCTTTAGACGGACCGAAGACTGCTTAGCACGCAAACCGCGACCCAAAGGGACATTTTCTTCCACATGAGACAACATATCTGGTGGTACATCAACCGAGGTAGTAACAGGAGGAACATCAACCGGGATAGTGTCCACGGGAGGAACATTCGTGGCTGGGGAGGCCACATCTAATACATCATCATACGTTGCAGGCAAAATCGCAGGAGAGGCACTAAGTTCGTCTGAATCCGAGGCCAAAGAGGGTGGCGAATCCGCAAAAGGAAACTGGGCTTCAAGAAATTTAACATCACGAGATACAAAGTATTCATGTGTATCCAAGTCAAAAACATGCCATCCCTTTTTGCCAAAAAACATACCCAACAAAAACACACTTGCGGCTGCGACTACCGAATTTATCAGTTTTAGATTTCAAATTATAGGCATAGCAAAGACATCCAAAGGTGCGCAACTGGTCATAGCAAGGTGGTTGACCAAAAAGAATATCATAAGGCGTTTTAAAATGAAGTACAGACAACGGTGTGCGGTTAATCAAATAGGCGGCAGTGAGGACACACTCACCCCAAAAAAGAAATAGGCAAATTAGCCTGAAACCGCAAAGCCCTCGCCACATTGAGAATGTGTTGATGCTTGCGTTCGACCCGCCCATTCTGTTGCGGTGTCCCAACGCAGGAGGTTTGAAAGATAATCCCACTAGTTTGAGAAAAAAAATTTCAAACAATTAAATTCTGTTCCATTGTCACTACGCACAACGCGTACCTGTTTAGAAAATTGTCTCTCCACCATAGCAAGAAAAATCATAAACATTTTGAATACTTCAGTTTTGTCCATCAACAAATATATCCATACAGCACGAGAACAATCATCAACAATAGTCAAAAACAATTTTGCACCACAAGAAGATGGAGTATGATAGGGACCCCACAAATCACAATGGACTAACTCAAAAATATCATGAGTTTTATTACTACTAATGGGAAACGAAGCCCGGTGCTGCTTGGCCCTAAAACAAACGTCGCATGCGGAATTAAAAGAGCCCCTTAAATCACTTACTGGTGCTAACCAACGCATCACATTGCCAGATGGATGTCCCAGCCGTTTGTGCCATAAATCAAAGATAGAATTTTTGCTACTTGCAACTGTCAAAATGCGGGCAGTAGGTGAGTCTTGAAGATAGTACAACCCATTATAACTAAACCTTTCCATATGCTCCAAATCCCCTAGGTCTTCTCCTTCCAAGGAATCCATTCTCCAAAAACTTCATGGGAATATCGATCCTAGTACGGGAATGATGAAGGAGTAGGCATCTGAGGAAGAAGAAAAATGGTCAGATAGGACATCGAACTGATATAAAAATGTCAAATAAGGCGTTATATAGGATGCGTTGTCCCGCCGATGCCATTTGGGGCGGTTCCGGTTGAATTTCTTGATGAATTTTTTGAGCATCTTATTCATTAAGTCTAGTTTACTCATACCAAATTTGAACTAAAAATTCAATCGGGAAGACATTCAAATGAATTCTTGAAGATAACTGCGCAGTTAAAAGCGCATTTATCTTCAAGAACTTATTTGAATGCCTTCCTGATTGAAGTTTTAGCTGAAATTTAGTATGAGTAAACTAGACCTAATGAATAAGATGCTCAAAAAAATTCATCAAAAAATTCCACCGAGAGCCGTCCCAATGGCGTCGGCCGGACAGAGCATCCTATATAAGGCCTTATTTAACCTTTTTATGTAAATTCGAGACCATATTCGACCATTTTCCGGAGGAAGAAAGAGGAGACTATCTATGGTGAGTCATACTCTTCTCCATTTCCTTCTCTCCATTTTTTTACTCTATCTCTCTCCTTAAAAAAATAATTAAATCCCATCTTTTATTTTTCCCTACCCCACTGCACCATTTTCCCATCCCTCTCCATATCTCTCCTACCGGAAGAATCCAGTCACTGGAGAGGAGCCAAATTCATCTATGGTCGAAACATTCAAACATCCATGGCAGAGCTGGGGTTGATTGGTGTGTGGGCCGTGACCCACTCTTTGGGTGTATTGATGGAACTAAGACTTGCTGACTGGTCGGGGTGGACAAAATTCATGTCGTTTTGATATTACACTAAAATAACATTTTTAAGAACAGAACTAAAGCGCTAGTTGTGTCAAATAATGAGGTATGTGATTAACGTCTAGCGTTTGTTAACCTAAATGCGTATGGACATGGATCACCTACCTATTCATCATTAATCGACCGTTTGCTAGCTTTCATTACCAATTCTACCATGAACCAATACTTTTTAGTTGTGTCTTAAACGAATGGAGTCGAACCAAACATTTATTATTATTATTTGTGTACATATACATTAGTACATGTATGAATAATTGCATTTGTATTCGTTTGATCATCAAAACCTATTTTATATTACGTTGGTTAAAAAACATTATTGAAATACTTATTTACAAAAATATGATCAATATCTATTATACGGAGTAGCAGTGGCGGACCCAGAAACTCAGAGTCACGGGGTCCCTAAACTAATGTAACTTTCATTAATATAAAATTAAAAAAAAAATTAATAAGCATAACGTTTCATAGTTAACGTACATAATCAAAACATTAAGATGATATAAAGTAAAAAATTACATATCAAATTCATTCTACAATTCTACAAAAGTACCTTATAGGTTTCATTTGTTGGAAATATTCTATAATATATAGGTCCACCAACATGTACATAAAACCTATCTTTTTTATTCTGTGTTGAAAATCATATTCCCAAAAATGATTACTACTAACTTTCCACTCTTTTCTAAACAAATAACACGGTAAACAAAATGTAGCATCTTTGACAATACTGTATTCCAACCATTGATGTTCATCAAACCAACTTGAAACAAATCTAAGTTTTTTGCCGCCAATTACTTTAATAGGGAAATCATGATCCCGAAGTTGAAACGATCCTTTTTTATAGTAACTACGGCGTACCCTCTCATGAACATTAGGATGAAATCAGTATGTTCATGTAGATTATAGGCCAAATTAGTTTCACTTTCAGCAAGTTCTAGATTTAATTCTTTTTTTTTTACTAGATTCAATTCTTTATTTACTAAAGGCGAATCATTTGAATGAATATCTTAACTACTCTCAGTAATCCAAATTTGGGTACACTACCGAAATACCTTTTCACCCTTAATCGTAAAATTTAAAAAAAAAACACATTCAGAAATACATAAATTTATTAATTTAATCTTAACATTCAAAAGAAATTTTATAATTAATTCAAAAAAAAAAAAATTAATAAGAATTGGTTGAGGTCTCAAGGGAGATACACATATGACAATAGATTTGTTGTGGTATCAGATTTGCAGTTGGAAGGGGTTTAAAAATTGGACCAAAAGGACATCATTTGGAGTTTTAAAATAAAAAGTTTTAAAAATACGGTCCTTTTTTATAGTAACTACGGCGTACCCTATCATGAACATTAGGATGAAATCAGTATGTTCATGTAGATTATAGGCCAAATTAGTTTCACTTTCAGCAAGTTCTAGATTTAATTCTTTTTTTTACTAGATTCAATTCTTTATTTACTAAAGGCGAATCATTTGAATGAATATCTTAACTACTCTCAGTAATCCAAATTTGGGTACACTACCGAAATACCTTTTCACCCTTAATCGTAAAATTTAAAAAAAAAACACATTCAGAAATACATAAATTTATTAATTTAATCTTAACATTCAAAAGAAATTTAATAATTAATTCAAAAAAAATTAATAAGAATTGGTTGAGGTCTCAAGGGAGATACACATATGACAATAGATTTGTTGTGGTATCAGATTTGCAGTTGGAAGGGGTTTAAAAATCTGACCAAAAGGACATCATTTGGAGTTTTAAAATAAAAAGTTTTAAAAATAGAAATAATAGACACGAGGGGGAGTCGAACCCAGCATCTCACGCACAAGGAAAGCTTTCCACCCACTCATGATACCATTACTCCGTTGCACCAATTTGGTTTCTAACTCAATATCTTTGAGATATATATGTAATTTATACAGGTAATTTTGTAAAACATATGTAATATATATAGGTAAATTTTTCGAAGACCACGGGGTCCCGGGACCCCATGGGACCCTTAGTGGGTCCGCCATTGCGGAGTAGTATATATAATCTCACAGTTACTTAAGTACGTGTAAAATTAAACATAAGTTAATATAACTAAGTTATTACTAGATCAGAATCACTACATTATAATATAATCTCCCAGTTACTTAAGTGTAAAAATTAACATAAGTTAATATGATTACATTATTACTAGAATCACTGCACATAGAAGGTCCCATTTTTTGTAAATAACATTTATTTAAGTCATATGTATGTTATTACTTCATTTTATATGCATATTCATTTAATTTGTTACATTTTTTTTACAAAAGTGAATTTTATTGAAAAAAGAAACGCAAACATTACAATGCAAAAACAAAAGAAAGAAAATAAAACATTATAGAGAAAGAAAAAGGTAATGCTAGGCCCAAAGAAATTATCTAGATTGAGATCTAGTCGTCATGCTGTGACGCCTTTTATTCTTTAGGGATTTCCTGTATATTTTGAGTTGTGTGTTCAGGTTTTCCGTTGGCAGGCAATTTTCTGAGGTGACATACTTTGATTTTCTGCAAATTGCTCTGTTGAACTTTGATTTTTTACTTTCTGGCCGAATTGAGATAGGGGGACGACGATCACTTTCAGTTTCATGTCCCAGAAAGTCGTCCATGAAAAAAGAGTCATTTTATTGATAAAAGTTGTTTGATGCATCTGAATAAGCCTGAGCAAGCCTGTGTTGTTCCACTGGAATTAGAGCCCATTGTTTCTCTGAGCAGGCTCCTTGAATTTAGGAGTCAAAAATAAGCTTAGATATTGATTTTGGCTCGTCTGTAACTGACATGGGTTCTTGCAGCCAGGCACGGGTGTCTCTTGCACTAAATTAGTTAGTTCAACAAAATTGGAAAATATTTCCATGAAATATTTTAAGTTGCAATTTTGTGGGCCCATGGGGATTATGAAGCTCCCCTTCTCTTTAGCAATCCTCAGGTAGCGTCCCGTGTTGTTGAAATTTGAAGAGACGGTGATGGATTCGAATATTAGAATTCAAGAATAATTAAATGTTAAAATTATCAAAGTAATTACAATAATGGTGTATAGGTTATTGTTAGGATTAATTTATTGTGTTCAATGAATTTGTCTATCTTTGTATTTATGACTTCTTTATATTTTGTAATTAGGATGCTTTTTACTTAGAAATTTAGAATTAATTCAATCCTGGATCAGAATGGACTAAATCAGACTTAAACAGACCAGAGCAAATCAGATTTTGATGATTAGAAAAGTCACAAGTAATAGACATTTTGATGGTCCCATGTGAGGTAAAAGTCTAGATGGGGTGAATAGACTTTTAAATCATTTTGATTTGTCAACCCTTTTTCTTCTAACAGAGTGAATTCCAATATCTTTTGGGATATATTGTAACATTCAGTGGAAGTCTTGACCTCATACTTATGACCTTTTAGTTGGATGAGAGATGGTTTAAACAAAGTACAGATGTGTTAGCCGAAATCAGCTATCTCAAGGAGCAAGCTGTCAAACCTTAATGAGCAAGCTGTCGAACTTCAAGGAGCAGGCTGCCGAACCTCTATGAGCAGGCTACCGAATGAGGTTACTGCTTCAGTGTTAAAGACACAGTGAAGAACTATGATATACAAGATTGTTGGACTTTTATAACAGACTAAACACATGTGTATGAAGGATTTAGATCTAATTATACATTGATCTCTTTGAGGAATGAGGAATAAGGAACGAGGAAAGTGAGATGAAGTAAACTGGTTAGTTTACTGATCAATATTTTGAGGAAGTTGTTTGTCTTGGAAAGATGTGAAGGTGAGTGAAAACTATTGTGTTTTGTGGAAACTGAATATACAAGGTGACACAAGATATATTTTGGTTTAGAGGTTGTGTAATCCTCCCACATTCAATCCCACCCTATTTCAGATGGATTTTCACTAACTGAATGTACCCATTACATATAGTGTACAATCTACCCTTGGCAGCATGCATAGATTGTGAGGTTTTTCACAAGGAATTTGAACATCATTCCAAGCTACTCAGTCCTCCAAGGTTTTTCACTAATGGAATTAACAAGCCAAGTGTTACTCATGTCCTTGTCCTTCACTAACCTTCTGGATTTGATCACAAAGTCATCCAGAGTTTACAAACTAGTCTAGTTTACAGAAGTAAAGCTAAACTACCAACTAACTAAGCTCTAAGGATATATATGTATTTGAGCTATTCTAAGAGCTTAGGAGAGTGGGGTTAGAACTAAGAGGGTGAAGGAAGATCAACACTTTGTTCTACTGGATATGTCGTATGATCTCATCTTCCTTCTTAGTTCCACACACTTGTTTCTCACGCACTCTTTCTGTATTTAAAGACTGAGTTGTTGAAGGTCTTCTGTTGGCTGAAGAGATTCAATCTTAACCGTTTCTTTGATCCGCTTGATTTATCAACTTGACGCAAGACAGCATGGTTGGTTTTTGTCTTCTTGTGGCACGGATTGTATCTTTGTCTCAACTTGCATTCTTCTTTTCAAAGCATGTAACAAAGATAAGATATTTTAGTCTTTGTTCATAGAATAAATAGATCAAGCTGATTTTCGGATTCGTTCAATGCTTCCTTTAAAATATAAATTACTCCCTCCGTCCCGCTAGAAGGTTCCCGTTAACGGTTTACGATGTTTGACTGACGATAAAGTAACTTAATCCATATTCACACTCTGATTATTTTTTAGTAAATAAAATTTACATATTCAGAATCTGCATTAAAACCGCTACAAAGCCTAATAAAAATGAAAATTTGATAAAATTTGATATATAAAGCAAAAGATTAAAAATGATTTAAGTTGACCATGTGAATAGTGGACAGTAACCTTCTAATGGGACGAAGGTATTACTTGATTTTAGTAAAAATAATGTTATAATAAATTTTTGTGAAGTGATAAAAATCAATATATATATATATATATATATATATATATATATATATATATATATATATATATATATATATAAAAGAGGAACTTTTTAAGAGCATACGGCGCACCACATAATCCTGCCATGTCATCATATATTACAATTATTTAATTACTATTTATACATTTTATTGTTTTTATTACATTCTATTTTTATTGCATATTGATATGAAAACAAAAGATCGTATGATAGAATCCACCTTATTTGGTAACTTTTTCAGAATCTACTACTTACTCCGTATTAATATGGATATTTATTAAAATATATATAAAAGAGGAATTTTAAGAGCATATGGCGTGCCACATAATTTTGTCATGTCTTCATATATAACAATTATTTAATTACTATTTATACCTTTTTTATTACATTCTATTTTTATTACATATTGATATGGAAACAAAAGACCGTCGCGTATGATAAAATCCACCTTATTTGGTAACTTTTTCAGAATCTACTACTTACTCTGTAGTAATATGGATTGTTATTAAAATAAGCAATTATTGCAACCACAACAATAAATAGTCATCCGTGCACATAGACTTTATTTAATTTAATTATTTTTATACTTTTATTTTTATTACATTCTATTGAGAAGTGAATTATCCGTGTTTTGCGCACCTAACAAATAAATCATCCAAGTTCCTATCAATTTTGTTCTTCAAAGTTACGTTATTTTATAAATAAAGTAATAATAGTGTTCCATTTCCTAAAAAGTACGGAGTAATATTTTATTTTTCTAAACTCAATTTTTTTAATGTTTTCTAAACTCAATGTGATAATGACTAAAGTTATCAGACTTATATTTGTAATTGTAT
The DNA here is from genome assembly GCA_945859915.1 of Cuscuta epithymum. NCBI lineage: Eukaryota > Viridiplantae > Streptophyta > Magnoliopsida > Solanales > Convolvulaceae > Cuscuta > Cuscuta epithymum. Next base: position 905,560 of record CAMAPF010001010.1, read on the forward strand.
TAATACTTCGTATTTTTCTGCATCATCATACAATTCTTTCTTAATTGTTGAGATAATGATGAAAATTATAACCACAAGATTTTTTTAACTTAAAATGAAATTGATATATACTATTAGACATTCATATATGAAAACATTTGAAACTTCTGATCAAGTATCTTACCTTTATGAGGATAGAAATGGAAATTCATATCATACATATATGAATACGTTTAGCCCAGCAAAAAAAGTAAACATGTTTAGTAGTTTCTTTATTTTTACAACTACAATTTAGATTTTCCATCACTTTTGACATAGATTCCTAATCTAAATTAGGAAATCTTCATACATTTAGGGTGTTTTCAATTGGACTGGTTTCAGTCTTTGAAAAGATCGGATCAAATATCAATCATAATAATAATAATAATAATAATAATAATAATAATAATAATAACAATTATTATTATTATTGTTATTATTATTATTATTATTATTATTATTATTATTATTATTATTATACATAAAAATAGACATCTTCCAGACCAAGTTAGAAATGAACATGTCAATCTAATTAAAAATATCCTTATTAATGACATTTTCAATGTGACGAAATAAATGAGTAAATTGTAAAAATGATCCCTTTTTTACATTTCAATGTGACAAAATAATGAGTACGAGTACAATGTAAGAGCTCACTAATAAATTTACAAATACTTATTTCATACCACATGTTGAATGAGAAATATTTAAAAATAGTATTTTAGATGCTTAATGAAGTAATATAGAGGATGTGAAATTAGTTAAGAAACTTTTGTATGAATTCTTTAAAATCGGGTTCATAACCATTATGTTTAGTTGAGATGCTTATGTAGAAGTCCAATTTAAATATTTTTCATATAAATTTGAATTACTTTTATTAATTATATATGATTTCGAAAATATCAAATATACAGTTAGCTAAATTATGTATTACCCGTGCATCGCACGGGCTTGAAAGCTAGTTTCTTATAAAATTACTTTTTATCCTTTCTTTTTCATTACTGCAAGTTGGTCTTTCGATTTCTTGTCTTTGTTGTACCAATAGTGAATTTTGGTGGCCTTGTCTGGCATCTAAAGTCAGTAGCCAACTCAAATATCGGTAGGCTACTGTTTTTAGATGTTTCAGGAAGCTGCCGAACTACAAAGGGTTTCATTTGACTCTTTTTCGCACCTTAGCTTTTTGCTTTTTGATTGTTTTCTTTGTTTTGGTACGTTTCTTCTTTTTTTAGTACTCTTTTTTTGTTTTTCTTGAGTACTCTCTTTTCAACTAATAATGTAGCACATTACAACAAACAAGAGTAAAACAACATGAGATCAAGTGATCTAGTCTAATACAGGAAAAGGGGTGACATCATCAAAACCTTGCATCATCAAAATCAAAAATCGGGGGACCTAACACATTTGTCAGACCAGGTGAGTTCAAATCAAATCAGACTAGACTTAAATAGATTAGACCAGACCAGACAAAAAACATCAGTCCAATTTAAACCATCTTAGGATGGGCCAGCCTTATTTAAAGGGCCCATGTGTTCATTACTCGCTCAATAATACGCTTAACTCAACAAAAGTATACATAGTCTATTGGGTTAAGCATATCAGATCTGTGGCAGATCTACTTGCTCTTGTTTTAGATAAAAAGCTCAGGTGAATCTCCAAATTTAAGAAAGAAAAAGTTGTGATCTTGTCAGCCTCCATTGAAGAAAATGGTTTTGATACTAAGTCCGATCCTGAGATGAAGAATATGAAGAAGCAACTATCTCTATTAACGAACATGATGAGCAAGAAGTTCTTGATCAAATAAGAATTTTTCTTCCTCCTCCAACATGTTGGGGACTTCCTACTCCAAGCAAAAACAAAAAGTGATACAATTGTGGCAAATTTGGACACCTAGTCCAAGACTACTGGAAGGAGGGGGGGGAGGAGGAGGAGGAGACCAACTACTACACCAAATAGCTGCAACTATCAAAACAAAAGAAAGCTTGTGTAGCACTTATGATAGAGCACGAGTAGTTGCTTGAAATCTCCTTATTATTAGAGAGTTGATCAGAGGATCTCATACCAATGGACAATGTTGAAAATGAAGCAGATGATGTAGATGAGGTATGGACATTTGATAATGACTTCACATACTTTGTTGAAACTGAGGTAAGTTCTTTCAACTCATTTTTTACTGAAGATATGCAAGCTTTACAAGAAAATTTATCTACCGTGTGACTTTAAATTAGTGTCGTTGAAAGTTTCCGTGACAATTAATATAAGTCAATGAAGTTTTAAAATGGTGACATGTGGTGATATTATAATGTTGCAAAATTGTTAGTCCCTTTGTTTGAGAGATTAACAAACAGCTATGGATTGCAAAGTATCAAAATAAGAGATAAGGAAATTTTCATTATAATGATTGAACAATAATCTGGGCAGATGAAATCTCACTCTCTTAGAATATCGAAAACTATGAGTTACTGTCTATTCGAGAATGTTATGCGCTGAAAAGTCAGACGTTGTACATCCTATGCGTGTATTTATAGGCGCAGGGTGTACAGCTGACCCAAAAAGGGCCTAACCTATGAATATGGGTCAAAGCATAAGTGATCTTATTTCATTCTAAGCTTATTCTCATAAATAGATAAAATACCATAAATGGCTAATTAAAAACAAGACAATTTGACAAACTTGATTCACAATAAATAATCTCAAGTGTTGGTATGAGTAGTACTATTGATTCTTTTAAATTAATCTCAAGTGTTACAATCACCCTCACTTATGATCGCAACGTCCTCATTGCGCCCATAAGCCAATTTTGATCTTAATCATATCCCTGAATCTTCCCCTACTATGTGCCCGCCTGATATCCAACGGATCAGCACACTGTCACAGGGTTGCTTTGATACCAATTGTAACACCCTATGTTGTAGGGGCCGAGGTAGTTACTCCCAAACACACCCTCCAGACTTCTTGTTCTGCCCTCACAAACCACCACGAGCCTTTACCGCGCACTTTGTCCTCACTCGTGCACGCCTTGAGAAACTTCCCAGGGGATCACTCATCCCAAAATTACTCTTGTGCAAGCACGCTTAACATGGAGTTCTTGGGTGATGAGCTCCCTTAAAAGGAGACGCGCCTCTGTTGGTATGAGTAGTACTATTAATCATTTATTAATCTCAAGTGTTACAAATTAGCATTTTCTCTTTGATAGATCTTTGTATAAGCTTGTGTTGTATTCTCTAGCTCTCCACTTCTTCTCCTTCACAAGTCTTCTGTATATATAAACCATTTGGTGTTGAATGTCTCCCGTTGGGTAAAGAGATTCAATCTTTGTCGTTGATTGATTCACTTGGTTGGCTATTGAGGAGCATAGACTATTTTTGTCTTCCTATGGCGTGCATGCGTCCCTTTTGTATATACTTATACTACCTCTTCATTATTTGAAGTATTTCGAGGAGTATGAGTTGGATATACAAAGTCCTTCGCCATATTTTTCTTTTGATTTTCAGACAATCCCTTTAGTTGCTTATAAATACTTCTACTGTTTGATGGTCCCATGCAAATAATTTTGACAATCCTTTTCTTTTCAATAATACTGAGGTACTTAAAAAAAAATATAATGGCCATATACTTCGTTTGCAATGTATTTGCAATCATTTACTTGGGCTTTGTTTTTTACTTTTACCTTCTTCAGAATTATTGTGGGTCCCATCAAGAGTTAAACCTTGTGAATTTAACTCTTTTGCTAGAGACAAAGTTGTAGAGAAAATTCTGGTGGTTAACTTTGGTTTGGGCATCGAGGTTTGGTTTTGGTTTTGGCAGCTTGTCGTCCTGGACTTTGATAGCCGGCTTATGAAGTTCATTGGCAGGTTGCGGGTGAACTTAACATGATTTCAGTTAACTCTTTTTCGTACCCTTTCTTTTTCTTTTTGGTACGTTCTGTCTTCTTTTAGTACTCTTCTTTTTGTTTTCTTTTTGCATGAGCACTTTTCTCTTTTGGGAGCAACATAAATTACAAAATACATCAACCAAGCTTCTAGTCTTTGGAAATGTCTTGTAGCTTTGGTCACCATTTTTCTTTTGGAAATGTCTTCCCCTTTTGGCAGCATCATTTAAAGAGAGAATCATCAAGCTACCAATTAAAGTCAGGTTGTCATAGTGATGATGATTGTGACCTTATTTGCCTATAGGTTTCTTCAGGTTGTCTTCTGATGTCACTGATGGACACTTGGAGTGATGTTCGTAGTTCATCATCTTTTCTTGTAGAGTGCTTTCTTCTTCCATTACCTTCCTGTTTCGTTTTGTGTTGCACCTTTTGTGGTTGGCATGTATCTCTGCAAGCTTACGAGAGAAGACTTATGTTGTTGCGCAACCTATGTTCTGCACTCCTAACCAGTTTGAGGAACATTGTTCTTCTAGAATCATAAATGGCCCGTGGAGGAGGAGTTCATCGATTGGAGCTAGTCGTCATGCCCTCCATGCCATTACTTTTTAAGGTTGCTTGGACAACAGCTTGAAGATCCACTTATATTTCTTGGTATTTTAAATTAACAGAGCTTGCTATTCTTTGTTCAGGTATCCTGATGGATCTAGGCTATTGTGGTGCAGCAGACAGTCCTAATTCTTGTGAGAGTGAAGAGTGGGGATTACATGTGTTATTTCTTGAGGGTTCTCCACGCATGAGGTTTTGAGTTACGTCATTTTGTTCAAGGGGTGCTTCATTTTGGGAGAAGATCGATTCCATTTTTGGTTATTAAAGATATGGAGTAAGAGTTTCTTGGCAAGGATGATGTATGAGTAGGCGACTGAGAGCTTTTCAAAGAGAGAATTTGTAAAAGGATTGTGAATGGAGAGTGGTAAAATGATGAAGGATTGATGGGTATTTATAATGATAGAGGAGAGAGATATATAGAAAAGTTATCGTTGAAAAGTAACCGTTGTACAGACGGAGCGGCGCATCCGTAATTACTGGACGATGTGTTCAGTCTCCGTGGTAGTTACTTTATCCAGAAGCGGTTAAGTGACAAAAATGTTTAAAATAATCACTTAATTTACCTCTGAATAATCAATGGGGGCAACTTCATAAACTTTGAGGTCGCTGCTCAATTTTAGCAGTGGACCCTTATTAGTAGATTGACAGGCTACTGTTGGTATAACAACTTGCTGCCATTTCCCTCCTTTGGACTTGAAAACCCACATTGATGAAAAAAATCTCTTCTCATTGTTTCCATTGTTCTTGAAACTGTGTTTCTACTTTGAAGTTTCCTTTAAGAGACGGTTCTCATCTGTCATCCAGAACGTCGACCACTCTTTGCCTTAATGACTTATCAAGTCACACCTCTTTTTTGGAGTTGTTCAAGTCATTTGGTTTCAAGATTTGTTCTTTAAATTTGGCCCACCTATTACCTAGATTTAGTTGAAGTGTTTTCACCAGGAGGCTTCTAGGTTACCACTCAGGATGACATCATAGTAGCCTGCCATTATTCCTTTTCTTTTTGCTTTCTTCCATTTTCAGAGATTTTGGTGTTTTCATTCCTTCTTGAATTTCAGACCTTGTTGCATTCATTCCCCCTTTGCATCTCACGTGTCTTTTCTCTAACCCAATTAGTTTCATCACTTCTTGCATGCACATTATGCTGATATTTCTTATCTTCATAATCTCAGCTATCTAAGATGATTGTTCTGTTAAGATTGTCCCATGCGAAATTTGGTATGATTTGTGTGACTTTAAATCATTCTTACTTTATCAATTGAATATCAACCACATATAAATCACTTGTGTTAATAATCATGTCACATTCTCTTATTCGCATGTTAGTGAGACGGAGGTAGTATATATCTGTTCACCAAGCCATTTTCCAAAGACCATAACCAATAACCATCCAGGCTCGAGAAAATGGTCAATATGGTACTCCAACTTGTGTCAAATGGAGTAAGTAGTACCCAATCTTACAGTTGAAGTGTAAAAGTACATAAACTCCCGTTTTTAAGTCAATTAGGTACATCTCTTCTATTAGAAAGTTAAAAAACTGACCTGGCTAACTGTCCGTTTGTTTTTTACTGTTACAGTCCAACTCATCCTATAATAAATCTGCTGGCCAACCTCTTTCCTCACATCCACTCATTTCAACCTCTGCACTTCATTTATACCTCTCCCGTTTCCTCCCCTTGTTATCCGCTAGCTTCTTCTTTTTTCTCTACTTTACTTTCTTCTTCTTCTTCTTCTTCTCTTGCTAAATTCTTGAATTTTTCTGTTTCATCAATTTTATATAAGTGCAAAAGGAAAGATGTCTTATGGATATTGCAGTTGCGGGACTTCTCTGAAAATGGTAAGTTCATGGACCGATGAAAATCCAGGAAGACGATTTGTGACATGTTCAAGATTGAAGGTATATTCTTTACAATCTATTTAGTTTAACCGAGATTACGTGTCTGCAATTTCTTCATTTGAATTTTCAGATGCTCAGAAATTTTATTTAAATTTTCAATGTATGTAATTTTTTTAGGTTAATGGTGGATGCAACACATTTGAATGGGTTGATCCAGAAATATGTCCAAGGGCCAAAGCAATAATCCCAAGTTTATTGAGAAAGATAAACAAGCTGCAAAATGAGGTTAATAAGAAGAAAGAAATGGGGAAAAAGAAGAAAATATGGAGTCTTTTTTCCTATTTGATAGGAGGATTGGTGATGCTACTTTTATGGGTCATTTTTTGTAGCAATGATGATAAAAAGAATGAGTCAAGATTGCAAATTTGCAAGGCCCCAGTTGATATTGCAGACTGATAATGATGTGTATTGGAAGGAATAGTACTGTGATGTTTTGCTATTGTAGGGATAATGTATTAGTATGTTTTAGTGGGTATTGTTAGTGCAAATTTGTTTTTTATGTATGTATTTGATGTAGAAATTGTCACTTCGTTTACTTCTATTTGCTATCTACACTTTCCTAAATTAATTAAATTGTGATTCCATGTATATATTATAGTCATTAAGCTGTTAAAATAATCTAAATGATCAGTCTGGTTTAGTTTCTAGAAAATGAAATCATTGAACTCTTTTAAAGCCTAGCCATTGAAAAACAAGTGAAGCAATATCAGAATTTAAAATCCAATTCTTCATAGAGGGACATACATTAATTTCAGCAAAAAGCATTACTACGTGGTGCCTAACTGCAGCCAGAAGCTCAGAATTTAAACTCCATCACGAAGTACTCTTGCAACGAAAAGTTGAACTATAAGAAAAGCAAAAAAAGTTGAACCATTAGCACTCCTAACTGCAGCAAAATCCTAACTATAAAAAGTTGAACTATGAGAAAAGCAAAAGAAGGAACCATCAGCGCACACTCCAGCTCACTGATATGCAGAATACTCTTGCAACAAAAATAACAAGGATTTTTTTAATAACAACCATATCCTAAGCTGTATATCCACTGAAAAGTGTGGAACCATCAGCACTCCAACTCACTGATATGCAGAATATCACTTAATGATATGCAGGTCCTTCAGAAGACAACTGTGTTATTGCTCTCGAAAAGTATAAACAGAAGTAAGAAAACAAACACCGTATTTGAGCAATTGTTTAAATAGGCTTGTAACATACAAAAGTTAGCAACAAAAAGCTTGTAAGCTACCATACACAAAAGCTACTGTTAAAATTGGCTTGTAACATACAACAGTAAGCTACCATACACAAAAAGCTATCGTTTAATGGGCTTGTATCATACAAAAACTAGCCACAATACACATTTGGCAGCTAACAAAAAGCATTACTACTTGTTTCCACCCATAACTATGGTTGTGTAGGATCAATGACTTGAGACAGGTCTAGCCCAACATTTTCCATGGAATCAAACAATTGGTGGAATCTCTGTCTAGTTGTTCGACTGTGCTCGCCACTTTCAATTTCATGAATCGTGAGTAACCTCTATTTCTGTGGCCTGCCTTTTCCCAACAGCTCTAGCACTTTGACTAACTTCGTTTTGATTTCTGGACTTCATCCTCTATGAGATGAAAAATAAAAATAAGTAGAGTATACAAAATGACCAAAATACAATGCCATATTCTCACCTCCAAGCCAAATACAGTGATACAATTTTTTCCTCTCCACTGAAAGACACCATCATTTGTTTCCTTAATGCCACCTTGGTTATCCTTGGAATATGCTTGCAATATAATAGTAGTAGGATCTGTTACTTCTTCTGAGGGTTCATTTGTGATCTTAGGTGCATGCAAATTAAAGAAGAGGAGTTATAACTTATTACTTCACACAAAATAAAACATACAAACTTACTGATAAACATTTAGCATTTACCTCATTTACATTATTCTTCAATCGGCATGTATTGCGTGTGTGTCCTGTTTCAGAGCAAAGTCCACACCTTCTCACCTCCCTCAATTTGGCTGTCTCAGAGTTTGTAACTGGGGCAGTCTCTCTTTGTATCATGTTGTTGTGTAGTTGTGGCAGCACATCTTCATTCATTTCAGGATTTTGTAATGGAAATGATGTGTTTCCTTGAACAATTAACTCCTTTTCCGGACAACCTTTTTTGTTGTGACCTTTTTTAAAACACAATTGACAAGTCATGCTTGTACCTCTCTTAGTTAACTTTCCACTCCTTGGAAGTTCACCCATCTCTTTAATTCTATTTTTCCTAGGTCTTCCTGGCTCTTTTATTTTCAGATCTGCTGGAAGCACTATAGTGGCAGTTTTAGGCCAGAAAAGAGGGCCTGCTATAGGAGTCATCATGTGAGCATAAACCTTGAGGTAGGTGTCTTTCTTGTACCATATAGAGACATAATCCTCTATTAAGTGACCTTTGTCCCTAATTGCACATATGGAATGCTTATAAGGAATACCGGATACATCCCACTGCTCACATAAACAACTCTTATTGGCCAGGTCTACCAGATATATGTGTGATCCACATGACACTTCATAACCATTAGATCCATTAAACTGGACTCTCCAATTGTAGCTTGCAGTTACATTTTTGCTTATCTTCCTTCTAATTCTAGGACCTAATACTCCAATCCATTTATCTCCTAAATCCTTATTCTTAACTAGTCTCTTCATCACGAACTTCCTAATAAATTCAAGTTGGGAGTAACCCACTTGACACCTCGCTGGGACTATAACTCTATTGAAAGCTTCACACAAATTATTATCTACTGCCTCACACGTAATTGACCTATCAAAAAAGCTCGACACCAGAATTTAGGGTCTATTTTCATCATATCTTCATGACCGCTAGGAGATAAAGATTTCAGTACCTCCATTTCCGTTCAAACTCTCTCTTTGATGTTGATTTGCAACATTTCCAGAATATCCTCTGTAATTCAATGCCTGGATGAGATCTTCTCCAAATTGCATATATGTGTCTTGCACATCTTCTATGTTCAACATCAGGCATGGTCTCATACAATGCAGACATTAATCCCTACAACAAGAAAAATACTTAGGAAAAATTGAAAATAATAATCTCAACTATTGCTGGTCCGCTGAAAACAATCCCAACTATTGATTATTTTTGTATAATCCCAACTATATAGACTATCCGCCAATAATGGTCCATGACCATATATTACCTCTATAAAAAGTGAATTTTAAATAGAAATTAAGCGTAAAAATTAAAAGTTGAGATTATTTATAGGGATTACTTGTTATATCTCATCTCATCCAATTTAGAAACTACAAGAATTTATTCATAGGGACCATTATTGGCGGAAGGTCCCTAAAGTTGGGATTATTCTGTAATAATCGATAGTTGGGATTATTATGAGCGGACCGCCAATAGTTGAGATTATTAATATTAATTTTTCCAAATACTTATTGATTAGAAAAATGTGTGGTTATACATGATTGGAAAATATTTAAATTAAAAGTTAATCACCTTCTGTTGATCAGAAACGAATGCCCAACCTTTGCCCCTACCAATTCCTAGGTCATCTCGTATAATCTCAAAAAACCACTTCCAAGTAGCCTTTGTCTCGGAACCCACCACTGCCCATGCAATGGGAAACATCTGATTGTTGCCATCTCTTCCCACAACAGTTAAAATTTCACCCTTCACATCGGACTTTAGAAAAGCTCCATCAATCCCAATCAGTCTTCTACAACCTTCTAAAAATCCCTTCTTACATGCATCATATGATACATAAAATCTATCAAACTTCGGACTTGGTTGCTTCACTTGTAAGATACATGTATTCCGATCCCTTCATTGGACCTTAATATCTCTGCCTTATAATCTTCTAAATTTTTATATTCTGCCTCAATGTATCCTTTTTCCATCTTTCTAATCATTGACTTTGCCTTTCTCATCTGCTCTAATGACACATCACAGTTCAAATCATTCTTAACCATCTGTTGCATCGCAGACACTTTCATCTCAGAAATTCCAGCCTTAGATGCAAAGAAGTTGTGAACTAGACACTTGGCTGTGGCAGTGGGTATCTTCCAACCAGGATTGCATGTGTGTTTCTCATGGAAAGTCTTTAACACCCACTTTTTACTGCTGCATCTCTTATCTATGCCAAAGTATACCATCCATGTACATGTCTTATCCAAATTAGCACACTTGGCCCTAAGCATGTCAGCACAATTTTTAGCCCAATAATGAGGGTAACGATTACTCACTGAATACTTATTTACTGCCTCTTTCACTTCATCTTTAGACTCAAAGCTCATGCCTAATGTAAACTCAACCTTGTCCTCCGGTCTAAAAGGTGGAAATCTGGTTTTCGTTCTCAAAAAAGTTTCTTCTTCTGTATCTGAACAAGTTTTGTAACTTCCTTCTTCACTTGAACTAAAATAATCAGATTCCCAACCATCACCCTCTAAAGACAAGTTCTCCTCAAATATGCTATCCTTATCTTTGTTGTCATCTTTACTTGATGAGTACCTTTATCATTTGTTACCAGTTTCCTTAACAACACTCTACCATGCTGCAACTCCTCATCATCTCATTGTCGGAGTTGAATTCATCTTCAAATAACAAACCAGCTTCTGCCTCAATAACAAAATCATCAAATCCTAAATTTGAGCCATTCGAGTAACTGAAATTCTCATTCCACATGTCTCTGGAACATTGAAAATAGCAATTTTAGAAGCAACAAAGATGATTATATAATACAAAAACAATTACATATATATTTGGACAAGCTACATCTTCCTAATAATTACTACGCAACTTCAGTTTTACCTCTGCATGTTTTATTTTCTTTGTAGTCAATAATTTAGTCAATCAAGCTATAAAAAAATTTGGTAAACCTATATGCTGGTGACCGTATATGTAGTTTTAGTCAATAATGGAGTTTTGAGTTTTCAGCAGGGCACTTCAAAATCCATAGAAAAGCAACACTTAATCCACAATTATTCTAATCTAAACCTCACAAAAGAAATCATAAACAACCATCATGGAGCAAACCGTAGAAGCATACCTTTCCTAATAGTCATCCGTCTCCATTTGCAGAGGTTTGTTTTTCCCGTTTCTCAACCAAGCTTCGGTGTAATTGGTGATGAATGGAGGAAGCTAATATTCAGCTTGTCCAGAAACCCGTATTTGGCATACTCTGCGTCCAATTGTTAGGATTTAGGGTTTTATGTAAAAAATGAAAAATAAAACAGTAGTCATGGGCTGATTTGGAATCTAATTAAACACATAAGTGACACATAAGCGGACGGTGTTAGCCAGCTCATCGATTTTAACGTTCACATATGAGATGTACCTAATTGACTTAAAAACGAGAGTTTATGTACTTTTAAATTCCAAGTGTAAGATGGAGTACTACCTAGAAACTGTTCTGTTCGTCTTAATCTTATTACTTATTGCTTATTCTTATTTTATTCAGATCAGATCAGACCAGATCAGAAAAATTCAGATCAGATCAGATCAGATCAGAAAGATTCAGATCAGAATCATTCAGATCAGATCAGAAAGATTCAGATCAGATCAGAAACATTCAGATCAGATCAAGAACATTCAGATCAGATCAGAAAAGTTCAGACATGATTTATCCCTTTTATTATAATAATAATAATTATTATTATTATTGTTATTATTATTGTTGTTATTATTGTCATTATTATTATCATTATTATTATCATTTTTATTATCATCATCATTATCATCATTATTATCATCATTATTATCATCATTATTATCATCATTTTTTTCATCATTTTTATCATCATTTTTTATCATCATTTTTATCATCATTTTTATCATCAGTTTTATCATCATCATCATCATCATCATTATTATTATTACTATTATTACTATTATTATTACTATTATTATTACTATTATTACTATTATTACTACTATTACTATTATTACTACTATTACTACTATTACTGTTACTACTATTACTGTTACTACTACTACTACTACTACTATTATTATTATTATTATTATTATTATTATTATTATTATTATTATTATTATTATTATTATTATTATTTTTAATATTTTTATTATTATTATTATTATTATTATTATTATTATTATTATTATTATTATTATTATTATTATTATTATTATTATTATTATTATTATTATTATTATTATTATTATTATTATTATTATTATTATTATTATTATTATTATTATTATTATTATTATTATTATTATTATTATTATTATTATTATTATTATTATTATTATTATTATTATTATTATTATTATTATTATTATTATTATTATTATTATTATTATTATTATTATTATTATTATTATTATTATTATTATTATTATTATTATTATTATTATTATTATTATTATTATTATTATTATTATTATTATTATTATTATTATTATTATTATTATTATTATTATTATTATTATTATTATTATTATTATTATTATTATTATTATTATTATTATTATTATTATTATTATTATTATTATTATTATTATTATTATTATTATTATTATTATTATTATTATTATTATTATTATTATTATTATTATTATTATTATTATTATTATTATTATTATTATTATTATTATTATTATCATTATTATCATTATTATCATTATTATCATTATTATCATTATTATCATTATTATCATTATTATCATTATTATCATTATTATCATTATTATCATTATTATCATTATTATCATTATTATCATTATTATCATTATTATCATTATTATCATTATTATCATTATTATCATTATTATCATTATTATCATTATTATCATTATTATCATTATTATCATTATTATCATTATTATCATTATTATTATTATTATTATTATTATTATTATTATTATTATTATTATTATTATTATTATTATTATTATTATTATTATTATTATTCTTATTGTTATTATTATTATTATTATTATTATTATTACTATTATTACTATTATTATTACTATTATGATATTTATTATTATCATGATTATTATTATTCTTACTACTATTATGGTTATTATGGTTGTTGTTGTTATTGTTATTAGTTTTGTTTTTATTATTATCATATTATACGGAGTAATTACAATTAAAATTATAGAAATAAATATTATAATTATAATTAAAATTATAATTATAGAAATAAATATAACTCTAAATATAATTACAATTATGATTATAGCTATATTTATAACTAGTGTAATACGTATAATAATAATTATACCTATTATAATTATGTTTATAATTATAATTATAATTTTTATAATTATGATTATAATTATTATTATATTTAAATTATATATGTGTAATTACATTTATAATTATAGTAATTATAATTAAAATTATAATTTTAGAAATATTCAAATCAGATCAGATCAGAAAGATTCCGATCAGATCAGAAGGATTCAGATCAGATCAGAAACATTCAGATCAGATTAGGAACATTCAGATCAGATCAGGAACATTCAGATTAGATCAGATCAGATAAAAAAAATTCAGATCAGATCAGAACTTAAAAAATCCAGATCAGAAACATTCAGATCAGGTCAAGAGAACATCTTGTTACTCCACTTAGAAACAACTTGATGTACGAGTATGTATATTATACCGGCTGTACGGTGAGCACCGTACAACCGACCCAGTAACAGGCCCAATAGGAAAATAGCAAAATAATTCGGTGGCAATTTTGTAATTAATGTGAAAATCGTGGTTTCTGCTAAATGAGTATTATTATATTGTTAATGAGCAATAGTCCAATTTTAATAAGGATTAAGCGTCTAATCATGAGTACCATGTTATAACAAGAAAGCTGATATCACAACTAAAAAACGGTGTCATTTTCGTAATTTGAGTGAAAATCGCGGTCTTCGTTAATTGAGCATTAATACACTGTTAATGAGCACCAGACGTATTCGACTGAGTATTAAGAGTTGAATAATGAGTATTGTGATATCAATTTCATATACTGTAATTCACTTTTTTTTTCTTATTTTATCTTTTACAAAACCTCATTAAATTATATCTACAAGCAACTTCTATAAACTTCAATATGCGAATTTAATGTAATATGGTATTTTTGAAATATGCATTGATATGTCATTTTAAAAATGAGCATAATATCAATATCAAATGAGCATACGCAACTTTCAAAATGCACATAAATATGAAAATTGTAAGGTTTGTTAGTTGGACGTCATGACATTTCATTGAGCATCAAACTTTCTATATTGAGAAGAAAATAACGGTTTCTGTTAAACGAGCATTAATGAACTTTTAATTAGCACTGGACCTATTCTGTTGAATATTAGGAGTCTAAATAATATTGAGCATCGTAATCTCCGTTTCATATCTTCTAATTCACTTTCTTTTATAGAAACTTATTAAATTATATCTACAATCAATTCCTATGAAGTTCAATATATGAATCTAATGTAATATGATACTTTTGAAATATGCATTGATATGACATTTTAAAAATAAGCATAACATTATTACCGATTGAGTATATGTAGCTAACAAATAAGCATTATTATGAAAATAATAAGCTTTGTTAGTTGAGCATGAAGACATTTTTCATTGATCATTAAACCTTATCTACTGAGTATTAGAAGTGTGCAATTGCGTACTATTTGAGCATTCGTAAACTATAAAATGAGCATTAGTTAGAAAATCACAAGTTTTGTAGTTGGCCAAGCATCAAGACATTTTCGTTGGGCATCAAATCTCATCTATCGAGTATTAGAAACATGCAATTGAGTATCATGGTTTATGCTCTCGTATCTGTAATTAACTCCTACTTGAATATAATGTAATATGCTACTTTTGAAATATGTATTGATATAACATTCAAATATGAGCATAACATCAGTACCAAATGAGCATACATAACTCACCAATTGAGCAATGATATGCAAATCATAATCTTTGTTAGTTGAGCATCAAAACATTTTTATTGAATGTCAAACCTTCTTTATTGAGTATCTGAAGCATGCAATTGGGTATCATGATCTCTGCTCCCATTTATATAATCTAACTGTGATCTTTTATGCGAATCTAATATGAAACTTTTGAAATATGTATTAATATGATATTTTAAAATGAGCATAAAATCAGTATCAAATGAACATATGTAACTTACAAAATGAGAGTTGAAATATAATTTGATTTACAATGAGTATTTTGTTATTGAATTACAAATATAATCGGGTTCTTTTTATAATACTTACCCATACATATTTATTTTACACTATACTCACTTTTGTATAACACAAAACTCATGTTAGTAATTATGAGTAGCTTATACTACGTAATATTTAATAAACAAATAAATATACATTCTAAATTAAAAATAGAAAAATAAAGCATTAATATCTAAAATATTTTATAATACATAAATTAAAAAAAATAAGTCAGAAGGTTGATTGAAAAAAAACTCCAACATTAAATAATATTTTATATTATTTGAATAACATTTTCATCAATAAAAAAGCAAAACGATTGTTAAGATGAAAAAAGAAAAAGAAACGAGAAGAACAACTAACAAGTAAGGATGTTTTCTTTGGACTGAAATTTGTTGGTTTGGTCTGGTCTGTTTAAGTCTGGTCTGGTCTGAACTGGTCTGGTCTGTTTAAGTCTGGTCTGGTCTGAACTGGTCTGGTCTGGTCTAGTAAACGTCTGGTCTCTGTGTATTTTATAACTATCCAAGTCTGGTCTGGTCTGTGTAAGTCTGGTCTGGTCTGGTCTGGTCTGGTCTGTTTAAGTCTGGTATGGTCTGGTCTAGTCTGAGACTGAAAACAGTCCAAAAGAAAACATCCTAAGAGCAGCTACTACGATTAAGCTACTACGATTAAAGCAACGTACAAAAGAAATAAAACAAAAGGAGGAATCGAAGTCAGTGATTGAAACGGCGGAAAAAAGAAGAAAGGAACCGATGGAAACGGAAGGAAAAATAGAAGGATAGCAGGGAGCAGCTACTACATTTCAGGCCCGAAGTTGTATATAATTTCAAAAATACTTGATTGTACGGTGAGCACCGTACAACCGTTACGGTATAATTTAGCCTTGATGTACCATATTGGCTATTTTCAGGTTCTAAATATCGAACCGGATCAGCTGATTGATTCTGGTTCTTATTCACATATATCCTAGGAGGTCCACTTGTTATACCGTATGACCGGTATACGGTGAGCACCGTATACCGGCATACGGTTTTTGGCAAGCAGCGTATTTGGCAAGCACCAGATCTTAATTTTTTATTTCTCTTTTTTTAAAAAATGGTAATAACTTTTTTATTTTTGATCCGATTTTTATAAAATTTATACTAACATTTTTAATTTTTCATGATCTTTCAAATGAGACCAATATTGCCTATGTAATTTTAACCTATGTAAAATATGTAATTTTACGTGTAGAAATATGTAACTCACGTCCAGTCAGGCCAAATGCAACTCATGTGTATAAATATGTAAATCTACGTGTAAAAATATGTAACTTTACTTAAAAAAAATATGTAACTCGTGTTCAGACAGGTCAAATGCAACTTATGTGTATAAATATGTAACTCGCGTGTATAAATATGTAACTTTACGTGTAAAAATATGTAACTCTACGTGTAAATATATGTAACTCGCGTTCAGACAGGTCAAATGCAACTTGTGTGTATAAATATGTAACTCGCGTGTATAAATATGTAACTTTACGTGTAAAAATATGTAACTCTACATGTAAATATATGTAACTCGCGTTCAGGCAAGTCAAATGCAACTCGTGTGTATATATATGTAACTCGCGTGTAGAAATATGTAACTTTACGTGTAAAAATATGTAACTTCACATATAAAAATATGTAACTCACATGTATAAATACCTAATACAATAAATTTTTTATATACACAATTTTAAAATAATTTGTGATTTACACAATTATTTTTCTGTATTAAATTTAGTTTGGTTTTCTTTATAATCCAATACACATTAATATAATAGTTCGATAATTTCTTAAAATTATATAAGCAATATCATGAAAAATAAAAAATGTTGATATAAATTTTATAAAAATTGGATCAAAAATAAAAAAGTTATTACCATTTTTTAAAAAAAAATATTTGCGCGATATAATTTGCGCAAGAGGTCCGTGAAGAAAGAGCACAGCAAATGAAGTTGGTCGGAAGAGAGGGAGAAAGAAGGGGTTGTGCCCACTGTTTTCTCTGTTTATGGCCGTAAGGCCCTTCCACTTCATCGCTTCCGGCCATCACAACCGCATCCTTCTCTTCAATCAGACGTTGTCGTCCTTCATTTGCCCCAACCGCCCATTGTTAGGGTTCCCGCTTTCTGTTACCCAGCAACCCCGCAAACAAACCCCGCTACAGCGGCTGTACTCGTCGCAACGCCTCCGGCCGCGGGTGTACTTTCCAGAGACCCTGGCTCAGAAGTTCGGAAAAGCTATTCGCCGACCTGGCGCCCCATCGAAGGCTCGGGTTTACGCGGATGTCAATGTTACTCGACCTAAAGAGTATTGGGATTACGAGTCGTTGGCCATTCAATGGGGGTAATTGTTTGTATTGTTTGTGAATTTAAACTTTTAATTCCGCTTCTTTTAATTACTCGTATTGAGTTTGTTCGGGTGGTTTTTTGCGAGTTAACTGCAGGGAGCAGGATGATTACGAGGTAGTGAGGAAAGTTGGAAGGGGAAAGTACAGCGAGGTTTTTGAGGGAGTTCACTCTACGAATAATGAAAAGTGCATAATCAAAATACTTAAGCCTGTCAAGAAGAAAAAGGTTGGATTTTTTCTATCATAATCTGCTTCATTTGTTTTGCGTGCTGATCCAGGGGCAACACACATGCTTGGATTTTTTCATTTGAGTTTCTTGTGTAAGAGAGCTATTTGAGAATCATGAAATGTAATTTCTATGGAGTACTTCTTGTGTCACTGTTTCCTAAACGGCTAAACCATACTCCGTATTTAGCTTTTTGTTTGGTTTAGATCATTAATAATAGGGTAACAATGATTTAATGAAATTTTATTAGTTGCACACAGCGTACCTGTGATCTGCCCCCAGTTGAAACTGCCCCCAGATGAAACTAGGAGTGCACATTTATGTGTTTTCCATCTGGTTTGAACTTTGAAGTTCTCCAGAGTTAAAAAAACACTATGAATGTATACAATCGAAATGAGTCACATATATGTTTTATCCTCCCCTTTGGCCCTTTCAATATTAATGCATACAGCCCATGCAATAGATGAGGTCAAAATCCGCACCCTAATTGCTAACTGAACACACTATGTACAAAATTGGATAGACTTCTAGCCACATGTAGTGTTATGACATTCTCAATGAAAAACCTGCCAACATCATGTAATAATTGCATGGACTTCTAGCCACATTTAATGCTATGACATTCTCGATGAAAAACCTGCCAACATCTAGACATACTAGACTAAGCTGCTCTCTGTTTGAAACCTTACTCGTTTTAAAGGAGAATATTCTCTTCATGGTCATTTGATCATTTTCTGTAGCTCTTCATAGCTCTTTAACAATCTGAGAAGCAATCCATTGGCTTGTGAACATGTGTTCCACTACCACAACTACCATTATACGAATTCCCAATTTCATTTGGAGCACCAAAATAAGAACTTGAACCAGCCATTTCCTAAGAGCTTCTGATTTGAATCTTTTTTGCTCCTGTGAATTCCTTACGAATGCCGACATCTCATTTCTCGTAATGTTTACACATCCTCCAAGATGGCATTTTAAGCTCTTAAGCTCACTCCTGCAATAGTATAATTGCAAAGCTTGCATTTGAAGTCGATTTACCTTTCCCTCTGACAGATCAACTTCAGTCCCATACTTGATACTTGCAAGCCCAACACCATAACTTTCACCTATATGACCATGGGATTTATGACCCTAAATCCATTTGAAGTCGATTTACTTTTGTTGTTATTATTTAAATAAAAGAAAGGAAGAAAGAGTTGGAGTTGTTTGAAAGAAAATAGCAGCAGAATATTTGGCAAATGGGACAGCATGGCGTAAGCCTCGTTTATGTCAGACAGGGTTTAAACTTTAAGCTGATTTTCTCCACACCTTTGCTCTCAGAGGTGCATGCCCCACTCACCTTTGTCAACCATAGATGACGGGTTTGAGATTTTATTTCATTACCCATTCTCAAGGTTGGACAATAAGTGCATCTGGTGTAGAACTATGTCATTCATCTGCATGACTTTAGAGTGTTAACTAACTGTAGACAATCTCTTTGCACTATAATTGAGTTATTGAGTTTAAGGTGGTGGCAGTAATAGTGGTCACTTTGATTCAAGATCTTTAATTTTTTTTGAAGGAAAGATCTTTATTGTTATTTTAAAGAAAATTGAATGGGCTTCTCATTCTAATCTTTAATGAAGTACATTGATCTTCTCAATTGGTTCCATTTCCATCATTTCCAATGGAGCCAATTAGCCAAAGACTCACTATTTTTTGGCTTGGGAATATGATGGAATAAAGCAAAATGACTCACTAACCTATCTGCGCTTCTTTGTTATGAAGCAACAGTCAGTCCATGTAATTTTTGATGCTATTTTCATCATAGGTCATCCAGAAACAGTCTCTCTGTGCTTTAGTACGAGGGGTAAGGCTGCGCACATCTGACACCCCCATACCCCATCGTTGGTGGGAGCCTTTTCGGCACTGGGGTAATGTTGTTGTTGTATTGATATTCTCAATTGGTGGTATACTAATCTGCAAATTTGCTGGTTGAATGCAGATTAAAAGGGAGGTTAAGATACTACAAAATCTATGTGGCGGACCAAATATTGTGAAGTTGCTTGATGTTGTCAGAGATCAGCAGTCAAAGACTCCAAGTCTAGTCTTTGAATATGTGAAAAACACAGATTTTAAAGTGCTTTACCCGACTCTTTCTGACTTCGACATTCGATATTACATTTATGAACTTCTCAAGGCAAGGCTGCTCTTCATATTTTTTTCTTCGATTGTTTTTTTAATAATAACTGCTCTGAAATCTGTCTAGAATAAAAGCTATCTGTCAGTTTGTACTTGACCGGACTGGTGTTGTGTTGTTGACAGAAGAACAAAATAGGAAATAGGCACTAAATAATGGTTGAGTATAAATGGTGGTGTGTTGTCCGTGTTCTCATTCAAGCGGGCTGGAAATAAGCACTTTTCTCCATCAGATCGGTCGTAAATGTAGTACTTTTCATGAAACTCTGCTCCCTTCATACTCCCTATATCCCATTTTATAAGTCATAGTTTTTTGTTTTTGGACCACGCTAACATTCTACTTTTTTGGACTTGCCGTTTATTGATATGAGCTGTACCCTATAAGCCCAATTTTTCATTACAGTTGCCCTCCTTTGTGAGAGTGAAATACGAAAATAAACCAAATATATCTTGTTTCCTGTATATCAGTGCAAAAAACAACTGGGAGTCTGGGACGCATAAAATGAGATGGTGGGAGTAAGTTCTTATCATATAATGTTTTGTTTTTTGGGCTCACCTTGGCATGTTATAAGCTAGCATATAAATCTGTAATTACCTTTTTGGTAAGGAAGGTAAGAAGCTTTTCAAATAATATGTTTGAACTTATTTAATTATCTTCATTGAGTCGGTTTGTAAATAAGTTGTGCACAATATTCTATTTTGTAACCCGTTTATTTAAAAAAATAATTTTAACATTTCTCTTTATGATTTTTTACATAACTAACGTAAGCTTATTGCCTATATGATCACCAAACACTATGAATATCAACTAACTTATACTTATCAGTCTATAGCTGTCATATAAGCTCAAGTAGATTATCCTTTTCTGCCAAAAATAGCCTAATATGCGATTGTGATATATTTTGCCCCTTCTCCCTCAATTTGTTTTTGTGTTGGTTTTTTGCTGGTACTGTGCCTGAGAAGTGAAAAAAACATGTTTGTCAACAGTGTTGTAATCAAGATGAATAGTAAAGTTCACGAGAATTCGTGTTCGGTTATCTTACAGATCTAATTTTATATTCATATTCAATTCATTTCTTATCTTTGAATATATTCAACTTCCATTCAAAGTTTGAATTCAAAAAAATTGTAGTGTCAACTTTTACTAGAAATTCTAATATACTACATATTGTTTACATTTTCATTTTCACAGCATATATTTCATACAAATGTATATGTATCCAGAAGTTACTTAACCACAACTAATTAATTCAAATCTATTAACTAAGTAAATGTTTAAGTATAACTCACTATACGTGTACATAAGTTTTAACTCTTAAGCTTTAATCTATTAAATTTAATAATTAAAATACACAAATAAATTTCTGTTATGATATTAGACACAATTACAATACGAATATATTCGAGTACTAATCGAAATGAATATAATAGTTTTTGTATTCAAAAACCTCTTCGAATAATAAAATCATTTTATATTGAAATTCATATTCAAGTTGGTCTCTCTTGTTTTGTCATGGGATTGCCAATCCTAGAAATGGTTATACTTTAAACTCCATCTCCCGAAAATTTTGCTGTTTAAGCAAAATAAATATTTGGTTCTTTTAAAGGCACCAATGCATGCAAGAATTGTTACAAGGATATGGAATGCACTTATGCACATAGCTTTGAAATCCTACATGTGTGAGAGTGTCCTCTAAGCTGCTTTTTATGGTTCCTTTTTTTCTTTTCAATTGGCATATCCTTATAGGTGCTTCATTTGAACATTTACATGAATGCTAAAAAAGTTTATACCTTCTCAATGAATAGGCCTTAGATTTTTGTCATTCTCAAGGCATCATGCACCGCGATGTGAAGCCTCATAATGTCCTTATTGATCATGAGAAGAGGAAACTTTGGCTAATAGATTGGGGACTCGCAGAGTTTTATCACCCCGGGGAGGAATTTAATGTTCGTGTGGCTTCTAGGTTTGCTCTCTTTTGTCCTGGTCTGCGTACCTCATTTGTCTGGTTGGCTGCTATCAACCATATACTTTACAAAAACTGTGTTATGCATCGTAACCTTGTGCTGGTGGGGGGTTTGGGTTATGATCTATTAAAATCAGCTAGAATTTTACAACTTGAATACTGAACGCCCTTGATACATAATTATATGCTTAGGCTTTTTTCTTCCATTTCAATGTCTTTACTTTTGAGAAATGATAACCTGAAACAAACATTAGATACTACTGTCAGTTGTATGCCATGTCATCGGTGTTCCCTAACATGGATCATTCACTATTTTGAGAACATCCCTGCATCTTCATACAGTCATACCTTTATTTTTCCATTTTATTCATAAATTTAAACAATTTATTAGAGTTTAAGCAAGGAGAGAAGATGGAAATGAAAACATCTTATTGAGAATGGTTAGTTACAGAGTATTTATACAAGTGAGTTTCTCAACAAACTAACAACTAACAATATAGAAGCCTTAACAGTCTATAACTACCATACAACTTATAGAGAAATGCACGTGTAGTGCTATACACTACTCCTAACATCCCCCCAAACTGGGGGTGATTGATTTGGAAAGTCAATCACTCTGAGTTGTTCCTAAACTCAAGAAAGGTAGAAGCATACAAAGGCTTGGTCAGCACATCTGCAACTTGTTGAGGAGCTGGAATGTGGAAAACTTCAAGTTGCTTAAGTCTAACTTGCTCTCGAACAAAAAAGAGATCAATTTCCAAGTGCTTGATCCGAGAGTGCAGATCAGGATTGTGAGCAAGCTGTACTGTGCTAAGATTATCACTGGGAGTGATGAAAGGAGCGTCAAGTTCTCTGAGTAGGTATTGAACCCATAAAATCTCAGATGTAGTGTCAGCAAGGCTTCTATATTCAGCTTCTGCTGAAGATCTGGCAACCCTCAGTTGTTTCTTAGACCACCAAGAGATGATATTGGGGCCTAGAAAGATGCATGATTCAGATGTTGATTTCCTGTCTGTGGGATCAGATGCCCCGTCAGCATCACAGAAAGCTGATACTGGTAGAGGCATAGTGGATAGAGGTAGAGGTTTGATGATTAGACCATGAGTAATAGTGCCAGATAGATATCTCAAAATGTGCTTTACAACCTTCCAATGTTCTTGTAGAGGTGCAGCCATAGACTGACAAACTTTGTTCACAGAATAGCTGAGTGCAGGCCTGGTTAAAGTAGCATATCGTAGAAGAACTCCCATAACAGACCTGTAATAAGAGGGGTCAGGAAGGTAATCATTTCCTTCACTGGTGAGTTTACAGCAGCCCTTCATGGGTGTTTTCACCCCTTTGGAATCTGACATCCCAACCTTGTGTAGAAGAATTTTGAAGAATTTTGAGATCCAGCTTCATTATTGTGAGAAGAGTCTTCAAGATGAGCAAAGTTGGCAGAAAATAATGTTTGTTGTGAAGTGTCACGAAGTTTTCTTTTTCGCAATTCTTTGGCCAACAGAAGGCCTTCAAGTTCCGAGAGAGAGATTGGATCCAAGATGCTACGAGAGGTAACAGACTCATAGTCTTCTGGAAGACCTTCAAGGATTACATTAATGTGATCCTTGGTGGAGATTGGTTCGCCGATGGACATTAGGTTATCAACTATGGTCTGAATACGAAGCAGATAGTCGGAGATAGAGCCATCACCCTTACCGGTATTGTATAGCTCAGATTTCAGCGTGACTATGTTTGATCGAAAGAATTTCTGAATTTCACTCCAAAGTTGATGCGAATGTTTACAACTGATTACGTGAGCATGAAGTGACTCGGAAAGGGACGCCAAAAGCCAGGAGAACAACATTTGATCTTGTTGCTCCATTGATCGTAGGCTTCATTGATCGTTTTTGTTCTTCCATTGTCGCCAACAACCAATTGTTTTGGTATTTGAGGATTTTCAATAAATTTGTAAGGTTTATGTGCTCGGATCACAGATTCAACATGATGTCTCCAGAACAAAAAGTTAATGTATAACTGATTTTAGCTAAGATTAATGGACTGTAGTTGAGGTGATAATGGTGTCACTGATGTGCTATGCCTTGTTGTGAAACTATAGGTGGCTATTTTTTCCCACCAAAATTTATAAGTAAGAGGCCAAACGGCCAAAAAGCATAATGAATGGGACCTACAAAGTTTACCTATTAATGGATAAACTTTGTGCCTATTTGAACATTTATTATTGTAGATTTCCAGATACTCGAGAAACAACATCAAAGGCTCAGTCTCGAAAGAGTTTGGGGTCGGCTAACATGAATCGGCATATGAATTCGAAGTTAAAAGAGGATACAAAGAGATCAATCCTTCACCCGAATATTCTCCCTTCACTTCGCTCTCTCCAAAGTCAAAATCATAATTTACATATACTGGAATTGGCATAAAATATAATCAGTTCTACTCTGGTCTCTAGAATAGCCATTCGGTGTGCAGTCGAATGCTTCTCCGAGAAGAGTCCAAAGTGGTGCTCACGGGACCACTTTTTCAAGGTGTCTTCATTTCAATGTTACTGTCAAGTAGTTGTGAATTGGTAGTTGAGGCTAAACCTCCACTCTCGACTCTCAAGCTAACTTTTTGCCATGGAGTAGCGGCGACCTTGGTTCAAGTGTTGGGTACTTTTCGGTTACTATGTTAGGAGCGGATCTAGAACTAAAGGTCACTGTGCGCCAAAATTTTAAAGGGAAAAGTAGTCACGCTCGTTAAATAATTCTCACTATTATTCTTCATCGATCTCAAAGTTATCGCTAATTTCCTTTTAAGAAAGAAATTATGTAGTACACATTGTTTTTTTCCTTCTCTAAATGAATCTCAACCAAACATTTTATTTAATTTCTATGCCAAATCATAGTGGGCCTAATAATGTGGTAATCTCCATTTTACCTCTTCATTTCCTCTTCTCTCTCTCCAGTTTTCTTTTTTCCTACGCACTTTAATACGTCACCCCTTTGTTTTCTCTCACTCTCATACTGGCTTCTCCGGTACTGGAAAGGAGTGGCGCTCCATAATAACTAAAAAATCAGCCGCTACGGTTGACCTCATAAAACAACAACTAAGGATGTAACAATAACTTTACCAATGACATCTTGCTCACGTAGGTGAGAGAGATGTATTAGGATTTAGGAACGTTGTGAACCAAACGTCACAGGTTCAAGTCCCCCAAGGGATCGAAGGGGGCTTTTGCAAGCGATCAGTTGGGAGCACCACCTTGTAAACCTAATTGAAGATATTAGGAACTTTTGAATCAAAATGCACATCTCGCTATTTAATTGGAAGTATTTGTGAGGGGCCGGATCGAGCTGAAACTGAGTCTTGAGGAATATTCAGGCCTCATCCTAAAACATCTCAATTAAAAGAAGATATAACATTATCATCTATTTCTCTCTCCCTGAAAACTAGAAGTATTCCTTCAAGCGTAAAAAATGGTTAACTAAACCCTAATCTCTCACCCTAATTTTCCTAAAAAATCAGTGTGATCCTTTGCCTTCCCTTGCCTCTACATAGATCCTCACTTGACTATATTCTGAACTCTTATGCTCGTTGGACGGATTTGCTAATTCTAGCAACTCTAATTCTCATTTATCTTGCAGCATTGACCCAGTAGGTAAGTTATTTTTTTTTTATTTTTAATATCATGGCTGCCGGATGAACACTTCTTTTCATTTCATGGTTCAGATATTTTAAAGGCCCTGAACTTCTTGTTGATCTACAAGATTATGATTACTCGTTGGACATGTGGAGCCTTGGCTGCATGTTTGCAGGAATGGTAAGGAACATTCAGGGCATGTCATAGTAGTATACTTAGGGAAATTGCCCTAAATAGGAGTAAAAATGTTTGTGTATTCTAAAATAGGACTTCCAAGTGTTTATTTCCTAAATAGAAGTAATTACTGCCATGTTTTGGTAGTACCAAACGTTAAACATAACAGTATTTTCCAAAACTGTCAGTAATTGCTCCTATTTAGAGAATAAAAACATGACAATCATATTTTGTATTTTTCAAACGTTTTTACTCCTATTTTGGAAAATTTCATAGTACTTATAGTTTAACACAAATGCCTTGGAGTAGTGTCATCCTGAATGTAGAGTATGACCTGGATATTTTTAATGTCTGTGTTATAGATATTCCGAAAAGAGCCATTCTTTCATGGACAAGACAATTATGACCAACTTGTGAAGATTGCTAAGGTATATAAAAAGTAGTTCTTTTTTATCGATGTACAACATTTTTAATTTTGACAAGATTCAACTCTCGAATCATGGGATCCTATTACATTTTTCATGATTTAAAACTAAGTTTCATCGTATTGAGTTTCGTCCCTTAATAACTTTTGAAACCTGAATTTCATGGGGGGAGGAGCAAAAGGAGTACCTATTTTCCTTATCTATAAAGGACTGTTGAGCCAATTTTGAAGGGACCTTTGATAGAGACCTGGACTTATGGGCTTTATATTTTAATATAATGTAATAGTGGGCTGGGTCAAGTAATTAGATAGATTGAGGGAAGCCTCATTGGAAAAGAATAAATAGAAGGAAGAGAAGAAAAGGGGAGGGCAGGCAGACTTTGGACTGGAAATAGACTTGGGGTAGGAGACTGCTCTAGGTGTCTCAAACTGTATTTTCCTTTTTTTTTCATTGATCGTTCTCTAATATACATCAAAGTTACCGATTGAATCTGAGGGTTCTAACATTGGTATCTGAGCAGTCGGCCCTGGGAAGCTTCAATCGACATTCACGCAACAAAAAAATGGAGCAGCGCAGGGAACATTGACGGTCAGAACAGAAGGTGACTGCCTCTGGTTTGCGCGCAAACCTGGAGAATAGCACCCGAAGTGTCGAAGGCCATGTTACGAAGATGGAAACGATGCTGGACGAGATGATAAATCATCTGCGTAAACAGCGTTGCCGGAGAACTAGAGACCGAGCGAGGAGCCCTCCTAGATGCTGTCGGCCAACTGAAAATCAGGTTTCATCGTCTGCAATCGCGAGTGGCTTCGCTTACTTCGCAGGCATCGTTGTGTGCACAGGTTTCTTCTCAGTCGCGTGCGCAGGTTCCGTTCAGTTTTTTGGCTTTATCTCGAACTCCATCTCACACTTCGAAATTCCGAAGTTCATCTCCCAGTTCACAGGCGCGAATAGTTTATCCTTGTTCGCAGAATTCAATGCAAATCCTTTTTCAAGGTAAGCCATCTTCGTCGCAAGCAAAATACTCTTCTTCGAAGGTGGCATCGCTAGCGGTTTATCCCAGTTCACAGTCGCAGCGAGCAGTGTTTACCAGTTTGCAAGCATTGTCGTTCTCAGCTTTACCAGTGTGGCAGCATCACCTCAAACAGATCTACCTTGTCCGCATGACTCGTCGCAAGTCAATTCTCACCCTGTGCAAGTTTCATAGAAGACACTGAACTCCATCGATTCTCACCCTGCGCAAGCCATAGACCACGTGGAATCAGGAAGTGAACCGCTGGAGACTCCATTACCGACAATAAACATTGAGTTTAAGCCAGCTGAACCATCAACCAATGAACTGGAGCACGACAAGGATACTACTGAACCTACGGAATGTCCACCAGATATTCAGAATGATTCGAACACGCAGGTGATGGAAGACAATGGAATGCGTCCAGGTAATGTAGATCCAGCTCAAGTGGAGCCTCCCGTTTTGGCAAGGCAATTGATAAAGGATAATTCACAGACTAGTTCATTCGAAGGATCAGTTTTCACTAATTCAGATGCCATGCCTGTGAGGGAAGAAAAGAGGAAGGTGATAACTGTTGATAGTTTTTGTGCCAGTGGGAATTTTGCAATTGGTGTGAAAGTGAATTGTCCTCTGGGACCTATGTCAGGATTTGAAATGGTAAAGCTTAGGAAGGAGTTTGAGGTGGGGTCTGAATTAGGCTTAAGGTGTGCTGGGTTGCAAGTCCAAAAGGAGTGGAGTTACCAATAAGAAAGCTACTCTTGTTGAATCTAAACATGGAATCCTCAGTTCATACACGGATGCTACTGATGAATGTAATTGGGAGTCCTTCCAGGCAGCTGTGATTCAAAGGGTTCAACAAGAGCTGGTTGGTTGGGAAGTATCCTTACAATTCACTTCTAACTTCTAAGAACTCTCTGACTGAACCTTATAATGCACACACTATTCTGACTGTTAATTGTGGTGAATCTACTATCATCTTTGGAAAAAACACACTGATCAGTGATGCTGACTGAGCAATTACGAAGGATTATGCTACTGGTGAAGAGAATGGAAACTTACAGAGGCACAGCTACTGGTTGCTTGAAGAGGAGTAGTCAAACAATGTTCTAGTGCACTCCAGGGAAGTCAAGGGTAGCAGGGGGAACTATAGTCGTACACGAGAACTTAAATTAGTTATTCTCCTTTTTTCAGATGGTGAAGAAGATGTGAACAGCTCTGAAGTGGGCACTACACTTTCTTCAAAACCCCAACAATATGATTACCAAGCAACACCACATGTTACAGATGCGGCTAACCTTAAAAGTGCTCAAGCCTCAGATTATGAAGAAGCTAAAACAGCAGTGCACAATCAACTATCAACTTCTGGGATGCACTCTTACTGAGTTTCCAGCAATTATGAACCCCAAGGGCGAAGATGAACTTTCTGCTTCTTATTATCCCAACTACATCTCGAATGCTCATCAAGGCCATTTTTCAACTGTTTCTGAAAAGAGTACTGCAACTTATGGATATTTACCTTTTCAAAATTTACTTTCCACATCTCAGTCTGTTGCAATAAGCAAGCTGAATGGGCAAGTGAGTGCTATGATTGGTTTCACAAAGGCCCTAGAAGAATGGGGGGCACCTAAAGGTGAATAAGTCAAACTATCAAAGTGGTTTGTGTATCCGAAGGCTGAACAGAACAGGTAATGATCTGGATGTATCAAAAGGTGATGATTGGGAGCTGAAAGTGGTTCCCGGAATTGGTGGCAGAATAATATCCATGCAGCATCTTCCTACTGGAACTCAGTAGCTTTACAGCCGAGTAGATATAAACAGCTGCAGCATATAGTGGATTTGGGTACAGATCTGCTGGATGCATGCAAGAGTATTATGTCATTGAAAAGGATCAAGAGCATGCAGGAGGAGTCAAATCTTTTGCATTACAAGGAAATAAGGAAGTTTTGGTTCAATGCAGACAACTATCAGATTTGGAAGATTTTTGGTAAAGTTTCAGCAAATGCCAGGAAGGGGGACGAGTATGAAGCTGGATGGCATGGCTGATCTTACCCCCCCCCCCCCACACCTTGAGGACAAGGTGGTTGTCAAAGGGGGAGTGATGATAGAGACCTGGACTTACGGGCTTAATATTTTAATAAAGTGTAACAGTGGGCTGGGCCAAGTGATTAGATAGATTTGAGGGAAGCCTCATTGGAAAAGAATATATAGGAGGGGGGGGGGCAGCCAGACTTTGGACTGGAAATAGACTTGGGAGAGGGCTCTAAGTGTCTCAAACTGTATTTTCCTGTTTTTTCCATCGATCGTTCTCTAATATACGTCAAAAGTTCATGGGGGGAGGGGCAAAAGTACTTTTTTTCCTTATCCATAAAGGACTGTTGACCCAATTTTGAAGGGACCTTGTGCCATGCACTATAGTTCATCTGTGTTTTATGACAGGTTATCTGGACCTGCCCCTGTTGAATTATAATACGTACTATTTAAGGATTGGTGGAGATGGAATCCTGAGTTCTTACACACAAGGAAACTTCTTATAATTTTAGTGTTTTACATTTCAATTGATTTGCAGGTATTAGGGACGGATGAGTTAAATGCTTATCTAACTAAGTATCATTTGCAATTAGACCCAAACCTTTCAGCTCTTGTTGGAAGGTTAGTAGTTTTTGTCTGTCCCATGCATAGGACTACTCCATATTACTTTTCTGGATTAAGATAAATTAATGTGTTAGTAAAACTATGCTATTTGTTCCAGGCATAGCAGGAAACCATGGTCAAATTTCATCAATTCTGAAAATCGACATGTAGCTGTACCTGAGGTAGGAGGAAGCTTTCACCATCTGCCCATGTTTTGCATATATTCTCTAGTGTTCTGATGTGCATTATATTTTTGTAGGCCATTGACTTTGTGGATAAGCTGCTTCGATATGATCATCAAGAAAGGCCGACTGCAAAAGAAGCCATGGTAAAATCTTAAAACCTGGATATTAGAGGGTGTGTTTGGATGAAGGGAGTGGGAATGGGGAGGTTTTGGGGGGTTTCGTGACTTGAGTCTATAAGGTAAGCTGGCAAGCAAACAAGAAAACAAAGGGAACTAAACAAGCACTAGCTACACGCGAAGCATTAAATCATCCATGTCTATTTATGCAGGCTCATCCATATTTCCACCCTGTGAGAAATGCTGAAAGCAGCAGGGCTCGTTAACATTAGAGGATGCTTCCTATTCTTGGCATCTTTTTTCCTTTTTTGGAAGTTGATAATTGTGAATTGCGGAAGAATTTCTGTGATTAAAAAAATTGGTCCTTTGCCCCCTTTCCCCTGTTTCATTCATCTGTTAGAAAGAAAATTTTCCTTTAGAATATCGTCAAAATTCTGACATGTATGTTTGACCATTTGGCATCATAGCGTGCGCTATCAGCAGCATTGTGGCCCTTTTAAATTTTCTGCTGGGTGTGGTTTTCATGCGAAGCCAAGTCTGCTAGATTTTCCTTTTATTGGTACCTTTGCATTCTATTTATTTCTATTGCGTTTTGTTAAATGAAGATTCCCAGCTGTATTTTATTGGTTTTTATTTGCTATATAGAGTGAAGGGTAAAAGTTTTGTTTCTTGAATGATCTCACATTCAAGAAACAAAAAAGGCCGCATGAGTACTGGTATAGCCAGAAATATATATCGTGTTGAAGTGATACAGGGATTTTTTCAGCTGAATTTTTCAATGACTATTATACTCTCATAAACGTAATAAAAGCGTGGACTGATACTTTTTTGGGTCGGTTTTAGTCCGGTATTGGCCAGTTTCAGTTTCAATGACTATATTATATTTGCTCATAAACTTAATAAAAGTGTGGACTGGTACTTTTTTGGGTCGGTTTTAGTCCGGTATTGGCCAGTTTCAGTTTTTATTTTTTACTTTTAATTTCTTTTATATTTTTAAATTGTTTCAGCCCTTCCTACCATTTTTCTTGCTTTTAAATGGACATAGGAAGTTTTTGCTTGGTTTAAGTTTGGTTTGATTTGGTTTGATGGATGATTGGTGTATCAGTGTGTATTTTGTCACTATCAAAATCTAGGCTTGGAACCGGTTCGGGCCGCCCGGCCCGGGACCGGCCCGGCCCGTCACTGTACGGGCCCGGAACCGGCCCGGTTCTCGGGTCCGGGTCCGGTTCGGGCACAGAACCGGTTGGGTTAGCGGGTCCGGGCTTGGGTCCTGTTTTTGGAGGCCCGGCCCGGCCGGGTCGGGCCCGGGCCTAACGGTCAGATTTAAAAAAAAAAAATCATTTTAATTTGAAAAAAAACCTTTTGGCTCAACAGCCACTTCCCAAACGGCTATATAGCCGTTGTGGGGGGGGGGGGTACCAGGGGGGGGGTCCGGGGTGTTTGGTGGTGGGGTGGGGTGGGGGTTAAAAAAAACTTATAGATACTCTTAATTTTAAACATTTTTTCACACCTCTTCTCCAACTCTCCCTAAATCCTACTCTCATCTCCAATTCTCTATATTTTATATATTAATTATCTACTTATAAATACATATACTATATTACTTAAGTTTCTTATCTACTTAATCTCTACTTATATTTCTTAATACATACATACATACTACATCTACTTAATATATACTTTATATAATATAAATATACTTTATAAACTATTACTATATACTTAATACATAATAATATCTACTTCTCTACTTAATAATATCTATTTTATATATACTTATTTTATGATATCTACTTTTATATATACTTTATAATATCTATTTTATATATACTTATTTTCTTATTTTCCAATCTCCAATTCTCCATTATACTCTAATATTTAATTCTTATACAATTATTATATCCACTTAATACATACATTCTACATCTACTTAATATATACTTTATATATTAAAGTATAAAATATAAGTATATTACTCATCTTATAGTAGTATACTTATATATTATATACTATAAACATTATATTATATATTACTTACTATAACTAGTATTGTACTAGTTAATTAGCATTCTTGTTACATTTATCATTATAATAGTTAATTAGTTCATTACCATTATTGTTACATTTTTCATTATACTAGTTAATTAGTTTATTAGCATTGTTGTTACATTTGTCATTATACTAGTTAATTAGTTAATTAGCATTGTTGTTACATTTTTCATTATACTAGTTATTTACTTCATTAGTATTCTCATTAATTGTTAAAACAACTCTACTTCAATAAACTAGTTAATTGTCATTAATTCATTATAGTTAAAGTCACATTTTCTTATTTTCAATTTATATTTGTAGGAAGAAATAGTAGTTCAATCATTTAATTAAAGTACTTAACATTTTATTTAAGTAGTTTTTACTAAATTAAAGTACTTCAAAAGTTGGTATAATTTTAATTTTAAAGTCACACATTAATTCTACTTTGCACTAAATTAGTTTGAAGTATTAATTAAAATAGTTTTAATTAGTTGCATTAGTTTTGTATCCATTATTATATTGGTTGTCAATTAATATTTGTTACATTTTTAACATGGAAGGTGGTAGATATTCGGTTGATTTGGGTAACCTCCAACGCAATCGAAGGAACGAGATTAAGAGGAAGAAATCACGCAAAGGTAAAGAACTTGCCGGTTCTTCATCTCAAAGCCGAGATGATTTTGAAACGGGTTACCAAAGGCGAGATGGAGATGCGATGTCCGAACAACAACTCCAACAAGAATTGGCCCGACATAATAACCGCTTTCTACAACAACAACAAATGCCGACGACCATTGACGAAGAGGAGCTTGAGGATGAAGATGCGGAGGAATTGGAACCCGAGACGGCCGAGGAGGAGGGTGCCGGCAGCCACGACGCCGACGCGCCTGCCTCATCCCAAACCGCCACCGGTAATAAAAAAAGTAAGTCTGAACTAATGAAAAATAATTTTGATAAATGGAAGGACCCACAAACCGGCTATTGGCACGCAACTTGCAAGTGGTGCAACAACAATTATAGTTTGGGAACCTCCGGCGGATACGAATCCGCCGCAAGGCATCTTAAGGCAAAGCACCCCGTGGAGTATGCAAAATTAGGCGGCGGAACGGGGAAGCAAACTCAAATATCGAGGTTTGCGAATTCTCAACTTTTTGGTAATTTCTCCTACAATGATGCACAAAATTTGACTGGTATGGCTAACTTAATTTGTGAAGAAAATTTGCCTTATTTGTTTTCTGAAAGTCTTGCTTTAAGAGATTATGCACAAGGTAGTTTAAATCCTCAATTTAGAAATTATAGTCGCAAAACTGTTAAGAAAGAAATAATAAGGCTTTATAATGCGGAAAAGGAAAGGTTACAAAAATGCCGGTTTCAACAGTTGCTGTGGAACAAGAATTTAGTTCGGCCGGCAACGTCCTAACGGCATCTAGATCGAGATTGAGCGCGGAGTCTCTTGAGACGCTTATATGCTACCACGATTGGTTGAAGGCCGCACGTAGAACTCAAGAATTGAGCATCACCCCCTCCCAAGATTTTATGGATGACTCAACAACCGATGGTGGCTCTACCTATGCCGGAGATTCTGATTGATTAGTATTTTAGAATTTATTATAAAATGTATTTTAATTTTATAGCACTTGTCAAATTTATTTATACTTGTACTTCATATTTCAAAATTGTAAACTTGTACTTCATATTTCAAAATTGTAAATTTGTAGTTGTACTTCAAATTAATTTGTAAACTTGTACTTCATATTTCAAATAAATATGTGTTCACTTTTTCATATGTAGCACTTCTCAAATTAATTAATTGGTTACAATCTAACGACTTAAAATTATTTTTCTAAAATATAAAGCCGGTTTTTAAATTAAAAATACATTTACAATATGTAATTTGTTTAAATACTTATACACCTATTTTGT
This sequence comes from Cuscuta epithymum, assembly GCA_945859915.1. Classification (NCBI taxonomy): domain Eukaryota; kingdom Viridiplantae; phylum Streptophyta; class Magnoliopsida; order Solanales; family Convolvulaceae; genus Cuscuta; species Cuscuta epithymum. The sequence continues at coordinate 940,014 of CAMAPF010001010.1, forward strand.
AACATTTGTAAATTATAAATCAAACCACTTTTCTAAGTACAAATAGTTTTAGTTTTACTTAATTCATTAAATTAATTAATTTATTTTACAATATGTGTATAACTTAAAAAAAAATTAATTCAAACCTCCCAAACGGCTATATAGCCGTTGGGGCTATGGGTGGGGGGCAGGGGGGTCCCGGGGGTGGTGGTGTGGGGAGTGGGGTTCAAAAACATCTATTTTCTAACATTTTTCTACACCTCTTCTCCAATTCTTCTCAAACTCTTCTCCATCTTCATCTTCTCTTATTATCCTACATTCCTACTTATACATATACCATTTTAAATATGGAAAGTACATCTTCCCTTATGCAAAACAATTTTGACAAGTGGAAGGACCCGAAGACCGGACTGTGGTGGGCAACTTGCAGGTGGTGCAAGAAAGAGTGTTGCTTGGGGCGTTCATACGGATACGGGATGCCAATAAAACATATGAAGTCCTGTGACAAAGGGAAAACAACAACCAACGGTGGCGGAAATCCCAATTGATATTCATTACAAAATGTATTTCGTATTGTTATTTTTTTCTCAATTCTCAAATGTAGTTATTATTTCAAATAAATGCACTTGAACTTTGTTTTTAATAGCAATTTGTATAATATATAATTAATTAAAAAAAAATGTACTGGCCCGGCCCGGCCCGGCGGGTGGCCCGACCCGTGACCCGGGCGAGTGGCCCGGCCCGAACCGGAACCGGTCATTGACCGGGCCGGTCCCGGGCCTACCATTATAAGACCCGAGGCCCGACCGGGCCTTGACCCGGCCCGGGCCCGACCCGGCCCGGGTCCAACACTATCAAAATCTAATCTGGTTTGGTGTATTAAAAATACTATCATAAGAGTAAAATAATTCTGTATAAGTTTCTTAAGAATATATAAATATAATGATTGGCCAAAGTTTAATATTACCGACTAGGATAGTCATTGATAAGTTGATAACTAATTGAAGTGTTGAAGGTAGTTATCCCAAATATGATGACAAAATGTTTGTATATTTCAAACAGTAATATCTCTTCTTATTTTCAAAATAGGATTAATTACTGTTATGTTTTGGCAGCATCAAACTTTAAGCACAACAATATTTTTCAAACTTGGTAGTAATTACTTCTATTTTGGAAATAAAAATATGCGATCAATTTTGGAATTTTCAAACTTTTTTACCCCATTTCCCTTAAGTATAATCATTGTTTTAAAACTCGCTAGGCGCTAGTCATTTGTGAGCGGCACCTAGCGCCTAGGCGTCCCGCTTCTATGTTGATTTTTTGGCCGGTTAGGTTGATTAGTCCTTTACAGTTAGGGTTGACTAGATCGATTAGTCGGTTTGATCAGGCCTATTTTTAGAACAGTGATTATAATGTGTAAAATATTATTTGAGATTATGATATTTGAAAAAAGAAAAGGATAACACCTCATTTTTTAGGGTCCCACAAAATCGTCTTTATCTTGTGAATTTGTGATACCTCACTTAAGATTCTGATTTTATATTACAAAAAAGATTGGGGTACACACTTTTTGTACACAAAAAGTGTACACTCGTCTGTCTCCCACAGACAAATTGTCTGTCGCGAGAAGAGTTGTCTGTCCCACAGACAACTCATCTCGCGACAGACAATTTGTCTGTGGGAGACAGACGAGTGTACACTTTTTGTGTACAAAAAGTGTGTACCCCTAGCAGGCCTCTTTATATTATATATGTGGTGTTTTGATATAACACTTGAAGAAGATTTTGACTTAAATGGTGGTATCGTGAGAGGACAAGATTTTTCACCTTTTCATATGGTCCCTGTTCTGTTCTGAGCTATGAAACACGGATACTTCTCTAGGGTAGCGTATTGGCGTATCGGATACGTTCCCGTATCAGATACTCTAGGATACCCGTACCATACGTTCCCGGACCGTATCTGCAATTTTTAAAAGTTTCCATTTTTTTTTTTTGTAATTTTTTGAAAGTTTCCGATACTCGTATCCCGACGGATACCCGTATCAACTTCTTTTTTTGAAAAAAAAATCCCAAAATTTACTTAATAAAATTCTAAAAAAAATAAAAAACTAAAACTACATTTTACTTGGTAATCAAATAATGGGCCTATAGGCTAATCCGAATTAAGTCATTAACTCATACTCTGAAGTGGGTACTTGCACTTTTAATTTCAAGATTGTAGTTGTTTGACTTATTTCTCATTTTAAAATAATTACTTATTGACTACATTTATATTTCGAGATACACAAGTGTATATGAGAAATATTATGAATTTATTACTAAGTATCTTGAAAAAGGAAAATGCTTCAATGCAATGAATGAGTAGACATCATATGATATTATATGTATACATATATTAAAAAAATGTATTTTTAATATTTATAAATAGACCCCTATAACTTTTAATATTTGTAAATACACCCTCATAACATTTAATATTTATAAATATGGCCCCGCATCCGTATCCTACTTTTTTGGTTTTGACGTATCACCGTACTCGTTTCTGCGTTTCCGCGTACCAGTATCGGTGCTACATAGGTTCTGAGTATTACGTGGTAGAGGGTTTAGCCATTCTTTCTTCGGCTGTGTGTTGACTGTGGACTGTTTTATGGCCATGTCCTACACTCCTACCCATTTTGACCATTGTGCAATTGCTGGACCATTATATTTATACTACGTATATCTCTAATCTATGAAGACTACTATGAGTATTTGTGTTGGACATACTATCGTATATCAGAATGTTTTTTAAGAGTTAATTAGCTTTGTCTTCTCTTAACCTCTTTAGAAAATACAATTTCGCTAACTAAATACGCAAATGGTGTTTAAAAGATATCAATCTGTGAAAAAGGGATTTTATGAATTGCCCCATATGAGTTTGATAATACTCTCATCGTCCCTTAAAACTTGATCAATTATGACCAACACGTGGATTAATGAAATGAAAACTATGTATTTGAGGTTTATACAACGTAGAGAGAATTAATTGGAACCACGAAATCTTCACATTAAAGGGAAAATGATAGGATTGATGAAACAACAAAAAGTTGACAAAATCTTAAGGAACGGAGGGAATAATAAAAAAAAAGTTACATCTATCCAAAAATTGAGTTCTTGTTAACTATTTATGTTAACAACACAACCCTTTTTTAATATCGGGTTTTACGTACATAAAATATTATTCGAATTCGATTATATATTTTTATTCAAATATTCAATACAGTTATTGAATTTTTATCCTTGGTTAATATTATGGATCCACCCTACATAAGAAGGTAAAAGGTAAAGACTATTTACTTAATGTTATGGAGTAGTTGTTTCAAATTAAAACTTCAATTTCCTTTAGAAAATATTTTTGTCCCCACAACTGAATTGCGATCAGGCTTACCCTACTTATGACTATGGGTGGTTCGGTACGGTATACCTTATATTTTTTCTCATATCTTTGTCGTACCAAAATTTTCGGTATGCAAAATTTGCATACCTTTACCTTACCGAAGTTTCGGTATACCGCATTTCGGTATACCGAAGTTTCGGTTCGGTAACGGTACGGTATCGGTAAATTACCGTGCAATATTATCATAGACTAATGAAATATACTAAATCGTTATTACTAGCGACATATTAAATCTATTATTAAAATGTTACGAAATACAATTAATAATCTATTGATGTCAATTCAATATTGAACAATAATTATTATTAGTATATTTAAGCAGTTCAACATGCCACAAATTAAAAAGTAACACATTCTCTTAAAATAACTTGAACAATATAGATATAATTAAATCAATAGTGATCTCTAACAAAAATAAATAAAACTATTCAAACAACATGGATATAAAATCATTTATTCCTAATATGATACATAGTATTATGTATTTAGTCATTTTTATAATTTTTTAAAAATTGAATAAGACTTTCGGACAAAGTTGTGTCTCGACTCGTGGAATCCCTATGTAGATACACTTGTCACATAAGTATATCTCTCTTCACTTGTCAGCTCTTGGAACAAGATGAACTTGTTTCATGACATTTGTACATTACTCATTAGTCATTAAGGTCAGCGTAGTAGAAGCCTATAAGGTTATAGTGAGTTTGAGAAATTGGGCCTTTATTTTTGTATTTGTAACCAATTTAAGTATTAATTTTGGGCTACAAAATTGTGATGGATTTTTACAATATATTAGAATTAAAAGTAATTGTTGAGTAGGGAGTCGGTACGGTATTATGCCGGTATACCGCGGTATTTGAAAACATTTACCGTTACCGAAAATGACGGTATACCAATATTTCAGTATTTTCCGGTATTTTTCGGTGCGGTAAGTGCGGTATACCGATTTTTCGATATTTTTGCCCACCCCTACTTATGACTTAAAGTTTTGCTGCGTGTACACAAAATGTGTATACCTTTTGTGTACACTTGTCTGTTCTTCGCAGACAAGTTGTCTGTCACTGACAACTCATTTCAAGTTGTCTGTGACAGACAACTTGTCTAGACAAGTGTACACAAGAGGTGTACACATTTTGTGTACACCAAGCATTTTCCTATTACTTATTGCCTCTACCCTTGCACTTGTTTCACACCAACAATTTTCTCACATTTTTTAAAAGCAATGACTGGCGCCACCACTTGTGAATTGTGATTGTTACATGTGTCAGTGTGGAACTATCAAAACTCGGGCATGCACAAAATATTTAATTTGTTGAATCAAAGAACATCGATATAATGAGCGTTTCTTTGATTCCTATTTTTGAATTTATTTTACACGATTAATTGTATACTAATTAAAATATTTAAGATTGAACTTATTTTTGTGGTTGTATGATTAAAATCAATGTAGAAGACTATTTTAACTTTTTCCATATATTTTCTTCTATAAACAAACTGGACTATATTTCAAGAATTATAAAGTACACATATATTAGACAATTATAAAACCCGATCAAATCGGGTTGACTTGAACCAATAAAAGCAGATCAGAAAATTTCAATCCAATTAAAAACATTTTAACTCTAATATTTGACATAGCGGAATTGATTGAATAATTTCAAATATGAAAAAGTTATATTTAAAGTATATATTATTCATAAAATTTAAGAACAAAGGTCATGAAAAAAGCAAAACATTTCATCTGCTTTGAATTCAGGCAATGTATTTAGAATCAATGTTCCATAAAAGGTGGAATCACCCACTGCACCCCAAGTGCCCCCACACTCCGACCCAATAGAATGATGGAGGAGTAAGTCAGGGTGACTCACTCGGCCCAACGATGACAGATTTTAGACAAGTGCGCACCAAAGGTCCAGCCCAGCACGCAGGAGCTGTCACCACAAAAAATCGGGGGGGGGGGGGGGGGGGGGGTCATGGATTTTGTCACGGCCCGTAGTTTAAAAAATCCGTGACAAAACAATTTTTTCACGGATTTTGTCACGACTTATATCCATCTCTGAACACAATCACAGTCGCATATTCCGTGGCTCCATTACAAACTGAGGATGACAACGGTCAAAGTGTCTCCAAGCTTCACAGTCCGAAGGGTGAGACATCAAACCCTCTTTGGTTTCATGCTCAACATGCCATGTCATGTGTTTCGCAGTAGCATTCGTAGCATATATCTTCTTCAGCCGTGGAGCTAGTGGGAGGTAAAACAATTTAGATAATGTAGACCTTTTTCGTAGATTTTTTCGTCTTTAAAGAACAAGTTTGTATCTATGTTGTAAAAACCGGACCGGTGAGCGACCCGGCCGAGCGACTGGGTCACGGGTCAACCCGGACCCGGCGGGTCAACCCGGTCAACGCCGGGAAAACCCGGTCAACACATATATCCATACACATATATAAGTTTAAATTCATAAATAGAAAAATCTTAATCCTTCATAATTTAATAATGCTAATACAATATAATACAATTAAAAAATCATTAAATTAGAGTTGATTCTAAGTCTTTTAACAAAATTGGACAATAAATATAGCATGGCATCAATTATAAAATCTTATAAATATAATAGAGAATATATATTCACTTATATTATTGTAATATGACATAAGTAGACCATAACTAGAAGTATAACGTTGCGTTTGCATAATTATTGTTATTATTAATGGTTTAGTTTACAATTAATCGGTCAAAGAAAGTTAACTAATTGATTAATGCTTAAGTGGGAAGGATAATGGTACGTTTTACTGGTAATATTACTACCAAAGTTGCAAAAGTTAACAACACGTTCCAGTTGTAGACCGGTTGAGAGGCTCTATTCCATCCCGGAGGTTGTGAGATCGAACCACGAGTGCAGCAAGTCTTGCCAAAGTCCGGATGTTTGCTAATTTACGAGTTTCAGAGGTTCCGGGTCCGTCCCGGTTTGGTCCGAGTCACCGATTTTTTCCGGGTTTTAACACTTTAGCGGGTTCAAGGTCAACCGGACCGGATTTGGAGCCGGGTGGGCGGGTTCCGGGCCGACCCGTCCGGTCCGGTTCGGGTCTTACAACACAGGTTTGTATCTGTCTCCACCACAGAGCTTGCGGCTCTCAAGTGTCTCATCATCTTTCCAGAACAACATACATCCTGAAGGGCACACATCAATTTCTATATAAGGAAGCTCCAACTGAGATATTAATTGCTTCATGTTGTAATATGAATCAGGGAGGTTATGGTCACGCGGTAGCATTCCTCCTATTGATTGCAACAGTCTAGACATGCAAGTTTCATGGAAACTGTATTCAGCTTTAATGTTCATCAGCTCTGAAACGGCGGATAGCTGAGAGTATCCCTCACAATCGGCATACAAATGTTGATCAGCAACTTTTAAAACATCTTGAAATCTCTCAGCTAAACCTTCATCCACATCATGTTGATAAAAGATTAGATCTTCATCCGCATCTGGTTGATACAAGTTCGAGGCTTCAGGAGGATTGTTAAATATTTCTGGGGAGTTAAACTGAGATGTAGAGGCACCGTACACATCATATACCATTCTTTGTTCCCACGCCATGTGATCATATTCTCCCCACTCATCTCAGCAGGGACGTTATGAGATGAACTTACTGTTTGTAGAGGCACCGTCTTTAGTTTTGTCTTTGAAATCCATCACCATGTTAAATATATTGTCAAAGACGTTCTTCTCAATGTGCATGACATCTAAATTGTGACGAATGGGAAGGTCTTTCCAATATGGAAACTCCCAAAATATACCCCTCTTTGTCCACTTATGGGTATCACAATACCCATATGGCTCCTTCTTTGGCTCTTGCACAGCCGTAGGAATATGTTTAACCCTGTTAAAATTTGTTTGCCTGTCAGTCTCGGGGGTGGGGGGGTGGGGGGTCTCGTGCCACTCTATCTCTAATGAAAGACTTTATGTCCCTTCGATATCGGTGGTTTGTCGGGAGAAATTTGCGGTGACAATCAAAGTAACTTGGTTTTCCCATGAACCTGCGCCAATTGGCACCTGATTTCTCCATACATATTTGACATCCCAGAAGACCGTGTGTGCTCCATACCGAAAGCATACCATAGACAGGGAAGTCACTAATGGTCCAAATGATGACAGCTTTCATGAAAATCATTTCATCTCTTGAAACATCATAAGTTGGTGTCCCAACGACCCAAAGTTCTTTCTTCTCCTTGATAAGGGGTTGGAAATAAATGTCTATCCTTTTTCCAGGATCCTTGGGACCCAGACATATTAAAGTAAAAAAGATGAAATGAGTTTTCATGCACATTTCGGGAGGGATATTATAAGGAGTTAACATGACTGACTAACATGAAAATTTCTTCCCAAACCTTCCAAAAGGAGCAAATCCGTCTGAACACAATCCGAGTCGCACATTCTGTGGCTCCATTGCAAACTGAGGATGACAACAGTCAAAGTGTCTCCAAGCTTCACAGTCCGAAGGGCGAAACATCAAACCCTCTTTGGTTTCGTTCTCAACATGCCATGTCATGTGTTTCGCAGTAGCATTCGGACCATATATCCTCTTCAGTCGTGGAGCTAGTGGGAGGTAAAACAATTTAGATAATGCATATCTCTTTCGTGGGTTTTTTCGTCTTTGAGGAACATGTTTGTATCTTTCTCCACCACAGAACTTCCAACTCTCAATTGTCTCATCATCCTTCTAAAACAACATACATTCTGAAGGGCATGCATCAATTTCTATATAAGGAAGCCCGAACTGAGATATCAATTGCTTCATGTTGTAATATGAATCAGGGAGGTTATGGTCATGCGGTAGCATTCCTCCTATTGACTACAACAGTCTAGACATGAAAGTTTCAGGGAGACTGTATTCAGCTTTAATGTTCATCAACTCTGAAACGGCGGATAGCTGAGAGTATCCCTCACAATCGGCATACAGATGTTGATCGGCAGCTTTTCAAACATCTTGAAATCTCTGAGCTAAACCTTCGTCCACATCATGTTGATAAAAGATCGGAACTTCATCCGCATCTGGTTGGTACGAGGTCGAGGCTTCAGGAGGATTCTTAAATGTTTCTGGAAGGTTAAACGGAGACGTAGAGCCACCGTACACATCATATACCATTCTTTGTTCCCACGCCATGTGATCATAGTCTCCCCATGTTGGAATGTATTGTTTTGTTGATGACAAACGATTAGTGTTACTTTTGGTTAGAAGTGATTGCAGATTTGGAGGAAAAGAGTTTAAGTCGTGCTCTGGAACAAGTCATAGAACTGGTCCGAGAACTGCACTGCGAATCCAAGATTGATTAAGCTGGCTTGCTTAAAATATCTTTTCTCTCCATTCAATTCTGGATCTATCTTTCTAAATTAAAGAGAACCTTTCAACAAGGAAATAATCAATGATCATACAAAGAAAGGATTTTTTTCTTTAAAGGAAAATTATTTAAATCAAAGGCATTAAGTAAGAGATCTTTCTACAAAGCAAGTTTCCAAAATAATTGATGTTATTCAAAATTCAAAAAGGATTTTCATGCACATCCTCTCACAAGGATTGTTTCCTTAAGAAAAATGATTTCCTTCAATCAAATAAAAAGAATATCTTTTAATACCTATAAGCAAATATTTTTTGAATAATTTCCATGCAAGAGGACTGAAATATATATGGAGATCCAAGCTATTAAAACTAGTGCATCAAGGATTTTCATGCACATCCTCTCACAAGGATTTTTTCCTTAAGAAAAATGATTTCCTTCAATCAAATAAAAAGAATATCTTTTAATACCTATAAGCAAATATTTTTTGAATAATTTCCATGCAAGAGGACTGAAATATATATGGAGATCCAAGCTATTAAAACTAGTGCATCAAGTCCTGATCTTGCCCATTTATGAAGACCGAGCTCAAAGGAAAGAATCTGTTGAGTATGTGGTTTTGTTGATAACTAACCATGCAGGTAGAACGGTGGATAGAACTGCTCACTATTCCTTAAGGAGCAAAGGACAGAATGATCCTCAGGTCCAAATGGACGTTATTATTGTGTTGTTGACTAACCCTGCAGGAGGGAACAAATACATAACTATTTATAGTTCTATGGAATGGTTTGAATTAATATGATTGCATCTACTTGATTTTTAATTAATGTTCTTTCCATATATTAGTGCTTATACTTTGTCAAGAATATTATTTTAAGCAAAAAATATCTTTCTATGCATGACCACTCTATATGTACGTAACTTGGTTACTTAATCTCTTTCCATGCATGACTAGACATCCACTTATTAATATAGATAGCTTAATATTTTATGAAAGAGATCTTTGCTTGCTATACTTAGTACACTTACATTTGTTAAATAAATATTTTGCTATCTTTATAGAAGTTGACCTAGCATACTAAATATTCCCTTGTCATACTGTTTGAAAAGTCATCCGTAGTTGGAATATTAAATGAATATCTTATGGAAAGAATCTTGGCTTGCTAATGTATGACATATGTATGGACCGTTGATTGATTATGAAAATAAATTATTTTGCTTCATGCACGATGGTATCTAGTCTTGTGCGATTATCCTTGATTAATTTATGCAAGAGTTCGTTGGTCTTAAAAGAAGGATCAATATAGAAGGAAGGGTTTTCAAATTATAACAAGGCAAGTCCCACGTTTGGAAACTCAATCATTCAAGGAAGGAAGCCACAACGGACTGTCTCCAAACAGTTTATATATGCCGAGATCAAGAAGAAGAAGTTGTGCTTGACCGAGATAGACATCGAGAGATATATTCATAAAAGAAATACTGAAGTTCAAGGCACCTGAAATTGCTCACTCAGAGTTCTAGATATAGTTTCTACTTTCCCTTCTTCATATTGTAACGGGGTTTTGAGGATTGGCTAAGAGTAGCCTCCTCGGGTTGGTTTGTGTGAGTGAGGGATTTGTTGTAAAGCTGAGAGGCTCTCTATCCGCAAGGTAGAGAAGTGTAACTCTTCCTAGAGAGGATAGAGTTGGAGTGGCTCAAGGGTAGACTAGAAGAGTTTCCCATGTAATCATTCAAAGGCTTTTTAGTGAAGTTGTTAAAATTCCTCCGAGTGAGGTCGAGGTTTTTTAATCACTTTGAGCAAGGGATTTTTCCTCGTTAAATCTTTCTGCACTTTACTATTTCTCAATTCCCTATACCTCACACTAGAACTTGGCGAAAAACTGCCACGGTTCCACATACACACAATCCCCCCCCCCCCCCTCTTGTGTTGCTAACCGTTTCATCACCCCACCCACTCATCTCGGCAGGGACGTTACGAGACGAACCTACTGTTTGTGTTAAAAGTGATGGATCGAAAGTTTCGCTATGAGAAGTCCAATTATAATAATTGTCAACGAAACCTTGTTCGTACAAATGCCACACAACCTCGCCGGTGTCTTTAAATTTTAGATTTTTACACTTTGTACGTACATGGACATTTGATTTTATCACCATCCATATAATTCGGGTGTTCAACTGCAAATTTAACAAACTCCTGAATTCCAACAAAAAATTTGTTTCACATTCCGAACAATTCGGCATGTTTATCATATAACAAAATTATCATATAAGAAATTTTGCATACATCCAACTTCTATTTTGTTTACACATTATGCCTGAATATTATAATCAAAATATTATATTGGTTATAAAATATAAATTATAAACATTAACAATAATATGTTATGTTTAATATATTTCACTAATTAATATTTTGGAACATTAATTTATTCAATTTCACTAAAGTTCACTTAAATTAACTAACGTTCAATTAATATTACTCCGTATTAATTAACTAAAAGCAATACGTTAATGACATCAATCATTTCAATTAACTAACTTTTGAATCATAGTAATTCACAATAGTAAGATTTTCAACACTAAATACATTAAAATCACATTGTATACGTTAATGGCATTAATTCACAATATTAACATTTTAACACTAAATACACTAAATCCTAAATTAGACATTAACAATAATTGCTAAAATTTAATATATATTTCTAAACAAATTTCAAATAAACATTTTAATTAACTACAAATGTGAAAAGCATTTTAATTGAATTATATTACTATTATTATTACTTAAAACTCTAAAAGGTTTTTGACTAAAAGGCATAAACCAACCTAATAATTTTATAAACCCATTTCAATTAACTAATATTATCAATTCAAATCCTAAATTAACGGTATTAAAAATAATTAGAAAAATAATATACATTTCCAAACGAATTTCATATATATGCACAATAAATTATGACATCACTACGTTTATATTTAAATATATTGTTAATTAATTAACAACTTCAATAACAAATTTAAATCTAATAATACACAATAAATTAACTAACATTGAAATTAAATTAAATTCAAATAATTCACAATAATAAGTCACACTAAAGTAATGTTTAAATCCTAACGTACTTAAATAATTATAAACCCTAAATTAGGCATTAACAATAATTGCTAAAATTTAATATATATATATATATATATATATATATATATATATATATATATATATATTTCTAAACGAATTTCAAATAAACATTTTAATTAACTACAAATGTGAAAAGAATTTTAATTGAATTACTATTATTATTACTTAAAACTCTAAAGGTTTTTGACTAAAAGGCATAAACAAACCTAATAATTTTATAAACCCATTACAATTAACTAATATTTAAATTTAACTAATATTATCAATTCAAATCCTAAATTAATTGTATTACCAATAATTAAAACAATTAATATACATTTCCAAACGAATTTCAAATATATGAACAATAAATTATGACATCACTATGTTTATAGTTAAATATATTGTTAATTAAATTAACAACCTCACTAACAATTTTAATTATTTAAAACGAAAAAAATGAATATTTAGCATTAAAAAAGATACATATTTCAAATGACATGCCTTATCTGCATAAACAGGGAAAATGATACGGAGTATAAGATAGATTACATCCTTCAATCTTTCAACAAATACTGTATTATACTTTGATTGAGTTTGAACTGGTATGAATCTGTTGAATGAATATGTTCTTCCATATATAAAACAATGTGTCACGGATTTTGTCACGGATTTTTTCGTGAGAAACACTTTCCATACAACATTAATTCGGGCACCGTTGAAAATTTCAATTTTTGAGATTTGTCACATATACATCCATGACAAATGCCCGGAATAAAAAAAATGTTGGAATCAATTTTCCCGTCGCCGGAACCCTTTTGTCACGGATGCAATCCGTGGCAAACATTTGTCACGGAAAAATTCGTGACAAAAGGTTTTTGTGACATGTCAGATAAATCCGTGACAACAGCCGTGACAAATGGCCTGTTTTTTTTGTAGTGTGTAACCTCCACACGGTCGCTAACTACGGATTTCGAATCTTAGTCATTGTTCCAAATTTCCCACCACTCAACCAATTGAGCTACCCGTGCAAGTGCAATGCATTTAGAATCAAACTTACTTAATTTTCTTATTACAGTATTTAACGCATAAAATTAAAAGTTCAATGTTCGATAGAAATGAACCGATAAATCTTACCACATTAAGGGGGTGTTTTGTGTGAAATAATGGGAAAGGGGTACTCCAATAGGAGTCCTGACAGATATATTTATAATAGAAGAGTTTCCAAAATACAAAGTATTCCTAAATAGATATTAGGCAGATTCCCAAATATATATTAGGAAGATTCCTAAATATATTAGGCTATTACACCCCCTCAAACTGTGCGGGAGATACAACGCGCAAGTTGTCTTTTAAAAATGAAATTGCAAACAAAAAAAAACTTAAAAAGTAAATATATCTAAAGAATCAATGTCTGCAGCGACAAGCGGCGAACTCAACGGCGCACTGGAAGCAAGCACCATGGTCAACGACACAGAAAAGGTGGGTTGTGCGGACACAGGCAGCAGCAGGCGGCGAACTCAACGACACACTGGAAGCAAGCACCGTGGTCAGCGACGCGGAGAAGGTGATTTGCGCCATATCAGCTGCGCTCATCCTCAAAGGATCGCAAACTGTCATAGATGTGACGACAGTTGACCCCGAGGCGGCAGCGGCTGTACTAGGGTTCATGGGAACCGAAAAAAAAAATTGTATCTAAAAACCTAAGCTCTTGATACCATGTGAAATAATGGGAAAGGGGTACTCCAATAGGAGTCCTGGCAGATATATTTATAATAGAAGAGTTTCCAAAATACAAAGTATTCCTAAATAGATATTAGGCAGATTCCCAAATATATATTAGGAAGATTCCTAAATATATTAGGCTATTATTTGGAACTGATTCTGCTTCTGCTTCTTTTTTAAAGCAGAAGCAGAATCAGTTTTCAGAAGCTGGTCACCCCCGGCTTCTAAAAACACTAATTCTAGGAGTAAAAAAGAGCATCAGAATCACTTCTGCACTTTCATCCAAACACTCCAGCTTTTGAAAGAGCAGAAGTAGTTTTAAGAATAAGATACAAACACCCCTAAATGTGATTAACAAAACATGGCCTAAATTCTTATGGCATGGTACTCTATTGATAGCATGCTTGAACAGTTAAACTTCGATAGATCAAAATTTCTGTATGAATGATTATGCACTTTGTTTTATACCGAAATTTTCAAAAAACAAAAAAAAATAAAATAGTAATTAAATGGTATATAAATAATTAAATTACTTAAAAGTTGGTATGGGTAAAAAGTCGCTTATGCCCAACGACATAAGAAAAGGGGCAAAGTTGACATTGAAAAATGAGCAATTATACCCATGTAAGACCAAATTAAACATATCAGGTAGGCCGGAGTAAGACGTGTTAAATTCAAAAAGAAAATTGGAAAAATATAAGAGATAGATCACATACATAAAACATAAATGAATGATATTTCTCTTTTTTCATTTCACGGTTTCGAATATTGTTTTTTTTCTTCTGATTCACTCTTCCTACTAATTAAGATTGGTCCTTTTAATAAGTATAATAAATATAATCCTCAGGTTTCAAGACTTGAACAAGACTCATATTGACATGACAAGTATATTAGCATGACCGTCTGTTCATCTTACCATCTTCTGATTTTTGATCGCGAGTTTAAGGATTCTATTTAATTTATGCAGTAGTTTGCTTGGACAAATACATGCATATGCTATTTCAGGTATTATATTTAGTAATCTATATAATCTATCTCTATATAAAAAGAGGTGGATTTTTTGGTGGGTTTCCCGCCCAAACTTTTGGGTCGCGTACAAAGGACGGATAAAGTCATACTCTAGATCCTGAATTTTCATATCAAGCTGTTGAGTGTCCTTTTTTATACAAGACACGTGAGATTAGTCAAATGCTCTCTGCCCAATGTTTGGTTTGAACCGGCGCACTAAAGTTGTCTCTGAGATGGATGGAGCAATCTTATCAAACAAGGTTTTCTCATCTAAGAAAAACAATTCTAAAAAAAAACAATCAAATGCATTGGAAAATCTGGAAGGTAATAGAGTGTGGGATCACGGGTGGTCTTTGAAAGTTGTGCTAGATAATCCCTTATCGAATAAATAAAAAATAACTCCATACAGCCACATCTACATGGCATGGAGGAGGAAATCGCCGATTCATCTAGATGGCATGGAAGCAAAACATCGGGCTATCGATGGCTAGCAGTGACACATCCACTGCAGCGACAAGGGAGGGTTATAGGCGGTGACGACCACATCGGATTGAGACTGCTAGCGATCAAGTGCCAGCAACCAATTTTCCGGTTTGGGTGACGGGAACAACGGATGCGGGCCTTTCTGTTTCTGAGACAGTGACCAATAGAGAGATGACATCAAAACTAACTAGGTGGAGGGGAAACCTGCAAAACCATGAGAGTATAGGCAATTCCGATCCAAGGAGGAGGAGGAGGCCGGTGAGGCGAGCGACATGCGGACTTCTGGAAGAAGAAACAGATAAGGTTTCTTCGAGTTTGGCCCGAGTAAAGGTACGGCCAGCAACCTCTTCAACTTATTTTCTTTGCACCCTTAGTTTTACATTGAAAATTAATACGGACCACGGACTATTTGTTTTTTGATCGTTGGAGTATAGAATTTATGGTGTTTCTTTAAATTATTTTTCAGCCCTCACTATCCTAGCTATTGTTGAAGTAGAAGAGATCTTCTTAATATGTAGGTTAAAATGCAGGTATAGTCATATAGCACTTTATAAGACTTCTGAATATATGTTCGAAACTTCGAATAATGAATTTCAACTAATAGTACAAAGCAATCTTTAGTTCCAATGTATGCTCTCTGTTTTCAATTAAACGTAGTTTTCTGATAAACCAGAGCCCCCATTCTTTCCTGGCTTTAGCAACCATTCCAATGCAGAATTATCTGTCTCTGTTTTGAACTTGCTAATTTTTTTCAGATCAATTTTTTTTTTCAGTTTCTTTTCAATTCTAATGAATAGAGGGACTGTTTTTCCAATCTCCGTAGATGATGGTTTAAACTGCAATTCAGAAATGAAAGGCAAATATTTCATCATGGTCTCCAATAGCAAGTGATGGTTTCCAACTGATTGTCCAGAGGTTATATGCTACCCCCACATGATTTTCCTTTCAATCTCTCTTTTGTTTCTAAACTTTGTTTCTAAAATGTAGCAACTAGCAACTTATATGCCAAGCGTACTCCGTAATCCTCAAAGGCAAATATTACATCATATGATATTTGCCTTAATTCTTTTGGTAGATATTAATTTGATATTTGCCTTAATTCTCCGTAATCCACGATTGCAAGGATGGTGTGGATTTAATTTTTTTGATATTAATACTTAATTCTTTTGGTAGATATTGTCTCAGTTGTACTGCATTTGTTTGATTTCTCATTTGATGTTTCAAATTGTGTGTCTCCAGGTCTATTAGGAATTCGTGATACCTCTTTCCTGTATTAACACATTTTTTATTTCTACATACAGTGCCCCCCCTTAAAACACGTTCCATCAAAATTGTTAGAGCCTTGAGTATTTGAAATACTCCGTATATGTGTTCTCCTATGCTTATAAAAAATACTCCGTACAAAAGAGAGCAGAAAGTACATGTTGAAAATGTATATATATTCTTTATTAGGTAGTACTCCGTAGATTATATGTCATAGAGTACATGTCACAAAAGAATCAGTCTAACTTATTTTGCTTTATAATAATAGGTCTTGATTAGAGTGTGCATTACCTTTTTAGAAGAGTACTACACAAGGGCACCAACTTAGACATGGTGTAATTTGTTAGTGAACTTAAAAATATTTTAAGAATACTAATATGCTCAATCTAGAGCATAATTTCAGAAGAGTAATAAACATACTTCCTTTTTATTATTTTAGATCACTTCTGTGATGCTCAAATGCTTAATCTATTAATATAAACTGCAAAAAGAACAGTGATTGCAAATGGTTTTTTCATCAATTGGAGTTCTGTATAAGTGAGGCATGAACTAAAATCTGATTGCATACCCTGTTTGATATATTATAGTGATGGTTTACATCTCCTTATGTGCTTGGCAGTAGGGTGAATTTGATTTTTGACTGTATGTGGTATGCTACCGGGCTTGGTTTAAGGATTTTTATGTATTTTATTTAGTGATGATTTTGATTTTGTTTCATCATTTTCACTTTTGTTTTTGGAGGAGATTACTACCAAGGATGTGTGATTACCCGACGTTGGGGTATGTTTTCAATGTTTGCTCTTAAATTAGTTTTTAAGAGTACATTATTTTATCTTTGAGATTTAGCAGCCATTTTTAATTTATATGCAATATGAGCACCTCAAAACTCTATCTATATTTGTATTTAGAACCTTTTACAATTTGTGTTTGTTTTGCTAACATATTACGTAGTATATGTTATGTTTATACCTTCAATTTCAGAGTAAAATTTTGACAGCATTGCGTGTTTTGAAGAGTAGCACATGTTTCCGCATGCCTTGGACGGTCTTAGCAATTTTAAACCGGTGTAGCAACATTAGAATATGGAGGAAACACAAATAGGGCGCTTCACATTTAGTATACTATCCAAGACCAGTAGAATTAAGCCATGTTTCCAAAATTGCAGTCCGAATGCTTATTTAGTAATCCGTGGCAGACGTCATATTGAGATTCACCTCTTGCATTCTATCTCTAATGAAGAATGAAGAATTATGTCTACCTGAGTGCCTCTCCCGCGTCCGATCTATAATGGCTGCACCAGTATTGAGATTGATGTAGTCCCTATTCTATGTTAGAGTTTTCTCAACGTTACAGATTCAAAAATCAATTGAAATTTTGAGATCTTTTTGGATTTCCTTTCTATGTTAGTGTAATGTGTTTCTTTTACTTAGCAACATCTTTTTCATGAATCTGAATCGTTTTATAATTTATCATGGATTTCCGTTCTAATATTTAATATATTTATTAGTGGTTACTCTCATTTGCGTAATAAAAGAAAATATGATATATATAATACGGAGTATTAAGAGTATCTAAAATTTACATCCCGTGCAACGCACGGGTGTAATACTAGTTTGTATAATACGGAGTAGTTATTATTTGAAAGAATTGATTTATTAAGGATGTTTCGTTTTGGACTGTTTTCAATCCCACACCAGATCAGACCAGATCAGACCAGACTTGACTTCCGTAGTTAAATATACAGATACCAGACGTTTACCAGACCAAACCATACCAAATCAGGCCAGCAAATTACAGTCCAAAAGAAAACATTCTAACCGAGCGATAATTGAGAGGAGCGTGAAGGTTGCGTGCCGCCTGTGAAAAGACTGTTGCAACTTTGTGTTATACTCCGTACGTATATCTACCCGAATTAGATATTTAGAAGTTGTTCTTATTTTATTCAGATCAGATCAGATAACAAAGATTCAGATCAGATCAGACCAGATCAGAAACATTCAAATCAAATCAGAAAAATTCAAACATGATTTATCACTTTTATTATTATATTAATTATAATTATTACTATTATAATTATAATATTATAATTATTGTAAATAATATAAATAAATATATACTAATATAATAATAATATAATAATAATATTATAATAATATTAATAAAATAAATATTATTATTATAATAATATAATATATTAATAATAATAATAATACAATAATAATAATATAATAATAGTAATAATATTAATATTAGCATTATATAATAATAATAATAATTTTATTATTATATTATTATTGTTGTTATAATAATAAGAATTATAATAATAATTATAATAATAATAATATAATTTATTATTATAATATTATTATTGTTATAATATAATAATTAATATAATTATTATAATTATTATTATTATTGTTGTTGTTATTGTTGTAATTATTATTATACAGAGTAATTATATTTCTATTTATAATTATAGTTATAATTGTAATTATAGAAATACATATTATAATTATAATAATAATAACAATTATATAAGTAATTATAAATAAAAATATAATTACATTTATAATTGTATCTATAGTTATAATTAGTGTAATTCGTATAATTATTATAATTTTAATTTTAATTATTATTATATTTTTTATATTTATGATTATAATTATAATTTTGTTTAAGTTATATTTGTCATTATAATTGTAATTATAATAATTATAATTATAATTACAATTAAAGAAATATTCAAATCAGATCAGAAAGATTCAAATCAAATCAGATCAGAAACATTCAGATCAGATCAGAAACATTCAGATCAGACCAGATCAGAAAGATTCAGATTAGATCAGAAAGATTCAGATCAGATTAGAAAAATTCAGATCAGACCAGAACATAAAAAATTCAGATCAGAAACATTCAGATCAGGTGAAGAGACAACTTCTTAAAGTAATTTAGTACTTCGTATTGTAGTTAGTTATGTTAAAGTCCCACACCAGATATCTCTAAAAGAATTAAACACTATATTTAACTAAGATCTGAGCTACTCCTTTTGTTAGGTTGATCTTTTAGGATGGAACCCTAAGTCTTAACATGGTATAAGAGCCAAACCGTTCCATGGTGTGGTCCCCCTTATGCAAAATGATGGCGCGATTATAAAAAAAATGACAATGACGAACCGATGGAAAGATGAATGACGACACGATCCAGACGAAGTGTCTGGTCGTGAGGGGGGTGTTAAAGTCCCACACCAGATATCTCTTAATGAATTAAACACTATATTAAGATCTGAGCTACTCCTCCTATTAGGTTGACCTTTTAGGATGAAACCCCAAGTCTTAACAAGTTATAATAAGGAGAACGTGAAAAAAATCTGATATTAGGATGTTTTTACTTGGATTAAAATTTTCTTGTCTGGTCTGAACTGGTCTAGTTTCTGTGTATTTTATAACTATCCAAATCTGGTCTGGTCTGATCTAGTGTGGTTTGATCTAGTCTAGTTTGATCATTATGGTCTAGAACTTAAAACAATTCAAGTAAAACATACTAAATACCCCTCGTCCCTAAATTAAAGTTCTAGTTTGACTTCACATACTCCCTACTGTTCTTATTGATCTTTACACTTTGACTTCACACATATTAAAGAAATAAATTTGACTTTACTATAGAGTACAGTCAGTACACTGTTTGACACTGTTTGATACTGTTTTGCATTGTTTGGTGTAGATTTGTTTGCCAAATAAGGCAAATAAGAAAGTGTAAAGTGTAATATGGTACTGACAAAAAGGAAAGTGTAAAGATCAATAAGAACCGGAGGGAGTATATTACATAATTAAATAAATTTATTGAGAGGTAAATTCAACTGTAGTGTACATTGTTTGACACTGTTTAACACTTATTGACGTTGTTTAGTAATGTTTTATTGTTTAACACTATTCGGTTAAGATTTGTTTACCAAATACTATAATAATTAGGAAGTGAGACTTTAATTTAAATACATCCAAAAAGGAAAGTGTGACTTTAGAAATGGTTTGTTTATACACACTTCCTCTTACACATCTTATGTATACTTTTTAATAAGGTATACCTATATTTTTTATGTGTAAAATCTCGTTCATAGACAAAATGGGTTGGAGGATTAAATCTTTCTACAAAAAGAATGGTTGATGATGATACATTACTAACATGCATGCATGCATGGATGTGTGATGCATTTTTAAATACGTACGGCATGCATAAATGACCGATGGGAGAGGCTTCTGAATTTGTTCTTATCCTTTTAAAAGCTTTTTGAATGAGCTGACGAGAGTCCCATGCTTTCCGTTTCAGTACCTTTTTGGCTTTTGCACCACCTCGGCCTATGCTTCTTTTTTATTTATTCTTTCCCTCTTTTTTCTCCCCTAATTCTTCCTTTTTTGTTTCAATTAGTATAATAATCGGACACACTCGCCGTCCAAAATACAACTTTCGTTTTTAGTGATATGTAATGTTATAAATCATTGGTTATAACTTCTATTTAATTATTTGTTTAATTAGCGGGGTTGATCATTTGATTGGCATGATTATATTTAATTTGTTTAATTGTTACGAGTATATGATTAGCATTACCTTTGTAAGAGCCAGTTCGGTGCCTCGCGGCTTATGGAGGATACACATTCATGGCCCACTTTATAATTATTAACCTTTTTCCAATCTTTATTCCTTTTTCTCTCTCTTTAATTTTTTCCTTTACTTAATCTAAAACATATAGAACCCTTTGGTAATATACAAATCGGTTGTATTAGCTAATTCTGTTGAAGTTTATGAAAGTTTAGCTAAGGATCGATTGATTCTTCCGATTTATGAGAAAATTATATTTAAAATATATTGTATTAATAAAATAAAAAATATGAAAAGATAGATGAAATGATCCTCTACAATAACTTCAGTTAAAACAATCAGAAAAGTAACTCCAACCTTATCTTTTCTTATTACTTCGTATTACACAATTCAACGCGTAAAATCAAAACTTATGTGTAAAAGTTGGCTAAATTTGTGATATGTTGGCTGAAATGACTAAATTGACTGATTCCGCTGAATTATAGGAATATTATTTCAAATTATATTTTATTAATAAAATTGAGAAAAAATTACATGAAAATAGCTAAAATAATCTTTTACGGTGACTACACTTGATTCAGTCAAAAAATAACTATAACCTTACTTATTTTGATTATTACATAATTCAACGAAATCAAAAATCAAATATTGCGTATTTGATAAAATGTTGTCTAATAAGGGTGATAAGTTAAAAATTAGGGCTATCAGACTCTTTTAAGAGTTTTTTTCTCACTTTTAGACTTTTCGTCTTCTATGTCTTTGTTCAAAAAAAATCAATTTACTCTAAAATCAAACAGAGCTAAATAATTAAGAGAAGCTAGCTACTTTTCCAGAAGAAGAAGAAGAGAAAAGCTACTCAAAATTAAACCTACTTATTAGGAAGCTAAGGCTATGCCGGCCCCAAGTATTTTGATCGCATTTGACTTTGTAGTGAATATTGTTCTCTACACTATGCACATGATTCCTCTCGAGAAAGTAATATATTAAGTTACTTATCATATCATATACGAAGTATATGTTTGGTACTTTGGTATTGCTTCTTTGAGTATAGTTCATTACAAGAAACACCAGATATGATTGACACAGATTTTTGGTATTGTTATATACCTTAACTCTTAATGATATGATTTCAATTAATTTAATAGTTTTAAGAACATATATGTTTTGATGATAATTAAATAATTGCAATGTTTCATTTCGAGATGACACTCAAGCTAAGTCTCGATCTATTGCATTTACAATTTCAATTGTTATAGAATACGTAGTTTAAAAAAATGCGGAGTATATGTGTAGAAGATTAAACACGGCCAGTCGGCAAGGGCAAAAGAATAGTACTCCGTATTTGTATTACCTTAAAGTAAATTAAACAAATACTCCGTATATACTACGTATTATCAAGAGCAAAATTAACGGAAGAAAATAATTGACAGCTACTTCTCGAATTCCTAAAGTCTAACAATCAATGTTAATTTTCAAATTATAAAAAATGTTTATCCACCAAATCAGAGATGATTGAATTTAAATGTTCCCCGGCGGCATTGTGGTGTAACCGGAATCTAGACAAGTACGACACTAGGTTGTACTCCGTATGACTTTTACTCTCGATACTCACTTTTGCTGGATGAATGGGCCCGGACTGCTTAATTTAATCCTAAGAAACACGAAGAGAGAAGGAATAACGAAGGATAGAAATTTGTGGCGATCATGTGAAGGTTACAACTAATGTGTGTTAAATTGTACTTCTGTTATCAGAATCGGCTTTGGTGGGAGTTACCCTAGGCACTTGCCTAGGGCCTCCACTCCTAAAGGGGCCTCAATTTTTTATTTTCTTTTGTAAAATTATTATATATATAAATAAATAATTAAATAAATAAGTACTAATGAAATTAATAATGACATAAATGAAAATTAATATGTACTACCTTTGAAAGGGTCCAAACTACATATTACACGTATATGACACATATACATATTACACGTGCCATATATACACCAAACCACTTTGAACCTTAATTATATGAAGGGTCCAAACTTAAAACTTTAACATACTCATTACAATTATATATACATCATTGAGAAGTTGAAGACATTGCAACTCTTCCTTATCACTACTAATGTGTTTTAATTTGAGGGGTAAAATATCTTCCACTTACTTAACATCATGTTTAAAGTGTTTCTCTTTGATCATTATTTGCCCACTAATACCATTTGCACATTGGAAGAGCTGAGAAAGCTGTGAGTGTTGGGCAACTATGACTCATCCGTGATCCATTTGGGGTGGATATATATACGAAGTATTAACCAAATGAGACGTGAAAAGTATCGGGGTTGATAAATTAAAGTAAAGCTCAAATTATCCTATAATTATCTTACATTTACTTATTTAACTGGGAGTGAATTTGATGATAATGATTCATGTAGGAGAAAGATAATCCGTATAAAATTAATATCGTTCCCAAAAGGATGAATTTATCGTAAATTATCTTCAAAATAAATTAGTAAATGATACGTAGTATTTTTATCCGTCTCTAAACTCTTACGTACCCAATTAATTTTGTTATCCTTAATTATCATTATACATATATTCCCTCCGTCCCAATATTAACTTCTCACTTTCCTTTTTGGACAGTCCCAAAATAACTTATCACTTTCTTATTTGACAAACAAATCTACATCAAAACAATGTAAAAGAGTGTCAAATAGTGTCAGAACAGTAACATTTATTTTTTGGTAAATTTATTTCCTTAATGAGTGTGAAATGTAAGTGGAAAGTTGTTTATGGGACAGGGAGAGTATTTTGTACTCAATAAATAATAGTGAGGGACGGATTTAAGGGGGGCGCGGGGGGCGACCGCCCCCCTTGGACTTTCAAATTTTTATACTATATATGTAGTATTTTCATAAAATTTTTGTACTTTAAATATATATATATATGTTTTCGCCCCCTTGACTTTTAGTTTTCAAAGTTAATATATAACCTTACATAGTGTAATACTTAATTTGAGATTTAAAAGAAGTGAAATCTAAAATAATTTAGATATTTTAAGACTTAGGAGGCCTATTATATCAAAATTCCTAGCTTTGTAACATTTAATTATCTTTATTAGATAATTAGTACTAAATTTTGCAAAAGATCAAACGATATTAAATATCAGACACACTGGTTAATATAAACAGTTTTAGATCATGTGAAGTGAATCCAAAATATAAATGTTTGTTGACATTAAATTATATAACTCATTTATTTCTTACTTTCTAAAAGCAATTTATTGCATAAATAATAAACTTTAACGTATTTTAGCATTAATACAAATAATCTCATTCATTTATAATATCAACAAAACTCCTCATGACCCGTGAGCAACCTCCTTGGTAGACAAAAATTACAATTCAAAAAGCAATTCTTTATTCTGATAAGATTAATGTGGTTAAACAACGCATAGGTTATTTAAAAGGCATTTATTGATGTGTACCTTTTAAATTTTTTTCCTTTTATATCGAAAAAATATTATACTCCCTCCGGTTTTTAATAAACTTCACACTTTCCTTTTTGGGACGGTCTAAAATAAACTCCACACTTTCTTATTTCCTTTTTTGGCAAAGAAATCTACATAAAAAAGTGTCAAACAGTGTCAAACAGTGTCTCTACAGTGCCAAACATTGTCAAACAGTGCCTCAACAGTGTACTCTACAGTAAAGTCAAATTTCATTCCTTATTTTGTGTGAAGTCAAAGTGTGAAGATTAAATAAAACCGGAGGGAGTATATCATTTTTCATTTTCAAATAAATTTCCTTTGATTGGCAATTTCTTATGCTTTGATGTGTCAATACGTTTTTCTAGAGCATCTACGGGTACCAATTAAATTAAAGTTATTTTTCCATTGTCTAAACTTAGAATGTACTTCCTCAGTTCTTAAATAAATGCAACGGTCAACATTTCACACTTGCCGAGACACAACATTGACCATTAATATATATAATTTGGAATTTTAAAAAAAATTAAAAAAAAAATAGATTTTGAAAATTTACAATGAGACAAATTTATCAATATTTTTTTCATAAAAACATATTAATACATTAATAAATAAAACGTAGTCAAAGTAGAACATGTGAATAGTGTAAAATTCAACATGTTGCATTTATTTAAGAACGGAGGTAGTAATAGATTTAAATGTTATCATGTATGTACTAATGAATTTTTTGAATAAAAAATAGCCGTTTGAGTAGTAAAAAAAACAAGGGGTATTTTGAGTTTGCACTCCATTTTATTGTGAAAATTGGAGTTTGCACCCCGTTTTTTAAAATCTTTGTTTTTGCACCCCAACCCCATATGAAAAGACAAAAATGTCCTTCCATTAAAAATTTTGTTGGCCTTTAACATATCCTTGATCGAGGGCAATTTTGTCTTTTCATATGGGGTTGGGGTGCAAAAACAAAGATTTTAGAAAACGGGGTGCAAAGTCTAATTCGGACAATAAAATGGGGTGCAAATTCAAATTACCCCAAAAAACAATTGCCCCGCTACATTAGCGAAAAATATTCATCCCGCTACACTAGCGAAAAAAAATTGCCCCTACTGACCAACAACTTTTGAGTAAAGGGTCAGTTTGGTCCTCGAAGTTGCAAAAAAGGGGTAAAATAAGTCCTTATATAGAAGATTCTGTCCGGACGTGCCATTTGAGGTGGCTCCCGATAGAATTTTTTGATGAAATTTTTTGAGCAACTTATTCATTAAGTCTAGTTTACTCATACCAAATTTCAGCTAACAATTCAATCAGGGAGACATTCAAATGAATTCTTGAAGATAACTGCACTTTTAACGGCACAGTTATCTTCAAGAATTCATTTGAATGTCTTTCCGATTGAATTTTTATTTGAAATTTGGTATGAGTAAACTAGACTTAATGAATAAGATGCTCAAAAAAATTCATCAAAAAATTCCACCGGGAGCCACCTCAAATGGCACGTCCGGACAGAATTTTTTATATAAGGACTTATTTGACCCCCTTTTTTTGCAACTTTGAGGACCAAACTGACCCTTATCCCAAAAACTTTTTACCCCCTTGACTAGAAATCCTGAATCCTGAAAATAATACCCGAGTACAGTACTACGTACTCCGTAACCCAAAAGTACTTCAATTTTCTTCGACAAGTATGAAAGCTAGCCTAGATTTCCACGTATATGTAGTAGCTAGACCAATAATTTGTTTGAATTGACAGTGTAGAGTAAATAATTTTTTATTGAAAATGAATACGTACTGTTTTGTCAAGGTTAATTATTATCTTTTTTTTTTTACATTTCTTTTAGATCAGTGGGTGTAGACGTCAGAATGTGAACATTCTGTGTACACACCTCTTTTTATTTGAGTACATAGAAATATATAGAATAATAGAAATATAGGGTATACAAACGTGACAACTCCAGTACCTTTTAAAAAAATGGGGTATCGTATCTACTATTCATTTGATTGAATCAAATCATTTTATCGTTTTTAATTTAGATTTAAATAATTCAACTGCAACATTTTCATTGGTCCGGACAAATGTATGGTATCTTATAAATAACATAGAATCTATCATATACAAAAAAACGTGAAGAAATGATGTGTATAAAGGATTTTTTTTCAATGTTAATCACTTATACTCCGTACATCATTACTCTATAGAGTCTATATATTTATGGTTCACATCTATGATATGCTATATCATTTTTTACGTACTATCTTATTTATATTTCATTGACAATAATGTTCCCACTAGGATATTACGGAGTATATGTTATCCGGAATGCATTTGGATAAAGTATTTGATCAAAGTTACTTTATATGGAGTGCATTATTAATTTCTTTTTATAATGTTTTCAGCCACCCATTCGAAAAAAGTTAAAACCAACTAGAGGATAACACGAAAACCGAAACATACAGTTATGCTGTATTTCTCTGTTTTTCTATAAAATTGGAGATTAGGAAAAACAAAAGATTGGAAGACATTTTTACTTTATTATTTTTCAGAATTTGCAAACAGGAACATGCTTCTAAGTTCTATTATCTCTAAATTTGTAGAACTCGTTATAGTAGTTCTATGAAATTGGATATATATGAAAATTTGTGCTACATACACTTAAGGTTGAACGCATTTTCATCAAGACTGGAAAATCAGACCTGAACCGGTTAGATATTCATTTGGTCTTCACAAGTCATAACAACTTGTGTGGTTTTCAATTTTAGCCCAACCCGATCCAAACCTGAGTATTAGGCCCATATAGGTTGGATGGTAGTTTAATAACTATTATTATTCTTTAAAGGAAATTTTTATCTAAAATATATTAGTATTTGATAAGAATAATTGAGAAATTAATTTAGATTTAATTTAATTAAATTTAACAAGTATTTTTTTATGGTTAGAAAAAGATTGATAGCTAGAATAGTGACAATATTACAATTAGAGACATTTTCATGCAAAAAATTCAAATTTGGTTCAGTAATTGTCATGACCGCAATTATACGAGTCCAATCTTTCATCCGAATAAAAATTCAAATTACAATGATCATAATGATAAACTAATAATACTAGTAACGGTAAAAAAGGGAAAAGAGTCACATAGGGCCTCGAACTTACATAAAAAGGTCAAATAAGGTCTTATATAGGAGATTTTGTCCGGCCGACGTCATTTGGGGCAGTTCCCGATGGAATTTTTTTATGCAATTTTGTGAGTATCTTATTCATTAAGTCTAGTTTACTCATACCAAATTGGAAAAATTGACAGTAATAATCCCAACTATTGGCGGTCCGCTCATAATAATCCTAACTATCGATTATTTCAGAATAATCCCAACTTTAGGGACCTTCCGCCAATAATGATCCGACGTGACCGGCTCTAAATAAATTCCTATAGTTTCTAAAGTGATATGGCAGGTAATCCCTATAAATCATCTCAACTTTTAATTTTTACGCTTAATTTGTTTTCAAAATTCACCTGTTATAGCAGGTATTATCCGGTCATGGACCATTATTGGCGGACAGTCTATATAGTTGGGATTGTACAAAAATAATCAATAGTTGGGATTATTGTTAGCGGACCTGCAATAGTTGAGATTATTATTTTCAATTTTTCCTGCCAAATTTCAGCTAAAATTTCAATCGGGAAGGCATTCAAATGAATTGTTGAAGATAACTGCACAGTTAAAAGCGCAGTTATCTTCAAGAATTTATTTGAATGTCTTCCTGATTGAAGTTTTATCTGGCATTTGGTATGAGTAAACTATACTTAATGAATAAGATGCAGAAAAATTTTCATCAAAAAATTCCACCGGGAACCGCCCCAAATGGCGACGGCCGGACAGAGTCTCCTATGTAAGGCCTTATTTGACCCTTTTATGTAAGTTTGAGGCCCTATTTGACCCTTTTCCCCTGTAAAAAATAACAGTAATAATAATAACAATAATTTATTATTGCAATCATAATTAAATGGTAGTGTAAGAATACAATAATAAAATGATAATAATAAACATAATAATGAAATAATAGTAGTATCGTGGTCACGATGTAATAATAGAAATATTAATAAGTAATGTCTAACTCTATTTTATGTTTTCTTTCTTTTCACTAACCTTGAGTTTTTATTTTTGAAAGGGCGGCTTAAATTGATAAGAAAACATTCAGCAAGGGACAAAAGAGATAAAGGAAACACTTCCAGCCACCGACCCTCGAACCAGCCTGAGAACCAATCACCCTGGACAGAGCAATATGATTCACTGATCATGTAGTGGGTCTAAATGAGCCTAACGTGGCCAGAGCAAAACCCTCATCACCCCACCTAATGTAGTTCGAAGTAAAAACACAAACAAACTAAAACAGAAATAGAAATAATTTTCCAAACCCTAGTCACACAATTCCTCCATGGTGACGGTTCAGGAGGGGGTCAGATCAACATCTCTTCGTCTTCTTTCGCCCGTAGGAGGTCACCGCCAGCAGCCCTGACTTATTCCGATCCAGAATCTTCCCCATGGTTGGTGCATGTTTGGATCTACCTCATCCCCATCCTACCACGATCCGTCTGCCCTAACCTTGTTCTCAATCTCCGCCATATAGGCGTGGCGGGGCAAGAGATTCCGCTGCCATCAGACAAAAATCGCTTCATCAAGGCATCTCCCAAAGTGACGGCATGCTCTTTCTAACCAATACATGCGTTCGCTCAAAGACCCCAATACAATCTTCTGGATTTGAAAATTGCTACTCCGCACAAAGGCGGAGAAAAATAAAACTCGCATGAAGCGAGAAACCCTAGCAGACCGCATTACACAGCTATCTTAACCTAACCTTGAGTATTTAGAAATATAGATAGTAGTAAACACATAAGAAACACGTGAACATATTTTATAATTTCGAAAAACAAAAAAATAGAGGTACTTGTTAAATACTACTTGTATGTATGTGTTTTGATTCACAAAATAAAAAATTAGAAATAAAATAAAAAACAGAAAATAAAAAAGAAAACTCGACAAATAGGTAATGAGCCTGTTAAAGTCCCACACCGGATATCTCTGAAAGAATTAAACACTATATTAAGATCCGAGCTACTCCTCCTGTCAGGTTGACCTTTTAGGATGGAACCATGGGTCTCAACATGGTATCAGAGCCAAATCGATCCATGTATGGTATGGGTCTCCTTATGAAAAATAATGACATGACAATAAAAAAATGATGACAATAACAAACCGATGAAAAAATGAATGATCCAGACGAAGTGTCTGGTCGTGAGGAGGGGTGTTAAAGTCTCAGACTGGATATCTCTGAAAGAATTAAACACTATATTAAGATCTGGGTTTCTCCTCCTATCAGGTTGACCTTTTAGGATGGAACCACGAGTCTTAACAGAGCCCAAAGTGTATTTGGAGAGATATTCAATCTATGTCATCTCATTGTGACCTTATAGTATCAGATTACTTTTATTCTCATAACTTTGAGATTTATTGTTCATGGCGTGATTGTGATATAAATCTTGAATATAATTTGGTATCATTTTATTTGAAATAGATATTTTTATTGCAATTATTACTTGTTTTACATATGAGTTCGCATTTCTTTATTCGAAAAAACTACATCATGATGAATTATTGAAGAAGATTGTATATATGCTAAATTACTCATTATCTCTATTAGCATACAAGATATGTATTTGAAAGTATACCTAAGGCCCTATTACGAATTAGTGTGAAGTGCTCATTCCTGTTTTTCTTTGTGTAATTGTGTTTTAACATGAACATCGTACTTTACGAATTAAAATGATTTTATATTTGTGTTGGTATATAGTTTTCGAAATTATCATAGTTAACACATGAACACTTAACATTAGCATCATACTCTCTATGATTTCTAAGGGGGGATATGGCACCTTGATATCACCATAACAGAGCTTAATAATTTTTATGTACCCTTTTCTATTTCCTTGAGTGTTTGCTTTACAGTTTTTTCTAAAGATGAGCATCTAAGTCTAACGTTTATAAGATTGCCAAAAAACTGAATTTTAAGTATTATTAAGTCAAATACAGAAACACATAATTAAACGAAGCATACGCTTGATTATTAAGATTGCCAATAATTAAATATTGTTTGGTAGCAACAATTGGCCTATTATTCTATCTTCTTTTCTTGCTTATGAACACAATCATGTAAACAAAGTAGGAATCTGCTTGATTATCATCTATCCAACATGCAATTTTCCTAGATACCCTCTTGAGTAATCCTTATACTAACATTCCATGCACATTGGTTCGTGTATGCTTTAGTCAAATATTGAGTAATTTCTCAGGATGTTTTTACTTAGCTTGGACCGTTTTCAGTCCCAAACAAGACCAGACCAAACCAGACCAGACTTAAATAGACCAGACCAGCAAATTACAGTCCAAGTAAAAACATCCTAAATATACTCGGCTCAGAGCAATGAGAAAGTTTAAATGAACGAAACTAAAAAAAATTAATAAAAAAGCAAATTGCTTTTGGTTTACGAAATAATTACATATCTATGGCTAAAATAAATGTGCTTTACAAAAATGTGACTTCCTAAAATAGTGACTATAATAGTAACTTAGTTATAATGACCTGTGTTAAATTTTTACACTTATGTGATTATGAGACGATGCTATGTAACTATGTAGTATTAATCGTACTTTTGTAAATAAATTTCATTTCAGTAATAATATTTAAAAATAATAATGAATGAATTTGATGATATTTTCAATTATTTAGCCATTTCAATTTTCTTGGCTTTTATTCGATGCTTCTTCTTGCTTTACATCCATACATAAGTACTATTGTACTAGCTAACACAATGCAAGGTAGTACTATTCTAGACGCTGGGGTGTAGTTTGAATTGCACTCTCAAGTCTAAATATGTATGTGATTCAACGTTAGGATATGGGACAAAGAGGATCTTGAATTTATTCTTCGCCTATACTATCTGTTTGTTAAGTTGTTTAATTTAATACAAGTATTTACTTTGGTCATGACCATGGTTAGCTTACATGCACTATTGCCAGGGACGGAGATAGGGGTGGGCCAACCTTGGCCATGGCTTAGCCCAATTTTTTTTTTGAACGAAACTGGCTTAAATTATCATAACCAAACCAAACACACAAATCCAACTAACATAGGTAACCGTGTGACGACAAGTCTCCTGTCTACCGTCCGCCCAAGGACCAGACTCTGAATTAATCACCTCCGTAGAAGCCATATAATTCGCTGATCCCGCTTTGGGCTTACTTGAGCCTATGACTTGTAGACACGACACATCAGTTCCTACATTAGTTTCATCAGTATCTTTGCTGTAAACACACAGCACACCCAAAATAAAAGCAAAATCCAGAACGTGGAAAATAAACAAAACAAAATAACAAGAGAAAATAAGTCTTTCGGTTAGAAAAGCCGTAACCAGCATTAGTTCTTCTGGCGGGGCTGGGGGCCAGCACCCGCCCCTTCCCCGTTTTTTGGAGAGTCCAGCGCCATAACATCCTTACCAGTTTCTTCCTTCGTCTGGTCCTCCCACGTGCGTCTTCGCTTCAACTCTCCTGCCATCCCATCCTCATCTAGCTCTCCCGAGATCACAGTCTTCCCCCCGCCTGTCTTAGCACTCTCCCCCATCTCATACGATACCACCTCCTGTTCTGGCTCCTTCATACCTGTCATATGCAACCCCCTGCCAGTAGAGCCGCCAGCAGAGCTTCCTTCTGTTATCAACCATTTGCTTCCCAGGTTTGACTTCACCTTCCTTCCACTTGCTCTAAGCCACGGTCCAAACGGCCTGGTCATAGCCTGACCTTCCTTTTCATACAGCAGAGGGCAGAACTTCTCTGCATGCCCAATCATTCCACAACAGAAACAAAAACTTGGCAACTTTTCGTACTTAAAATCTACCCAATACCCTTCACCTTTGCTCTTTCTTAATGTGGTTCCAATTTTTAAGGCCTTGGTAGTATTCATTCGAACTCTCACTCTCATGTAAGCCTCCTTTTTGTCACTAGCTTTTTGTTCATCCCAACTAACAAAATCCCCCAAATAGTTTCCTATTCTCCTTGCCGTACCCAAGTTTTCAAAGCTATACGGCACGTTATGAATATGAACCCAGATATCAAATTCATCTAATACCATCTTGATAGGAATATCACCCGGATTAACAGCTTTTAACACAATCAGATTTTGTTCATATAGCCACGGTCCGTTATCCAGAACCCGATTCATATCAATAGAGTGAAAAAACTTAAATAAATACCTTCGTTCACCGATTTCTTGTATAGTCATCCCTTTGACTGGGCGCCAAAGATCTGCCATGAATCCCCGGAAAACGGAAAGCGGATAGCTTTGTCTGTGAGGATCAACCCAACCACCGGGAAATCCTTTTCCTTCACCGACCCCACTGCTGAGACATCTTCCCCGTCGTCTTCGATCAGCATTTCATCGTCCTGCCCCCCAATTCCCAGCCCCCTGTACCTTGCAACCATCTCTCCCACATGTTTCTTCATCTGGTCTCTATCCTCCATGCCTGCACCTCCGTCAGATACCTCCATCTCAGCCTCAGCTCCCTGCTCCGAAGCCACGCCCTTCTTCCTGCTTGAGTCGCGCCGCACGCAGAACGGCGAATCTTTAGCACAAATTTAAAAAATGCATTTATTTTTAGTGTAAAATTTCGGGCAAAAAATTTCCCAAAAATATTCTTTGTATCGGCCAGTCCGGCCCAGTGTGCTGGCTTTGCCCCTGATGTCTATTGCCCTTGTAGTATAGGATGTAGTATTTCGTACATGCATCTTCACTATTTGATCACTTAAGATGTGATTACTTTCAAACTTAAACAGGCCGCATCAGAGCAGACCAGGGACGGAGCTATGAAGCAACTTCGACCCCGATCCACCCCAAATTAAAAAAAACTTTACGTTTTAGTATAAAAAATTCCGTGTAAAATACACATCAACCAAACATCTACTAGGTCAGTCCAGTTCAGAGCAGTGACAGATCTTCTTTATTCAAGAGTGTTCATGTGAACACCTAAAATTTTGAAAATTAGGTGTAAAAATACATGTATAGAATTATTGTAATAGTTTATAGGAAAAAGCGTCAAATACACCCATCTACTATTGCAGATAGGTCATTTAAGCCCATGTACTATAAAAAACATCATATAAATCCTTTTACTTTCAAAAAAGGATCAATTGAGTCAAAAAAACCTGAACATGACCTTTAATAAAGGGTTATCCTTCACTTTTTCTCTCTCACAGAAAAAAATACGGAGTAGAACCTAAGGGGATTCGAACCCGAGAGGAAAGACAAGGGACTACGGAGCAAAACAAACTATACTACATGCTCTTTGTGTTAACATTTGCTTTAAACGGTATGTATATATTAGAGTCTCACATTGCTATTTTTAAACATAAATTTGTAATTATTATAATAACAACGAGGATTGTGTTGTTGTTACATAGCTTACATTATACAAAAATTCCTGTTGTACACGTTTTTGTACCCATCAGTACACGCATGTGTCTGTGAGAGTTTTTTTTTGTCTGTGAAGTGCGGTCCACAGACAAAAGCTGGTTTGTTTTGTCTGTGAAATTTTCCACAGACAAAACAAGCGAACTTATGTCTGTGGACCGCGCTTCACAAACAAAAAAAACTCTCACAGACACATGCGTGTACTGATGGGTACAAAAACGTGTACACCAAGAATGGTTGTACATTATAAGGAGTGTTAAGAAATAAACAAAATATGGAGTATTTGTGAAGATTCGAAACATCTACTCCTTTGGTCCTGAAAAGATTTGGTAAATTAACTTTTATTGGTCAATAACAATTAATTTTGTCAATGATATTTTTTTAATTTGAAAGTATTTATAGTAAAATTATATTATAGTATTCCTTATTCAAAATATTTTCCTAAAACTATAAAATCTACGGAGTATAAATTATATACAAATATAATAATTAAAAGGGAAAATTACGAAAATGTACTTGTGGTTGAGCCCGTTTTCATATAGGTTCATGTGTCTCATTCTTAATCAAAGTGGTTCGTGTATTTGAATTCTGTTATCACAAGAGGGTCACGCTGTTAAAAACGTCTGAAAGGGACAGTTAAAAGTAATTTTGATTTTCAAAAGTGCCCGGAAAAATAAAAGAAAAGTACTGGAAGGTGCGCCTCAATAAGACGACTGCTAGGCCATCTTTTTTTGTTTTTGTTTTCAGCCACCCTTGTCACCAGAAAGTTCACCGGAAAAGTGATAATAGCGAAATCATTTTAAAAATTAATTCAAACAGATCTGAAAAATCCAAAGGCGAAGGTGGTTTGGAGGTCATCTTGATGAGGCGCACCTTTTGGTATTTTTCCTTTTATTTTTCAGGCACTTTTGAAAATCATAGTTACTTTTAACGGGTTTTTTCAGACGTTTTTAACAGTGTGACCCTCTGTGATAACGGAATTCAAACACATGAACCACTTTGATAAAAAATGAAACACATGACGCTATTTGAAAATAGGACCAACCACAAATACCTTTTTCGTACTTTTCCCTAATTAAAATTATTATCCAAAGTTTATGATCATTAACCAAGAAAAGTCAATATGACGAACCTTTTCGGGACAGAGGTAGTATTATTTATAATTGTTATATATAAATATTATTTGCACATATTGTCCATCTAATTCTAAACACTTTTTGAATTTCGTTGATAAAATGTACATTTTGGCACATTAATCTTTTTTATTCTTATAAGAATAAAAAAAATTGAATGAGAGTAACTTGTGATCATATAAATTTAATCTAATATATAATGAACTATATTTTATGTTATTTTTCACTAAATATTGATCGGGTTTCTAGGCATTGACTGGGTTCACCCATGACCCACTAAATATAGACCTGGCGAGTGACTAGGTCATGGGTCAATCTCGTCAGCGTGAAGAAACCCGATCACTTGCTCGGTCAATATTTAGTGGGTCATGAGTTAACCCAGTCAACACCAAGAAACACCATCAATATTTAGTGAAAAAAATAAATATAAATATAGTTGATTATATATTAAGTTAAATTTAAATGATCAAAAACCCGTTCATTAAATATAATAAAAGAGATTAATGTGCCAAAATGTACATTTTGTCAACAAAATTGAAAAAGGTGTTTAGAATTGGATGGACAATATGTTGTCAACAAAATAGTTTATATATTGTACTAATGTATTACGTATGATAACATCTTTATGGTAAAGTAATTTCGAACACCCAACATTTAGTTGCAAAATCCGCCACTAGTTCACAGAGGCGGATATGGGGGAGTTAGGCCAGGAAAGTGCCTTGGGCCTCACATTGAAATTTGAAATGGGCCCCAAAAAAGTTATTAATATTATTATTATTATGTGGGTAATTTTATTTACAGCCCTCATTTTACTAAGCACAACTTCCCATTTTCATTTTTTTCATAATTCCATTTCTATCCTTATCATTTAATGCCACTAGACTTCCGTAAAACATCTGCTCCCGTACTCCATCCATAGCTATAGTCGACTGAGCTTTCCAAAATCAGGAGTGAAGAAGCCCGATTGTTTCCCATTTCTCCAGGCAAGCTACATCTAAAGGCCGTTCAAGACGAGACTGGATCAGGAAGTTGAGCTAGCAGCCCCGACCTGCCTCCACGCCACCACCGTTGACGCCGCTGCCATTGAACTGTTGTGGTTCCAAATCCCGAGCACGATGACCGTACAAAGCCCTCACGAGTAATAAATAAATGTATGAATTCGTGGCTCAAAGAGTACACCGTATTTGATTTCTAAACCTTCTAAAAAAAATCATTTAGCTTTCTCCCGTCTCAAGTATGCCTAGAACTTAGACTGTTTTCCTTTCCCAATTTATTTAATTTCTATTGTCTATATTTTTCTATTTTCAATATTTCACTAATTCATTGATTATTTATTCTAATTTCAGTAATTAATTGATTCTTTCTTCTCTATCTAACTGAGAACTATCTCACTTTATCTGATGTTCTGCTTAGAGAAGTCATCCTTTAAGCTTAAAAATTAAAATTGACAGAATTTTGGAGTACTTGCCTTTTCAAAATTTTCTACTGGTATTCTTTCTGCGTTTTAGGTTTGTGAAAAGCTTCCCAGGTCTGCGCTTAATGCTTTCTTCGAGTAACAAGGAGTCAAGGATAACTGAATGAGCCGATTACTCAAGGGGGTTGCGTTTAAACGATCGTTAGGTATCACTAAAGGTAAATTAGATATTCGATTTATTTTTAATTATTTTTATTTAATTCGGTGACTGTGTTTAGTAAAATGGGGTTGTATGTACTTGTATAATAAGTTAATTAATTACTTGTATAAGAAGTTTGGAAGATTGGAACATGCGTTTCCAAAATCCGCAAGATGCCAATAGCGGAGGCCGCTAATCCCAAGTCGCTGACCGGCGTCTGTGACTCCGCTGGCCACCGCCTCCTGGTCTGCACGAATCTTATTGTACGGAGCATGTATTAGATATTAGGGAGTAATTCATAAATACATGTAATAATTATTTTGATGGTTTTTGTACTAATAAAGTAGTTGTTTGATTGTCATTGTATTTAGAAATAAAGGTTTTCTTTATTGATTTGTTTGTAATTTTTGTATTCTGTCAATTTGTAAGTATTTTTCAATTTGTCATGATGAGAAAGCAAAATTTTGCTGGTGCAAAGAGAAAGAATAATTTGAAGAGAAATTTGGTTATACAAGCAATTGCCGCCTCTTTCAATTGAAAAAAGTGTTGGCTTTTCTTGATTTAAGTAACCTTATTAATGATTTTGCATTTCAAAAGGCAAGAAGAATAGGACAATAGGGTGTTACAAATACAAGTTTGCGGTGTATTCTATATATGTTTGCATTTAGAAGAACTTATCTTTTTGAGTATTAAAAACATTATATCTGATGGAGTTAAATCCAACTACGAGAGCTAAATATACGTAAGTATGAGAATAATATGGCAGCGTAAAGCAGTTTTACTCTTTATTCCGGAGAACTAACAATTGTCTAGCCTCAGTTCAGAATTCAATCGGGGATCCCTTTGTATGGTGTTTACATGGAGTATTTATAGAGATTATGAGGTAGAATTATGGGAGGAATCTAACACAATCAATGCTTAATTAATAAACTATATTCTTGCTCGAAATAGGACTCTTTGATGCTTGATTCCCACATGATTGCTTTCTCCTTTTAGTCGCCGTCCTCCGGATGAGTTCTGTCTGTTGCCAAATATCTATCAATGAGTGATAGCTCGCCATGTAAGCCCTAGAAATATCCCGGCCTCACTAGAACTCCGCCCAGGCTCGAGGTCTGCTGTCCATCCCGGCCTGGATGTGGGTTCCTATCGTGGGCCTAATTTCTAATGGGCTAAACGGCTTTTAATCATGAATCCCGTTTATGGGCTGATCCTATAATTAGACTGATCCAGTTAAGGGCTGATCCCGTTTATGGGCTAATCCTGTAATTAGGCTGATCCCGTTAAGGGCTGATCCCGTTTATGGGCTAATCCTGTAATTAGGCTGATCCCATTAAGGGCTGATCCCGTTTATGGGCTAATCCTGTAATTGGGCCATGGTCTGAATCCATGGTACCATCACGAGCCCTCCTACTCCTCAAAATTAGCAGGGCTGAATTTTGGAGGAGTAGAATTGAAGCGGTTTATTGGATTTCAAATTTCGAATCTCTATAGGCGGCTGTAGCTCTGCCTTAGTAATTATTGCGCCGAAGTAGGCCTGCAGCTCGGGCTCAACTTTCAATCGGCTTTTCCATTTCCCAACTCCTCGAATTTCCGGATGCGGTTTTCCCAAGCGGTTTTTGAACAGTTTTCGAGATGACTCCCAAGCGGTTCCAACGATTACGAAACGTTTTTAGGGTTTCGTTAAAAAAACAACTTTCCTTCATATCCTTCTACTATTCGGACATTCTTTGGTTTCCTTGAGCAAAACTCCAGTTCACCATGTCTTCATCTAAATCTTCTTCCGCTTCAAAGTTCCTTCACAACAAGTCTACCCATTTTTACCTTCCGGCCGATAGGGCTCGAGCCGTGACTGCGGCGGCCCTTACAGACGCTGAGTTTGAAACCGCCGTTGCCCTGGAAGGCCCCAACGTGGTCTGTTCACGCCCTTCTCCGGGTCAGAATATAGTAGATCCTCTTTCCCCTCTTCACTTCGGGGTGCACCTATCCAGCCTGCATATGGGCCTCAAGTTTCCCCTTCACCGTTTCGTGCTGAACATCTTTGCCTATTATCGTGTTGTCCCCGGTCAGTTTGCTCTGGTGGCTTACCTCTTCCTGGCTGGGTTCATGGCCCATTGCATGCATCTGCGGATCCTGTTGAGCACAAAGCTTTTCCGGCACTTCTTTTATGCAGCCCGATCTGGCATCTTCTTTGCTAAGGGCTTCCTCGCGCTTTCTCAGAGGCCGGGTCATCACCTGTTCGAGGGTCCACCCTTTCCCAGCCTTGATCCGAATTGGGAGAAAAAATGGATGTGGGTGACCCCAACAAACGGTAAACTCCCCTTTGCTAATTAATGGGTAGAGTTTATCCGTCGATGGGACGTGACCCTCCTTAACCAGGGAACTGAGTATGCTGCTGGTCTCCTTGACATGGGATCGCCCTATCGGTTGGGTCATCATCTGGGTAATGATGGGAAGGTGGTGCTTACCTTCTCCTCAGGTTGGCCCTGTTAGTCCTTGTCTTGGTAATTCCTCTCTTTATTATTCCAATGGTCTGTTCTCTGACCCTGTTCCCTTTCAATTTCAGGAGGCGTGATGGCGGGTTCTGGGGAACCTGATGGGCGAGAACAATGGAGCGGTGCTGTGACTCTTGCAAAGCCGGCTGTTGACCTCCAGCTGCTTCTGACGAGGGGTGCTGGGATGAGGCCGGCCTCCCAGGCCGTCTCCTTTCCTTCAGATGAGAAGAGCTCTGCTGATGCCGTGTAGAGGTTGATTAGTGCCAGGTGGCGTTTAGGGGGAAGCCCTGGCACCTGTCCTGTAAATTCTGCTTTATCCTTGTTACATGTAAACATTTTTCAAGCCCGCATGCTTGCAGCGTTTTCCGCCCTCGGGATGGCTTGTAAACAAACAATTACTTTTCTGCACTTTATTTTTGCACGCATATGACATTGTTGTCTCTTGGTCCAACATGTTTGTCCTAGGGCTAATTACTTGCCCTGTCTTGACCTTCTTTAAGCTTAACTTGAACCACTCAGCCCTGAGTTTGAGGCTGGACTCCATCTTGGTTGATCGTTTGGGAAATCGTCCTTTATTCATGTATCCACACGACTTGAGAGCCCTGTTTTGACCTTAAGGTCTGACTTTGGTTGCCAAATAGATAAGTTTTTTTTCTATCACTCTGTCCTCGTAGTTTTAGCCCTGATTTCCCGGTCAGGGTCGCTTTCCTTGGGTTCTTAATTTCTGAACCGTGTCGAGAAGCTTTACCAATTTTAACCCTAAGTTCTTATTTTCTGAACCGAAGTAGGGTGGGTTCTTCATCCAGGTCAATTAAGCCTTGTGATGAACCTCTTTAATTGGCTAGGCCAGGTGGCCTCTCCGGTGCAAAGTTAATTCCCTTAGTTCATCCTTAGCTTTTGTAAATCAGTCTTGGCCTTGAGAAAGGCCATCTTTCCCTATTTGAGGAAATTTGATTTTGTTTATAAGGCTGTTTGATCTTGAGAAAGATCTTGTATTCCTGCTCTCGTCTTTTGATAAGACAAAGTTGAGCTGCGGAATTTGGATGAGTCTGGAATTTTTCTTTGACTTTTGCGACTTGCGAGTAGCAAAATAAGGCATGGTAGCCTTAGTTTTTTTTGTTTTTTTGTTTTTTTGGTGGTTAAAAAACCTTCGCAATTTTACAAGGACTTTTGTGGAAAAAAAACAAAATTTTATTGAATAATTTTTCAAATCGGTATTACAAACCCACTGGTAGAATTTCATGAAGTGCTCGGAATTCCACACTCTCTCTAGCTATCAGCTTCCCTTTGGGAGTACTTAGTTTGTAAGTCCCAGGTCCTACGATTCCTTTTATTTTGTAGGGCCCTTCCCAATTTTTGGCAAACTTTCCGCCTTCCAAAGGTTTGCTAGCAGACCTTGTTCTTAGAACCAGGTCCCCGACCTGAAATAGCCTCGGTCTGACCCTTGTGTCGTGGTATTCTTTAACTTGCCTTCTGTAGTTTTCAGCTCTGATGAACGCATTATCCCTTCTTTCCTCAATCAGGTGTAAAACCAGGTACTATATATATATAAGGAGTGGTTCTAATAAGAACACTCCTTATTGTGAAAAATAAGAACAAATCTTAACCGCAGATCTTAGTAAATCAAAGGCTGAAAAGGGAATGGGTGCACATGTGTATGGTGGGAGTGCAAACACTAGAAAAATATTCATATGATCTCAATTCAACCCTAGATTAGAGAGAGGACACTATAATAATTTAAATAAATTCATTAATATTGCACGGTTGAAAGTTGGAACTTTCCATAAAAGTAGGTAATAATAAAACTTTAATAATATAAAACTTCTTTAATTTAAGAATTGATTTAACTTTTTAAATGATAATCTAATCTTAATAAAAATTATACCAAATTAAACAACTTTTTATTATCTTTCAAATGACAATAAAGATCAATAAGTATCTTCAGCTATCGCGTGCACAAGATCAAATATGTAACACACAATCATCAATATCTAATGCATATGAATTGACCTTATACTCAAGTTACAAAAAAAATCAGAAAAAAAGAAACTCAACCATGTCATATATAATTAATATTGACGAACTGATATTTAATGCACAAGTAAGTTATACAAATTGTACATATGTATGATGCACATGAAATGATATCCAATGCACAATACGTATAACAAACACTAGAACTGATATCATAAGCACAAAATCCAATATCTAATGCACAACAATTAAAAACTAATTAATTATCTTAACATGTAAGGGCTTTATAACACACATGATTAGTATATAACACACAAGAATATATGGCTTAGGGAAGGGGAGTGTAGGGAGGTGGTCGAGAATGGTTGGGCTATTGGTAGAAGTGGGGGTATGTTAAAACAGTTGGAGGTTTGTGGAAAGGAGCTTGGAAGGTGGGGAGCATCCAGGAACAAAGTTTAGGAAGGCGGATCGAATTCTGTAGGCGGTGTCTTCAGTATTTACGTGGCAGATCAGATGATTTTTGTGTGGGTGAATTTTGCAAGGTACGGTGTGAGTATCTTGAATTACTAGAAAGGCATCAGAAGTTTTGGCAGCAGCGAGAAAAGGTGTTTTGGTTACAGGAAGGGGACACAAATTCTAAATTTTTTCATAATGCAGTCAAACAGAGAAGAAGGAAGAATAGAGTGGAGGGGTTCCGGGTGGAAGGTGGGAGATGGGAGAAGGATAGAGTGGAGATTGGGAGGATGATGGAAGATTATTTCACTAACATTTTTTCTTCTGCGCAGGGACTTATTGAGACGATTATTTATTCCGTTGAGCATAAAGTTACAGTTGACCAGAATAGCCAGCTCTTGCAACCGCTGCATGCAGAGGAGATAAAAGAAGCTTTATTTTCTATGCATCCAGATAAATCACCAGGACCTGATGGGATGAGCCTGGGTTTCTACCAGCATTTCTGGGATGTGGTGGGCCCCGATGTTGTGGCATGTTGTCAGCGGATGTTCAATTCTGGTCTAATCCCCGATGGGCTCAATCATACTAATATTATTTTAATTCCCAAGAAGGATAGGCCTGAGACTTTAGCTGATTGGAGACCGATTTCTCTTTGTGTTAGTACCTAATTTTGATAGATTTTGATGATGTCACTATACTTTGCAAGTTTGCACTAGTACATTGTGTCTTTATTAAATTCGAATATTAGTGTTCAATTTAATTTAAGTGACAAAATAAATGTACAATTTTTTAGACTAATGTAATATTACCGGAAAAGTAAAAATGCAATAAGGTAATTTTTATTTACCTTAATAGGATATTTAGATCCTACCGGCATATATTATTTAGCTCAAAGATTAATTAAATGTCACTCGAATACATTGAATGATTGGAGACAAAATTTGACCAGCATTAAAAACTCAAACAGGTACATGGACCTACAGCACGGGACGCACACTTGAAGTGAACTCCCAGCGGCCAATTATTGAAGACAGCTGCAGTAAAAGCTCCAGCACAAGAAGACAAATGTACAACTTGTCCTTGCCAGATTTTCAACGCCAGAGATTAAATCATCCTAACCAACGAATGAGATTAATCCAAAGGAGAAGCCTATAAATATAGGCTGAAACGAAAGTTTCTAACCAAGCTTTGAGCATCAAAAGTAGAGAAAAACTCCCATTGAGCATATACGAGCTATCTAGCAAAAGAGAAAGTGCGAACTTAACTTTACTCTCTGCTTGGACTCATGCTTCACTAAAACTTCTAAGTTACAAATCTTCATTGATAAATTCTAGAAGTTTAGTTCCTAGTTGGAGGTTAGAACTCTCTTGTAATAAAATCACAAAACATTGTTGTAAACACTTAGAAGGATTGTGTTATCAAGTCCTAAGTGTGGATAGATAGATAGAGTACCTTTTGATCCCTACTGGATCAATTGAGAAAATCCTAAAGGATTGAGTAACTGTGAGTGGTGTTGTACTCACTGTGAAACACCTTCAATCTAGACCTAAGTGTTGTCAAGGCTAGATTGGCACTAAGTGTATTGGGCTTAATACTTTAGTGGAAATCCATCTGAAAGAGGGTGGGACTGGACGTAGGAGGATTACACCACCTCTAAACCAGGATATACTGTGTGTTGATTTACTCTCATTCAACAAAGCACACACCCTTCACTTCTCACAAA
Organism: Cuscuta epithymum; assembly: GCA_945859915.1. Taxonomy (NCBI): domain Eukaryota; kingdom Viridiplantae; phylum Streptophyta; class Magnoliopsida; order Solanales; family Convolvulaceae; genus Cuscuta; species Cuscuta epithymum. The sequence continues at coordinate 983,325 of CAMAPF010001010.1, forward strand.
AAGATTGTAGTTTGCCAGCAGCATCCTAAGCAGTAGTCTTAACTGACCCTACTGCTTATCCTACTGCTTAATTACTTACTTTCTTTGAGACATCTCTATATCTAAAAGGCCTCACAATACCACTACATAAAAGGTTGTTCAAACAGGTTTCTGAGAATCAGCCTGTCACTGAGCAGGTGCTTCAGAAGTTCTCTGGTGACCATCCAACTGCTGAGACCGCTGCTCTCATAAAGTTCAAATCTCAACCCATCTCAGAACATATAAAGAAAGCTTTCATTATTCCTAACGAGATCCCATAATCAGATTTCTCACACAGTCATACTCTGTAGCAGTTGACTTAGCAGTTCCCTGCAGTTTACTCAACTGCTCAGACAACTGCTCACTCAAACAGGGTTCAAAACTCCATCTGTATAAAAAGTTGCTTTACACAAGAGGTCAAGACTTCCGCTGTGCATTTATAATCTCTTAAAAGATTATAGATGTGCCTATCTAGAAGGGAAAAGCTCTTAAAGTTGAAAGAACTTTAAAAGTTTATTCACCCCCCTCCCCTTCCCCCCCCCCCCCCCCTCTAGATTTTTACCTCTATCCGGGACCTACACTTTGTAATGTTCTTTTTAAAATTTTCTCCAAAGTTTTGGCTAATCGATTGAAGCTTATTTTGGGTTATTTAATCTCTCACACTCAGAGTGCGTTTGTCCCTGGGCGGTCTATCGTGGATAATATTATGATTGCATTTGAGGCTCACCATTATTTGCAGCGCAAGAGACAGGGTATTGACGGATATGTTGCGTTGAAACTCGATATGAGTAAAGCATATGATAGAGTTGAGTGGAATTTTCTTAAGGCCATGCTTTTGAGATTGGGTTTCGACTATAGATGGGTGAGCCTTGTTATGCTAACTGTTCGAACGGTCTCGTCAGGGTGACCCACTCTCCCCGTACCTTTTTATTTTGGTGGCTGAGGGTCTGAGTGCTAGGTTGAGACAGGAAGAGGCGGCGGGAAGACTCCATGGGGTTTGTGTGGCTAGAGGTGCTCCTCGTATTTCACATCTCTTGTTCGCGGATGATTGCTTTTTATTTCTTAAGGCCTCCCATGATGAATGCTCGGTGATCAAAACGGTGTTGGAGGACTATGAATCAACTTCTGGCCAGGTTATTAATTTTAATAAATCCACTGTTTCTTTTAGTGCTAATGTGAGCTCAGATCAAAGGGAGAGTTTTAGAGAGATGCTTGGGGTCAAACCTATGGAAGCCGGAGCTATTTATCTGGGTTTGCCCTCTTTGGTTGGTTGAAGTAAAAGGGAAGTTCTAGTGTATATTAAGGAAAGAATTATTAAACGCCTTAATAGCTGGAATCATAAATTTTTGTTCAGGGCAGGGCGTGAAGTTCTAATTAAAACGATACTTCAGGCCATGCCTAGTTACGCAATGAATGCGTTTCTTCTTCCCAAAGACTTGTGTGTTGAGATTGAAAGAATTATGAACGGTTTTTGGTGGAGGGGCAATTCTAACAAAGGTGTTCGGTGGACAAATTGGGACACGTTGTGCGTGCCTAAGAAATATGGGGGGATGGGGTTCAGGAAACTTCGGGATTTTAATCTGGCTATGTTGGGGAAACAGGCCTGGAGATTTCTCACAGAACCAGACTCCCTTGTCTCTAAGGTTTTTCGGGCCAGATATTATCCTAATTCCTCTTTTTTAGAGGTAAAGCTTGGTGGTTCCCCATCTTTTATTTGGAGGAGCATTTTGGAAGCTCAACCGATCATCACCCAGAACTTTAGGTGGCGTATTGGTGATGGTAAATCTGTGAATGTGTGGAAGGATCCTTGGTTATCAGATGCCTCTAATCCGCGACCTTCTTCACATGTTATTCCGGGTTTGGAGGAGACTAAAGTGGCTGATCTGCTGTTGAACGAAGCAAGAGAATGGGACAGGGATCTAGTTGATGAGCTCTTTGAGACTCGCGATAAAAACCTTATCTTGGGGTTGCCTTTGAGCTGGAGGGAAGTGCCGGATCAGAGGTATTGGGCTTTGGAGGACAAGGGTCATTTTTTTGTTAGAAGTTGTTACCGCGCTATTGTTGGGGAATGTCAGGCAGGCCAAGTAGCGGTGTGGACCCGAATGTGGCGGTTTTATATCCCACCAAAAGTAAAGGCTTTTTTCTGGCAGGCATGTGCAGGTTTTCTTCCGACAGCAGACAAACTCTTACTCCGAAGGGTGAATTGCCAAGCGGCATGTCCGTTTTGCTCACGTGAGACTGAATCCCTGATGCATATCTTCGGGTTATGTCAGAGGGCTACTGAGGTATGGAATCTAGTACGGTGGAATGTCCAAGCTCATGCAGGTATTAATTTTGTACAGTGGGTAGAGAGTTTCATTCTTAGCAAGGATGAAGAAAGCTGTTGTCTATTTGTTATGTTCATCTGGAGTATATGGCGAGCTAGGAATATGATGGTTTGGGAGCAAAAGGAGGTTATTGCAAAAGGAATTGTAGCCAAAGCAAAGGCTTTTCTGGATGGTTGGCGTAGAGCGGTAGAGGGATGTATGAAGACCAAGCAACGGAGCAATGTTTTGGCGAGCTGGAAAAGACCGGAAGTGGGCCGACTGAAGTTGAATACAGACGCATCGATAGGTGACGGTAATATTTGCGGCTTGGGGTGGGTGGTCAGAGACAATGAGGGCGGGTTCATTGCAGGTGGAGTTGATAAATGGTATGGTTCTTCTCCGAAGGTTGCTGAGGCTTTGGCTATTAGGGAGGCACTAAGCTGGCTGAAACAATCTGGCTGGGACTATATATTGATGTAGAGTCCGACGCGCTTCAGGTTATCTCAAGTATTAATTCTGGTTCTGATGGTTCGCTCTCGGGGGTGATCATTGATGATATTAGAGATATGTCAACTAGTTTTACTAGTATTTATTTTACTCATGTGAAGCGGTCTGCGAATCGGGTAGCTCATGTTTTGCTTCAAAAAAACACAAGAATCAATATCTAACACACACCACGTGTATAGACCAGACGTCAATATGTAACCTATATGCATATAATAAATTAGTATAAACATCTCTAGCTACCGCACAAGAACTAATATTTAATGCACACGACTAATATTCTTATATTCTTACGTAAGAACAATATTTCAATCAATCGATAAAAATGATTAAAATTGGAGACATGGGTCACGTTGAAAACATTCAACAACATTTGAGCAATAGTGGAGTGCAATTATTATATTCCTAAAATAGATGCACGATCAAAATTATGGTAGTTACCAAAAAAACTACCCAATAGTATTATACAAAATTGTCCTTATCATACTAAACAATATTTACGTGAGATGCATCCAAATGAAGGGTTGTGATTTGTTCTCACATCAAACGTTAAGGCTTGTTTTCATTTGAACCAAAATCTACACACATATATATATATATTATAATATACTAGTAATATATATTTTTAAACTAGTTGTGCTCTTTAAAACTCATGTTTGGATCTTTTATGGTGCATTAGTTTATTTCTTTAACACAAAAATTGGTTATTTTATTTGATTCTTAAGCCTAACGAGCCCAACGACCCGAGCTCGAGCCTTATTAAATATTCACGAGCCTAAAGGGCCCAACGATCCAAGCTCGAACCTTATTAAATATTCACGAGCTTAGCCGAACTCGATCCCATTTTATTATGCTCGTTCGAGCCGCTGGAGCTCGAGGCAATATTACTATTTTGAGCTTGAGTTTGAGCATAACCCGATGGGGCTCGGTTAGGCTGGTTTACACTCTTATTTGGCATTAGTGAAGTCACTTAAATTAAGTTGTTGAAGGTTGAAGGTTGGGCTGGGCCGGTACAAAGAATTTTTCAAATAATTTTTTTCACATAAATTTTTACACTAAAAATACAAAGAATTTTCAAATTTGGGGCGGGCCGTGGCCCGGTTGGCCACCCCTCTACCTCCGCCCCTCTTGTTGTCTAACGACTCTTGAATGTAGTCTAGTCAAGTTATTGAGATCACATACTACGTCTCTTATAGGGAGTTTGCATGTACAGTTAAAGCAACCATAGATCTATGTTTAGAAACCCTGACCTAGTCCAAAAACCGGTTTGGATAGTCAAAAACTCAGAAATGGTCAATAATGGAAAAACCCCGACCAACTCAGAAAAATTTGGTCTGGACCCGGTCTGGAAAACCTTGTTTCAGATGTTTTTTCAAAAATTTTAATTCTTTTTTGTTTTTAAGCAATTTAAACGAATAGAATAGAAATTTCAATACCCTAAATGGACAAACTATGTGATATATGTATATATTTATTTATGAAAGAAAATTATGTCAAATTATATTATTATAATGTACAATACAAATGACATTATTTACTCCAATAGGACCAAAATTATTTTTTGAAATATTATAGTAGTAAGTGTTTCAAATGCTTACCAAGTAGTATCGTTAGTTGATTATTATCAATAATAATTACTACGTACTTTTTAATTGAATTTGATATAAACTTATATGCATATTATTATTATTATTATTATTATTATTATTATTATTATTATTATTATAAAAATGTTGATTGGTTTAATTTCCTGGCATTGATCTGTCGGGTCTAATTTGATCTGTGACCCTGTCACGTTACCGGGTCCCTTCCCGACCCGGTTTTTAGATAACTTTGAATGAGATTTGACTATGAAGTGAGCTAAGTGGCTGGAGCAACTATTATTATGATAGTATTACTGTATTAAGGGAGTATTATATTACTATAAATATGTAAGCAAAGTTTCTTTTCCTTGAACGTACCTATAGTACGATCAATGTTTAGTAAGGTTTATGGAGCAAAATAATTTCAGGGTTTGAACGTAGGGTAAGGTGTTATTAACCAAAGGGAGAAAGCAATTAATGGTACGTGATAGGGAAGACCGGGCTGACATTATATTGTCACAGTTCTATCATTAAATTAAGCCAAGCTCACAAAAAATGAGAGTTGGGTGAAGTACAGGGTACAAATCGAAACGGGTGGCTGTGTCGGGTTGTGGATCAATTATATACGTAGTATGCAGTTTGCAGGAATGAGACGTTTGCTAAGCCTCCATCACTCATGTGTTTGTATCCACAATCACGTAGAGACTACTCCTTCCATCTTATTCGGTTATAATTTGACCAAACCGGTGGGCGTACGTAGCTCAAGTGCTAGCGAGGGAGTGCCACAAGGGTTGGGTCTCGAGTTCGAATCCCGGCAACTGCGATAAGGGGTTATTATGCTGAAAATGCATAGGGCCTCTGCAAGTATCGGGGACGGAACCCCACTCTCTATCTGTCAGGTTGTGATTATAGTCCAACTTTTTTTTTAAGAAGAAGAAAACTTTTATTGAATAAAAGGGGAAATACAATGCAAGAAAGGAAAAATAAAAAGCGCACACAAAGAAAAATTAAAACAAAAAACAGAAACTAGGTCCAAGGAAAATTCTTGGACTGAGATCTAGTTCTCATGCTATGACGCCGTTTATTCTTCTGAGTTTTCCTGTAAATTTTGAGTTGTGTATTCAGGTTCTCAGTTGGCAGACTGTTATCCTGCGAGATGAACTGGGATTTATAGCAAATCTGTCTATTGAAATCAGAATTCTGAATATCTTCCTGCGTGGAAATGGGAATTCGGCAGTCGCTTTCGGTTGCGTGCCCTAGGAAATCGTCTGAGAAAAAAGAGTCATCTGATGGATCAAAGCTATCAGAGGCATCTGAGTAAGCTTGAAGGAGTGAATGTTTTTGTTTAGGGTTTTCCACAGAATGAGTCTCTTGAAACGTGACACCAGCTCCCAGAATATCTAAATTAAGGATCTCTTTAGAAATAGAAAGACTAACTTCATTGCCTGTCATATGCCGGGGAGCTAAAATCATCGGGTCCTCCTGCACACTAAGCCCCACAAAATTAGAGAAAAGATTATAGTCCAACTTACATCCTCACATCGTGATGTCCGGTCGGTGTTGGGGGGGCCCTCAGGGATGGGGTGTCATCCTTTTTTTTTCCAGTATATAATTTGACCAAAATGACCTTTATTTCCCAATGATAATAACCATTGAAATCAAGAAACCACAGAAATTGGTTAACTCCACTAATTCTACCGGAATTTATAATGTTAAATTGACTGATTTTGTTGTTTTATAAAAAATATATATATTTAAAATATTTTTTATTAATATATTAAAGAAATATTTATATGAAAAAATAGATAAAATGATCTTGAACAGTAATTTCAGCCAATACAGTCAGAAAAGTAACTTTAGCCCCTAGCTCCCCTCATCCCCCAGACCCCCGAAGTAAAAAAAAAAGTGTTACACAATTCAGCGCGTCAAATCAAAAGTTACGTGTTAAACCACCGAAATTAGTTTACTCCGCTGATTCTACCGAAATTTATAACTTAAGTAGTTCGATTGACTGATTTTGCTGTTTTATGTAGAAAAAAAATTAAAATATTTTTTATTTATAAATTAAAGAAAAATTTATATGAAAAATAGATAAAATGATCTTATACAGCCAGAAAAGTAACTTTAGCCTTAATTTATCTTATTATGAAGTACTACACAATTCAGCGCGTCAAATCAAAAGTTACGTGTTCGGTGAAAAGATTGACCGATAAGCTGAAAACAGGGTCACCAAACGGTCTCATATTTTTTTACAAACTGTACTTGACGGTTCCAATTCATTGTAATTGGTGTGCAAAATCAGCGTAGGCGCCAGTCCAGATGCTAGGCGGTGGTTGAGTGCTCTGTGTGCAAAATCAGTTGGAAGCCTAGAGAGGCCAGTGTTCTATATTTCTCAATCTAACTTCTTTTTTTATCATCAACTAGCCTTCTTTTATATCACAAGTTTCAGGATCATTACATCAATCAAAGGGAAAACAAAACTGACACCAACTAAATTGCAACAACTACGACTGTAAACCCTATGATCAGACTTAGAGACGGTCACCCTTGAAAGAGCAACACGAATCGCTAACTATGTAACGGGCTTGACACAACCATCCATATTCCCATAGATCCAAACATACTCAATGACATAAAACAAGGCTGAAATCCCAAACAGACTGACAAACCTAACAACATGGACGACAACAAGAAATCAAATGACAAAATAAAAATAACTAATAAGAAAACTTTCACGAACTCTAGCACCTCATACAATCCCTGACGGCAGTTCAGGACGAGGCCGTGTCATTGGTACCTCTCTAATTGATCCTCCATTGTTGATCGAAATCTGGCCTTTGCGAAGCCCGTGCAACTTTCCGCTTCTCCCTTGTTCTTTCCTCTGCGTGATCAGCCCCAGCGAGGCCGTTCGCATCGCCTGCTCTCTGTCTCCGTTCCAAGAACCTTCGTTCGCCATCGATCTAGAGTGCAATCAATTGAGCCGTGAAACCAGGTTCCCAGAGTAGCGCTGCACTGGATCGTCACCCGCTACCAGAAACCTCAACCACCGCACTACTCCTGCGTATTGAATCGTCTAGAGAGCCTTTCTCAATCTAACTTAATTTCATATTTTGTCTTAAAAGATAGTTTGATCAACAAAACTAATCTATTTTTGTAAAATTATTTTCATATTCCTACAATAAAAAAGTAGTTGTAAGTGAATATCAACTTTTAATATGGACATTTTTAGAGACAAAAAAAGTTTATTATTGACAATTTTACTACTCCCTCCGTTTCATATTCTTTGACACATTTGGACTTTTCAACATTTAAGGGAACTAAACTTTTGAACAAGACTTTCCATAAATACCCTTAATGAGAGGCGTGGTTAAAAAAATTGAAGGAAACTTAATGAGAGCCGTGGTTAAAAAAAGGGAAGGAATCATAACTTGGACTCAATTCAGCCATGTACTGTAGAACCATCACTTCGGCTACAGTACATGTAATTAAAACTGCTGGTTTCTTTCTGCCGTTCCCTCCTAATGCAGCCTAAAATATTCTAAACATTACATTTCCCTCCTAAACATTACAATTCCCTCCAATACAACCTGAAATATTTCAAACACACTAGATTACATCTACAAATAGAAGTTCTCATTACAAACAAAACACTACTCCGTAAAAAACAAGAATGGGAGAAGCACAACTCCTAGAAGATCCTCCGGATGATCCACCTTGCGCACAGCCTCCAGAAGATCAACCAGTGACACCTCTCGCAGATCCTCCAGAAAATCAACCCGTCCCCATATCACCTGCACAAATGTTTGAACCAGAAAATCAGGGGGAAGGAGAAACATCATTGCATACAAGGCTTATAATACCAGAAAATACTAAACATCGCATAGTACAGAAGTTGTTAGGCATGTCAAGTGCAGGGAAACTTCAGAGGGGAGTTATTATTGAAATATCCAAGGAGTTCAAAGTGAGTAGAGAAACTGTCCACAGGATCTGGAAGAAAGCAAAAGAACATATACATGCTGGTGTTGTCATAAACTTGAAAAGCAATTGGAAAGGTAATGTAGGCAGAAAAAGGATGTCTTTAGACAGTCAGAAAATGAAAGAAATCCCATTGCATAACAGGAAAAATATGAGAGCTTTGAGCTTTAACATGCAAGTTTCCTACTCTACCGTGTGCAGATGGTTTAAAAGAAAGGAAATAAAGAGGCATTCTAGTGCTATCAAGCCACTGCTTTCAGATGTTGGGAAGTTGAAAAGGTTAGAGTTTTGTTTGAGTCATATACTTCCAGATTCCATACCAAGAAGCCCTACTTTTCATGACTTCTATGACCACATACATATTGATGAAAAGTGGTTTTATATGTCAAAAGAAACAACCACATTCTATATTGTTCCAACAGAACAGGATCCATACAGAGCAGCACAATAAAAAAAAATCATTCATAAGATAATGTTCCTAGTTGTTGTTGGTAGGCCCAGAATAAAAGATACTGGAGAGGTTGTATGGGATAGAAAAGTAGGCATATTTCCATTCACACATGAAGAACCAGCCAAAAGGTCTAGCAAAAACAGAGTAGCTGGAACACTTGAGACAAAACCAATACTCAGTGTCACTAGGCCTGTGATCAAAGACATGATGCTAAACAAAGTTATCCCAGCAATCAAAGAGAAGTGACCAGAAAGTGGAAGCAGACATGTTATAATACAACAGGACAATGCCAGACCTCACATACTGCTTAATGATCCAGAATTTATGCAGATTGCAACCAATGAAGGTTGGAACATTGAATTGAAATGCCAACCTCCAAATAGTCCAGACTTGAATGTTCTGGACTTGGGGTTCTTTAGAGCAATTGATTCAATCAAAGAACAAAAGGCCCCAAAGAATATTACAGAATTAATTGAAGCTGTACAAACTTCTTTCAATGAACTTACACCAAGGACATTGAACAAAGTTTTTTTAAGCTTTCAATGTGGGATGGAAGGAATATTGTAGATCATGGGAGGCAACAATTTCAAATTGAGCCATATAGGCAAAGACAGATTGGAAAAGTAGGGGCAATTACCAAGAAATGTCCAAATTAGTGCAGAACTGTATGAAACGGCTAGGGCATACTACACTGGACAACTGGCAACTACCAATGCAGGTCAAACATCAGGACATTTCATGAATGAAGAATAAATAGGTTCTTCAAATATGAACTGTTATATCAAGTTTTTTGCTTTTTTGATGGTATTTGTATGTACATTGATATGGAAGTACAAGTACTTAAGTATTGCCATGTATAACTTGTACAAATTTTTGTAAGCCCAAATGCAAACATATAATGGCAGATACTCATTTTGTGAATTTTGTTTTGGGTTTCATGACTGCTACACACAAACTTAACAAATTCAGACAACATCAACTCAAATTTACTTGAATGTAAATTGCTCTTATGTTTCCAGAAAATAAGTGAATAGCAAAAGAGCCTCCTACAATTATGTAAATTGGGTGGCATCAATGCTAAGCACAATAGAAGCAAATTTAGATAACATGAACTCAAGCCCCATAACATCATTAGTTTCCCAGTACTCGGTCAAAACCCAACAAATTCAGTCAACATGGAGTTATGCACCAACAAACATAAACCCCAACAACAATCACGCATTTCACAAGAGTATAGAATTACAGAGAAGTAAGGAGTACAAGCTACTTCCCTGGGAAGTGTTTGGCATATTCCTCCGCTCAATCGACCTCTTCCTCTGAACATGTGAGTTCGTCATCTGCACCCGCTGCTGCCGAAGTCACCTCCTCTCCATCTTCCACCAAGCCGTCCAGCCCTTCGTATGTGTCGGACACAAGGTTGTCCCCATATTTTTTTCGTATAGCCCAATTTGGATCTGTCTCATCCTCACTAGAATCCCAATTTGGATCTGTGTCATCCTCACTAGAATCCACATGCAACGGATCTATTCGCACAGGCTCCACATGCAATGGATCAATAGGCACATGGGTGTTTTCCAATTTCAGGTCTAAGGCTTTTTCCGCTTGCATGTGTAACTGTGGAGGAGGGTTTCTTACTTCCGATGGAGACACGGGTTCATCCATTACTTGGTACGCAAGGGGGTTGCTTTGGAACAGATGAGGTAGATGGGTAGCAGCGGATCGATGTAAAATGGGAAGGGGGTTGCGTTGGAAGAGACGGGGTAGATCGGTAGCAGCGTAGAGGTGGAGCAGTTAAACGAGAAGAAGAAATGGGGCGGTTGATTGGGAAGAGGAATGAGGAGTAAATGGGGTGGGTGATTGGGAAGTAAATAGGGACCGAGCATTTTAAATGTGAGGGTAAGGGGGTAATTTCATGTCCAAATCTTTCCTTAAATAGAAGTGTGTCAAATATTTTGAAACAACTTAAAATGGAAAGTGTGTCAAAGAAAGTGAAACGGAGGGAGTACAAAAAGTTTTTCATTATATGGACTATTTCTATTTTCAAAATATTACAAAGTATAAAAGTATTAGTAAATAATGTTAAAGTTCTTAGAAAATAAAAACAAAACAAAGAAATAGGGGAAGAGCGCCTAGGCATCCAGTCACCTTCTCACTGCGCCTTGTGCCTTTTAGAGGACTGCTTCTACTTAATGGTGTAGCCCTTAATAAATATAGGGATGTACTGGTAAAAAATTAATATAAATTTATAATAGAAAAATTAAAGATATTTACCAAATTTAAAGGGGGGCGATATCCTCCCAGCTACACTCCTACTTCTAAAGTAAATGATTGAACATGAAAAGTTGAATATATGCACACATTTCATCATAGGGAAACGTTTCCAGAAAATTATTTTTGAAAACCATTCTGAAAATTGTTAAATTGGACTATACATTGTTAGTCTTAACATTTACTAAGCGGTTTCATGTCTACCCCATCCGCGGATCCCATTGGGCTTAAGTGATTTTAAGTACGGTCTTTATCTCCAATTAAACGTTCAATTCCAATACACTTCGGGGAAATGTCTACATACCAACGACTAATGGTGAATTGGGTTGACATGGAACCGCTTTTGGCTTTAGGGTCTGTTTGCAACAGCTTCTGCTTTTAAAAGAGTGCTTTTTTTAATGAAATTGGGAGAAGTGATTAAATAAAAGTTGATAGTGTTTGAGAAAAAAGTGATTTTGAAAAGTAAAAGTGGGTAGTGTTTGGTAAAATAAGTACTTTTTGTGTAATAGAAAAAGTTAAAGCACTTTTGACGCGGAAGACGAGAAAAATAAAAGTTATAGTGTTTGGGAAAATAAGTGCTTTTTTAAAGCCAAAAGTTGAGAAGTGCTTTTTTAAAAGCAGTTGCAAACCAACCCTTAATATATTGAACTGTATATCCATTACCTTGCATGTTTACTGGGGACTTTAACCATCAGGTGGTCAACTATTAGTTAATGCAGCAGTGCGACCCATCGAACAATCCACGTGTCTGCCGATGGGCTGGATCATTCAGCACAAATGTACAATTTAAGGATGTTTCAAAAAGACTCAAACTTGAGAGGTTATTTATTGCGTTTGTTAATAGTTAAAAGTAACTATTAATGGGAAGAAATCGAACTCTAAATTGTGGCTCAACTAATATGGAATCAATTCATACCTCACTTAAGTGGTTTTAAGCACTATACATTATACAAACTCATTAACCCTTATATATTAAATAACTAATCAACATACAATATACACTCGATGCTCATTTATTTTTAGCTCTTCATTTGTTACAACATTTTTCAATGAGCATTGAGGCACAAAGTGAAGGGGTAGATTACGCAAAGACGCTAAGATGCACATGCAAACATTTGTTCATCAATTTCACCGTCTATATGCATAGAGTTGAAGTGCATCTCTTACACCTTTTCTTAATCTCTTTTAAAATATACTCATACATCTCTAGATCTTTTTATGTAAGTATTCAACAAAATACTAGCCATTTTTCTTCACTTCCGCGCTTGATCCATTGTACTCATCGAGAGTAAAGAAGAATTTACTCGTTCATCATTGATCCATGAGTACACATCCCTTGTGTAATGGTTGAGGAGATCCTAAGTAAATCCTCATTTATATACGCTTGAAAAGATCCATTTAGAAATCCTTATGATCGAAGAGAGCCATTGTCGTCATAGTCTCAAATTGTGGCACTATTAAAGAAATCTGGTAAATTCGTACCCATTTTTAAGGTGATTCCTTGTGATAATTTAGCTTGATTTTGATGTGATCGGGGGACTAGTAGTTTTTGAAATCTTAAAGAAGGTGCCTTCAGGTAACTTTATCTTCAGATGGTTGAAAAAATTATATTTTTAAGTATTCTTAATTTCTTGTTGTATGTGAAAACTCAAAACATTTGATTTAGCTTGTATTTTTTTAAATCTAATTTGCCTGTATCATGATTGTTTGGCTGTAACACAGTCTCACACATACACAAGACATACCCATGATCTAATGCTCCTCCTAGATCATAATTTATGAGAATAATTTGCGACAAGAAAATCATGATCATATCCATTATAATGTAACATTTCTCACATTTTATCCTAATTGATCGGTGTACATCTTGTTAAAAGGATCTGAGTAATTCTATCTGTAATTTAATATGACTGTATTTACCTATAGAGTGTGTGAAACCACTGAAACCTCATATCCTTACTCATGCCCTATTGAATTTGAAACATGTTTTTGGCTCAAATAGGGTTGGTTATATGCTTTGTATAAAGCCATGGTATATTGTGGGTGATACACCCTTTTCGTTATAAATTATACTTCTTTAAATCAATTACCGTACCAAAATTATGTATAAACCCATAATAAAGTGTTGGGGAAACACGACTTGGGGTATCTTCTAGGATCACAAGCTTATAGAACTCTTGTACGCTCACCCACACATTCATAATTTAACACAAAGACTCAAGCTCATAATATGATATCGTATTATGCAATGAAATGTACAAGAGATATTTTACACGTAAACGGGTAACTCACTTCACTCTTTGTATTTAAGATTACTTAACTCATATGCAATTTTGAGAAGCCTTCTTGGATGGTCTTCTCTCGCCCACAAGGAAGCCTCTTTCACTCACACTCATTATGAGGTATCCTTGCGATATCTTCTCTCACAAGAAGACCCCCACTCTCATCTCTCAAGTAGCCTCTCACATTCTCACTACACCTATCACTCACTCAATAGCTCTCCTCAAGGCTCTCATAGGAATGAGGAGTCTCACTCCTATTTATACTTATCTCCTAGATACTTCTCTACAACTTTCTATACACCATTACACTCTAGAGTCTTCCAAGAAGTATCTTTTGAAAGGATTTAGACTTTAGAGAGCTTCACATTTTTCGAATATATTAGTGTTCTAGAGGCTTCCACACACTTTTATGTAGTTCTATAGTATTCCACAATTATCTAAAAAAACTCTCCAATGTTCTACAATACTCTACACTCTTTCACATGTTTCTGGATAATTGTACGCTTGTCTAGAAAGCTCTAAATAATTCTAGACATCTCAACAACATTCTAGAGCTCTTATGAGCTTCTCCATTAATGAAGTTATGAAACTTTCTAGTAAGACTATCATTTGTAGATGTAAACAAAAAGAGCACTAAATCTCTACAATATTATAAGAGGGAATATTGTCAGGGGTAAAATGGTAATAAAAAAAATGTTGGTGTCTCTTGATGCATAATCTTATTATACCTTATGTTTACTTGGTTGTACATCCTCAACCTCTTTGTTCCTTCAATGACGTCATATCCTTACGGAAGTTTATTTCCGTCCGTCGTTCCATTCACAGAAGTCATCAACCCGTTTATCTCTTTCTCACCATTTTATTTATTTTCCTTCGTACAAACCCGTTGCCCTTTTAGCTCCTCTTCTCTGTTTCAGTGCCTCATCATATGTTGCAGGTCTTGAGGTGATTTTCCACTTCTTCCATGGTGTACTCTTGCAAGTTTTCTTCTACTTAACCAATTTATGATATATCGTTGCTTTAGTATTACTCTCATCAACATTGTTATAATTAGTTCCCTAACCATCAGTTTTTTTTTGCTTTTGCTATATTCGATTCTGCCATATTCAATTCTACCGCCTCCCAAATCCCTCAGTCGTTGTAGTTTGTTCCCAAAATTATTTGTAGCAGTAGTTGGGTTGCTTCTGTTGATGAGTCCATTTTCCAAATGTTTATGTTTTTCCTTTCAACTTGCGTCATCTATGTGTTTGCTGAAATGTCCACATGGAATCAAGTAATTTGTTCCGTCATTTAAAACTATTGAAACACCTCTTGTGGGGTTTTTGCAAACACGTAACACCTGTCAAAGTAAACTGCAGGGGTAAGCTTGAATAGACAACTAAATGAAACACTACTAATATTATGGCTTCATGTAATGGAAAGTAATACGTAGAAACCAGCCAATGCGTAAGTTAGTAATTAACTAAAACCAATGATAGTGATACAGAGAGATCAAATTAACATGATACTTGAAACTAATATAAACCAAGTAGTGGGTAAACTATTTTTTGATATAAACCAAGTAGTGGGTAAACTATTTTTTGGGGTTTATTTAGATTAGAATGGCCTGGTGAAAGCACCAAATTTCATTCATACATTATATACCTCCTTCATCCTTGAAAGCACCAAGTAGTGGATATATACTTTCTGTCACTAAGAAAAGATTATCTTTTTTTACTTGAGAACACCTTATTTGTAAAAAGGTCATCTCTTGTATATATGTGAAGCAGCATTTCTATTTCTGTCTATGATGGATTTGCTATTCATTCTTTGTTACACATTTAAGTTCCTATGGTATTTCTTTTAGGCACCCTTTTGTGTGTGTGTGTGTGTGTGTGTGTGTGTGTGTGTGTGTGTGTGTGTGTGTGTGTGTGTGTCTAATAGAGGATTTTCATTGAGCTATTTCATTTTCTCGCTGGTATGTCTATTACTCTAGGCTTTCTTATTGTCCCGTTTTGGTTGTTGTGGTTCTTTTTTATTCTTGGACCCCCCTTCCCTTTTCCTTTCTTTTATCACGTGGGTATGCCCCGTGAACGGTTAGCTAAAGTCGAAACAAGAAGATACATTTGTTCTTTGCCCGAGTTTAGATCAGAATTTGATCTACTGCAGCAACCTAGAGACCCACAGCACCTAAGAAAAGCATGTCGGCATGAAACAAAGCTATATAGAGATTTCATGTTTCAAGTTTCTGATTATAGACTCTCAAGGTTATTGACGCAAAACAACACCATGACACATGAGTTAAACTGAAATACTTATTTCAATCTTTTTATCTTTGAAATTTAAATATTCTTAATTTTTGTGTCTCCTTATAAAAACAAGTGCCCCGTAATTGTTTTTTCTGTTTGTTAGACTATTTATTGTCATCACTTTTATCAGTAATTGCTTACAACTTAGATCAACCCTATTTATTAAGAAGAGAGCACATTATAACATACTACATGTCAAAGTTCCTGGTAAGCAACATAGATGCATCTTGGACCTATTTATTAAGACTGTTTGACTACTATGTAGAGTATTATACAAGTGCCTAAGTGGGTCAACTACGGGCAGGGGAGGGGAGCAAAGTGGTGTGTAATAAAAGTAGAAACTTTTCCTTACTTCAAGGTTCAGGGACCTAATAAAATTGTCATTAGCTCTGACGAGAGAAAAGAAATTCTCAAGGTGATTGGGGATGAGTTGAGAAAATAAATGGCAACAAGCAGAGGATTTTTGGATCTTCAAGGAAAGGGAAACCACTCAGGGGAAATTCATTTGAAGGTTCATTATTTGTAAATTTGATGGCTTGTCTTGATTTACTTTGAATTTTGTATATGTACATTCTTATAGTGGTCATTTCGTTGAAGCTATGTATAACTGCCATATTGAATCTATTTTTGGCATATGTTATTTTTTGTATTATTAATCATCGAGGCATAGCATAATTGTTTGTTTGTTTAATGTGATAGATTATAAGCAGAATCGGTTTTAGTAACTTTTTCTCAAAAGTGGTTTAGCTAATTTCTTATCTAAGTAAGCCTCTTTTTATCAATCTTAACCCCATCAGTCCTATTTACAGCATTAACCCATCCAAAAGTAACGTGTTAACTGTTTTGCAAATCCAAATCACTCAAAAAAGGAAAAGTCTATCAACAAATAAGAATTACTAATATACCTACCATTTGTTTTATAATACGTATAACTTTCCGTTTCGTTTTTTTTAAGTAAGGAAATTTTATTAAAGAGAAATTAAAAGAAAAGTACAAGTAACAAAGATAAAAGAGAAAAACAAGGGGAAGAACAAGAGAAAAACAAAGTTATATTTTTTTGAAGTATAACTTTCCGTTTCGTGAAACTATAATGTTGTTACAGTTTCATTTAATTGTCTATTCAAGCATACCACATGCTGATTACTTTGATAGACGGCACGTTTTCGCAAATATATCCCTGGAAGAGGTGTTTCCATTACTTTATACTCCATATGTCTTAAGAAAAGCCTCTGTGATGATATTCATATTTTGGAGTTGTTTAATGCATGCATGTCTGGAAGACACTGCATCAATAAGGCTAGCAATGAAGTGGTAAAGGAGATTGAGAATATCATGGCAATGGTTGGGTTACACCTCAAACTGAGTCTACTTCACCTTCGATCAAGGAGCTATTCATGAGCAAGCAAGGGCTCATTCAGTTAGATGAAAGTATGTTTGTCTACTTGGTTGTGACTTCTAAGTAAGATAAACAACAGCTTGAGTATTTAACCATTTTGTTTTCACAGGGTCTGATACTCTTTGACAGCCTTATAATATTTTGTATGTGCGATTAGAGATAATGTAGAAAGATATTCTTGTGAAATATGAAATGATGAATAAGGAGTTTAAGCACGGAGAAACATTAACGAGGAATTAATGTCCTACAATGGTCTTGGGCATTACCACGAACGCGCAACGCGCGTTACTAAACTAGTTATTCAATAAAGGCAAAAAGGAAACATAGAGCATTGCACGGAAAATTCTCATTATATAAAACATCTACAAAATGATTAAATTATTCAATAAAGGGATAATCTTTATGATATATTTGGTCAATTTTTTCACTCTAAAGTTATTCAATATAGTTTGGGCAAAGATGGTGTGCTGAAGTAATTTTCTTCATCAGTAAACATGAACTAGTATAGTAGATTATATATTCTTCTCTAGTAAAATATGAACTAGTCGGCTATACATATAATTATGGGCTATTCCTTCAATGAGTTTGATTTTTTTAGAAGGAATCCTAACCATTAGCATATTCACTAAAATGCACATTAATTAAAAAATGTGCACACATAATAAATAGTTTTTGAATGGAAGTCCCATTTATTGAAATTTCCAAACCAAACATTATCACAAAACTAATATCACATTCTATGAAAGTCCAATTATCAGATTTAGACTCTACAATACACAATGAATTGTAAAAGTCAATAACCATATAACGAGGAGAGGGAAAACTTAAATTGACCATGTCAGTCTCCATGTTTCCCTAATCTAAATTACCCCTCTACCGCATATAAAACGGATGAACATAATAAATGAATCAACAATGCTTGATGTACCCACTCTTATACTCATCTTATACTCACCATGTTTGTGAAGTGTTTTTTGTTGTCTGTGAACCCGATTCACAGACAATGTTTTGTTTGTGCTAAATATTGTCTATGAACCGGGATTCACAGACAAAACAAAAACATTTCACAAACATAAATGAGTACAAAAATGGGTATAAGAGTGGGTACAAACATCATTTTTGTAAATGAATAGCAAACTCATAAGAGAAATTGTAAAAAACGATAAATGCATAAGGTAGAAATAAGTCATCAATGTCTGACCGTCCTTGCTTGGTTTCACATCTAGTTAGGGATAGACGACCTCATAACACGTGTGTACGTAAACTTTTATATATTTATAAATATGTGCTCTTATACTTTCTGAAAACGATTTGTAATTTTCTTAGACAATATATATAATTTGAATGTTTTAGTGTATCGATTTTATATCTTATATTTTAATTTGAGACCTATAGAAGTGGAGCTAATAGTACTCAAATGGACTACTTTTTAGTACGGACGACTTGCAGAACTAGCTACACTGATTGTAAGGTTATTGTAGGTGAGAGTGATGTCACTCAACATAGGATACTTGTGCTTGGTTTTCAAGGTAAAAAGAGGAGGATTTAGGTACAAGAGGAGCCAAAGATAAAGTGGTGTAGGCTCGAGGGGAATCTCCAACAAACTTTTGCACAGAAAATGTTGGAGAAAGATGTATGGTCCATTGATAATGACGCACATGTGGATGATATGTGATTATCAATGGAGTCTACCTTTAACAAAGTGACGAAAGAGATACTTGGAGAATCTAAAGGATGTCTACCACCAAAAAGGGCACATCTTGATTGAATGATGAGGTAAAAACAAGCAATAAGGATCAAAAGGGATTGCTATAAAAATTTGGGCAAAAGTTGAAGCGACGAGAACATAGAAGAGTACAAAGAGGCTCGAAGAAGAGCAAAGAAAGCTGTAAAGGAAGCAAGGGGAAAAGTGAACAAAAAATTGTATGCAAAATTGGACTCTAAGGAAGGAGAAAAAGTTATTTACAGACTTTTCTCGTCTTTGTGACCATAGGACTCAAGATATCGGAAAAGTTAAGTGTGTGAAGAATGTCGATCAAATGGTACTAATGGAGGACGAGAACAAAAAAGAGAGGTGGAGATCATAATTTGATACATTATTTAACGGGAACAAAGCGCAAGATATCAGTGATTTGACCATACCTGATTTCATGGTAAATCGTAATTTTGTGAGAAGGATCCAAACAACGGAAGTTAAAGAGGCTCTGAGAAAGATGGGCCAGAAGAAAGCAGTGGGTCCATATGCATACTGATCGAGGCTTGGAGAAGTTTGGGAGAGAGAGAGGCGTTGAGTGGTTAACAAGTTTCTTCAACATGATTTGAAGAAACAACAAGATTTCAACGAGTTGGAGGAAGAGTACTTGTATCCCCTTATTCAAGAATAAAGGAGATGTACAAGAATGTGCCAACTATCGAGGGATTATGCTTATGAGTCACACCATGAAACTTTGGGAGCGAGTGATTGAGTAAAGACTTCGAAGAACTGTGAAGATTACAGTGAAGGATCGTACATTCGGATGTACAATATAGGCGCTGCCATGTAGTTGTCTCTATGTTTTGTTTATTAGCCTTATTTAGCATTTTACTTTTTCTCGCGTGCTAATTTTAAAGTTGAAATTATTTTTGTGACTATATTGAAATCTTTTTTCAAAAACACTAAGCTTTCCTTTCTTTGCTCAATAAAATACTACAATGTTACAAATATAACATAAATGTAACATAATTTAACAGATTTAATCAATAAAATTATCTTAGTATAATGGTGATTGAACCAATTTCATAATCACAACTCCTTGAGCCTTTCTAGTTACACTGAAATTAGCTGAATCGCTCAATTTTAATGGAATTTATATAGTTATGGCTGAAGTGACTGAATTGGCTCATTCTGCTCAATTTTAAAATAAATTAAAATATATTTTATTAATAAGCTATTGAAAAAATTACAAGAAAACATATCTAAAACGATCCTCTATAATAACTTCAACAAGAAGAGTAATTTCAACTTTACTTATTTTGATTATTACACAATTTAGCAAGCGAAATAAAAAATTGTGTGTTGGCGAAAAAGTTAGCTGATAAAATTGATAAGCTGAAAAACATGGTCACCAAGCGGATTTATAGAGCCCGTTTGATAACACTGAAATTGATTGAATTGATTGATTATGTTGAAACTTATGAAGTTTTGGCCAAAGTTACTGAATTAGCTGATTCTAAAATTTATGAAAAAGTTATATCTAAAATATTTTTTATTAATAAAATAAAAGAAAAATTATATGAAAAAATAGTTCAAACGATCATGTACAATATTTTCAGCCATTATAGAAAAGTTTGATTCAGTCATTCTTTTTTTAGGGCCCATGTAGTTGTCTCTATTTTTAGTTTATTAGCCTTATAACCTTATTTAGCATTTCACTTTTCTCGCGTGCTAATTTTATACTCCGTAATAATTACGAGTAAAGTTGAAATTATTTTTGTGACTGAGCTTTTCTTTCTTTGCTCAATAAAATACTACTAATGTTATAAATACAACGTAAATGTAACATAATTTAACAGATTTAATCAATAAAATTATCTTAGTATAATGGTGATTGAACCAATTTATATCCATCATTTTCAATAGAGCCAAAGACTTACTATTTTTAGGGTTGGTAATATGATGGAATAAAGTAAAATGACTCACTAAACTGTCTGCGCTTCTTTGTTATGAAGTAACAGTCAGCCTATGCAATTTTGACGGGAATTTCACTATGGGTCATTCGGAAACAGTCTCTCTATGATTTAGTATAGGGGTAAGATTGCGCACATTTGACCCCCCTTACTCCACCGTAGTAGAAGCATTTGCAGCACTGGGGTAACGATGATAATGATGAATAGTGATTGAACCAATTTCATAATCACGACTCCTTGAGCCCTTTTAGTTACACTGAAATTAGTTGAATCACCTGATTTTGATGAAATTTATATAGTTCTGGCTGAATTGGCTCATTCTGCTCAATTGTGAAAAAATATTTAAAATATATTTTATTTATAAACTATTGAAAAAATTACAAAAAGAAATATCTAAAACGATCCTCTACAATAACTTCAAAAAGTACAACAAGAAAAGTAATTTCAACCTTTACTTTTTATTATTATTACACCACTTAGGAAGCGAAATCAAAAATTCCGTGTTTGGCGAAAAAGTTAGCTGATAAAATTGATAAGCAGAAAAACATGATCACCAAACGGATATCTAGAACCCGTTTGATAACACTGAAATTGAATAAATTGGTTAATTATGCTGAAATTTATAAAGTTTTGGTCGAAGTTATGAATTGGCTAATTCTAAAATTTATGAAAAAGTTATATTTAAATATTTTTATCAATAAAATAAAATACAAATTATATAAAAAAATAGTTCAAACAATCATGTACAATAATTTCAACCAATAGAGTCTAAACTTACTATTTCTTTTTATTTCACAATTGAGCCGTTAAAATCAAAAGTTTCATATTTGTTAGAAAGGCTGGCTACAAAAAAAGAATCTTCAAACAAACTCCTAATGCAATTTGGACTTTTTCACATAAAATTCTTGTTATACGCAAAATTAAAACACAACTTGTACATAAACCCATAATTATTTGTGTATACAAGTTATTCATTTGAAAAAAATGATTTTATATCAAAATGTGTGTACGCAGACACTTTATAATTTGTGTAGACAAATGTGTATTCAAAGTGTATTTGAATACTCCCTCCGTCCCTTATAATTTTGCCAATTTTCTTTTTTTGGATGTCCCAATAACTTTGCCACTTTCCCATTTTAGTAAAGAATTTGTGGTTCCAGTTAATTCTCTCTCCTCTGCACAAACCTCAACCACACAGTTTTTACTTTATTAATTCCCGTGCCGGTCAAACTTGGCAAAGTTATTAGGGACGGAGGGAGTATCAAGAAGAAAAGAAGTAATGTCATTAAATATTATTATACCTGACATGGTGGGATGCAGATATGATGATGATAAATCACAATCCATCCGTATGGAACATGATAATACGAGCAATTGACTGATGAGCAGAAACGAGGGCATTAGTCACATCATGGCCATGAGCCACCCATCATCATCATGGTTGCGGAAAGATTCCATATACACACATCTACATACGGCGTACAATATATGTATCGGCACGAAATAGAAATTAAATAATGGGAAAAGACGGTACAACGGCGTGCCCTCAAGGGCCGGTAATGATTACATATGGACTCATCCCGATATGGCTATGGCTAGACATAGAAAGAGAGAAGGAAATCCAACCCACAACCTCCGCAGCCACAGCCGCCATTTCCTCCCTCATTTACACCCATTTCTGCATTTATTAATCAATAATCAATCCTCGTCCACTTAATTAATGACCCCTTTATTAATCTAGTGCCCACCAACGAAAAATCTGAAGCGACAGAATGAAAATGAAAAGTATCTCCCAAAACCCAAAATTCTCTAATTAATTAAAATTAAAGTTAACAGACAGACAGACACATAGAGAACGAGTGAGGGAAAGCTCTTTGGGTTCATTTTCCATTGATATGATGATGGCGATGACTGTTTGTATATTCGTTAAATCTTCTACAGTCCCATTCATCTCCCGATTGACTATTTCATAGATTTAAAGTGAAATCCGCGATAAGAATTGAATCTGGGTATCTTGTGAAAAGATTGGATTTTGGGTTTGTTTTTAAATCTAATCCAGGATCTATTTCAAAATTTCCCAACAGGAGATTATACGACAACCACCACTCACCATCATCATCATTAGTATATAAAGGGCAACTGCGTTATGAATGAAAACGCCAAATGTAGAAGCTGCTACCACACTCTCACTCACCTTCATCCTTACATCATCACTTCACCTTAAATCTCTCCATCTCCAGAAGATTTTCTTCCTTTTTGCCCTCCTTTCTGGCTTTCTTCACCTTCACGCTTATTTCCCAGCGGCCGTTTCCCTTAAAATCCGAGCCCTACCTCATCTTTCTTCCCTTTTTTCTGTATATATAAAGAACCTTAGCTTCAAACTCTCTTTACACTTGCAATAACAATTCCTCTGTTTCTAGACTGGAAAGTTAAAAACAGGATGATGGTCAGAGTGGAGGTGCGAGATTACGACGCCAAGAGAGACGCCAAGGCGGTGGAAGAGGTGGAGAGAGTGTGCGAAGCCGGCAGCGCCGCCGGGAAACTCGCCATCTTCACCGACCTCATGGGTGACCCTTTATGCCGCGTTCGCAACTCCCCTGCTTTTCATATGCTTGTAAGTATATATGCTGTCAAGATTGCTTTTTTACCATTTCATTTCTATGATTCTGACTTTCTTGATCGTCCGGCCAGGTTGCGGAGGCGGTGGCGGTGACCATGGACGGAAAACAAACCCGAGAGATGGTGGGGATGATCCGAGGTTGCATCAAGACTGTTTCTTGCGGGAAGAAGCTTTCAAGGAATAGTAATAATAATACGAAAAACAACAATAATAGTCATCTCCCTGTTTACGCCAAAGTCGCTTACATCTTAGGCCTTCGGGTCTCTCCTTCTCACAGGTTTTTATCTTTTATCAATAAAGATTGAAGCTTTAATATTAAAGATTCAAACTTTACTTTGAAATTTGAAAAATGGAATTTAATGTTTATGTTTCTGGATTATTTATAGGAGGATGGGGATTGGGTTGAAACTGGTCAAAAAACTGGAGATGTGGTTTATGGAGAATGGTGCTGAATATTCTTACATGGCCTCTGAAAATGACAACAAAGCTTCTATCAACCTCTTCACTCATAAATGCGGTTACTCACTCTTTAGAAGGCCTTCCATACTGGTCCAACCCGTTTTTGCCCACCGGGTCCGGGTCTCCGATATGGTCACCATCATCAAGCTCAGCCCCGGCGACGCCGAGGTTCTATACCGCCGGCGTTTCTCCACCACCGAGTTCTTCCCGCGGGACATCGACTCCATTCTGAGGAACAGGCTGAATCTAGGAACCTTCCTCGCCGTGCCGAAGGGGCGTTACACCGGTGACTCGTGGCCGGGCTCCGACGAGTTCCTGGCGGACCCGCCCGAGTCGTGGGCCGTTTTGAGCGTCTGGAACTCGATGGACGTGTTCAAGCTGGAAGTCCGGGGAGCGTCCAAGAAGCTATTGGGCTTCGCGAAGACTACGCGGATACTGGACCGGGCCTTCCCCTGGCTGCACCTGCCGTCCGTCCCGGAGGTTTTCAGGCCGTTTGGGCTGCATTTTCTGTATGGGCTAGGCGGGGAAGGCCCGTTGGGCGTGAAGTACATAAAGGAGCTCTGCGGGCTGGCCCACAACCTGGCGAAGGAGAGAGGGTGTGGGGTGGTGGCGACGGAGGTGGCGAACGGCGACCGGCTCAGTTTAGGGATCCCACACTGGAAGAAGCTATCATGCGCCAACGACTTGTGGTGCATTAAACGGCTGGGGGGAGAGTCGAGTGACGCGGCGGCCGGTGATTGGACGAAGTCCCAACCTGGTCTCTCCATTTTTGTTGATCCTAGGGAGGTCTAGATAATCTGGTGGCCCAGCCCATACTACTAGTAGTAGAATCTAATTTAGTTTTAGGAGTTCTTAATTACAATAATTAAAGAAAAAAACAGTGAACCAACAAAGAAAGGTTGTTGTCCTTTTTCCTTGTAGATCTTCTCTTATTATTATGACCTTTTTCGTGCACTTCTTTCTATGGCTTACGAGTATTATATTGACGTTACTCTTTATGTTGAGCTATAAGTTTCTCTACTTGGGAGGATTATTTAAATCAATCCATCCAGATTTTGCCGAGGATTATTTCTATGTATTCTATATTTAGCGCCGCCAGGAAATAGTTTGTTGAAATGGTTCATAAAATATTTTATGTTTCATGGTTTATTTTTAAGTTTGAGTTCTTCAGGTACCGATAGAGTTTCAATCATGCTATATCTTTTAGAGTGGAGGTGCTCTTGGACCGTGGCCGCTACTTTGCTCGGTGCTCGGTGGACTTGGTCGGTGATCTTGGGTCGGTCCGGAACTGTGCCCGCTACTTTGCGTGACAGAGTCCCGAATCGGCCAATTTGTTTATAGCTTAAAATTGAATAAAAAGATCTGAAGAGATCTGGGAGTGATACCAGACCGCTCATGTATCCAGAATCAGTCTAGACCCACAATATAACGGTTCGCTTGCAGGCTACACATTTCACGGATCGTGACTACTCACATTGGGGTTGGGATCGGATCAGGACCTGGTCCATTCCTACGATAGAGATTCCGTGCACACGAGAAAATTATACTCTCGAAGTTCGACTTTGTCAACTTTTTTTTTTGTTTACTCAAAATTTTGTTAGTTTTGAATTTTTTACCCTGTAGAATTCCGTCCTCTATAGAAACATTAAGTTGGTAAAGTTAGGTGTAATGAAGGTAATAGTTGTTTAAAAATAAATTAAGACCCAATTGATAATTCACATTTTTAGTTTAGGGAAAAGTATGGAAAAGATACTTGTGGTTGAGTCCGTTTTCAAATAGGGTCATTTGTTTCATTCTTCATCAAAATGGTTCATGTGTTTGAATTCCGTTATCACAAGAGGGTCACACCGTTAAAAACGTCTGAAAAAGACCTTTAAAAGTAACTCCGATTTTCAAAAGTGTTCGGAAAATTAAAAGAAAAATACTGAAAGGTGCGCCTCGTCAAGATAACCTCCAAACCACCTTCGCCTTTGGATTTTTAGATCTGTTTGAATTTTTTTTAAATGATTTCGCTAATATCACTTTTCCGGTGGACTTTCCGGTGCAATGGTGACTGAAAACAAAAAAGAAAGATGGTCTAGCGGTCGTCTTATTGAGGCACTTTCCTAAAGGCGCGCTTAATTTTTCTCATTAACAAAAATTGGCTAATATCACGCAAAGAAAGAAAGGCGCGCCTTCCGTTATTTTTCTTTTAATTTTTCTGGCACTTTTGAAAATCGGTGTTACTTTTAACACTTTTTTTCAGACGTTTTTAACGTCGTGACCCTCTTGTGATAACGAAATTCAAAGACATTTATCACTTTGATAAAGAATGAAACACATGACCCTATTGTAAATTGGTCCAATCACAAGTATTCTTTCCGTACTTTTCCCTTTAGTTTATTAGCCCAATAAGGTATTAGCTTTATTGAAAATGTAATGTTGGATTGTGTACGTAGAATTGTGTAATAATTAAAATAACTTGTTTTTTATTGAATTGAGGAAAAGTTATTAAAGAGTATCATTTTGACAATTTTTCATATAATTCCTTTTTTTCATATAATTTTTCATATAATTCCTTTTTAATAATAAAATATGTAGTATATGTTAAATGTAAATTGATAAGTTTAGTCAATGTCAACATTATCAAATTAACTCCAAAGTCCAAACATATACCACTACTGTCTCGGTCATGTAAAAATTGACCAAAGTTAAAGCCTGTTTGGTAATCTTGATTTTCAGCTTATCAGACTTTTAAATCAATTTTTTCATCAAACACGTAATTTTTAATTTTGCGGGGTGAATTGTATAATAATAAAAAATAGTAAGGTTAGAGCTACTTTCCTAGCTATATTAGTTGAAGTTACAATTAAGAAACATTTTATCTATTTTTCATATAACTTTTCTTTATTTAATTAATAAAATATATTTTGAATATAATTTTCTCATAAATAAGTAGAATGAGGCAATTATGCCACTTCAGCCAGAACTTCATAAATTTTAGCAGAATCGACCGATTCAATCAATTTCAGTGATACCAAATGAGCTTTTTATTTACGACGTTTATGTAGACGATAAAAATGATTGCAATCATATTCTTAAACTTCAAATTGTAACGACTATTTTTTTTATACGATTAAATAAGTAAAGTTGACAAAATTTTGCAAACCTATTATTTGAACATCTTAGTTTATTATTGAGTCAAAACTCAAAATTGCTTAAGATCATGTGATTACAATTCAGAGAGAACTATTTAGAGGACAACCTACTTTTGGCAGCGCTTATTGATCAAACAAACGAGCATGGAACTGGTATCAAATTCAAGATAGATCATGTAAACCCATATGATAAGAAATTTGATACATAAATCGTATTTGTCCTTTTCTATCATTTTCAAAATTTGTACAAGCTTTTCACCAAGATTGAAATAAAATAAGGCATTATCCTTAATTTATGGAACCGGAATTGCCACAAAAGGTATAAACTTGGATTGAACCGTCGACACTCGGTCAGCGTCACAATAACGTGATAAAGATGCAATGTTTGTAGAACATAAGTTGGGTGTGGCGGTAGACAAAGGAAAGTAATCAAGAGTCAGGGCATGGGGCTGGGGGTGACCCTACAAATAAAGGGTCGAACTCAAGAAATTTATTAGGGTAGGGTGAAAATGTATCGTGGTTGCATAGGGACGTGGTCGGCCAGGGTCGGGTGGGTGGGTAATAGTCCTTTTGGTTTTAGGTTCATGTCCTTGGGCAATGATTTTGAGCCCATTTGTTCCTTTGTGAATACAAATTGGCACAAAGTTGAGTTGTGGTTTTGTAGCTGTGCTTACATCTCCAAAGAGGGTCGACGTGGAGGAGTGGGATCAAATCCCCACCTCTTTGCCATCTCAATTCTCTATATATAATTTTGCTATTCGCCTATTCGTATATACTAGTATGAGAGTTTGGAAATTGGACCTTCAACATTTAGGATAACACTGAAATAGGTTAAATCAATTCAATTTATTGCAAATTTGCAATTGATGAAATTTTAATAGAGGTTTGAATTGGTTGAATATGTTAAATTATTAAAACAAATAGCTAAAAATGGTCATCACTGCAAGTTGGATAATTCAATCATAAAATTAATTTCAACTTTACTTATTTTGGTAACTATACAATTTGATATGCGAAATCAAAAGTTGCGAATTTGATAAAAACCTAAATGATAAAGTTGATGAACTGCAAATGTTAATGATCAAATAGGTTGGGTTGCAAGAACAGGATCGAACTAGGTTGTCCGACCCGGAAGCCGACCACCCGGCTGTGGAACCGGTCCAGTAGAGTCCAAACCTGTAAATGTGCCCAAAACTGGTATTAACCGGTGACTCATAATTAACCAAACCAGATCCGGAACAATTAAAAACCGAAAATTTATGAAACCCGGTTAATAAATCGGATTGTCCTGTTAAAAGTTCAACGGTGAAGGATTTCGATCCATGGACTCCTGTTTTACTACACACTCGAAGGTCATCAGGGCTACTTAGCCGAAGTGTTAATGCGTTGACCAAGTCTTGTTTATACTTGACTTAGGGGCTGTTTGTTAACCGACGTTTTCAGCCCAGCACGCTACAATTATCAGTGTTTATAGTGTAAGAAATATAGCGTTATTGCTCAACACGCTAATATCCAAACATAGCCTTAACATTTTAAGGCTTACAATTTTATAAATATTAATTTATTTTAATTACCAATCATAATAAAAATAATAATATTATTTGTACTACTATACTAATAAATATTCATATGATAAACTTATATTTGTCAATAATATTTATAATTTTATACTTCGTATATCACTATTATTTGAATATTATGTTCACATATTGTATATCTAATTCCCAATATTTTTATCTTTGTGGTTTTTTATACGAAGTATTTGGTACATTGATATTTTATTCTTATAACTATTATTAAATTATGAATGAGTGTAATTTTTAACCTTACATCTTTAAACTAATATACAATTATACGTCTTTATGTAGTTCAGAGCGTTGAACGAGAGCTCCTAGGGCATCACGGCTAGGCACTTTTCCGATTTCGATCTCCTTGGTCGAAGTTCGGTCGTTTCTCCTAGGGCTTGCGCCGCGAGCCGCTAGGTCGTGTTTTCGATTTCAATCTTGCCGATTGAAGATCGGTATTTACCGTCTCTGCTTCGCTCTTACTTGCTCGCCGTCAGGTTTAGGAAGGGCTGAGGACGGGCGTTTTGGGAGAAAGCACATTTGGATCGTGATTTTGTTCGGGTTATGGACTCTTCTCTTTTACCACTGGTTTCGATTGGGAAGGTAAGCATGGATTTTGGGTTCATTCGGGCTATAATCATAGGGATTAAGAAGATGTCAGTGGAAATTGTGGTGGTGGGTTTGCAAGGAATGTTTCAAGATGAATGGTTGATGATCCGTCTTCCTCCTGAGCCACCGCCGAGGATTTTGTTTGAAGCATGGATTCGGTTGCCCTGTTAGTTTATTTTATTTATTTTCGTTTAACTCTACGGTCAGACTATTATGTTTTGTTTTTACTCCTTTTTCTGCTGTAAAACTCTTGCATTAGTTTTGGGGGTTGAGAGGTTTACGGTAATCGTCGTTAGCTTTAATTTTCCCAAGTTAGGTCTAGCGAGTTATATTGCTTTGTCAAAGGTGATTAACTCATAGTCTCGTCTAAGGGCGGATGGTTACATGTGATCCTTTCACGTTCTTGTACCACCGCTGAATGCTATTTTAATAATATAAGCGCCTTACAAAAAAAAAGTATACTATCGTACGTCTTTATGTTTTACTTTTAAATAAATATTGACCGGGTTGACCCATCGTTGGCCGAGTTGACCCTCCCGGATCTGGGTTGACCTTTGACCCAGTCTTGTTTTTGGGTCACCTTCCGATACGGTTTTGACAAAAAGGTAAATACGCTCTTAGTTCTTCATTAAAATGGAGTGGGAATGATAGATTTATTATTAAATCATACTACCTCCGTCCCATATTAAACTTCCAATTGCGGGTTACGAAGTTTGACCAACGATAAAGTTAAATGATCCCTGTGAACACTCAGATTATTTTTAGAAAATAAAATTTACATATTCAGAAACTACATCAAACCCGCTACAAAGCCTGCAAAAAATAATTCAATTTTTATAAAATTTTGATACATAAAGGTCTTGTTTGGCAATCGGCTGTTAGCTGTTAGCTGTTAGCTGGTTACGACAGGTGATTGACAATAGCTGGTTGTGTCAACTGTTTTAGTCGGCTGATTATGTTAGCTTGTTGTCAGCAAATGTTTGGTAAATTAGCTGTTTAAGAATAGATGTTTGAATGTAAAAAGACATTTAAGGGCATTAGTATTTAATTTATTTTAATTTAACTATTGCTTATAAAAATAATATTACCTATATTTACTTAGAAAGTATAAATCACTCTTATTTTAGAAATTTTAGAAATTAATACGGAGTACATAAAACTAGATGAAAAATAAAAATAAATAAAAGAAACATTCTAATTTAATTTGAATAAATCATTGGTATTTTAGAATTTATGGCAAACTAAAAATCCAAGATTGAATGATCATTGTGCCACTCAATTGGTCAATAATAAATTGGCATACTCCATATGTCAGATCAGAGATGTATGCTTCGTGTGGGTAAAAAATAAATTGACATAGCTCCGTGTATAAGATATGAACGAAACGGGAAAAAGAGAGAAGAACATGTATTGTGGAGACGTGGAACGCAGAGGACAGAAACGGAAGACAACGTAGAATCCGATTCAAAACGCTCCTCACCCCAGCGTTTTCAGTTTCAGCTGGTCGTGTATAAAAAGCTGATCCAACAATCCATTTACCAAACAACAATTTTAACTATTTAGATGGTCAAAATAATTAATTATAGTCAAAGAAGCCAAAATTTGGCTGATAAGCCATTTTCCAAACAAGGCCAAAGTAAGAGTTCAAGTGTGATTTAAGTTGACCCTCGAAAAGCGAAATGGAAGTTTATTTAGGGACGGAGGGAGTATAACTTAAATTATGAGAAACTTAGGGCCTGTTTACTAACAGAAATATTTTCCAGTATTCTAGAAAACTGGAAAACTGGAAAACAGAAAACAGGAAACGTGTTTACCAAAGAAATTCCTGGAAAACTGGAGAAAGAAAAAAAAGAAAAACGCGTTTACCAAATCGTTTTCCAAAACGGAAAAAATGAACCATGTCTCTCTTTTCCTTAATGATTTGGAGAAGTGACTTTTACTAGTTTTCCAAATTTGGAAAACGCAGATGCTACAATGCCTTTGCAATGAATTTGCATACTTACACCTAGTGGTGGGTCCGGTCCCGCTCCGATGTCGATTCCATTCCGGTACCTCCATCCTCGTACCTTACCCCTTACCCCTACCCTACCCTACCCACTCAACCCCCACTCCGCGTACCCATTTTTGCCTATAATGACCTTACCCCACCCCCCACCACATGCCCCGACCTCGGCCCCACCCCGATCCACCCTACCCTACCGCCACCCCTACCACCTCGACCCCACCCCGACCCACCCTACCCTACCCCCACCCCTCGTATATTACCACTTACCCATACCTTACCCCTTACCACATGCCTCCTACCTCGGCCCCACCCAACAGCCATCCTACCCCCACCCCCACCCTACCCTACCTCGACTATCAGAGCCCAAGTTGTCCCATAACTTCATTTGTCACCGTACACGTGCTCGTCATCTTCCAAGTAAGTGTTTTAAGTTAAGTTTAAAGTTCTGTACATGAGTAAGAAGAGTTTGTTAGATAGAGAATAGAAGTGAGAATGTTTTTAGTTTAGAAGTTAGTGTGTATTATTATTAGCAGTAAATTGCTCTCATTTGCTTTAAGAAAAATGAGGAGTTTAAGGGTACTCTTAGACTATCAACGATGATCATGAATATGGTCGGAGACTTTAAAAAAAAAATATGGTCGGAGACTTTCGAGTTGAGATGCAACATTTCATAGATGACCTAGACCAGTTTAATGAGGAGTTGGCTAACCAGTTTTTTTAACATCAGTATCCCCACAAGTTTTTGATTGAAATTCAAAATCTACTTTGTCCTAGTATTTGCTCGAATAGAGAGACTCAGAGTGTGAGAATGTTTCTGCTAGTTTTTAGGGTTGTTATTTAAAAACACCATCATTCTAGTCATATTCCTCTCCTAATTACATATTCGCAACCTTCCATTTTAGCCTCGTTGATCTTCGTAGCAAGTATTTCTCATACATAGAGGTTACTCATGATTAAAATTTGAGGTAAAAAAAAATGTCACAGTCTTTATTTTCTCATGATTGATTACTTGAATTATGTAACAATCAGCGCTGTTCCAGCAGTCTTTTTATATAGCTTGTTGTTTACTCATGGTCCAAGTCTTGTTATTTATTTTTTTTAAAAAAAAGAAAGATAATGAGTTTGTCTGCTATTTTTAAAGCATCACATGTAATTGAGTTTACATGAGATGAAGAATTCCCATAAGCTTGTTATGTATTTTTATTTATTAATTGAAATTATTTTAAATGCATGTGTACATTATGTACATTATTATATTTTTGGTAAAAAAAAATCGAATAAAATTAAAGGAGTTATAACTTACATTCTTATGTAAATGTTGCTTCACTTCAGATTTCAAAAGCTCTTTAATAATGGATTTAAATGTTTTATCAACAATATCATAAGCTTCATGATGTTTCTAGAGTGTTGAGCGTCGGTATTTCATGTTTGGAATCTTGAGTTGTTGGGAGGGCCCCTCATCAATTTGATGGTTCCAATAGGAGATACCAGTGGTTAGACATCGTTTAATATGATCGACGGTCAGATTAGATGTTGTCTTTTAGTTGTAAAAAATTGCTTATTTTAAAATAAGTATTAGAGTGTGTTGATTAATCATTAAATGCGTTTAGTGATTAATGATTAATCAAATAACAATGATTTTACTAAAAGTCAAATACGTAGTTTTTTTTAAAGTGACATATTAGTATAGTATTTAGCTATTTCCTCAAAAGTATGTTTTAGAAGAAATTTTGAGTTTTAAAATGTCCCAATGAAATTTTCGAGTACTCTCAACTTTGGCATTGAGATTTAAACAGTGTTGTACATTCTTTTTACCAAGGTTGTCCTCATATGATTTTTACCAAAATATATTGAGTGCCATCACTTAAAGTTTCTTACTATGACTGGCCAATAAAGTCTATATACGTGATTCAAAAGTTTGTAATGGAAGCTTGTTCTTAGCAGTTAGATTAGAAGAGATGAGTGGAAGGATTAGATCAAACCAGTCTGGTAAATCATGAGTCTTAGATACTGTTGCACACTACGATATAGGGATTCGTGAAGTATGTTTCAATACGGTATGATCTAGAGTGTGAACATTTCAATAGAATGTAGAATACGGTATAATCGGGCTCTCTTATAGCCATTATGTACAAGTATTTGTAGACGATATCCCAATGAGCTCGTGCTGGTAGCTGATATGCTCGTTGAGTAATAGAAGTATTGGTGAGAATAAAGAGTATAAAGAATTTGGCACCTCAAACAATTCTTTTGTTGTGAGCCATCAATAATTCAAAGGCTTGAACCCCCACAGTTGAGTAAATTATATAGAGCGGTCCTTTTATTGAGTAAATTAGTGTCAGTCAAAGTTAAGAATGTATGAAACGGATAAGAAGGACCTAGCTATGGTGTTAGATTTTTCTTTTGAACGAAGTCAGTGTAGGTTCCTTAATCAGTTTATTATTTCGATTTGAAATCTATAGAGCGAAAACATAAGATTTTATGTTAAATAATATAAAACAAGTATTGATTTACCAGTATATTAGGGATATTATTATAAAAAAAAATCTAAGTTAGTCTTGGATAAGAGCTCATTCGTTTTATTCAGTTTAGAGGTTATGGTTGTTAATTATTTTATTTTTTTTACTCTTGTGAGAAATTATGTATTACTGTTTGGCGACCTTATTATTTTAGAAAGCGATGAAAACTTTACCACTATATGACAACAATGTTTTCAAAAGAAAATAGTTCGGAGATAAAGGTTTAGAAGGAACACTACTATGGAATATCAACGAAGAAATAACATTGATAATGAACAGCCAAAAAAATCACAATTAAACTGTAATTTGTGTCGTGCAGACTACTTATTTGCATATATCACATTTTGATCAGTGAAGAGATGAAGGCTTTAATTGGGAAAATAAAAACCACAATACTTTCCTTAATTCTTGTACAGATGAATAAAGAAGTAAAGAGACGGAATTTTGAAGTCATTATTGAAAACAAATTAGGCATGCTCCTTGTCAAGTATTTTGTGAGAGACATTTATGTTTTTGACAATGTCTATTTTTGATAAATAGAACATTTATGATGTCTTTTGTTTAAGAAACATGAAAATTTGAAACTAAGCAAACAATTCCTCTTAATGTTGACACTTTTAAGGTTAAGCCACATACTGATTTTTTAGAGGGCGTACAAGAAGATTTAGTTTCAAAACTTATAATATTACTTTTCAAAAAAAAAAAAACTTACTCACAAGAGATTTTCCTCTAGATATTAAGGCTATTAGTTTCAATTAGAAATTGTGTTCAAGGATTAAAGGAGACTGATACTCATCTCATTAGAAATAGTTGTTCTTTTCAATACTGAATTTTTAAGATAAAATGAAAAAAAATCTAATTTAAATTTGATTCAAATTTCCTGACTACTTCGGAATACAAATCAATGAAGTTTTAGTTGTGGTTCCAGAGGTACGTACAGAACTATAAGAATGTTTGTTCTTTTGATGAAAAGATAATTTTGAGAGGCTTGAGTGGTTTAGAAAAAAGGGAGTTTAGTAGTTAATCTATTTTAGACTTAAAAAAAAAGAATTTCTTTTGATATAGGAGGTAAGTCAAATTACAGTGGAGTATTAAAAGATAGCCACCTTGACAGCAACTAGAACAAGTGTAACATAGCAAAAGAATGATTTTTCTTTCCTGAATTTATAAATGATGTGCTCAATATGAGTACTTTTGACGCACAAGAAGAAAAGATATTTCAAGGGTTCAACAGTAAATATATATTACTGTGTTGGTATCATTACTGAGTATAACCATCATTAAAGTTTCACAGCACTGATATCATGAATGGGTTGTGTGATGGCTAGTACTACATAGAATAAAGCGAATTTAGCGTAAATGAAGCAATCTGTTGGACAGAAGCGATAAAATGGTGAATGAGAAAACTTTATTCTTCCCCACAGTGTAAACAAATTGTGAGGATGGACTCTTATAACTGACACAGAATAAAACATTTTTTTTTTGAAAAAGACAAGTTTGACTTATGTAACCATACCGGTAGAATGTGAATCTAAATTTCATTTTAGTAGTACGGGGGTAAGTGTTTATGACGAGGTTAAAGTTTAGTATTGTCTTTCTTTTTCATAGTTCTAAGCAAAGAGGTCAAACTATTTCGTTAAAAAAAAAAATTATCTTGTGAGCTTATGATTTTGTGTTGTAGTGCCATGAGAAATCATGAGAAGTGGATTTCAATAGTGAGAGTTTTCTTGGTCTTTGTTCTGGTCATATATGAAGTAGTTGTTTCTCTCCCCAAAACTACCACTGCGACCAGTCTCGTAATTAGAAGAAAAGTGAGTATGCACTTTGAATTTAAAGTTACATGCTCTGGATATAAAGAAGTAACCTTGTTAAAGGTATAAAACTATTACAGTTTTACTATAGCCAAGTGAGAAGTTTAGATTGAAATATTGTAAGATTGTACAAGTTGTTCTAAGTTTCGAGAACGAAACTTTTATAAGGTGGGAGGGGTTGTAACACCCCAATTTTAGCGATCTAGTTATATTAATCATTATTATTTATTTTAGTCAGCTAAACAAGTTACTTGTGTGAATACTGTGATATATTCTTTTTTTCCATGTTTTGTTTGTTGGCAGGTAACGTTGACCGATAAGCTCATAAAAATTTAATTGAAAAAAAAATAAATACTATTTAAATATCTCATTAGTATATTATAGAAAGGGGAAAACATTATTTTATTTTAGCTCGGCCTGAAACGTTTTACTTTAGTGATGATTAGAGATCAACTTATTATCTTGGCCCAATTAATCTTTCTTTTAAAACTAAAAGCCCTAAAGACATACCTAGTATATATTCATCGGTCCTCAAATCCACGACTTATCTCCTTCATATCAGTCGAACACCTACCTCTCTGGTTTCTAGTCGAAGAACTTCTCTTCCCCTTCAACTCTTCCATTAAAGCAATAGTTAGAGTTTTAGTGACAGCCTGAAACTGGTATGTCAAATTTATGTTGCCTCTATGCTTTCTTTTGTGGTTATAATAATTATTTCAGTTATTTGGTTCTAGCCTGGTTATAAGGTTATTAACTCTGTTTTGTGTGATCGCCAAATAATGAAGTATTTCTAGGTCTATTTTAAATCTGACATCATCCTAATGTTGTTCTCTAAATTGAGTTAGTTTTAAAAAAAAAAAAGTGTTGTCTCAGGAGCACTTTGATTTAATCTTCAAACTTACTGTCCGATTTGGAAACCCATGCTATGGTTTTGAAACCAAGTTGTTTGCTTATATTTTTAACCTTGAGGAATTCTAATAGCTAGATCAATTATTCTATTCACTGGTCTTACTCAAAAGATAAACCATTTTTACTTAGTGCCCCTAAAAATCAGATTTCTGCGTCTTGTAGTTTCTAAGCTAATTTCTACTCATTACAGCAGCAAATTGTTTTCATTAAAAGAGAGATGGCTTCTATTTTAATACTCTGCAGTTGAAAAACAAAAGGGGTTGTTTTGTACGTGGCAATTATTGGGTTGTTCTAGCATGAGATTATTGTTCATTGTTTAAATAACTAAATTCAAAATTTAGTGAGCTGCTGCAGAACGATTTTTGAAATCTGAAGATTTGTTTTTTTTTAAGTCAATTGCAAAATAACGTTTTGCGTTTAAGCAGTATCAAATTGAGAATGGAAGTTAAAGTTTTATTTATTTGAGTGGATTAAGGATACATCTAACTATAGTAATACTTTAAATTTAACTAAAGATATTAGAAAGGAGCTTACCGGAAGACGTTATCAAAGTGCCACACTTATTTGAGTAATTGGGGATCAGCCGTTAACAGGTAAGTTCACTACCACCTGTACATGTTAGTTCAACCAAATAAAAGAAAGAAGTCTTGTTGATTTTTAATAGATGATTTTAGTCTATTTGCTATTATGTGAACTTGGTGAGTTATTTGCTGAGTTATTTTATTTGCTATATTAAGTGATGATTATTATCTGGCATAGTCAAGAGTTTGTCAGTATTTTTATTTTCTGAATTAATGATGTTTTTATCCAAACAGCACTATAAAAAGAACTACTCCCTCCGTCCCTCTAAGTTTGGGACGGATGGGTGTGGTGTGGTTTTTAAGAAAAAGTGGAATTGTGTGGTTGGTATTGAATTGATAAAGTGTGAATAAAGTAAGAATGAATTCTAACCACTCAAATGTTACCAAATATGGTATGAGACAAACTTAGTGGGACGGACGAAAAAGGTAAAACGGGACAAACTTAGGGGGACGGAGGGAGTAATATTTAAAGTGAAAGATTAAGTGATATGTACCCGGGAACAAGTTCCCACAGAGTAATCAGAGTTTCAGAGTTTCAGAGAATCCGATATGTTTAGTGGGTCGCTCCCCTGAGCTGTCGGATTGGCGCCTTTGGGTACATATCACGGGCCCACAGAGTAAAATTAGCCACAAAGAGTAGTACAGAAAGTTGTTAATGAGATCTCTATCAGAAAGTTTCACAGAAAGTTGTTTTGAGATCTCTTTCAGAAGGTTTTACAGAGATGTTTTGAGAATGAAAATTTTGAGATCTCTCGAGTAGTTTTGAAAATTATTTTAGAAAATATTTTCCTTTTGAGATCTCACTCAGAATGTATTTGAGAAGTTATGTGATAGTTATTTGTTCAGTGCATGCTTATAGTCTAAATTTATCTATTGATAAAATGGCATAGACTTCTAGATATTTTTGTGGATCCATAGTGACTTACTAAGCGTAAAGCTTATCAGGTTTCTTTCTTCGCATGTACAGATACTAAGGGTAAGGCCAAGGCCTAGGAAGATGATGAGGGAGTGGAACACGTGCCAAGATGAGTTAATGGGAACGACCTTGGCGGCTTTTTGCTAGATATTAATTTGTTTGAGTATTTCAGTGTTATAACAAAAAGATTATTATTATTTTAGTCTATTTGAGGATTTGATTTTTGAATAAATTCCTGGATCCAGGTGATTATTACATTTGCTGGTGATAACTATTTTATTAAGTTTTTTATTTGGAGTTGTTTTAGTTACTTTTGAGGTTTTATCAGGGTTATTCTTAAATATACGGCCGTTATATTGGAGTTATTTTTTAAAAGTAGTACGTTAGTGTAACGTTTCCTTTAACCCTGAGAGGGGCGTTACATCGACCCACCTGGATCCCGAGCCCACCCTACCGACATCCTATCCCAACTCCCTACCCTAACCCTACCTTACCCCAACCCCAAACCCTACCCACTACCCCCACCCTTACTGCCATCCTACCCCCACCCCACCCCTTCCCTACCCCGGCCCCACCCTACCGCCATCCTATCCCTACCCCCTACCCTACTCCTACCTTACCCCAACCCCAAACCCTACCCACTACCCCCACCCTTATCGCCATCCTACCCCCACCCCACCCCTTCCCTACCCCGACCCCACCCTACCGCCATCCTATCCCAACTCCCTACCATACCCTGCCTTACCCCAACCCCAAACCCTACCCACTACCCCCACCCTTACCGCCATCCTACCCCCAACCTACCCTTTCCCTACCCCGACCCCACCCTGGTCCCGACCCCACCCTACCGCCATCCTATCCCAACTCCCTACCTTACCCCAACCCTAGCCACTACCCCACCCTTAACCCTAACCACGACCCTAACCCACCCACTACCCCCACCCAGCCCCCTACCCCTAGACCTTACCAACCCACCCTGATCATACCCCTTACCCCACCCCCACCCATAACTTCCCTACCCCGACCCCTACGAGTAGGTATGGGTAACCGGGTATAAGATCGTGGTAAGGGTAAATGTAGGGGTCAAGGGTGTGGAATTGGAGAACTGTGTGAAAAAATTGATGAACATGTTTTCAAATTTGAAAATGGAAAACTAAAAAAAAGAAATAGAAAATTGGAGATAGAAAAACTGAAAAATAAAAACAGAAAATTGGAGAACGAAAAACAGAAGTAGAAAACAGGTAAATATCTCTGTTAGTAAACAGACCCTTAGTTTTATCATTAGGAGCTTTGTGTACAAGGCATTTACTACGAAGTATCATTAGGGGTGGGAAAAATCGACCCAAATCCGAAAACCGAACCGACCAAACCCGATAAATGAAGTTGATCCAGATTTTATTTTAAAAATGATCGTTCCATGTTAAGTACCCGACCCGAGCCCAAAAATATGGGCCCTACTTCAGTTTTTTAAATTCTAGACCCAGCTTAGACTGAAAAAACTCAATTGAAATTAAGAAACTGAAAATATATATTTTATAATACAATATAATTTA
The DNA here is from genome assembly GCA_945859915.1 of Cuscuta epithymum. Taxonomy (NCBI): domain Eukaryota; kingdom Viridiplantae; phylum Streptophyta; class Magnoliopsida; order Solanales; family Convolvulaceae; genus Cuscuta; species Cuscuta epithymum. The sequence continues at coordinate 1,022,746 of CAMAPF010001010.1, forward strand.
TATAGGAAATACACACTACTCCAAATATATATTTATTAATAATATGTCCATACATAGCTTCAAATGACATATATCTTTATTAAGAATTTAACTTTTGAGTATTTTCAGTCATTGAAAGGCAGTTTGCACATAACTTATTTTGCACAGATAGGGTGTAATAGTTAAAAAATATTTGAATTAATAATGTAATTTGTAATATAGTCTATATTATAATAAATACATGTGTGAGGGAAATCCATTGATAGGTCCATTATTATTTCTGACAGTAGCTTCACCCGTTGATAGTATATACAGAGCCACTCTTATTCGGTGGGCAAAGCTAACTGTAAGATAGGGAGTGTCACAAGAGGTAAATATCGCTTGAGAACTTACTTTATAAATATGCATATGAAATCTGGAAGTACAATACTTGAGTCAGAGTCTCACTCGCTGCCTATCATCTTGTGATTAAAGTCCAATTAGCATCCTCTTAAGTAATTGTCTGACTGTGTTGGAGGCCTCATGAATGGAATGTTATCATTTATATATATAAAGCCACTCCCGTTGAATTGTAATATGTCCATTGAGAATCCTTCTACATTAATCTTACAATAAAAAATTATAGTTTCTTTTACTGCAATTCAATGTCATTGTTTTTTTTTGTGAAATTCAATGTTATTGTTATGAATTGAGCTTAATCTATCATTTACTTATATATACCTAGTAAAATATTTGGTGAAGGCTATAAAGTTAATAATATGTTTTCATTGTTTTGTAACATAGACTGAAATTGGTTGAATCTTGTGAACAAAGAAATATATATATATATATATATATATATATATATATATATATATATATATATATATATATATTATCAACAGATTGCGGCAACTGGGTTTCTCAAGGGGCTGGGGGGAATTTGGGGCAGGGGCAGAGGGAGCTAGGGGGGGATTGGAGGGATGGGGGCTGAGAAAGGGGGCTGGGGAGGGTAAGGGAGGTTGGGAAGATGACGGCGGCAGGATGTTGCGGTGGCAGCCATTGTAGGCAGTTGCGCAGGTGACTTGGGAGGGGGATTTGGGGGCTTGGGAGAGTAAGGAAGGTGAGACAGATGGGGACGGTCGGGGATTGTGCGATGGTGGTGTTAAGATCTGAGGTTCCATCCTAAAAGGTCAACCTGACAGGAGGAGGAGCTCATATCTTAATATAGCACATTGTTGATTCAAACTCTTCCGGTGTGGGACTCTAACACCCCTCCTCACGACCAGACACTTTGTCTGGATCGTGTCGTCATTCATTTTTTTCCGTCGGTTCGTCATTGTCAAAAATATTTATAATCATGTCGTCATTTTTCATAAGGGGGCCCACACCATGGATCGATTTGGCTCTGATACCATGTTAAGATCTAAGGTTCCATCCTAAAATGTCAACCTGATAGGAGGAGTGACTCAGATCTTAATATAGCACATTGTTGATTCAAGACCCTCATACACCATCTTGAGGGGTATTGGAGCATTACGATCACGCATGCACGTTAAATTACTTGAGTTATGGAGCCCGCACGTGGACCATATTAGCATTCCATTAATTGTTTATTGTAAATGTAATGCTTATCAGTTAAAAGTAGTTTAGTCATAGTATAATTCTTTGTACGTTGCGAATATTTATTAGCTCCCAGTTTATAGGCTTAGGCGATGCGCTACAAGTGTATATATGTATCATTCTCATTCAATGAAAAGCACGATTGAATCCAATATCTCGAGTGCAGTTTTACATCTTCGCATCGAAAGACTGCCCGACTCCACATGCTATCCTTCTCGGCCCACTTCGCCCTAGGCGATCATTATTTAGATCACATTGGTTATAATGGTTATAGTTTGATAATTTTGGGTTACATTCCTGCAATGGGTTTGTGTTGGTTGCATATGGAAAACACATTCTGATATGGAACCCACTTACACGCTGGTCTACCAAAGTTCTTGAGCGGCAATGCCTCCTTAAGGATACTGCTATGGGAGGGCTTTGTTACAATCCATTCACGTCGGATTACAACTTACAAGGCTATCTTGTTACTTAAAGGTGGATGTGCTATTGTTTCTAATCTGAAAAAAAACGTGGAGAAAAGTTTCTTTCCTGTATAACTATATGAATTGCCAAGATGGTGTCAATTTTAACAATACATTCCACTGGATAGTGAGATCTGAACATGGGAATTTCCATGATTTTTCTGATTATATGAGATATTACAATAGGATTGTTTACTTCGATCCAATTGATGACACATTAAATATTTTGCTCTCCCCTGTATCAATTTATCCGGAAGAAAAAGACTCGATAGTTGGTGCGGGGATCATAGATGGATGTTTCTGCATGGCTCGGGAGGATATCAAGAGCCAAGTGGTCTAAGTTTCAGTTATGAGAGAATACGGAAAATCAGTCTTGGGTCAAATCATTTTCCATCTCCATCTTGAGATTTGCACCACATGCATGACGTTTACAACTTCAAGTTTTTGTCTGAAAATGGGAAAAATAACGTACTGACATCTCATTTTTATGGGGGAAGTTATGTTTAATTATTTGATAAAAATGATTAATAGGTAAAAAAAAACAGAAGCTATTAGGTGGATTCTCACTTAAATATCGATGGTTATTTTAAAGGGAAAAGGGTCAGATAGACCCTCGAACTTAAATAAAAATGTCAAATAAGCCCTTATATAAGAGGTTCTGTCCGGCCGTCGTCATTTGGGGCGGTTTCCGGTGGAATTTTTTGATGAATTTTTTTTATCATCTTATTCACTAAGTCTAGTTTACTCATACGAAATTTCAGTTAAAACTTCAATTGGGAAGACATTCAAATGAATTCTTGAAGGTAACTTCAATCAGTTTGGCTGTGATACCATGTTAAGACCTGAGATTTCATCCTAAAAGGTCAACCTAATAGGAGGAGTAATTCAAATTTTAATATAACACTTTATTACTTTATAGATTTTCAGTGTGGGATTTCAACGATAATATGTAATACTTTTGTGTTATTAGAAATAGTCAGCTTTGAAATAGATGAAAAATAAAAACGTAAAAAATATGTAATAGAGATTTGTGTAGAGGAGAAGAAGCAATCAAAAGCACAAATTAGTTAATACCTTTGTCCCACTAAGATATAAGGAGTGATGTGATAATTAAAAAAAGTAGGATTATGTTGATGGTATTGAATTAATATAGTGCGAATAAAGTTGGGAAGACGTGTAATCATTCAAATCTTACTAAATATGGTATGAGAGGGATGAAAATGGTTTACTGCATGCTCCATCTTTCAATCAGACTAGGATATGAGTGCACCCGGATGATCGATAATTTCGTAGTTTGGATTTTAGTTTCAACTTTTGACTAGGTCTAACGGCAAAAATGTTTCAATTTTTTTACTTTACTATTGATCACGAAAAGGGAAAATTTGCACTTTTGGTCCCTGAAATATTCACGAAAATGAAATGTCGGACCCGTATTTCTCATATTGTAAATGTCACCCCCTCAATTGTCCAAATTGTTGTAAATGTGGTGGCCCTTTAAGGGGTGAAATGTACTCTCACCCACATTGTATATTTCACCTCTCAAATGACCATATTTATAGTATTTAGTACAATTGAGGGATGACATTTACAAATTTGGGAATACGGGTCCAACTTTTCATTTTCGTGACTATTTCAGAGACTAAAAGTATGATTTTTCCTCGCGAAAAATACCAAGTATGCTTTTTCATTTTTTCAAGGAAGAAAAACGTTTTCCATTGAAATGAGAAAGCGAGAAGTGATAATTGACACTGATTGCAATGTCAATGGAGCACACTACTTTTCCGCTTTCAATGGTTGTATGACTTGTATCAATCACAAAACCCCACCTACATCCAAATAAAGATAATGATCGAAAAATAATTACTCTTTCCATAAGATTGTATGTTTTCAATTCGAACATTATTAGGAGTATTTATTATCAAATCAAAACTTTATATATTTTTACTTGAACTGAAATTTTATTATCAGGTCTAATTAGACTTGATTTGATCATGAAAATGTCTGATGTCTTTGTATTTTATAACTTTCGAAATCCAATATCAAGTCTCGGCTTCTTGGGCGGCCTCAGGGCCGGCTCTAGCATATTTGAGGCCCAAGGCATTCATAAAAAACTTGTTTAACAAAATAATGTGTTTTGTATAACAAAATACGTAGTAGGTAGTACATAATGATTTTTTACTAAAGTATTACCCCGTCTCATTTTATGTGTCATATTTTAATTTGACACAATCACACAATTATTAATAAATTAATTGAAAAAGTAAAAATTGTTACTAGTATTAGATTTGAGTATAATAAAGTGAAATATTATAGACAACAAATTGTTTCCGAAAACAAATGTATTACCTCTGTCCTTCTAATATTGGGGCAAAAGAGGGTAGTGCATTTGTTAAGAAAAGTATATTATGTAGTTGATAATGAAATGATAAAGTGGAGATAAAGTAAGAATGGATTGGAGTCGCATAAATATTACTAAATATGGCATTGGCCGGACAAATTTAGTGGGACGAACGGAAACGGAAAATTGGGATAATTATAATGAGACCACTAAAATGGGACGGATGGAGTATTACTAAAATAAAGCAGTACTATAGGTATACAATCAAGGTATGAACTTTAAATTTGTGTTTAAATTTATTTATAGTTTAATGATGGATGACACTATAAAAGAATTGGTGCCTTCTCGTTTAAGAATGCAGTGGGAATCACACAAAAAATACAAAATGATCTCTCTCAAATAAAACATACATATATATAAATAAATAGCATTTCTAAAATTAGAGGCCCTAAAAAAATATGGAGGCCCTAGGCACTTGCCTAGGGTAACTCCCCCTATCACCGGCTCTGGGCGGCCTTTGAGCATCTTCAATGGGGATGTCTATTTTCTTACGCACTCTAGCTTACAATTGGGTCCCATTTTTTATCTCACAAATTTTATGTGTAGGACCTGCATATCTCCTTAATTATTTTCATTTTTATTTTTATATCACTTCTAACCCACTTTTCATCCACTTTTGCTCCTCGATTCCTGTGTAATGTCTATTTATAGACATTGTCATAGACATTGTCTACAATTTACTCCTATCTCTCTTCCTTTTCATTTTTCCATACACAACACTTTCTCCATATTAAATTAAAATAATCATCCTATCTCTATCTCCCTCCTATGCCACGTAGGATAGACTTTACTCCAATCCACTACCCCATTGGAGATGCTCTTCTTATGGCTTTCATCCCGCTTCCGCCAGGCTTTTCGGGCCGTCGGACCGGGCGCAACGACATCAGTGGCCTTCTTGGAAGCATTAGGGTCAGACTTCTTCTTGGCAGCGTCACCAGATTGTTGCTTGCCAGCCTCATCTTCGACTGGAGCGGCCCTCATCTCGGCTGCCACCTTCATTTTTTCTTGAGCCGTGAATTGAAAGATAGTCGATTCATCTCGAACTCTGCACAATACATAAAACAGTTAGGAATAAGCCCAAAGTCAGAATAAAGGGTTTACATTAGAAAAGATATGTATTTAAGATTGTGTTTTCTTGTACATACTCTATGTAGTATTTCTTTTCGTGAGGCCAGATGCTCCCGCTCCCAACGGATGAATTTTTCGCTTTCAAATCTACACTTTATCTTCTTCTCGGGTCTTCTATCGTTGTTAACCAAACATAGTAATGGAATATTGAATTATTTCCATTAATTTACAATTTTTATTTCATTACATACTCTATTTCATTGCATTACATTACACCATACCAAACATAACCTAATAGCATCAAATTTTAAATTTTAAGATATACAAATTGATTGCAGTAAGATAAGCTATGTGGAAGGCTATGAAGCACGGAATCTCTCCACGGCTCACGTTTCCACGTTTCAGAAACTCGGAAGCGTTTCGGAAACTCAGAAACTTCAAATTCCCGTTTTAGTACCGTTTCCTTAATTAAGAAAAATTTGGAAACCCTTTTCACTACGCTTCGGAAACCTCATATTCCATTTTTTTCTTTTTTAAAAATTCTGTGGTGGAAAGTATTTTTTTTAATAGTGAATTTTTGTGGTATTTCTCAGCAGCAACACTTGTTACATTTCCTAACGCAACGTATTGCTAGAATTGTATAACTTCGTACATTTTATGTTTAATTATGTACTAATATGAAAAAATATTTAAATTCCAACATGTAGAGTGATTTTATTATTTGGTTACTAAACAAATTATATGAAAAAAACACGTGCATATGAAAAAACTTGTGTACATATATTAAAAAATATTTATAAATATATCCTTATATTTTATAATATTTACGTGTTTCCCTACATTTCGAATCATATATTTTTTTAGAAATTACGTTTCTCGCGTTTCATGTTTCCCGTTTCGCGTTTCTGTGCTACTTAGATGGAAGGGCATAATATGGAAGGGATCCTTGTCTAATCACTTGGTGGATGGTGCCAACAACCTGATTCAAGGGGCACAGTTGGCTCCGGTATCAGATTAGCAGACTAAAAGAAAGCTCAAATTGTTAAAAACAAGCCAATTATCCTTTAGGCCATGTTTGATATGATATAATTAATCATGTAATGTAATAAGCATTACATGTTAATTTGAATACGATGTTTGATATGTCATTTTATTTGAAACTGTAATGTATTGATATATTACATATATATGGAACTCATTACCTTTACATGTGTAATACACTTACATTAAAAAAGGTGTTTAACATTACAACTTACGGATGGACTCTGCCCACCAGTCATGGACTCAACCGGTTCCGGGCCCGGGTCGGGCCTAGGGGTGGACTCGGGCCGGGCGGCCCGACCCGAAACTGGCCCGGCCCGGTAACTGTTTGAATCGGACCGAACCGGTGGCCCGGCCCAGGGGCGGTTTCTGGTCGACTCGGCCCGGTGGGGTTCGGTTCCGGGCTCAGGCCCTCCATTTGGTGAACCGGCCCGGCCGGTTCGGGTCCAGTCCGGGCCGAATATAATTTGTTTTATTTTTTTGAATTTCTTTTAAGTTTTTGGGTTGGGCTGGGGATTTTGAGTCATTTGAGGTGGTTAGGGGGTGAGGGTGGGTGGGTTTGGGGTTAAATAGGAGAAGCCAAAAAAAATTACAAACCGGGTGGCCCAGCCCGGAACCGGTGGCTACCTGTTCGGGTTCGGGCCCAACAAAAAAGAACCGAGGCCCGGCCGGGCCCAGGCCCGAACTGGCCCGAGTCCACCCCTAGCTGGGCCAAAAAAATTCTGTTAGGCCCAAGACCGGCCCGGAAGTAGACCGGTGCCGGTTCGGGCCCAGGTAGGGTCAAGTCCGGTTATATTTTTTTTGTTTTCTTGATTATTTTTGTCCCCTACCCCCCCCCCCCCCCCCCAATCCCAAAAACCCATCTGAAAGACCCATTCCAACCCATTTAAACCCAGCCCAAAGCCCCAAACCAACAAAAAAACAACAAAATCCGGGTGGCCCAAACTGGGCCCGGAACCAGCCAGACTGGTTCCCATTTACCTAAGCCCGTACCCGACCCGATTACCCACCCCAAACCGGTACCCGGTTCCCAGGCCAAGTGGCCCACACCGGGTTCAAGCCTACTGCCCACCTCTGAAGTTATTGTGGGCACCCCTTTTTTTGGGTGGAACCAGCCCGACCCGGTCACTGTTTGAACCGGCCAGAACCGCCGGCCCAGCCAGGGACCGGTCCGGGTAGGCCCGACCCGCTAAAGTTCCGGGCCGGGCTCACGCCCCTCAAAAGGTGAACCGGCCCGGCCCGTTCGGGCCCAGTTCGAGCCAATTTTTTTTTCTTTTTTTTTTGAATTTTCTTTGGGAAAATGGAAACTAATAATCCAACCTTTTAGCGGTCTTCTTTTAATAGTCCCACCTTTTCGTTATTCATGAATAATCCAACATTTGCACCTCATCTTCATTCACTGGTCCCTGACCGGTTGATGACCTGCTATTACAAGTTATTTTCTTATCTTTGCAAAATATTATCTTTGTGAAAGGTGGAATTTATGGTATCATAGTTTGCAGAGATAAGAAAATAACTCGGAATAACAGGTCATCAACCAGTCGGGGATCAATGAATGAAGATGAAGTGCAAAGGTTGGATTATTCATGAATAACGAAAAGGTCGGATTATTAAAAGAAGACCGCTAAAAGATTGGATTATTAGTTTCCATTTTTCCATTTTCTTTTATGTTTTTGGGTTGGGCTAGGTATTTTGGGCCATTTGGGGTGGTTTGGGGGGAGGGTTTGGGGTTAATTAGGAAAAGCCAAAAAAAATTAAATTGAGCCGAGGCCCGGCCCGACCCAGGGGTTACCCGGGCCGGCTCCGGGCCTCCCCTTTGATAAATAAATACAAAAATTATTACAAGTTTCTAAATGATTACATTTCAAAGTTGTTATTACTTAAGTAACTTCATTCCCAAGTTGTTATTACATTGCTTATTAACCAAACATAGTAATGTAATAGAGACTTCATTACATTACATTACATTACATTACATTACATTACATTACATTACATTACATTACATTACATTACATTACATTACATTACATTACATTACATTACATTACATTACATTACATTACATTACATTACATTACATTACATTTACACACTTCATTCCATTTCATTACATTTACACACTTCATTCCATTTCATTACATTATTTTTTTTTGGATGAACTGTAAGTATTTTTTTTGGAAGGAAATAAATTTCATTAATCAACTCAAACAGTCAAACTCTCAGTATGAAGCTGAGAGATGATACAGTCTGGTGGGTTACAAACCATGTAAAAACCATCCGAACTTAAGTATATATTAATCACACAAAGAGTTTAAATGTACATAAAAAACAATGGCAAAACTGAAGGCTATACAAAGAATGGATAACCCATCACCTCCAAAAAGATGCTATCTAGACACTGACTAAACTCCTCTTTTCATAACCTTAGAGGCTTAGAATATATCCTCTTTTCGAATTGTTGAGTTGCAAAACTCCTTCTCCTGGATCTTGTGCCTCATATAGCCTTTAGAAGGGAATAATATGCTATTCACATTCTATAATGAACTAAACATTCAAAAAGGTAGGGTAAATTTGGCAATCTGACATGCTAGTATTGACAGGATTCATCTAATTCCGCCAACTTCATTGTCAACCCCCAAACCAGCCAGGATTCAAACGCACACAGAAATATGATAAAAATAGAAAATAACATAAAGGAGGCCTCAGGGTGAGAAGGTTTATGCATCAAAAGACAAAGAAAGGATAACACATCCCTTCAGACTTATCAGATGGTACGGACAAATCTTCTTTTACGCATCATCGGCCACAACCCTAATCACTGTCTTCTAAACCAAACAACCAGACTTGATAACAATAGAAATTAACATAAAGAAGGCCTCAGGGTGAGAAAGTTTATGCATCAAAAGCAAAGAAAGGATAACACACCCCTTCCGACTTATCAGATGGTACGGACAAATCTTCTTTTACGCATCATTGGCCACAACCCTAATCACTATATTCTAAACCAAAACACCCGACTTGGTAACAATAGAAAATAACATAAAGGAGGCCTCAGGGTGAGAAGGTTTATGCATCAAAAGACGAAGAAAGGATAACACATTCCTTCGCACTTATCAGATGGTACGGACAAATCTTCTTTTACGCATCATCGGCCACCACACTAATCACTCTCTTCTAAATCAATCAACCTGACTTCCTATTACAGTTTTAATTAATAAATCAAAACTATGTAAAAGAGCCTACTTTAAGTAGGTTGTTTGTTCAGAGAATTTGATCTTGCATCTGATAAAAGCTTAAAAAAAAGGCTCATATCAAGTGTAAATTAGTAAGGCAAATCAACATGAGGAAATTCCATTCTAATGGAAAAGAAAGATATGAGGATGCAAATTTGAACTTACTAGCCGCCAAAAACCTTCTCCATTATTGAGGAAGGTGGCAGCTTTGTCAAATCTGCATTTATGTCATGATTCTTTCCAAAAAACATGAATGAAATTTCCACACTCAATCCTCTCTCTTTCTAATCACAGCCCTTTCTAGCCTTTGATGCCGATCATATCGTAGATCACAAGGCACACCAAGCATGAAAAAAAATGAATATTACAACTTCCGAAGCATACTTAAGATTAAAAAAGTAATAGAATTGACTCAAAACAATAAAGGACAAGCATTTTGAAAAGATTTATATTTAATGCCAGTATTTTTATTTTATTGAGAGTCAGAAATCTCATGTGGAAAGTGCCGCTCATTGCATCATTAGTGATGCTGCATTTGCATAGAGATGTCATCATTCTTTCAACATTTACTAAAGAATGTACTCCGTATCAAACATCAAACATTACATTAAAACAAAACAAACACATGAATACAGGACCCATTAAGCTTCCCTAGGGAACGGATAATGCCAGTACTTTTATTTTATTGAGAGTCAGAAATCTCATGTGGAAAGTGCCGCTCATTGCATCACAAGTGATGCTGCATTTGCATAGAGATGTCATCATTCTTTCAACATTCACTAAAGAATGTATCAACCATTACATTAAAACAAAACAAACATATGAATACAGGACCCATTATGCTTTCCTAGGGAACGGTGATGACCATTGGGTAGATATAACACACTTTGGTAGAACTTGCAGACTAGTTATAGTAGAACTTGCAGAGTCTAGGCAGCAAACTGGCGATGACCATTGGGTAGATATAACACACTTTGACTAAATCTAAACGAACACATGCCTATATTTCAAAATATTTAATTGAGGAAATTGACACAAACCAATATCTTATTCACAGCTATTTATAAAATCAATTATAACGTGATCTTAAACTTATTTCTTTAATGATTTCTATTTAATTCTAAATATTTGTTTATGAAAAAGCTTGACATTTATCAAGAATTCAAGACTATTTAATATAGTCTTGATCAAATATAATGCTATAGGCCTATAGCATAAAATATAGAAACCATATAAACCAAAGAGTATCCAATGATCATTTTGTTTCTCACTGTTAACAAGCTAAAACCATTTTTTAAAACATTAATCTCAACATTTGCAAGAACCCATGAACATCTCTGAGGTTAAGTTCATACAAACAACTAAAAGGTGATGAGTTAAAGATATCATTAGTGTGTTAAAGTACCTCATGTTAGAAAGTATTCAAATATATTAGTTCTCAAATTGGAATTACGAAAAATTAAATATACCTAAATTCATATTATGCATAACCATAATACCACTTTGAGCATTGTGCGTGACATGAAATGCAATAATTAAAAAATCATTCCCAGGACCAATGCCAAACTGTAAAATAAATCCTAGATGCTTAAATTAGGCAACAGATTTTCCTTAAAACAAAACTTTGAGGTAGCAAGATATTAAAGAGTCTAAAAATTAAACTAGAGATCCGTGAAGAAAAAGCGATGGCTGCAAAAAGCAAGCAAATCAATATAGATATAGCATATATGAAATCCTCACAAATTAATCAACTGATTGCATGATATCCGCAGTGCTGAACTTGGTGCCCTTCTCCTTATCAGCGGCGGCGCGGCCCTTAGCCTTGCGTTCGATGAGTGACTTTCGGTCCTTGTCGAGGTGGAGCTTTGTTATCACAACATTGGAGGGATGAATACCAACATTGACGGTAGATCCGTTGACCTTTTCACGGGTTATCCGCTCAATATGGATCACCCACTTCTTGCGATAAACCTGAACAACCTTACCCTCTCGGCCCTTGTAGGTCCCACGCATCACGGTGACTTCGTCGTCCTTCCTCACCGGCAACGATCTCACGTTGTACTTGGATCGCATGTCGGCCGACAATGTCGAGCTCATGATCACACGGCGGACGCTGGACGGGGCAGTGAAGTGAGCCTTGCGGCTCTTGCGCCGGGAGGATGAGACTCTAGGGTTGTACTTCATTTTCTCAGCTTCTCGTCCTGCCCTAATGCGGCTACTGGAAAGGGTGAAGCTTTGGGGATTTTGTATTTAGAGATGGGAAGGGTGGGTTTAAAACCTATTCCAGTCTAGGGCAACGAAAGAAGAGTGGCCTGCTTATAAGCGGCCTGAATCACGAAGTAAATAAATTCGGCCACCAGTGGGCCTTCGCTAGTGCAAACGTAGGGCCAGCTGGCCCATGTCAACCAAGGAGTCAAGCCCATGTATATCACCCGGACTTGTGCGCGGGTGCATTATTTGAGATATTTTCCAAAACTAGTATCTCCCCCGTGCATAGTCCGAAATAAAGAAATGTGTATGTATTAATTAAAGCAAAAATGTTCAAATGAAAAATGACACATCAAAACATTTACAATGAACATTTCATTGACAACAAACAAAATTATGTTATTCAACAAGATGACATGAAAAAATTAAACATTTTGAAGCATTTCCTTATAAACATTTATTGATTGATTAGAGCTTTGGTTGTTATCATCTAAAATTAAAATTTACCATCCTTTTGGATTGGTAACTCGGGAAACTGTCACATATGGTTTTTCAATAATAAATCAACATGTGAAAGAGATTGTCCTTACTCTTATTAATGGTCATAACATAAGCAAAACCATGATTGAGAACTGTCTTCGTTAATGAGAGTCTTGGAGTTAGCACTTGTTGACTCATACTTCTTCCAGTGAGAATTCTTACTTCTAAACTATGATCACCAAATCTTGTCATTCCCCTGTGAATCTGTGATGCACGGTTGATATGTTTATTCCAAGTATTAGAAACGAAAGAGTAATGTGTAAATGTTAAAATGAAGTATAAGAAAAATAAAATCTATAATTAACACAAATTGGGAAGTTTAAAAATACTTCTTTGTAGCCCACATTTATAGTCTCATTTTTTGTGTTACTTTCCTAATATTTCATTTGTGCGTTGCACGCCCAAAATAAATAAACTTGTAATATAAAAATCAATAAAGTTCAAATGCCAAAAATGATATATTAAAAATTGCAATGACTGCTTAATGGACAGATACGAAAATCATGTTATGCAACATAAGATAACAAGCAAAAAGTTAAACATTCTTAGGCACTTCCTTACACACAACATTTGTTGTCTCATTTGAGTTTTGATCTTTATCATTCATAATTAAAATATGGAATTTTATCAATTCAGGATCTGAAAGACAGACGAGTTATCAATTAGGGACCTGAAAGATGAAATGTATCGGTATAAGTATCGAATGATGGAAAACTATCAATCTAGGACCCGAAGGATTGAAAACTATCAATGTAGGACCTAAGTTTTCATATGTTTTTTTAAATTTAAATATTATTTAGTTTTATCAAACTAGTAACCTTTTTTGAAGAAAAAATCATCAAATATTAGCAATGGAATTAATAAAAAAAATAGATCAAAACCTATGAAATGTTAGGTCCTATATTGATAGTTTTCATCATTCGGGTCCTATACTGATACATTTCATCTTTCAGGTTTCGGATTGATAATTCGTCTATCTTTCACATCCCGGATTGATAATATTCCTTAAATTTTCAATCCTTTTGGATTACGCCGAATGGATCCACAATTGAGCTGCCATTAGGGGACTCAAATTGAAGCATATTGATTGCATTAGTTTTTGAGTGTTTATATTTTTACTTTTAATTAGTTTTTACGGTGTGTTGTTGTGGTAATTGCACATTTACGGTGCAATCATTTTATTTTTCTAGTTTGTTGTAATTTAGTAAATTTAGAATCATTTTGAGCAAGAATCAATCAAGAATCAACAAAGGATCATGGGAGAGATCTTACTAGATCAAAGGAAGGTGCAAGGGAACAAGAAATCATGCAAAAAATGTGATTTGGTGTCATACCTGGTCGGGTATTATCAATACCCGGTCGGGTATGACTTGACCCGGAGATTTACAAGATCAAATAAAGCAAGAGAACGTGCGAAAATCAGATTTGGTCAAATACTCGGTCGGGTATTTTGATATACCCGGTCGGGTATTTTGATATACCCGGTCGGGTATTCTACCAAACCTCACCAAAACACCTATAAATACACCCCATTGCCTTCCCATTTTGATATCCCTTCTTCCATATACTTAATCTCAGTTTAGAATAGTTATTTCTTATATTTTTCTAGCATGTTTAGTCTCCAAATGAGGACTTAAACTCTCATTTCTTGGTTTTGCTCTTGAAGCTTGTTGATTATTAAAGTTGTGAGTTATTTTATTAACTTCTTCCCTAGATTATTAATTCTTCCCTTAATCTCATTCCATATTAATGTTGAAGGGTTGCTAAGTGACGATTAGTTAACGTTCCGACATTAATTATTACTAGAAACGATCAACGAACCGATGGTTAATCGTTGATGGTTTCATAAGTAAGTAACTTCGGTTTATTAATGCACGGTCGTGATTAATAAACTTAAGAGGGATTAATTTTGTTGGTTAAACCGAAACCGTTGTGTTAAGGTTATCAATCTCAATTGATTTCATCAAGGAGTTAAAAAGATTAAATGCTACTATTAAATCGGTATACGACGTTGTTCTATATTTGATTAATACTAAGGGTTGTTAATGAAAGGTCGTTGTTAATAACTACCCTTGATGAATTGGATATACTTCTCGATTGAGTATTCGAGAGGGGATAAGTTATAGATATAACAAGGATCAACTAAAATATATCAACAGGTGGAAAGTAGCAAAGCCAAGTCCCTTTTATTCTTGAATTAAATCTCATATAAGTCGTTCATCACTTCATCTTCGTGTTTAATTAAATTAAATCACTCAATCCCAAAACCCCCCTTTATTTACTAGTTTTATTAAAAAGAGAATTATTCTTTTCCCTGTGGATATGAACTCTACTTCACCCATACTACGTATAAGTGCTAGTATCGAATTATTTTGACGCACTACGACGAAGTGCTCGTCGCATATCATCAATTCACCTTTGCGTAAAATGCCCCCCACACACATTTTCTGTATTTCAAACATAGTAAACAAAGAAGTGCAATGAAAATAGGTCAACTGAAATGCTAGAATCTATTTTCGAATAGATTACTCATTTTTTATTAAGGATTAAAATAACAGTTAATAAAAAATGTCAACTAACCTATTAAAAGTAAAAAAAAAATGGGCCTTACCCTCTAACTCTAAACAAAAGTCTATAAACTGATGCTTCATTCTTATCTATAAGACCATTTAATATTCAATACAACACACATATCACATCTGCCGGTTTGTCGGTGCACTTCTGAATATTATGATGGTCCCGGGTAAAGCCTAGAAGGGGTGAATAGACTTTTAAAACTTTTTGCATTAAAGTCTTATCTCTTTTCGTGAGTTAGATTCTTAAGCCTTTAGAGAGGCGTTAGAATCAGGAGCGGAAGAATTGACTTTTAACCAATACACTATGAGATTTGGACAAGGTAATTTTCGGGGTTTGATCTGAAAAAATCAGCAGGCTGCCGAACTGTGTTTTGACGGAGTTGTTTTTCTGGGAATTGGTTAAGACTTGTTGGTAGTTTCTTTAGTGACTTAAAGAGATTGACACACAGATATATACTGGTTCAGAGGTGGTGTAATTCTCCTACATTCAGTCTCACCCTATAGATGGATTTCCACTAAGCTATTAACCAATACACTTAGTGCCCAGTTTACCCTTGATCAAAGGCATAAACTGTCAGGTTTTCACAAGGAGTGACACCTACTCCAAGTTACTCTTGCCTCTAGGTTTTTCACTAATGAATCGGTCTGATTCAAAAGTTACTCATGTCCTAATCTACCCTCTCTTTGGATCACAAATTCTTCCAAAGGAGTTTACAACTTTTTCCCAACTATTCTAAGCTTCTTAGTATAAATTTTCAAAGTGAACTAGTCTAAGAGCTTAAAGAGAAGTGAACGAGCTGGGAATAAAGTGATGGATTAACACTTTATCCTCTTTGCTAGATATTCTGATATAAATGTCTTGATTGCACTAAGCTCGCTGAATCTTCTTCGTCACATCCCTTTAGTAATTAGTATCTATAGACTTCTTGTAGTTGAATAACTCCCGTTGGTTGAGGAGATTCAATCTTGAACGTTGAAGCTTTCCACTTGATCTTCAGCATGCTCTCTTTTTGTCTTCTTTCCTAGTAGTCTGAGTCTCTTTTTGTTCCTTTCTTCGAGCCCATGCGTCCACTTGTAAATAAGAGAGTATGGGTTGAGTTACAAAAGTTCCTCTTAGGTCGTAGCCCACTTGCTAAAAATAGGTTCTCGTGACTTTCTTTTTTAGCCAAGTTGTAAAAGAAAAATGAATCTATTTTTCTTTTAGCTTTGGAAATAATATTTTGAACTCTTTTGACCCGATGGAACGTGAAGACCGGCTGCCTTAGTTTTGGCAGGCTACCGATTTTCACAAAATAGTCAGCTCTTTTTGCACCTTTATATCTTTTCTTTGTTTTTTGGTACTTCTTCTTTTGTTTGTACTTTTCTCATGCATGCATACATAAAACATAAAGTATAAGATCAAGTTTGAGTCTACAATACATGCATCATCAAAATCTAGAGGGACCTAACACATTATTTGTTCAATTTTCGTTCTCAGTCGGTAGGCATAACATACACACCTAAGCTTACAATTTCCGATGATTTTGTTTGACATATGGCTTACCTTCTCTTCAATCACCACCAAATCAATATGAGTTACCTCCAATTCGAGTACATGGCTTGTTTTCAATTTTAATTTCTCATAAACCGGTAAGCATACGTATAGCTACCGTATTTTCTCGGACTCTGCTACTCGGAAGACAAATGGAAGATGATGTCCATCAAAGAACTTAAATAACTCTGATGTTAAGTTATCTGAAATTATACTACTTGTTTTAATTTGTTTCAAAAACTTGCAATATTTCCTATCTCTTTTTAAATAGCATGGATTAAAAGTGAAAAGTTGGATGTGGTTGTTCATGAAGCAAGAAAAGGCATATAGATATTGTAAATTTTTGAAGCGGGTAAGAAACGATGAATCATGAGACAAGGGATGCTCGGATCTTTCTCACAATATGTGATGGGGTCAACGTTCCGTGAACCTTGAATATGCCTTTCAATTCATCTATGTGAAGCAAATCCAACTAAGATTGTAAGAGCGTTGCAGGCATGAAGAAACTCCTCATACCAATCATTTTGTCAAAATAGGAATCACTAATGGAAAACGAGCGCTTTTTTTGGACAAGTGCGGCGCTTTTAAGCGCCGCATATCTGACCGCCGCACATGAAATATTAGCGGCGCTTATTTGTATAAAAGCGCCACATAGTTTTGCGGCGCTTATTTGAATAAAACGCCGCATACGGGTTAAAAATTAAAACAAAATTCTCCCGACCGTGCAGCGCCTTTTTAAGGAAAAGCGCCCATACAAATATAAAATTAAAAAAATCATTTTTTATTTGCGACTCCTATTTAAATAAAAGCGGCGCAAATTGTGTTAATGAAGCAAATACGGTGACAACATCTGCATGCACCTCAAGGTATATATACACACACATATACACTTATTGGAAGACGGAACCATAAAGAAGATGGAACGCGGAAAACGAAACTTAAGTAATCATTTCGATTGTGCATGTTACTTGGAGAAGCGTAAAACAACAGTAGCGTAAAATTGAATTAAAAAAACTGAAATACGAAGAGTTGAAAAGGTCTGCAACTGAAAACAACTTTCATTGACGGAAATATAGGTATGCAGACCATAATTGGAATACGATGAGTTGAAAATAAATGCATTGAGAAAACCACTTCAATTGCCGGCATACAAATTATTATCAAGAATATTTTATCGCAAGGAACTCCCTCATGAAGTTTTGGCGGCAATTTCTGCCCCAAGAAACATTTTGTTATTATATTAAGATAAATAATTATTAATATTTCTTATGATAAAAAAATGTAGAAAGCCAAATTTTCCATTTATCTAATGTATATATGTTATCTAATCTTCTTAATATAAATGTTACTTAATATATTACACAATTTCAGTGTACTTCGTATATTATTACACAATTTCATAATAACAATTTATATTCGGTAAGAAAATAACACGAGGGCCAAATTTTAAGTCAACTTAATTATAAGTAGACAATCCAGATAGTCTGATGCCGTTTAAAGCTCGTGTGTGCACACGTTGCCCATATGTACACATATACAAATATACTTTTTGTGTTCTTTTTTTTGTTGCAACATTCTAATTTTTACATTTACCAACACACAAGGTTGACCACTAATATGTTACATTCCTTATTAGTTAAAAAAAATAAAAAATTATATCTTAAAAATTCAAAATGAGAGGAATCTAACAATGTTCAAAAATTTAATTCATACTCCCTCCGTTCTCTATTAGATGTCTCTATGGGGTTCGGCACAAGTTTTAAGAGGAATACAATAGGGGTAGTGTAAAAGGTGTAGTGAGTTGTGTTTAAATGAAAAAGTAGGAAAGAGAATGAGGGTATTTAGGTATACTTATTGAAAAAACTTTCTGGAAATGGAAAGTGAGACAACTATTAGAGAACATCCCAAAATGAAAAGAGGGACAAATATTAGAGAACGGATGAAGTAATACATTAATATATAAAATGTAGTCAAAGTATAACATTTGAATGGTGTAAAATTCACAAACATTGCAACAAAAAGAACATATGAAGTATATTTAAAATGTGTTAGAAATAAAAACCAATTATTGAGCATATTCACTTAAATGCAATGGTATAGGTCATAAACAAGTAGGAGAAATATGATGTATTAATGAGGGTCTAATATTTAAAAAGTAGGAGAAATTGGATTTTCATTTTCAAAAAAAAAGTGTTCCATAAAAATGAGGTGTTACACTTGGAAAAAAAACATGCTCAACAAAAGGATAAAATATTTAACCCCAAACATCTAATGTTTTGATGTATTGATATTAAGAAATAATCAACATTTGGACGGACACAAGAACTATATTTTTTTATGTTTAATATCAAAATTATAAATATTAAAAAATATCAAAATTAATCAAATACTCATGTACAAAAATTGTGAACACTACCCCTTTTGGAGTACTTAGATGGTCGTAAAACTTTCGATTTTGGTAAGGTTATTCTTACTTTTTCAACCAAAATGTAAAACAATAAAATTAATGAGGTAAGTTTGCACATCACTTTTGGTAAATTTTACTCCACTTCTTAATATTATGAATGTTTTTAATTGGAATTACATTTTTTATCTAGTCTTCTCTGATCTAGTTTAGTTTGATAGATATATATGTTATGTGCATTTTACTACTGTGAGGTTGTGTGATCTGGAACTCAAATCAGTCTAACTAAGAACATAATATGTCTTATAATTTTTCAACTTTTAAATCTCATCTTATGACATAACTCTTACAAATGTGTGATATGCGCCCATTCTTGCATTGGGTGGCCGAGTCACCCCTCTTGTTGCCTCCAGCTATGAAGCTGATGTGGTGCTTGCAAGCGAGGAGGTCATCCGAGTCCTCATCGTCACTGATATCGTCGACTTCCCGCTTCCTCTTCGAGATTCCCCCTCCACGATTGTCGATGTTCACCCAAGTGTATGTCTTATGATAGAATGACAACTCTGGGACAATTTCCTTACTGATTACTGATTTCATTCTCTGGGCTTTTTAATGGTTTCCTTATTCGTAATCAGTAATCACGCTGGTTCAATGATCTCCCACCATTCTATCAATATCTTTGCAAGTTCTTCCCAAGTTGTCCTTTTTTATTACATTCTTACAGCTTTAATTTTCTGTAGAGAATTAAATTGTCATGTCCAGGACTGAACTTGATGTTTCAAAAGTTGCCAAAGCTTAAACTTCAAAGGATCTGCTACTGGGAGCATATTTACATGTCGCTGCCAGAATAGCTTTGTACGAATGATAGCCTGCCACATAAGCCCTAGGAAGAGTCCGACCTCACTAGAACTCCGCCCAGGCTCGAGGTCTGCTGTTCAGCCCGGCCTGGTTGTGGGTTCCTTTCATGGGTCTGATTCCTCATTAGGCTCAGCGGCTAATTAATATTAATCCCAGTTAAAGGGCTGATCCCGTTGACAGACTGATCCCGCTAAGGGCTAATCCCGTTCATGGGCTAATCCCGTTAAGGGCCTTTACCATAATTCCGTATTTGGGCCATGGTTGTAGTCCATGATACCATCATTACACTATCGTGAGAATAAGGAAACTCATATAAGATGACTTACTTGAACTCAAGCTGGTTGATAGGTCTATTAATAATGCAACCAAATGCTTAAGTAAAGATTGTAACCCTCACCCGATCCAATTTGTAAACATTTTCAAATTTATGCTATATGTTTTCCCCTATGTACTTCAGGCAAGGTACTCTCGTTTATATATTCAATAAATTCATTTTTTAAATAAAGAATAAATAACTCTTCACCTCGCATCTATTCTTTACTTTAATTCTCAATACCCAAACTTTATAAAGCAACATTTTGTTTTGGTCTGTGGATCGACCCTTTATTTATTACTACAATCAACACGTATATACTTACAAGCTAAGCCCGATCAGTAAACACTTTCAAATACAAAAATTAATTAGTGAAGAGAAATAATAGAGACATTTTTACTCATGACAATTACACATAATATGTTTTTCCATACAATTACACACAATATAAAAAACTTAAAAATAGAATGTTGACACTTAGTATGAGGAAATGACATGATTAAAGGAAAAAACATAAAAAAAATCATTGCAATTATAAATGCATGTTTTATAAATGTTGAAATGTCAGGCTTGGTTTACTATCATTATGGATGAACTTGTTCCACTGGACCCAAAACCAACATTATAGATCCCATAATATGAGAAAGGGCCAAGTATGCCACCTCTATCAATAGGAAATTCCACGATATGAGTCATTGATGGTTGCTTTAATGTGATTGTTTTCAATGCGGAGGGCTTCCAAGCGGCATTTCAGATGCTCTAATTCACATAATTGTAAATCAGAAATAAGAGGTCTACATTTTTCAACTTCACACCAAGCTTGACTTTCTTTCCTTTGATCATGAAGTAGAGACTCAATTTCACCTATCATGGGAGTTATTGTTCTCATTTTAGCTCCATGATGGGCACGAAGAATCTCATCAACAACTTTGGGTTGTGGTGTATGCCTTTCACCAAAGTATTTATCGAGGACAACATGCAAACACGGGTTCCCAAAAGTATAAACTTTATTTGAGGGTGAAAATATCACCAAAGCAATATCAGCACCCGTGAGAGCACACATTTCGCTTGCCTTTTTTATTAAACCTGAACGGCGTTTAGAGAACGTCACTTGACGATAAACTTCATTTTCGATCTTTTTTAGAGGAATCCTTTGACGACCCCTACTGACCCTCTTATTGCCAGCATTGCTAGACATTTTTAAAACTATTATAATGTATTTGGCTTGATAAAATAATGAAATCAACTGTGATATACATCCTAGATGTTAGAGATTGTATTTATAGCCAACTTGTAGAGTCACGTTGGCATTTTTATGGCATGTTCTGTAATGAGGTATAAAATTAATATTGCATTCAATATAAATCCACTTTTATGAATTTTCCAAACGGGTTTTGAATACTTTTATGTAGGTAAGATCCAATTATGCTAATATCATAATAGCTCTTTACTTTTATAGAAAGTAGGTTATGAACCGAAGTAACACAATTAAAAACTTCTCAACTTATTATATATGGTAAGTACATTTATCATCATCGCTTAGGCGCCTACATATCATCACTATTTTTAGCATTGTTGCTAGCCATTTTAAAAATAAATGGATTGAGAGAGATATTAGATCAACTAGTTTAGCAATGTAGTGATAGGTATAACAGAAGCCACTAGTGGTATTCTAGAGAGAAGGAATACCTAATTGATAAGAGAGAAAATAAATCATTTTCGAATCCTTACAACTTCCCAAACTAGATCTATGTTAGAGAATATTTTATGATGTCTAATCATGCATGTTTAGTTCACTTGTATTTGTGTTGTATTTAGTTTAATTAATAAGTTGGGCCAATTTGATGTTAGGACCCATTTATCCTTATGTATGCCCATTATTGTAACAGGCTCAACCAACAGACATAAAAAGCCCGAAGGTTGAGGCTCGAAACCCTATCTGTTCATACGAGAGACATTCACACACTTTAGGCGTTAGAGAGAAATGAGAGTTGTTCATACACTCCAGCAAAGTTCTTCATCATTTTTGTATTCAATAGCAATTGTTCTCTTCTCTGTTCTTACCGTTTGAGCGTTGAATTAGGATTCCCAATTGGTATTCGAGCCATAGTGTGAAATAGGTTGAATCGTTCTGCATCTTTCGAACTCGCCATTGATGTTAGACCAAATTGTTCGAAATTTGTGTTTGCTGATCTTTGGTTTGAAAAAATCTGCATCAAACAACGTTTTGTTATTTCAGGAAGTTTCAGAGCAAAAATCCAATACAGATTAGGCCCGAAATCTTGTTTCTGGAGAATTTTGAAATCTCTATTTGTAGATTCTGCAAAGAAGACGATTGTCTTGAAGTACACGTTCTCGAGCTCACGTTCAAGCTTCAAAGGTTGAGCATCAAAGTTCACGACCTCAAAGTTAGAGTATTCAAAGTTCGAGCTTCTTCTTCCAAGTTCGAGCTCAAAAGTTTTCAAAATCTTTCAAAGGCATAGTTCGAGCTACATGTTTTCAAGCTCACTTTCTCGAGCTCAGAAGTTCGAGGTTACTTGTTTTTTGTTCAAGGTTACTCTTTCGAGGTCATAAAATTGATCTCGGTTCACGATCTTCCAGTTTCAAGCTTGCTTCCCGAGCTTCAATTTTTGAGCTCTTGCTTCCGAACTCCATCTTCTTGACATCAAGGTTTCGAGTTCAAACCTTTCTCGAGCTCAAACCTTTCTCGAACCTCAATTTTTCTTAGTCCACGACGTCTCGAGGCATGCTCGGTCTTACCTCTTGAAGTAAAGCTTGAGGTCCACATTTCGAAAATAAAAAAAATCTCCCAAGTCCACAGCAGTTCGATCTCCAGAGTCTCAAGGTCAAAAGGTTTCGAGGTGCAAATGGGGTGCGAATTTTCGAGTATTTACTACAAGCCGAAATCCCATGTGCGCGAGAGCTCATGGATATTTAAACATTGTTTTCTATTAAACATTTGGGGGTTTGCATGCTCATGTTTGCCTATTGTGGCTAAAGATCAAACATATTATATTTCCGTATTTTGTTTGATTATGATATTGATGTTGATTGTATGTGTTTACTAATCGGTTTGACAATAGAATCTATCGGACGCTTTGTATGATTCGATTGAGATGAACTACTGGTATTCTTATTGGGTTGTACGACAGTTGTCTACATGATATGGATGCGGTCTGGGGCGTGACAACTTGGTTTCTGAGTTTTTTTTCCGGCTAAATGTGATGGTGTATTTATTCATGTAATATGGTCGTAAAACTGAAAATTATAAGTTTCACTATGGTTGTACGTATTTTCTCCCTCCCATTTTAGGAAATCATCCTCCTTATAGGGAATATTGAAAAGGCCTTGCTGAACACGTGTATGTACTGTAGCTTTTGTACTTTCACCATTTTTTATGTTGCCTACAAGACAACACATACGATGGTGAATTACTTTTTAATGGTACTTTCCCACCTTTTAACTCTTTTCTCTACTTTAAGAGAAAAGGGCAAAATAGGAAACTCAGTATAAATTATATGCTTTCTTTTCAATGTGACGTTCAAACTTTGCAACTCAATTCGGAACGAAGAGAGTATTAATTTTTTATATATATAAAAAACACTAAGTACAAATATTCATTATGTAATTATAAAAAGATGAACCGATGACTATTGACACTAATGTTTTAAGAGAAAGAGCGAATACTTTGGCAAATGAAAATGTATGAATATTGATAGAGTATAGATCTAGAGAGAAGTGAGAGCTAGATACGGTATGTGTGGTGATTTACCCCCACATAAAATAACTAAACATACTATGTGTTGGTATTTAGCCACACATATTTTAATGATGTGTAGGCAATTGAATAAGTGTTGTATGTGCAATTAGTGACGTAAATTATGTGTGGGTAAATAGTTTTTGTGATATTAAAATTTTAGAGGGAATATTTCCCTCTACTTTTTCATGTGAGCGGGAAGCATGTTTTACCCACACATTTAAACGTTTATTTATGTGTATAATCATATTGTTATTAGACACACCTAAAGCCTAAAGAATAATATGCTGAAAAAGTGTGGCTAAAATGAAGCATAGTTTAACCACTAAAAACGGAAAGAGAAAAATGCCATATCAGCCCACTCAGCCGTTAGGCCTAATTATCCTTACCCTAATTATCTTTCGAGAGAGAAAATGTTTGTAATTAATATTTTGAACCCCTTCCAACTACCCCCAAGAGGAGTATTTATAGAAGAAATGTGGGTTGGACTCTCAGGTCTTGGGCTGAGTACATAATTTCCAGAGCTAAGTATAAAATGTACAAAATATAGCCTACTAGTGATGTTCTGGCCGAGGAAGGGCCTGGCCGATGAAGGACAAGGCCAAAGAGATACCATACACGGGAGACGCTAGCATTTTGTTCCTGGACTTCTGGATAGTTTTTGTGTGGACCGTTTTGTTTGGCCGATTGGACCGGCCATGCGTCAACTGTCTTGTCATTTGGTCATCTGAATATATGGGCCATAAGGCCGGCTCTGAGCCCATATACTCTATCAAATAGTCAGTAGTTTGACACCCCTGTGGTGATAGTAGAGGTAAAACACAAGCATCAATTTCTAAAAAACAGATGTAACACATCATTCATTCTACAAACGCCCTCAACCACAGGTAGTTTATCTGTACTTTTCCCTACCTTTTTTTACATATAATGTAAAGTTGTAAGCGTAATAATAGATTGCTGATGTGAGTTTTCTCGCATTTACAAATGTAGCAATATAGTGGTGAAAGTACGAGTATCGTCTCCACAGGGACGGACAAAAGGGAATTAAAAATTAACTAAATTCAGCGATTAAAAAGAAATAAAATAAAAGCAATTGTGCGAGATTTGTGGTTTGGAAAATTAAAATGCAACTAAACGATTAAAATAAATAGGTTCTCTCTAATTAATGACGAAGGGAACATGGATTGATTCCGGGGTACTCAGCTTTCTGGTAGATCAGGCTTAATCACATGAAAATTATTTAAATGAGCAACGCTAATCAATACTAAGTTCTAACCGCTCTCGCGGCGTAGAGTACAATAATTTAGGAAACCAGACTGATCTCTCATGCGACAAGTATCTAAAATTATTGCCAAAACGAGCGAGCGTACGACCCCTTAATAGTTACTAATTTAGGGAACGAGACTGATCTCTCATATGACATGTATCTAAAATTATTGTCAAAACAAGCGAGCGAACGATTGAGTGTGTGTGAAGGTTCCTAGGATAAACTAGACCTCTCTTAATTTATTCTACATGCAATTGTAATTCTAGCGGTCGTTCTAGGTTACAAGAGATATAAATTAAATCATTCATACACAAATTAAATAAAGATTCATGCAATATAAATCATCAAGAAACTAGTCATACATCATGAATAACCCTTTCATCAATCCCAAATCCCTAATCAAAACTACTCACAACTCATAATTGAAGAATCAATAGAATTTAGATGAAAAGAATTAATTGTCATTAATTAAAAAGATTAAACTTACAAATAATCCTCAAATCTCTACAATCCAAGGTTTGAAAAGCTCTAAAAAATCGACTTACAGTTTATCTCTCTAAGCTCATATGTCAAAAATAGCCAAAACAGGGGCTTATTTATAGAAAAATCTGAAAACAGACCAAAATTAGGACCGCACGCCGTGCGGGTCACCGTGCGGCCACGCCTAAAAAAACTATGTCTTCGACTTTTACTCTGCCCGCACACAACCGCACTGTGCAACCGTGCGGGCACTCTTGGGGGCTATTTCTGGACCGCGAGGAGCGTGGCTTCAGCCGCGCGGTGTGCGGTTCAGACTTCTTGTCTTCTTGCTCTCAGAATCACCCGCGGGGCATGCGGTACCGACCCGCGGGGCGCGCGGATTGCTCTAGAACCGTTTTCGAAAAACCATACGGAACATTGTGCACCTATACATACCCAAAACTTAGCCGAATTCAAGGGAACCTTAAGAAGAGTATCCTCTGGTTTAATGGCCTTTAACACTAAGAGGTTATGATCAAATAGCCAAGGTCCATTGTCCAACACACGGGTCATATCAATTATATGATAAAATTTACACAATGCAAATACCTTTTTTCTCCTATCTCCTTAATCGAAACGCCTTTATCCGGACGCCACAGAGCCACCATAAGATCTCTAAAAATTTGGAACTTCACTACCTTGTTTGTGAGTAAAGTCCCGACTACCCGGAACGAGGCCACCTCCATGTCTGTCACATCAGAGCCAGTCTCCTCGTCATCTTCCAGTACCAATTCGTTCGGCTCTGGCCCTAAACCCATGCCGTCGTACTGCCCTATTAGCTTCTCCAATTGTCCGCTGCCTCCGGGCGTTGAACCATCAACATCCTTCTCTTTCTGTTCACAGTTACTTTGCTTTTTGGAGCCACCTGACGCCATGACAATGCACTACTCCCTATCGTCTACAGAACTTTGCCGCACTCAATCAGTGGAAAAAATTGACCGCTCCTTAATCGGTGGAAACCCTAGAGAGGGAAAGGCCACATAATATTATTCTCATAACATAGTTGGAACTCCTTTTGTTTTATTCCTAATTTTATCAATTAAAAATTGTGTTCTTATTTATTCATTATAAATATTTAGAAGTTTGTAAAATAAGTATATAACTTATTATAATTGGGTACTATTTTTTTTTTCCCGGAGCAAACCACTCATGGTGGAGGAAGTGCAGGGGAACACTTCCTTAATTTATTATAAAAAGTTGGAAAAAGTACATAAGAGAATAAAAACATTAACAATTAATTTTTTTGAAGGTATCCCAACCGAAGCTGAGATGGACCTATTGTACTTATTATGGAACTTAATCGCCTTCTGGAGATAAGGTTGGTAGACAGTTGACTCCAGGTGGGAAGACTTGTAACGTTTGAGAGCTTGAGCAAGTTTGTGTGGCGAATCGAATCTCGCATCTACCGGGTAAAGGAAGTAGTCAGATTCATTTTGTGATTTTCGAGATTGGCTTCTTGTTATCATGGGGTGTGAAGTCCATCCAACAACATAATATTGTTGTTGGTCTTCTTGGTTATCATTTTGGATCTTGGTGTGACTCTTGTTAAAATTCCTTCTAGCTTTAACTTGCGTGAAGCCTTCTGGGCATTCCTCCTCAGCAGGTTGTTTGTCTTTCGAACCTGCAAAAATTTGAGAAACAGTTGAAAAGTCCTCAGAAAGAGTTTCATCATTGGACCCGTTCGGGACCGTGTTAGCTTTCATTACCGCAACCCGATTGTGTGTGGTAACTGGGCTAGTCGGGACAGTTATTACGTAGTACATTATTGCTATTTTCTCTATTAATTTTGTTAAAAATTATTTTTATAAAAAGTATTTTCATTCAATAGTACTGCCTCTGCATGTCCCAAAGTAAGGTTCATGTCTAGTATTCATCTAACCAACTTAAATTACTCTTAATCTTTCACTTTACATATTCGACTTTTATCACATATGATTTTTTGGTGCCATTATAAAACGTGTAATGTAGTTTTTTATATCTAAGTTTTATTTATTAAGAATAATCTAATTAATGACATAGATCTATTAATTGGTCAGTCAAACATTGTAAATCGAAACGAGAACTTTTACCCGAAATGGGGGAGTATCCCTAATATATAAGTGGTCTGGCTATGTTACTACTAGACAAATGTTTTATTTACCCTTAATTGTGTTAAAATTAACAAATTCTGCACTTCAGAAGGAAAGAATTGAATAATAAATTATTAAAAGCATTCTTTTTATATTTAAATATACATATGTTTCTGAACTTCATTTTGTTATTATATAAACAACTATTCTTTATAAAACATTATTAGTTAATCATCTCTATGAAGATATAATTTCAATTTTAATTTTTGTATGGGGCACCAAACATACTTAAGACTGCCCAGATCAAGTGTAAATTATACTAAGCTAGGTGAATCTTTCAACTGACATGACCTGCCTGGTTGCACCATATGTAAATATCATACTCCATAAAAGTCATGTGTGTAAACCAATTTATATTTAAGAATTGATAACCTCAAAATTATCCACCTTAAGAAAAATATTGCAATTTTTTTGCAATTGAACATTCTTAAGAAAAATCCACGTACCATAAAAATTCTTGAATATAAATTATTATACACACGTGACTTTTAGATGTAATATTTTGATTATTCTGTTAATTTAACGGTTAAAAATGAAAAAAGATCTAGGTTGATATAGTTTGATTATACAGAATTAAAATGATAAGTTTATTAATTTAGTGACCAAATCAAGATGATTGATAATATAAGCATCATTTGTACTAGAGCTGTACATCGGGCGGGTTGGGTCGGATTTGCTATATTTTTTGGGCCTACCCAATTTGTTCGGGTTGACTATTAACCAACCCACGGTATGCAATATAAATTGGTAAACCATACATGAACGGGTCAGGTAGGATCGGGTATTGAAAAAAATCACTTCGGGTTGCATCTTTAATATGAGAAACCAATGTAACCAATTGAAACTCGATTAACTTGTTTCCAAAACACACAAACAAATACAAGTGTTGGGTTAAGGGCCCAAGCCGAAGCCCGGCCCACTAACCCCTTCTTCATCAGACGTACGTCCGGTCTGACCACAAGGTCAGCCCGCAGGCCCATATCCCTGGGGGAGGGACGAGCGTCTGGGGTTGGGAGTTCAGGCCCAGCGGCTCATCCCGAAGAACGTCTATGCAGGGACAAGGAGCAGGGCCACGGGCCACCAGGGATGACGACGAACGTCCCTATGGCAAGCCTATAGTTACCGGTGGAAACCCAGTCCACATGGTGAGTATCTATCAAGGCCAGGAGACGAACAACCGATATCTCTCGAAGGTCACTTGGAGCGATCCGACTCACTTCCCGGGCGGACGAACGTCCCCACTGATTAGGCGGGAAACCTAGATTCTGGCGGGAAGTGCATTTAATGCTGAAGATTTGGTAGTTGGGGCACCAGTGGTCCACAGGCTGCCACGTCAGCACAGCCACCTGCCCATTGGTGGGTATAAATAGAAGCATTTAATTCATTGTAAAGGGTTGGCAACTTTCTATTCTTAGCACTCTAGCTATAGCATTCTTACTGGTGGCTCTTCTACTACCTTGTAAGACGAACGGCCGACGCGCCTCTTTTTTAGCAAGTAGATTGTACTTAGGGGAGTTATTACGAAGTTAATAATACCTATTTACATTGCCTGCTATTTCCCTTGTTTCCTGATCCATCTTATAGCTGTTGGGCTAGATATTCATAAACCTACTCCACTCGAAATCTTTGGGCTTACGTGTTGGGCCCGAGGGTTGAAGGAATAAACCTCAACAACAAGCATCGTACATAAGCAAAAACATTGGGTAATAGTATTAAAACATCCTTCCGTAAAGGAAGTTCATTTAGAAGCAAGCGTAAATATATAATAATCACTTAGTCAAAATGATAAATGTTTAATTATAATTCTAATATCATAAAGTCTTAGATAGAGCACATTTGTCTTAAATTAAAATTGTCCAAGAAAACATTGTAGCATAATAATGACAAAATGAACTTTCGGCCGAGTCGGCTACTGTCGGATTTGAGATTCCAATTCCACAACTCTACCCATTAGGTGCGTGTTCATACATATTTAACTCATGAATATTTTTTAAATCAATTAATGGATTAAATATGGTAGGATGGGGTTGGATCAAACGAATTATGTGGGTTCAGGTTATTCTCGTACGGCCCTAATTCAGTAATTTGTACGGAGTACATGTTAATTTATCTCTCGCATTTAGGTTACGTAACGCGACAGATCCATGTCTATGAAATAGCGAAGTGTACATTAATGACTCATTTATGATGAAAAGGAAAAGCATTTAATAGTCTACCAAATTCTAACCGGCCGCAATTAGGATGTTTTGTTTGGTCGGGTCTGGTCTGTTTAAGTCTGACCTGGTCTGGTCTGGTCTGAATTGATCTAGTCTGGTCTGGTAAACGTCTGGTCTCTGTGTATTTTATAACTACGGAAGTGTGGTCTAGTCTCGTCTGGTCTGTTTAAGTCTGATCTGGTTTGGTCTGGTCTGTTTAAGTCTGATCTGGTCCAGTCTAGTCTGGGACTGAAAACAGTCCAAAAGAAAACATCCTTAATCTAATGCTATGATTTACAGTCTGTAGCTACGGTACAATAATTAATATCACCTCATTCCGAAATTGATTTGAAAATTTGACTTTTATTGATCAAATATTTTCATTTTATTCACTTAATTAGAATGTCAATTTTTTTTATTATAAAATGCCTTTTGCACACATAAGAGCGACCATCTCCTAGGGTTTTCCTAGGCTGTTTTTCCGGCGACGTCCTTTTGTGGCGTTTGGGTCCGGTGTTTTGTGACGTCCTTTTGTGGCGTTTGGGTCTGGTACTTACGCAGATTGCGACGCTTCTCTTCGGCAAAAGGGAGTTGCTTCGGCAGATTCCCTTCGTTTAGTTTTTGATTTGCAGGTTTGTTTGGGTTTGGTCAGGGGAGATCGTCGCAAGCACCGAGAGGGAGGATTGGGCTCGGCGCTGTGTTGTTGTGTGCGACGATGCCCTGGTCAGCCTTTTCTCGAACGATATCGGCCATCTTCTTCAGCGAAGCGGGAAGGCAGATGCATATGGAGGCTTCACATGGCTGGGCAGCGAAGAAGACAAGAATGAGTGGCGTTCATGCTATGAGTGCGGGACGAGGAGGAATGAACGGGGTTCGCGTATTCCAGATTTTGATCGTCGATGGAGAATCAATTGGTGTGGTACTGATGGTATGCAACCCCCCCCCCCCACCAGAACCTCTGCCAAGGGTTGATTGAAGCGGTTTGGAGTTTGTTTATTTATCTTTTCTGCATTTTAATTTCCGGTTTAAGATGTTTATGTTTTGTTGTCATTTTATTTTATGCTGTAAGACTCTTGCATTAGGTTTGGGGAATGAGAGGTCTACGGTAATCGTCATTGGCTGTATGTTGCCCAATTTAGGTCTAGCGAGTTATATTGCTTTGTCAAAGGTGATTAACTCAGCGTCTCGGCCAAAGGCAGATAGTTACATGTGGTCCTTTTGTTATCCTGTACCCCTGCTAAATGTTATTTTATTAATTTAAAGCCATTTTGACGATAAAAAAATTATATCCTAATTTGTATGAGTTTGTAACTTTGAAGAGATTTTAATGTAATGTTTGTATATGTAAATTTTAATTATTTAAAATTGAATTATTATCAATATGAAATACGGAGTATATAACTTTAACATTAATTGATCAAAAAATGTTGATTTTGCAAATCAATTTAAGACGGAGGAAGTAAGTAATTGTGGTGATTTAAATTTGGATAGTAATTTTCTCATCTATCTCATTTCCTGATCAAATTTATTGGTCTAATTTGATATGACAACGAGTACAAAAGTATTGCATATAAAGGGTATGTTTGGCAAATGGCTGTTAGCTATTGTTGTTAGCTGGTTGTGTCAGTTGTTTACTAACAGCTGGTTGTGTTAGCTGTTTTGACCGGCTGGTTATGTTAGCTGATTATAGATAACTGTTTGGTAAAATTGGTTGTTTCGAAATGGCTGATAGAGTGTAAATTGAACCAGCCGAATGAAGAAGCTGCTCCCCTTAGCTTCTTCAACAATCCATTTTTCAGCTTTTCAAACTCAACAAGCTAATTTTAAAAGCCATTTACCAAACATCATTATTAGCTTCTTTGACCAATCAAACAGCTGAAATGGGTCAAACAAGCTAAAAGCCGGTTAATAAGCCATTTGCCAAACATACCCAAAATGTAATGCAATATCATGATCAGATCAAATTAAGCTGCTATTTCATTTCTCTCTTAACGTGCGATTGATCCAATTTTCCTTTAGAGTATCATTTATTGTTACTACTAGTATCCGACCGGTGCCCTGCACGGAGAAATTAATGAAAATTTCAAGTAAAAAGTGAATTAAAAAATGAAAATAAGAGTCTTGTGTTTTTGTGTAGAAACATGAATAATGAATTTCCGTATAGACTAACTTTTCTTTTTTAGTTATACATAAAAATAGACACTTCTATTTTTATAAAACTATAACTAATTTGTGGTTTTGATTAGTTATTCATTTATTGATATAAAATTCAACCATATTGACTTTACTTTATAATCTCACGTGCTGATTAAATTTTGTCAATAAATAAGAATATGTTCGGTAACACTAAAATTGATTGAAACAGTTCAATCTTTTGAAATTCATTAAGTTTTAGCTAAAATGACCGAATTGATTAAATCTATTGATTTGTGTAAAAAAATATTTAGAATATATTTATTAATTAAATTAAGAAAAATATATGAATGAAGAACTAATATGGAAAGTAACTTTAATTGAGCTAGTCACAAAAGCAACTTATTTTGATTATTTAGCGCGTGAAATAAAAAATTTGTAAATCATAAAAAGTTAATTAATAGACTGATGATAAGCTTAAAATAAGGTTATCAGTTGTGCTTTAAGAAACTTGCAAGTAATGATAACATATTAACATCTATTAAAAATATCAATGTATCAATTTTTGTATGTGGAAGAATATCAATGTATCAATTATAAACTTATAAAACATGAAGAATTTTAAAGAATGAATTACTTATCATTCTAGGATTTCTAGCAAGTAATTATTGCCTCAAGTGAATAAGAAATACATAGTATTGGGAAAGGTCGGTACACATTCCATTGATTTTGCCAACATTCCTTGGTGTATTGTAACAAAAATTTATCGCTTTTGAATTAAATTAAAGTAAATAGTTTAATTTGTGAGTGTGCTCATTTCTCTCTGCTATACACAAACTTCAACTACACAATTTCTATTTTTATTATTTCTCATCACCTAATTAATTCAAAATTGACAAAACCTACCGGGACGAAGGTAAAATTATACCTTTTTGTAAATAAAATTAATTAAAATAAAATTATAGCTTTTATTTAGATAAGAAGGTGTAAACATATGGAAGTTTCATCCCACAGATAAGGCATTTTAAGATGTTCCTCTTAAACGGCTCTATCATATTGAAGTTGATAATTTGTTTGAAGTTCGCTACTTATGATTCATTTTGAATTGTTGAATTGAAAATTGACTTACATTACAGATATGAATTGGTGAAATTTGCTATTTTTGAACTTTGTGATAAGAAAAATTCATCAATGTGTTTTTTGTGAGATAGCATCGGGTGGATTCAACGTGAGAAGGGAGGAGTTATATTTCAATTTTCTCGATTGTAAGCCACACTTCGTTTATAAAAACATGTAGAAAAATGGAAATTTGATTGGTGACATGGCGGGTGACCTAATGCTGACCCGCTAAAACTTCATTTTTTAAATTATTCCAAAAACTTCCTCGCTAGACAACATTTTTTGTTGTCTTTCACTTTTCCTCATTATCCAATATTAGTGAAGTATTAGTGATGAATGTAACATACCTTTTCATCCATTAGAACCATATTCAATGAGCGTGATTGTGGGGTCTGGATGAATTCTCTTTGGAACGAATCACAAGCGATCGAACTAACACTTCCTTAATATTCCAAGTCTTTCAGAGTTGAAACACTCAAAATTGAATCACGCTTGATTGAAGACGTCATTTCTCAAGGTGGTGAAAATTGTATAATGACGGCAATTGTTTTGTTGGTATAGTCTATTCATCGATAGTGAGTTTTATATTGAAACATAGGTATACGAATTCGTATACTGAAACACAGGTTGAGTATGAAACCATATATTGAAGAGGTCATTATATGGTATTAAAATCATTTGAATGCCGATTGAGATTATTAGAATGTTTTCTTTTGGACTATTTTCAGTCCCAGACCAGACCAGACCAGACTTAAACAGACCAGACCAGACTTTCATAGTTATAAATTTATAAAATACACAGAGACCAGACGTTTACCAGACCAAACCAGAACAGTTCAGACTATACCAGACTTAAACAGATCAGACCAGCAAATTTGAGTCCAAAAGAAAACATCCTTATTGTCAATTATTTCATAAATTAAATAGCAATAGAGATGGTACATAAGCCACACGTTGTAGAGCTTTACTTAAATTAGAAAGAGGATGTATTACAAAATTATAATGGTGTTATCAAAATATAAACAGCAAGTGATTAAGCAAGGTATACTTACCTTAATTAGAGATACACGGTCATCAAAGACTCTTTAATTTGAGAGTGTATTACCAAATTATGTATTTCACAAGTGTTTTTAAAATATGACAAATCAAATTAATGTGAAAATGACATGTGTCAAGTGATCGTGAGCATGACACTTGTCAAAGAGTTAATTCAATGTTACTTGCAAATGTATAATATAATACTAGTTTTTCTTACCCGTGCCGTGCACGAGATAAAATACATTTATATATATATATTTTTTTTTAATAAAAAAAATACAATTTCATCATTAAGATAGGATACGTAAACTAAAAAATGGTATATGCATCCATGTTCATGATCAGCACCGTACACAGTTAACCAACCACAACCAAAATAAAAGGCATGCACTGCCGGTACACAACATAGTGTGCAAATCTAACAGACAAATAGGCGCTCTAAGCCTTTCAATGGAAAATCTACTACGCTGCAGCCTTCGGAAAATGTTGTGCTAGCTGCTTGGCAATCTCAAGAAACCCGACTGTCTCCTTCCCACTGAATATAGTCTTCAGCTTCTCATCGCATCTTATCTCTTTCTTATTTGAAGGATTCTGAACATTTTTATATATATCTAAAGAGAGTGGATGACTGAATAAAGATGTAGACATTGTAGCAAATGCACTTGTCAAAGAGTTAATTCAATGTTACTTGCAAATGTATAATATATAGATGTATTGATTTTAAAGTGATTTAAATTTGGGCTTGAAATCTGTTCAAAGGTTCGAAACATCTGTTCTATTTTTGGACTTCGAAACATTATACTAATATGTATACTCGGAAACTCGGAAACGTTTCGGAAACTGGGAAACTTCAATTTCCCGTTTCGGGGTGGTTTCCGTAATTAAGAAAAATTTGGAAACCCGTTTCACTACGTTTTGGAAACCTCGGATTCCAATATTTTTTCTTTTTCAAAAGATTCTGTGGTGGAAAATAATTTTTTTATGGTGAATTTTGTGGTATTTCTCAGCGACAACACTTGTTACATTTCGTAACGCAATGTATTGCTAGAAATGTATTACTCCGTACATTTTATGTTTAATTATGTACTAATATGAAATAATATATAAATTCGAACATGTAGAGTGATTTTATTATTTGGTTACTAAACAAATTATATTAAAAAACATGTGCATATGAAAAAATTTGTGTACATATATTAAAAAATATTTATAAATATATCCTTATATTTTATAATATTTACGCGTTTCCACCACGTTTCGTGTCCTATATTTTTTAGAAATTACGTTTCTCGCGTTTCCCGTTTCCGTGCTACTTAGTCCACAAACGATAAGCTTGAGTTGGAAATGTTATACTCTAGTGAGACAGTGGGAGTAATATGTTCGGGGCAAGGACTTCGCTTGGATGGAATAATGAGGATACACTAGGATTCTAGTGAATTCAAGTCGAATTCGAGCAAGCCCGTCCTAAGATTTGGATTCAATAACTAAACCTTAAGCAATAAAAAAAATGCACAATTTTGATTAGGAATTATATTTTGATGACAAATAATTTAGATTAGTTTTGAGTCTTCTGACTTATGTATTTTCGAAAACACTAACATAGGAATCTTTAGACAAGTAAATGAACACTAAATTTTGTACTAGTATATTCTATAAATTCCGTATATTTTTTAAATTTTCGGTGCCTCTTGAATAGGAAGGTCCGAGTAGTGTAGCACTTTTTGGCATGTACTAATCTATATTTAAGTATTAGGAATTCCCAGTTTCATGTGAGAAATAATTTAGGTAATTTACCCACTATTAGTGGAAGTAGGGGATCTAAGGAGAAGGAAGGTGAGTGACTAAGAGCATCTCCAATGCTACAATGTGTATGGTGCACATGTGGCATGAAAGAGATAGACACAAAAGATTGATTTATGACATTTCTCTCTCCGTCTTTCCACGGTCGTAGGCTTGGACCCGGTTCGGGCCGCCCGGCTCGGCCCGTCACTGTACGGGCCCGGAACCGGCCCGGTTCTCGGGTCCGGGTCCGGTTCGGGCACCGAACCGGTTGGGGTAGCGGGTCCGGGCTCGGGTCCTGTTTTTGGAGGCCCGGGCCTAACGGTCAGTTTTTTCAAAAAAAAAAAATCCTTTTAATTTGAAAAAAAACATTTTGGCTCAACAGCCACTTCCCAAACGGGTATATAGCCGTTGGGGTGGGGGGGTACCAGGGGGGGTCCGGGGCGTTTGGGGGTGGGGGTTAAAAAAAACCTATAAATACTCCTAATTTTAAACATTTTTTCACACCTCTTCTCCAACTCTTCCTAAATCCTATTCTCTACTCATCTCCGATTCTCCATATTCATCTTCTCAAATTCTCTTATTCTCCTTTATATTTTATTTTACTATTTAATATTTATACAATTATTATATCTATTTATATATTAATTATCTACTTATAAATACATATACTATATTACTTATATTTCTTATCTACTTAATCTCTACTTATATTTCTTAATACATACATACATACTACATCTACTTAATATATACTTTATATAATAAAGTATTAAATATACTTTATAAACTATTACTATATACTTAATACATAGTAATATCTACTTCTCTACTTAATAATATCTATTTTATATATACTTATTTTATAATATCTACTTTTATATATACTTTATAATATCTATTTTATATATACTTATTTTCTTATTTTCCAATCTCCAATTCTCCATTATACTCTAATATTTAATTCTTATACAATTATTATATCCACTTAATACATACATTCTACATCTACTTAATATATACTTTATATATTAAAGTATAAAATATAAGTGTATTACTCATCTTATAGTAGTATACTTATATATTATATACTATAAACATTATATTATATATTACTTACTATAACTAGTATTGTACTAGTTAATTAGTTAATTAGCATTCTTGTTGCATACATCATTATAATAGTTAACTAGTTCATTACCATTATTGTTACATTTTTCATTATACTAGTTAATTAGTTTATTAGCATTGTTGTTACATTTGTCATTATACTAGTTAATTAGTTAATTAGCATTGTTACATTTTTCATTATACTAGTTATTTACTTCATTAGTATTCTCATTAATTGTTAAAACAACTCTACTTCAATAAACTAGTTAATTGTCATTAATTCATTATAGTTAAAGTCACATTTTCTTATTTTCAATTTATATTTGTAGGAAGAAATAGTAGTTCAATCATTTAATTAAAGTACTTAACATTTTATTTAAGTAGTTTTTACTAAATTAAAGTACTTCAAAAGTTGGTATAATTTTAATTTTAAAGTCACACATTAATTCTACTTTGCACTAAATTAGTTTGAAGTATTAATTAACATAGTTTTAATTAGTTGCATCAGTTTTGTATCCATTATTATATTGGTTGTCAATTAATATTTGTTACATTTTTAAGATGGAAGGTGGTAGATATTCGGTTGATTTGGGTAACCTCCAACGCAATCGAATGAACGAGATTGGGAGGAAGAAATCCCGCAAAGGTAAAGAACTTGCCGGTTCTTCATCTCAAAACCAAGATGATTTTGAAACGGGTTACCAAAGGCGAGATGGAGATGCGATGTCCGAAGAACAACTCCAACAAGAATTGGCCCGACATAATAACCGCTTTCTACAACAACAACAAATGCCGACGACCATTGACGAAGAGGAGCTTGAGGATGAAGATGCGGAGGAATTGGAACCGGAGACGGCCGAGGAGGAGGGTGCCGGAAGCCACGACGCCGACGAGCCTGCCTCATCCCAAACCGCCACCGGTAATAAAAAAAGTAAGTCTGAACTAATGAAAAATAATTTTGATAAATGGAAGGACCCACAAACCGGCTATTGGCACGCAACTTGCAAGTAGTGCAACAACAATTATAGTTTGCGAACCTCCGGCGGATACGGATCCGCCGCAAGGCATCTTAAGGCAAAGCACCCCGTGGAGTATGCAAAATTAGGCGGCGGAACGGGGAAGCAAACTCAAATATCGAGGTTTGCGAATTCTCAACCTTTTTGTAATTTCTCCTACAATGATGCAAAAAATTTGACTGGTATGGCTAACTTAATTTGTAAAGAAAATTTGCCTTATTTGTTTTCTGAAAGTCTTGTTTTAAGAGATTATGCACAAGGTAGTTTAAATCCTCAATTTAGAAATTATAGTCGCAAAACTGTTAAGAAAGAAATAATAAGGCTTTATAATGCGGAAAAGGTAAGATTACAAAATTTTTTTGCAAACTTTGATGGGCGTGTTACTATTTGTTCTGACATATAGGAGGATGATTTTCATCATTTATATTATTTGGGTTTGACTGCACATTATATTGATGAGGATTGGAATATGCATAAACGTGTTCCTGCTTTTTCGTGAATTTAATGATCATCACACCGCTGAACATATTTATATTTTGATTGAGCGTATTTTAATTGAGTATAATTTGATTGATAAGGTGTTTGCTATTGGTTTCGATAATTCTACTAATAATACTGCTGCTATACCTAGATTGCGTGAGTTGTGTGGTGCCAATTCTTTGATGGATAGATTTTTTCATCAACGCTGTGCATGTCATGTTATAAATTTATGTGTGCAAGACGGTTTAAAAGCGTTAGGAGATTCCATGGAGGTAATAAAGGGGGGGATTAGACGTATTTGGGGTAATGGTCAACTTAGATTAAAATGGCAAAGTTATTTGACTGAAAGAGGTGTGAGATATGTTGCTTTTTCTAAAGATTTGAGTATTCGTTGGAATAGTACTTATAAATTACTTAAAGTTGTTCTTAGATATAAAGAACATTTTCCTGCTTTTTTAAAAGAACATGATAACTATATTATAAACATGGCTGAGATCGACACTTGCGAAAAAATTTGTAATGTTTTGATATATTTTGCTACTGAAACTTTTAGTCATGTTTATAAACCTACCGCAAACCAATTTATTCCACAAGCTGTTAATCTCGCCGATGCTTTTAAAGAATTTCAGAATGCCGTTTTCGTTCATTATTTTTGTGATCATATTAAGGAAAAGTTTTTAAAATATTATGCGCATATTCCCCATATTTATGGTATTGCATTTATTCTCGATCCTCGTTATAGACTTGCTAATTTGGAAGATTGTTTCAACTTCCATTATCTTGCGTTTTTCGGTGAATTTCCAATGTATGACGATAACCCCATAGATCCGAAAACGGAATACAACGAGGTTAGTACTTTATTTTATGCCTTATTTAATGAGTTTCGTGCACAATATAGCAACGCTCCCCCTCCCCCATCACGAACATCTTCATCTAAAGGAAAATCGATTTTTAAATCTGCATTTGGCAATCTTATGAAAAAAACTAAAACAACTCACGTCACTGAACAAAGCGCATTGAATGAGATTACTTTGTATTTAACATATGAAGTTGATTTTGAAGAAAATGATGACTTTGACGTTCTAGACTAGTGGAAGTCAAAAGAAAGAACGTTCCCGATTTTAGCACGGATGGCTAAGCAAGTACTATCAATGTCGGTTTCAACAGTTGCTGTGGAACAAGAATTTAGTTCGGCCGG
Source organism: Cuscuta epithymum (assembly GCA_945859915.1). Classification (NCBI taxonomy): domain Eukaryota; kingdom Viridiplantae; phylum Streptophyta; class Magnoliopsida; order Solanales; family Convolvulaceae; genus Cuscuta; species Cuscuta epithymum. The sequence continues at coordinate 1,062,704 of CAMAPF010001010.1, forward strand.
CAACGTCCTAACGGCATCTAGATCGAGATTGAGCGCGGAGTCTCTTGAGACGCTTATATGCTACCACGATTGGTTGAAGGCCGCACGTAGAACTCAAGAATTGAGCATCACCCCCTCCCAAGATTTTATGAATGACTCAACAACCGATGGTGGCTCTACCTATGCTGGAGATTCCGATTGATTAGTATTTTAGAATTTATTATAAAATGTATTTTATAGCACTTGTCAAATTTATTTATACTTGTACTTCATATTTCAAAATTGTAAACTTGTACTTCATATTTCAAAATTGTAAATTTGTAGTTGTACTTCAAATTAATTTGTAAACTTGTACTTCATATTTCAAATAAATATGTGTTCACTTTTTCATATGTAGCACTTCTCAAATTAATTAATTGGTTACAATCTAACGACTTAAAATTATTTTTCTAAAATATAAAGCCGGTTTTTAAATTAAAAATACATTTACAATATGTAATTTGTTTAAATACTTATACACCTATTTTGTAACATTTGTAAATTATAAATCAAACCACTTTTCTAAGTACAAATAGTTTTAGTTTTACTTAATTCATTAAATTAATTAATTTATTTTACAATATGTGTATAACTAAAAAATATATTTAAATCAAACCTCCCAAACGGCTATATAGCCGTTGGGGCTATGGGTGGGGGGCAGGGGGTCCCGGGGGTGGTGGTGTGGGGAGTGGGGTTCAAAAACATCTATAAATACATCTATTTTCTAACATTTTTCTACACCTCTTCTCCAATTCTTCTCAAACTCTTCTCCATCTTCATCTTCTCTTATTATCCTACATTCCTACTTATACATATACCATTTTAAATATGGAAAGTACATCTTCCCTTATGCAAAACAATTTTGACAAGTGGAAGGACCCGAAGACCGGACTGTGGTGGGCAACTTGCAGGTGGTGCAAGAAAGAGTGTTGCTTGGGGCGTTCATACGGATACGGGATGCCAATAAAACATATGAAGTCCTGTGACAAAGGGAAAACAACAACCAACGGTGGCGGAAATCCCAATTGATATTCATTACAAAATGTATTTCGTATTGTTATTTTTTTCTCAATTCTCAAATGTAGTTCTTATTTCAAATAAAATATTTCATTAACAAAATATAAGAAAAAATATATGAATAATAGACAAATGGATTTGTGCAGTAAATTCAGCCCGTGCATAATATAGCGAATCAATAAAATTAGGGCTGCGTGCGTCACACCCTTCATTTATTTGCCGTTCTCCGCGCTTACTTTCTCTGAGGCCGCCCAATAATGCCCGCCGGGCCGGGCTATTATACAAATTGTTTTTAATAGCAATTTGTATAATATATAATTAATTAAAATATATATATTGATGGTCCCGGATAGAGGTAAAAGTCTAGAGGGGGGGGGGGGTGAATAGACTTTTATAGCTTTTTCGTCTTTAAGAACTTTTCCCTTCTAGATGAGTTGATCTATAATCTTTTGGGAGATTAATAGATGCACAGCGGAAGTCTTTAACCTCTAGAAACTCAGTTTAAGACAACTTTCTAGTCTGGGTGATGTTTAGACTAATTATGGAAGGGCAGTAGACTTGGCAGTTGGATGATGGGTAGGCGACTGCTGAGGCAACTGCTGAGTTGGCAGTTAGCTGAAATGCAGGAGACTGCTGAGGCAACTGCTGAGAAGATATTGGGTGTTTGAAGAAGGTGATGATGAAATGTTGCTAAGAAAAGTGAGGGCTTTTTGAAGATGTGCTTTAGTATAAGTAATCAGAAGTTTTACTGGAGCAGTGGTCTCAGCAGTTGATTGGTGATGAGGGCACTGCTGAGGTGCCTGCTTGGTTTAGAGGATGAACTTCACAGAGCAGTTTGGTCAACTTCCTCGTTGGTAATGTTATGAAGGTCTGGTGATATTGAGATGTTTAAGAAAAACAAGTGTTTGTGAGCAGAGAGCTCAGCAGTTGGTTGGACACCAGGGGACTGCTGAGGCACCTGCTATACTTGAGAATGAATTTCAGGATAATGACCTGATAAGCCTTTTAGTGATATTTATGCATTTTTCTAGTGTGAAAAAGATCTCAAAGAAAGTAAGTAATTAAGCAGTAGGATAAGCAGTTGGGTCTGTTAAGGCAACTGCTTAGGATGCTGCTGGCAAACTCCAATCTTTTTGTGAGAAGTGTTGGTTGTGTGCTTTGTTGACTAACATAAAATCAACACACGATGTATCCTGGTTCAGAGGTGGTGTAATCCTCCTACATCCAGTCCCACCCTCTTTCAGATGGATTTCACTAAAGTATTAAGCCCAATACACTTAGTGTCAATCCAGCCTTTACAACACTTAGGCCTAGATTGAAGGTTTTTCACAATGAGTATAGCACCACTCAAGGTTACTCAGTCCTTAGACTTTTCTCTATTGAACCAGTGGGGTTCAAAAGGTACTCTATTCTATCTAACTGCACTTTAGGATCTGAACAACTGTTCTCCTAAGTGTTTACAACAACTTGTGATTGCAAGAAAGTTCTAACCTCCAACTATAAACTAAGCTCTTCAAATATGACAATTGTTAATCTAATCTTAGAGCTTTGTGAAGCATGAGTCTAAGCAGAGAGCAAAGTTGAATTGGCACTTTCTCTTTTGCTTGATAGCTCGTGAATACTTAGAGTGATTACTCTACTTAGAAGACTCAAAAACTTGGTTTTAGAACTCATGCCTATGCCTTCTTTTATAGGCTTCTCCAGTAGGTTGATCTCCTCCGTTGGTCGAGAGGATTCAATCCTATTCGCAGAATGAGGTGTACTTTTGTTCTCTTGTGATGGAGCTGATAATGGAAATTTCCTTTGTCTTCACTGATTAGTAGCTAGAAGATCAAGTCAAGGATCAATCTTCACGATTTGGTGTGTGCGACCCATCTTCTTTGGTTTTCGTACTGTTGAGCATTTAATGCTCTTCTTGTCTTTGTCTTCAATCATACACATGCAGTGTATGTGTGTGTGTTTGTGCTGTGTTCTATTATATTATGTACCAAATGAATTTGTACTGGTAGGATCAAAGTCTCCTTCTAAGGTAAACAAATTTTACCTTATTGTATTTTTTAGTTTCCAGTAAAATTTATTTGGTACAGAATTTATTTTGTTATATCTTGATCAGCTGATTATGTGACTTGATAATTTTATGTACTAAATAAATTTATACTGGTGGGATCTGAATATCCTTTTAAGGTAAAAATTTACCTTATTGCATTTTAATTTTCCAGTAAAAATTTATTTAGTACAAAAATTGTACATTTTAATTAGTCACAGTTTGAGAACCTGATCAAATTTTAATTTAGTAAGAACACAGGGCATAATGACTTTTAGTATAGTGGCATCATCAAAATCTTATCAAAATTGGGTACTAACAATTTCCCCCTTTTTGATGATGCCAAAACTATACTAAGCAGGGAAGAATTTTTCTTTATTAAAATTAGAATAGTTACAAGTGTTTTGCTATTACAGTAGTTTATAGTCATTCTCGGACTTATGATTGAATCTATTTGGGTTGCTTGTCTTCTTCTTTCTTCTTGGCTTCTTCCCTTGCCTTAGCCTCTTCTGCTTTTCTTTTTCTGATCTCAGCCTCTTCTTGTAGCAGTTTGTTCTTTCTTCTTGTTTCAGCGGCCTTCTTTGCTGCTATCTGTCTTTTAGAGGAGGGTCCTGCTGAGGTAGCTTCCCCCTTTTTGGCATCATCAATATCTTGGAAGAGGGCTTCTATTTCTTCATCTGATTCTTCTTGTTTGTTCTTAAGTCCATATACTGTGATGGACATTGCATTGAGTGCGTTGTTGACATCTTGGAGATCAGTTTTGATGTCTACATGCACTTCTTCTTCTACCTTCTTTAAGATTTTCTTGGCTTCATCTACTTCCTTTGCCAGTCTCTGGATGTCACATCCCTGCTTCCAGAAGGTTTCTTGAGTGTTCTTTTGAATAACCAGGAAGTTGTTTTTTATTGCTTTGGTTAATTGGTCATATGCTTGAACATGAGCCTGCTGCTCACTGAGGAACTTCTGAGAGAGTTGAAGCATGGCAGGGAACTCCTTGTTCTTGAGATAAATGATGTATTCTTCATGCTCAGTTATCTTTTGAAGTGCCTGTTCAAGAGTGGGAGGAAGAGTTGATGGAGGAGTTACCTGAGCAGAGGAGCCTGCGGCTTGTGATGAGGCTGCTGCTGTTGTAAGAGGATATTGATGTTTTTGGTGTGTGAGAAGTTGACTGGCCAGTTCATCATCTCTTGCTTTGAGTGCCTCAAGCTCCTTTTTGATTTCTGTAGTCACAGCTTCGTGTTGTGAGATCTTGACTTTGAGGAGAGCTCTCTGCTCTGCATTGAAGACCTGCTGGATCATGAGGTCATTTCTGATATGCCTGTGGACTTCCTCAAACCGGATATCAAGTCTTTCTTTCATCTGCTTCTGCATTTTGATGAGTCTTTTATGTAATCTGACCTCTGCTTTGCTAATGAATTTGATAGAAGCTCCCCTTTCCTGAACGAAGAGATTGGCTAGGGATATAGTATCTTCTTTATCAGCCTCTTCTTCGATACTTGCAGTGGATTGATCAGTAGCCTTAGCGGTGTTTTGTGCAGTTGCCTGAGCAGTATTCTGAGCCAAGGGTGGATGCGTGATTAGGATGGCAGTTGGCTGCTTGGTTGTTGCTTTGGATGATTCTCCACCTCCTTTTGTTTCATACTTGGATTTCTCCAGGACTCTCCTTAATTCTTCATCACTGGAAGAGGAAGAGGAAATGATTTGTTTACCTCTTGGGTTAGGAGGTCCCCGGAGTGCATTGTCAGCATCATCATCATCGTCTAGATTACCACTATCATTGTTGTTTGCGATTGGTTCCTTGGCAGTGAGCTCATTTTTCTTCATGGCGTAGACTAGGTTGATTTGGTGAAGGTTGGTTGCTTTTGCAAGATCCTCTGTGCCCAACCACTGCAATGCAAAGTCTTCTTCATCAATGAAGTATGGTAAGGTCTCTGCTTGATCCCTGATTTTTGTTAGTTTCCACTTTCTCCATTGTTTGACTCTGGTGAATTCTGCCTCTAGTTGCTCTAGTGGGGTTAAGGTTGGTGAGCAATCTAATGGAGATGGAAGTACCTGCTCATCTAATGGAGCCACCTGCTCTTCTTGCGGTCTTTCTTTGTTCTCTATGCGAGTCACCTGCTCATAGATTTGAGTGACGTGCTCTAAATCTGGTGTACCCGTCTGCTCATTCTGTATTGGTATGTTGATAGAGAGAGGAGTGGCTGATACAGCAATATCATTTGATGGAGTAGAGGATCCACACTGTACCTCTTCTGACCTGGAGCCTCTACTTTCCTCATGAATGGTAGGTAAAGGAGAGACTTCTGCTTCCATCTCTTGTTGTAAATTTCTTGTGAGAACAGAAGAAGGCTCCTTCTTGGACTTCTTTGATTGGACTTCTTCATTGTTGGTGCGAGACCTCTTATGTGATTGTGTTTTGAGCTTTTTGAATTCTGTTTGGATTGGCTCATTTGAAAGGAACGTGTCTTCTGCCTTGGGAATTTCTGGAGCTCCATGCGTTGATTTGAGATAGAGAAATTTTCTCCAGTTGGTTTCTACTTTGACTGTGCTACGAGCTCCCTGTTTCCTTAGAATTTCTCCTATGAGGAATCCATATCCCAACCAAGGTATAGCACTATCACTTGGTCGTTCATGGAATTTGTTGACATATTCAATCATTTGATTGAATACGTATCTAGACCAGTTCTGTGGATAGCCTGAGATGATTGCTGCCAGAGGTATAGCTCTCTTCTTGTTCAATTCATCGAGAGCGGTGTTCTTTGTATCTATGCACTTGTAGAGTATGCTTAGCAGCAATGCATACTCATGGACCATTTTGTTGGTCTTGAGTTTGAGTGTTTTTGTATTTTGAACACTTGGAAGTAGTACCTCTTCCTTGAACTCTTGTTCGTTAAGTTCAAAGTCTTCCACTAGAGGTGCTTCTTCCCCGGGTAATGAGAGCATCATCCTAATATCTTCTTCTTTGATCTGTACAGGTCTGCCCTTGATCCAGGATTTGAGAGTATCTTTGGTAGAGTTAAGGTAGAACTCTGCTGCTACTTCAGGATAGTAGAATGAGTAGACATGGGTGGCCATTTTGAGCAAACCGGTACTGTCTAGTTTGCGCAGAAGTTCCCTCATCAGATCGCTATTGTTGGCTTTCTTCATGATGATCGAAGTGTTAAGGATGGAACCAGTGAATACCTTATTGGAGATGAGATCAAGAGATGTCATGTTTGAGTATGTTGGTGAGATGAAGAAAGATCGGGTGTTTAGTTGGGGTTTTGAGAGCTTTTAGAAATGCTTAGGAGAAGAGGTTTAGATAGGTTGCTTGTAAAAGTGAAGAGGAATTGTACGGAGGAGGTATTTATCTTCTATCGGAAACTAGCCGTTGAGATATAGCCGTTGGAGAAGGCGGCTCATTAACTCATGGCCTTAATTGCATTTACACTCGGAGATGCAGGCTGTTGCTTTAAGTGTACTTCGTGGAGATAGCAGTACACTGCTTTGGAAAATGCCTTCAAGGTTTTTGAAGTGTTGATATGTAATCTTTAATGTGGTGAATACCTCAGTTTAGAAGTACCAAGTGTGAGCCTGCTGCTGTACTTTCTATCCTCCTGCTGCAGTTGTATTCTTTAGCAGAGTACTCTGCTGAGACTTCTGCGGAGACATCTGCTCAGCCATCTTCGTAGTTATTCTTTTGTTTGGACCTTATTGCTTCATTCCCTCTGTGTGAGAGTGTATTTCCTTGAGCTAGCGGCTGAATGAACAGCATGCTCCTGTTTCAAATTCCCCCTTAGCAGGTGGCTAAGATTTTCTCTTAGTTTAAGAGTCAGGTTCCCCCTGAATGGGTGAGGGTTCATTTCTTTGTTTGATCAAGATCATCTAACATCCCTAGCTCTTGCCTTAGTGCATTGAACCTTGCTTCATTCAATGGTTTGGTGAATATGTCAGCCAACTGCTTCTCTGTGGGAATGTATTCGAGTTTAATGGTCTTCTTCTCAACATGTTCTCTGATGAAGTGATGCTTGATCTCAATATGCTTGGTTCTAGAGTGAAATACTGGATTATGAGTGATTGCAATAGCACTTGTGTTGTCACAAAGTATGCTGATCTCCTTTGTTTCTTCCCCATAGTCCTTCAATTGTTGTTTTATCCAGAGTATTTGAGCACAGCAGCTGCCTGCTGCTATGTATTCTGCTTCAGCTGTGCTTGTAGCGATTGAGTTTTGCTTCTTGCTAAACCATGAGACTAGTCTTCCTCCTAGCAATTGACAAGTTCCAGAAGTGCTTTTTCTGTCTATTTTGCATCCAGCAAAGTCTGAGTCTGAGTAGCCATATAGATCAAAGCTTCCATTGGTTGGATACCATAATCCAGAGTTAGGATTGCCTTTGAGGTATCTTAGAATTTTCTTTGCTGCAAGAAGATGACTTTCTTTTGGTTTTGATTGGAATCTTGCACATACCCCAACTGAGTAGGATATGTCTGGCCTACTAGTGGTAAGGTATAACAAGGATCCAATCAATCCTCTGTAAAGTGTAGGGTCAATATCTTTACCTTCTTCATCAGGAGTTAGGCCTTGTGAGGTGTTCATAGGAATCTTCACAGTGGACTTGTTCTCAATCTTGAATTTCTTCATGAGATCTCTTGTGTATTTGGCTTGATTGATGAAGATGCCCTGAGGAGTCTGCTTTACTTGTAGTCCTAAGAAGTAGTTCAACTCCCCCATCATGCTCATTTCAAATTTGCTTTGCATGAGAGTTGAGAACTTCTTACATAGTGCTTGATTTGAGCTTCCAAATATTATGTCATCAACATAAATTTGGACCAACAGCATGTGTGGACCTTCTTCAATTTTGAAGAGAGTCTTATCTACTTTGCCTTTAGTGAATCCATTGTTTACTAAATATTGAGAGAGAGTATCATACCATGCTCTTGGGGCTTGTTTGAGTCCATAGAGAGCTTTCTTCCATTCCATAGCTCATAAGGAGTCTTCTTGTAAGTCTTGTGGATAAGACTTCTATTTTGGGTATAGCAAGCTGTGTTGATTGCCTCTGCCCAAAATCTTTTGGGCAAGCCTGCTGCTTCAATTATGGTCCTTCCAGCTTCTTTGAGAGTTCTGTTTCTTCTTTCAGCAACACCATTCTGTTGGGGTGTTCTTGCTGCTGAAGTTTGATGGTGTATTCCATTTTCTTCACAGTACTGAATCACTATTGCATTTAGAAATTCAGTACCTCTATCAGATCGGATCTTCTGGATTGAGATGCTCCTCTCATTCTGAATGAGTTTCATCAGTTCAGGAAGCTTTTTCTCGGTTTCATTTTTCTTCTTTAAAAATAAGGTCCATGTAAACCTTGAATAGTCATCAACAACCACTAGAGTGTACCTTTTGCCACTTAAGCTTGTTGGATCGACTGGTCCAAACAAGTCAAGGTGCAATAGGTTTAATGGTCTAGTAGATGACTCAACTTCTTTGGATCTGAATGATATCTTTGTTTGCTTCCCTTTTTGACATGCATCACATAGGTGATCCTTTTTGAAGTTGATTTCTGGAAGTCCTTTTACCAAGTCTTTTCTGGACAGTTTGTTGATGGTTTTGAAGTTGAGATGACTTAATTTGTTGTGCCATTCCCAACTTATATTTGAGTCTGCCTTTGTCATTAAGCAGATTCCTTCCTTGGCTGAGCTCCAGTCAACAATGTACATGTCCTTCTTTCTTCTCCCAGAGAGCACAATTTTGTTGTTTTTGACATCTTTGATCAAGCAGATGTCTTTGGAGAATGTCACACTGTATCCATTATCACAAAGCTGGCTTGTGCTTATAAGATTGAACTTTAATCCTTTAACGTAAGAGATATTTTGGATTGTAAGTCCATTCACTGATAGGTCTCCAGCTCCTTTGGTTTCTCCTTGTTTTTTCACATTCCCAAATGTTACTTTGGGTCCTTCCTTTGCAATATAGTTAGACAGGAGCCTCCTGTTACCTGTCATGTGCCTGGAGCAGCCTGAGTCTATGTACCATGTTTGTGAGTCCACTGCTCCAGCACTTTCCTGTATTCATCATGATTGGGCAGTAGCCCACAAGTTAGTGGGCACCTTCCCTTGTCCAAGTTTAGGCATCCATGCCCATCTAGAACCACTTAACCCTAAGGAGATGGGTCTATAGCCATTTGAGGTGTTGTAATCATATGGAATGGCTATGTATTTATTAATCCTTTTCCTTCTTGATGTGGGGAATGGATCATTGGTTTGAGGGGTCTGCTTGGTATTTTGGCTGTGGTTGGTCTTATTTGTTGGTTGCCAACGGGTTCTTGTGTGTTGATGGTTGGGAGATGTTGATTTATACAGGGGTTTGAACTTTGGTTTGGGAGCAGGTTGGTTCCTTCTTGTGGGAACATTTGGGGAGTGGATTAGCTTTCTTGTATTTTGTTGGTGGTTTTTGAAGGGTAAACTTTGAGTGAGTCTGGTGGGGGATACATAGCCGAGACCTCTTCTCTTCCTATTTAGAATAACTTTAGCAGTAGGATTACAATTCTTACTTTCCATACTAAAGTTATTCATTTTCAGCTCTTTGTTCTCTTCCTCTAAGACATTATTTTTGGTTAAGGCATTTAACAGTTTAGCATGAATAACCTTTATGTCTTGTTTTAGTCTATCATTTTCTGATCTTAAGAGAACATGGTGATTTTGGACCTTTTGGAAATCTTGCAACAAAGATTCTAGTGTGATATTGTTTGGTCCAGAATCACTAGAGCTATAGGAAGAGCAGGAAGTTACCTCAACATCATTGAAGTGGTCCTTGGCCATTAGACATTTGGGAGAGCAGCTTTCATTATTTTCACTTGAGCTGGTGGAAGGTTCACTGAGCCACCTGCTGTTCTCTCCAGCGAGCCAACTGCTGTTTTCTTCAGTCACCTGCCAGGATCCTAGGCATAGAAGTGCTTCCTCTGAGCTTTCTGATGAAGAGCTTTCATCACTTGAGCTGCTTTCATCTTCAGATTGGGGTTCCTCCTTTTTCTTTTCACTTACAAAGGCTTGACGTTTGCCTTTGTAGTCCTTGTGTCCATTCTTTTGAGTAGTAGTATGCTGCCCTTGATACTTGTGTGCCAATGGAAGAGGACACTCGTTTTTGTAGTGTCCTGGCTGTCTACAATTGTAACATAGAATAGTGTTCTCACCTGATTGGAATCTCCCTTGCTTTCTGACTAAATTGTTGAATGGCTTCTTTGTGGCAGATCCTTCTCTCTTCATAAATCTTTTGAATTTTCTCACAAACATTGCAAATTGCTCATCAGTGAGAAGATTATTGAGTGATTTCTCAGTAGATCTTGATGAGCTGGGTTCAGACACTAAAGCTAATGTCTTTATTTCTTCTTCCTTCTCTTCTCTGATTTCCTTCATCTCAAATTCATAAGCCTTGAGATCACTGAAGAGCTTGTCAGTTGTCAGAGATCTCAGATCTCTGCTGTCTCTCATAGCGGTCACCTTCATATCCCACTTTGATGGCAGACCTCTCAAAACTTTGAGAGAAGTTTCCTTTTGGGAGAGAACTTTCCCTAGGTCTGAGACCTCTGCTATGATTTTCAAGAATCTAGATTCCATCTCATGAATAGATTCATTTGGCAGCATTTTGAAATCTTCAAATTTCTTGTGGGCAATGGTCAGTTTGTTGTCCTTTTCTTGCTCATCTCCTGCTCCTATTTTGGTTAGTTCATCCCAGACATCTTTGGCAGTTTCACATTTCCTTATTCTAGGAAATATGGACTCATCTACTGCTTTGAAGAGAATATCTCTTGCAACATTGTCAAGATTGTTCCTCTTCCTATCTTCAGTTGTCCATTCCATTTTTGGTTTAGGAATGTATACATCATCAGTTCCCTCTGTGGTTCTGGATGTGATGACCTTCATAATTTTGATAGGTCCATCAGTGATCACTTCCAGCATTTCATCATGCAAAGCACTGAGATGTGCTTTCATCCTAATTTTCCAGTCATCAAACTTGTCTAAATTGAACAAGAGATTTTTGGAAAGTTGATTGTCCATTTTTTTTTTTTTGAAAGTTTTGGGAGATAAGTGGATTTGGATTTTTAGTTCAAAAGTAGTCAGAAATTGACTCTAAGAACACACTGCTCTGATACCACTTGATGGTCCCGGATAGAGGTAAAAGTCTAGAGGGGGGGGGGTGAATAGACTTTTATAGCTTTTTCGTCTTTAAGAACTTTTCCCTTCTAGATGAGTTGATCTATAATCTTTTGGGAGATTAATAGATGCACAGCGGAAGTCTTTAACCTCTAGAAACTCAGTTTAAGATAACTTTCTAGTCTGGGTGATGTTTAGACTAATTATGGAAGGGCAGTAGACTTGGCAGTTGGATGATGGGTAGGCGACTGCTGAGGCAACTGCTGAGTTGGCAGTTAGCTGAAATGCAGGAGACTGCTGAGGCAACTGCTGAGAAGATATTGGGTGTTTGAAGAAGGTGATGATGAAATGTTGCTAAGAAAAGTGAGGGCTTTTTGAAGATGTGCTTTAGTATAAGTAATCAGAAGTTTTACTGGAGCAGTGGTCTCAGCAGTTGATTGGTGATGAGGGCACTGCTGAGGTGCCTGCTTGGTTTAGAGGATGAACTTCACAGAGCAGTTTGGTCAACTTCCTCGTTGGTAATGTTATGAAGGTCTGGTGATATTGAGATGTTTAAGAAAAACAAGTGTTTGTGAGCAGAGAGCTCAGCAGTTGGTTGGACACCAGGGGACTGCTGAGGCACCTGCTATACTTGAGAATGAATTTCAGGATAATGACCTGATAAGCCTTTTAGTGATATTTATGCATTTTTCTAGTGTGAAAAAGATCTCAAAGAAAGTAAGTAATTAAGCAGTAGGATAAGCAGTTGGGTCTGTTAAGGCAACTGCTTAGGATGCTGCTGACAAACTCCAATCTTTTTGTGAGAAGTGTTGGTTGTGTGCTTTGTTGACTAACATAAAATCAACACACGATGTATCCTGGTTCAGAGGTGGTGTAATCCTCCTACATCCAGTCCCACCCTCTTTCAGATGGATTTCACTAAAGTATTAAGCCCAATACACTTAGTGTCAATCCAGCCTTTACAACACTTAGGCCTAGATTGAAGGTTTTTCACAATGAGTATAACACCACTCAAGGTTACTCAGTCCTTAGACTTTTCTCTATTGAACCAGTGGGGTTCAAAAGGTACTCTATTCTATCTAACTGCACTTTAGGATCTGAACAACTGTTCTCCTAAGTGTTTACAACAACTTGTGATTGCAAGAAAGTTCTAACCTCCAACTATAAACTAAGCTCTTCAAATATGACAATTGTTAATCTAATCTTAGAGCTTTGTGAAGCATGAGTCTAAGCAGAGAGCAAAGTTGAATTGGCACTTTCTCTTTTGCTTGATAGCTCGTGAATACTTAGAGTGATTACTCTACTTAGAAGACTCAAAAACTTGGTTTTAGAACTCATGCCTATGCCTTCTTTTATAGGCTTCTCCAGTAGGTTGATCTCCTCCGTTGGTCGAGAGGATTCAATCCTATTCGCAGAATGAGGTGTACTTTTGTTCTCTTGTGATGGAGCTGATAATGGAAATTTCCTTTGTCTTCACTGATTAGTAGCTAGAAGATCAAGTCAAGGATCAATCTTCACGATTTGGTGTGTGCGACCCATCTTCTTTGGTTTTCGTACTGTTGAGCATTTAATGCTCTTCTTGTCTTTGTCTTCAATCATACACATGCAGTGTATGTGTGTGTGTTTGTGCTGTGTTCTATTATATTATGTACCAAATGAATTTGTACTGGTAGGATCAAAGTCTCCTTCTAAGGTAAACAAATTTTACCTTATTGTATTTTTTAGTTTCCAGTAAAATTTATTTGGTACAGAATTTATTTTGTTATATCTTGATCAGCTGATTATGTGACTTGATAATTTTATGTACTAAATAAATTTATACTGGTGGGATCTGAATATCCTTTTAAGGTAAAAATTTACCTTATTGCATTTTAATTTTCCAGTAAAAATTTATTTAGTACAAAAATTGTACATTTTAATTAGTCACAGTTTGAGAACCTGATCAAATTTTAATTTAGTAAGAACACAGGGCATAATGACTTTTAGTATAGTGGCATCATCAAAATCTTATCAAAATTGGGTACTAACATATATATATATACTGGTCCGGCCCGGCGGGTGGCCCGACCCGTGACCCGGGCGGGTGGTCCGGCCCGAACCGGAACCGGTCATTAACCGGGCCGGTCCCGGGCCTACCATTATAAGACCCGAGGCCCGACTGGGCCTTGACCCGGCCCGGGCCCGACCCGGCCCGGGTCCAACACTACACGGTCTTATGTGTTTTTGGTAAGTTTTTCTCTGCAATGTCAACTACAATGTCTACATCTAGACATTGTGCTTGACATTGTGAAGAAAAACTTACCAAAATGATATAAGTTCCTTCAAATAAGAAGAGATATTTTATTTATTGTTTTTTGATCGACTATCTCTCATGCCACACTGTTAACATTTTCGCATTGGAGATGCTCTCAAGAAGCTAAGGATGTTTTCAGTCCTAGACCAAATCAGACCAGACTTAAACAGACCAGATCAGACCAGACTTAGACAGACCAGACCAGATCAGACCAGACTTAAACATACCAGATCAGACCAGACCAGATTTAACTTCGGTAGTTATGAAATACACATCAGGCGTTTACCAAACCAAACCAGACCAGTTCAGACCAGATCAAATTTAAACAGACCAGCAAATTACAATCCAAGTAAAAACATCCTAACTAAGGGTTGGGCTGATATAATTTCACCAACGAAAATGAAGCCCTCGAAATGAAATCTATTTATATTATATATAAGAAAAGAAATAGCTCCTTAAAAGACAATTCTATCCTTAAAATAATTTAGGTGTCATTCTCCCCACAATTCACTCTTCTGTCACACAATTGCCATGTGGCAATTTCAAGGATAAATGCGGCAATATAAACACCAAAGGGATGTTGCTATATACTCTCAAAAAATGTGGCATCAAGTAAGTGGGCCCCAATGTATAAAAAACCACCATTTTCTTTAAAGTATTATAACTTTTTAACCGTTTATCTAATTTTTATAAAAAAAATATCAAAAATCATAATTTTTTACGAGCTTTCATATGATATCAATATAGCATATATAAATTTAAAAGGCTCTAAAAGTTTATTAAACAACCTTCATATTTTATATTACCAATGCTCTTTTACTAACCGCACTCTAAATAACATTCTAAATGAATAAAAGGTGCAATGTACTCCGTATATAAACTTCATTCTCTTCAAAGTGTTATAACTTTTTCATTGTTTCTCTAATTTTTATAAAAAATATAAAAAAATCATAAATTTTTACGATTTTTTATATCACACTAATATTGAATATATAAAATTTTTGAAGACAGAAAGTTTTCTATTTATATATAAGAAAAGAAATAGCTCCTTAAAAGTCAATTTTATCCTTAAAATAATCTAGGTGTCATTCTCCCCACAATTCACTCCTCTATCACACAATTGCCATGTGGCAATTTCAAGGATAAATGGGGCAATATAAACACCAAAGGGATGTTGCTTTATAAAAACTTTTTCAAAGGGATGTTGCTTTATAAAAACTTTTTCAAAAACTATTGTTGAATTCATCTCATTACAAATTTTTATAATTTGATTTTAGTTATTTTTTTACTAATAGAGAATTAAATATAATGACAATCAAAGTTGTACATTGTCAACATAAAAGTGGAAATGTTACAACTAAAAAATAAAGAAAGTAGTAAAATAAAACCAAATTATAATTCCTAAAAGCTAATACAATAACATTCAAGCCTTAGTCCCAAACGATATTGAGGTCGGCTAACATGAATCGATACATGATATCACCAAAAGGAAAAGAAAGAAAATTCCTAAAAGCTAATAAGTCACATTTTTCTCACTAAGTGATAGTGGTCATAATTATGAATGATTTCCTTAAAACTAAATTGCCCTGAATACACTTTTATAGTTACTTTAGTATAAAATAAAATATAATTATAATTCCCAAGATAGAGGGGTCACATTTTTAGGAAAAACATCTCAAATAAATATTTGTGGATAAAGTGCCACTAAATTCGTTATTACACTTTTATAGGTCCATGGTTTATAAATGTCACTTAGTCTATTAAAGTTGCTCAACGAGAGTCATACGACAAATCAGTAGTAAGGAATACGGAGTAAAAAGTTATGATAGTTTAAAATTAACTTTTTATCATCATCATCTCCAACATATGATTTTTATGTATGTTTTATTTTTTACCGATGTTATAAGAACCAAAGTTAGTCTTTAAAATCAATCCAAGTTTCATCAATTTCGGTAGATTTAGAAAAAATTCAATAAAAAAGAATTAATAGACCTTTTGTTTTTGATACGCTACTAGAATATGAAATAATTGTCTTATGCAATACATTAATATTTGTCGATTTTATAAAATTGTTCTACACTATTTAAATATGAAAATGTTAATTTATGCACTCCATTAAATATAAGAAAAAAATTCTATTAATACTACTCCTGGAAAAGTGGAGGACAACAAGATTACTTAGTAACGTTTATTAACTATACCTGTTTACAAATTTGAACACAGTCAGAGTTACTAAAATTAAAGTGACTAAGTCATATATTTGTCCACTATTTTTATTAGTAAAAGATAAAAAAAAATTGTCACTTATATGTAGTTCTTTTAAGTATATACTGGATACTAGATAAGCGGACTAATAATTGAGCGAGGGCTTTTTCTCTAACATATGAGTGGTTTTAGGTATTAGATAAACAACTAATAATGGAGCGGGTGAATTTTGTCTTTCAGATGTATTGCTTTTAGGTATAAGATAAGCAGACGAATAATCAAACGAGAAAATTTTCTCTCTAATATGTAGTTTTTTAGGTATAAGTTAAGCGGACTAATTATTGAGCGAGAGGATTTTCTCTCTCATATGTAGTGTTTTTAGATATATAAGATAAAAGCAGAATTATTTTCCCTATCATATTTAATGTTTTTTTTGTATAAGATAAGTCGGCTAACAATTGAACGGGAGAATTTTCTCTCATTGTAGTGCTTTTAAATATTGACGGAGTAGAAGATAAGTTTGCTAACAATTGAGTGAAAGATTAAAAAAAAATTGTCTCTTACATGTAGTTCTTTTAGGTATATACTGGATACTAGATAAGCGGACTAATAATTGAGTGAGAGCATTTTCTCTAACATATGAATGGTTTTAGGTATTAGATAAAGAACTAATAATTGAGCGGGTGAATTTCGTCTTTCAGATGTATTGCTTTTAGGTATAAGATATGCGTACTAATAATCGAACGAGAAAATTTTCTCTCTGATATGTAGTTCTTTTAAGTATAAGGTAAGCGGACTAATAATTGAGCGAGAGAATTTTCTCTTTCATATGTAGTGCTTTTAGATATAAGATAAAAGCATAGTTATTTTCCCTATCATATTTAATGTTTTTTGTATAAGATAAGTCGGCTAACAATTGAACGGGAGAATTTTCTCTCTCATGTGTAGTGCTTTTAAATATTGACGGAGTAGAAGATAAGTTTGCTAACAATTGAGTGAAAGAACTTTTTTTCCTCATATGTAGTTCTTCTAAGGATGTTTTTACTTTGACTATTTTCAGTCCCAGACCAGACCAGATTAATTAGACTAGACTTGGAAAGTTATAAAATACACAGAGACTAAACATTTAGCATACAAGACCAGACCGGATCAAACAAACAAATTTCATACTAGATATGTCGGGTAATAATTGAGAGAAATAATTTTGTCTCTCATATGTAGTGCTTTTAGTTATAAGATAAGTTTAACTTGCTAATAATTTGAACGGGAAGTTTTCTCTCTCATATGTACTGTTTCTAGGCATTAGAAGATAAGCATGCTAACAATTGAGCGGGGATATTGAGCGAAAGAATTATCCCTCTCATATGTAGTGCTTTTAGGTATTAGAAGATACATGTGCTAACAATTGAGTGGGATGACTTTCTCTCTTATATGTAGTTCTTTTAAGAAGAGTGCTTTTAGTTATAAGATAAGTCGGCTAATAATTGAGCAGAAGAATTTTATCTCTAACATGTAGTGGTTTTAGGTATAAATACCAAGATAAGTTTGTATTAAAAAAAGCCAAAAGCGCTTCGCAAACGCAATAGCAAACACAGCCTAAGTATTAGAAGATAAGCCAGCTAATAATTGAACGGAAGAATTTTCTCTCATATTTTGTTATTTAGGTATAAGATAAGTCGGTTGACAATTTAGCTAATGAGTAGCAAGTTATTGTTTAACTAATATCGTCAATTTTAATGTTTATTGTATTCACTTAAATTTTATATCTCACTTCTTTAGAATAATATTTTATTTTAAAATTAACTTAATCATAAAAATTAATAAGTAGCAAATTCTAATGAGTGGTGTCAACTAATTTTCCTTAATATACTCTTCATTGAATATTTATTGTATACATATATTTTATGGTATTAGCTCATTGTACTTTTATTTTTCGATAATCCTAAAAGTTATTTTATTTTATAATTTAATTAAATCATGAATAAAAATATATGCACCAACGGCTCTTTCCCGTGCGTATGCACGGGTACTATACTAGTGAGATTGAAAAGACAATCAACGCGAGGGGGCAACAAAGAGGGGCATAAAATAAAAACATGCTTCGGAAAATAAAATAAAAACTTGATTTCCTTAAATTTCCTCAAGTTCAAAGTGGCTTATGATAGTAAAAATGTCTAAATTAAAAAATTGATTTCCATAAATTTCTGAAATTCCTTAAATCTAAATAAAGAATTGATTTCCTTGACTTTCATTAGATCAAATTAAGAAGCTTTTTAGACAGTATGTAATACCAGTCCTTATACCGTGCAACCAGTGCATGGTGAGCTTCATGCACCCATGGCTACATGAAATGTAAATCGTGTGATTTTATATGTAATTTCAAGTTAATTAAAATATAAATTACACTCATTCACATGTAACTTGTTGAGATGTAAACTGCTTTAATTGAAATGTAACTTGAAAACAAATTAGATGTAACTTGGAATATGTAACTTTAAACAAATCTTGATGTAACTTGAGTGTACCCAAGATGTAAATTAAGGGAGATCTAAAATAATTCATAACAGTCATCTTCAACAAAACAGGTCTCCATTAATCGATTCTGGTTCAGATGAGTCTCAAAACCCAATCAAGTAAAAACAAACTAAAATCTGATGAAAACCAACTAACTAACATTCATATTGCAGAAAACATGACAAACTTTCGAAATTGAAACATGGTGGGCACGTATGTCGAAATTGAAAGTAAAAACAACCATGAGGACTGTTTTTAAATCGAAGGTGCAGACCCTATATACTTCCATCCAAAATTAAATCGAAGGTGCAGAGGCATAGAGCTTGGTTCACGCATTTTTTTTTAGCTTGCGTAAGTATTCCGTGTAGTTTTAGTACCGGGCACACTATCCTCATAGTGTGCCGGTTGTAGGGTATAATTTGCCATGTAATACGGAGTACTTTATTTGGATGAAGTATTAGTAGAGAAGTACTGAAAAATTAGGAGTGTCCATAAATGGTAGAAGGTACCTTCCCCACACCTAAAGGCTAAAGGGATACACTTCTTTGAATTAACACCACAAAGGGAGTCTACTGTAGTGTTGACAATATGAGCCTTTGTTTTTGTCAAGATATGAGCCTTATTATTCATTCAATTCTCTCACTCTCATTTAACCCTTTAATTCATGATAATTTTTTCCCGCTTCTCATCTATTGTTCTTCTTGATAGCACAAATGTTCATGTCCGGAATTCCGGACAAGAACCGCCGTCCGGACGGCGGCATTTGGCCGCCTTCCCGGTGTCATTTTTTGATGCAATTTTTATGGCATGTTCTCCATCAAATCTAGTTTATCCACAAAAAAATTCAACCAAAACCTCAATCGGGAAGATCGTCAAATGATTTTTGCAAGTTAACTGGTCCGGAATATGTATTTTCCGGACCAGTTAACTTGAAAAAAATCATTTGACGACCTTCCCGAATGAGTTTTTGGCTGAATTTTTTTGTGGATAAACTAGACTTGATGGAGAACATGTCATAAAAATTGAATCGAAAAATTCCACCCGGAAGGCGGCCAAACGCCGCCGTCCGGACGGCGGTTCCGGTCAGGAATTCCTGACCGGAAGAGTATTCTTCTTGATAGTTCTTAATTTTGATATATGCATATTTGGTAGGTATAAGTCTCCACCTTCTAATTTCTGTATCATTTAAAAAGTCTCTAAAAGTTTGTAGTTCAATGTTTGACATAACAATTTTTAAAAGCTTTTTAAACATAAAAGGTATTTCTTGAGATGCTACAATGAGTAGCATCTAAGAAAAGTTTATAACTTTTAGCATTATTTAATTAGTCTCAACAATTTGCATACCATACAGACTTAATCGAATGGTAAATTTTTTATTAAGCAAGTATAACTTTTTTCTTTTAAGATCTTATTCAACTATGCTCCCTGAAGGAGCATAAACCGTTTCAAGAAGCAGATCCAAATACCCCTAACTCAATCCAGCCCAATCTAAACGAAGCCTTATATACTTGCTCTAGGCACGTGTTGGGAAATGGGTACTATGATCAAAGAATTCTCTGTATTAATTTTGCCCACTCTTCCTATTTTACTACATTTACGACTCATTATTGTTATAATTATTGTCACGCCACTATCCCCACCAGGCATACTGTGCACTGCAAATAGTCTATACATTATTATACCACCTTCCACCGAACAATGGAGGCAAAACTGGGCTTCGATGGTCTAGGGCACGTGGAGATTATCTACGAGGAAGAAGAAGATGAAGAAGACAAAACTAAAGGCGGCAGTGACCTATCCTCTTCCACAGCCATTTCTGCTCATGACTCGCCCTCCTCTCAGCTTCCACACCTTTCTTGTATCAAATCCTGGTACATAGTTCAGCCCTCCTTAATTTCTCCTCTCTGGCTGTATTTGGATAGTGGCGGGTTGGGCAAAACGTCATTTTTTTAAACGAAAGAAACGCTGGTATTTCCACCGTCTTAATAATTCCCTAAATAGAAGTAAAAACGTTTTGAAATTCCAAAATAGGAGTATCATGTTTTTTATTATCTGAATAGGAGTAAATTTTTGTCAAGTTTGGTTTTAATTTACAAGGCTTTAAAGATGGCAGTTTCTTCCAAACTTGGCAGATTACTCCTATTCAAGGAATAAAAAATATGATACTCCTATTTTGGAATTTCAAAACATTTTTACTCCTATAGGGCAATTTCTGTTATATATATTAATGAGGTGATTCAAATAAAAAGAGTGTTTAACTTGAAAAATGAAAATACATATTTACTTTATCTAAGTACACTACATTTTTAGATTGAAATATTGCCCATTCTTTCGCGGCGAAGAAAATGTTCTATTACCAACCTGTTGCATGTTTAGTACGGAGTATTTTTTGGAGTACTAAAATCAGTCTCATTTTTCACATTACTAGTTTTTTTTTTATTTTGTTTGATTCAAAACTTGATATATTCCGCCTCTATATTTGTATTTATATATTTATATATGTTTTGAATTGGGATTTTGGAAATTAAAGGTGCCGAACAACCGGAGATGAAACGGACGTGGTGATATACGTGGAGGATTCATGTTTCCACTTGCACAAGGTACAGTGTGGTTATTAATTTGCCGCCTGATTCACCCTACGTTACAGGATTTCCATAATTAATGCTCCGTATGCGTTAGATGGAGTAGATGCGTGCATTAACTTTCCAATATTAAATACTTTCATGTTTAAAAACGAGTAAAGGGTCAGTTTGGTCATCGAAGTTGCAAAAAAGGGATCAAATAAGTTCTTATATAGAAGATTCTGTCCGGACGTACCATTTGAGGTGGCTCCCGGTAGAATTTTTTGATGAAATTTTTTAAGCATCTTATTCATTAAGTCTAGTTTACTCATACCAAATTTCAGTTAAAAATTCAATCGGTGAGACATTCAAATGAATTCTTGAAGATAACTGCGCTTTTAATGGCACAGTTATCTTCAAGAATTCATTTGAATGTCTTCCGGATTGAATTTTTATCTGAAATTTGGTATGAGTAAACTAGACTTAATGAATAAGATGCTCAAAAAATTTAATAAAAAAATTCCACCGGGAGCCACCTCAAATGACACGTCCGGACAGAATTTTCTATATAAGGACTTATTTGACCCCTTTTTTGCAACTTCAAGGAGCAAACTGACCCTTATCCCGTTTAAAAACTATACTCTCTCCGGTCCCGTTAAGATTGTCCCATTTTATCTTTTCGGGAAGTCCCACAAAGATTGTCTCATACCAAATTTGGTAAAATTTGTATGGCTCTAAAGCATTCTTACTTTATTCTTACTTTATCAATTTAATATCAACCAAACAAACTCACTTTTCTTAATAATCATGCCACATTCTCTTGTCCCAATTTTAGTGGGACGGAGGTAGTATAATGCATTTATCGATCTTGATAAGGATCTTGATAAAAACTAAATTTGGTGTTATGAATTGGTCTGGTCTGAACGAGTTTGATCTGGTATGATAAATGTATGGTCTCTATGTATTTTATAACCGTCTAAGTCTAGTTTGGTCTAGTTTAAACTGGTCTGATAATTTGGTCTGGCCTGCTAAAAATAATCTAAGGAAAAACATCCAATTATTTAAAGGAAAAATTGATAGTAATAATCCCAACTATCGGCGGTCTGCTTATAATAATCCCAACTATTGATTATTTCAGAATAATCCCAACTTTAGGAACCTTCCGCTAATAATGATCTCTAAGAATAAATTCTTGTAGTTTTTAAAGTGGATGAGAAGAGATATAGCAAGTAATGCCTATAAATAATACCAACTTTTAATTTTTACACTTAATTTATAGTTAAAATTCACTTTTATAGGAGTTAAATCTGATCATGGACCATTATTGGCGGACGGTTCATATAGTTGGGATTATACAAAAATAATCAATAGTTGGGATTATTATCGGCGGACCGTCAATAGTTGGGATTATTATTTTCAATTTAAAATAGGAATAAAACTTTTATTTGCTTATGATATCCAACCGTTTTTAGGTTTTGATTCTTTTGAAAAGTAATCCTTATTTTATACTTCCTCCGTTCTTAAATAAATGCAACAGTCAACATTTCACAGTTCACACTTCCCGAGACATAATTTTCACCTTTAATATATATAATTTTGTATTAGTAAAAAATTTTAAAAAAATAGATTTTGAAAATTTACAATGATACAAATTTTATAATTTTTTTTTCATAAAATAATATTAATACATTAATAAATAAAACGTAGTCAAAGTAGAACATGTGAATAATGTAAAATTTCGTTGCATTTATTTAAAAACGGAGGTAGTATGATTTATATGAACAATTCGATCTCTTCAATACATACAGCTAGTTCGTACAATTTTCACTGTTTAATCATATTGCCAATTCAAATTGTTACTCCGTATTTCTTCTTTAATTTTTTAATAGGTGGAATACTTTGACTAGCATTTTTGACAAATTCTATTTGGAGTGCATTTTATTTATTAATAATGTGGAAAAAATTATTTTGTAAACATATTTTAAACTTTGTCTAAGTTAGCTAGAATTCCAAAATATGATTTTTTTTAATTTTTAGTTATAGACACTTAGCTTACATATATTAATTCTCCAAATTATACACTAATAAACTTAAAATTAAGTGTTGCAACTAAATACAAACATACAAGTAATTAGTACTAAAGCCCGTTTTGACCGAAAATTAATTTTTGAATCTTAATCGATTGATATTGCATGTTGAATTATGTAACAATAGTGAAAAAAGACCAACGTTTCAAAATTTGCTCAAGAAGACCATTTACTTATTTCCATAAATAATAATGCTCTTACTTCACTAATACAGTTTATTTGGTACTAGTATATCAATCGAGATTCGACCAAATTGAGAGAGTTTAACTTAAATGTATTGCTACTGTTCTACTAAGTATTAAACTATTTATTGGTGAAGAATAAAAACCATTTACACTCTATAGTTTGAAAAAGAAAAATGTTGTTGGTATAGTGCACATTTTTTGTACATGTTTCGTGTACACCTTCTAGTTATTTGCCTATATATACAGACTATTAGTTCAGAAACAATTTGTTGAGAAACTAGTTTGTAAACGGACAATTGAAGAAGGTGTACATCAACAACCATTCTTGGTGTACACGTTTTTGTACCCATCAGTACACGCATGTGTCTGTGAGAGTTTTTTTTTGTCCGTGAAGCGCGGTCCACAGACAAAAGCTGGTTTGTTTTGTCTGTGAAATTTTCCACAGACAAAACAAGCGAACTTATGTCTGTGGACCGCACTTCACAGACAAAAAATAACTCTCACAGACACATGCGTGTACTGATGGGTACAAAAACGTGTACAAAAGGAATTTTTGGTACATCAAATATCTACAAAATGTATGTAGATCAAGCAGAGCACTCCTCAAAAATAGTGAACAGCAAATTTAATGTTCACCTATCCCTGCCTAAAGCAAGTATACGGAATAGAATTCCTTCAGTTAAAGTAAAAGTTTGGAGAATTTATTGGACTTCCTTTAATTTTCCACAGGCGGCGTTGACAAGTAAAAGCGGGTACCTAAAACGACACCTCAACAAGTCGTCTGAGCTAACTCTCTCCCCGCCGTTAAAAATAACGGCCCACACATTTACCATGTTGGTCGAATTTCTTTACGGTGTTGACTTAACCTTAACGCCGTTCAACGTCGTCTCCCTTCGAACGGCCGCCGAGCTGCTGGAGATAACCGGCGGCAGAGAGGGTTTGGTCCAAAAAACAGAAATATATTTCTGCCGTGCGGTCACCGTGAAACCGGAATGCACGCTGATCGTGCTGCGTTCTGCCCTGTCGTTACTGCCGGAGTCAGAAACGACGGCGCGTCTTGCCAGCAGAAGTATTGAAGCGTTATGCGTGATGGATAACGGTGTTACGAGCTGCATGGACGACGTTAAAGAGTTGGCTCCCAAGGATTTTATAGTAATTCTGGAATCCATGAACCGGCGTTTTTGCAGCAGTCATGACCTACTTTACAAGCTTGTTGACCTCTATCTTAAGGTATGATCACAAGTCACAAGAACTTCATAAATTATCAAGTCCAAGAATTTATTATTCCGTCAACTGAGTTTAAAGTTATTTAGGGGGCTCTGTTATGGGAGTTGGGAGTTAGTTAGATAATAACAAACATACTGATATGTAGTTAGAAGGAGTTGTGGCTATATAAGGCCTGGAATGTATACAGACTGGTCATGTTAAAAACAATAATAAAATCTTTCCCTCTCTTCCCTATATTCTGAATTCTCATACAAGCTACGTATTCTCGTTACTCTTTCTTCATCCAATTCCTTGAGTAACCTGGATCGTAACAGTGGTATCAGAGCTCTTGATCCATTGGAGCAACAATCACATGAAAAGGACGTATGGTACATACACGCAGTTCAGCAACAGAGATGGAAGAGACGCTGAAAGCAATACAGAGGGAGTTCGATTTGAAGTTGGAAAATCAAAACAAATCCTTGATGGATATTGTGGGCAAGATAATGACGAAGATGGTAGAATTGCAGAAAACTAAATCGCTGGAGCAAAATAAACAAACGGAGCACGAGAATGAGGAATCGGACAAATCTTATTCTTCAGAGGAGGAGGATGAGACATCTAGCTCACAATCAGGTAATCCAGCGTTCAAATTTCTTCCGCGAGTGGAGTTCCCTACATTTGACGGTCAGAATGTCAATGTTTGGATTCTGAAATGTGAGAGGTATTTTAGCTTATGTAAAATACCTGAATATCAGAAAGCTAATCTAGCCTCACTTTACTTGGAGGGACGGGCGGCTAGCTGGTTTGCTAATTATGTGGGAACTAGGAAGAAATTGAGTTGGAACAGATTCTGTGAAGATGTTAAGACTAGGTTCTATGATCAATCAAATAATAAGGTTGTGGAGAAGTTTAATGGATTGAAACACACAGGACCTATTGAAGATTTTATTGATGAATTTGAAATGCTTAAAGCACAGATGTTGCGAAGGAATTCCAAACTGCCTGAGGATTATTTTCTGGATTGTTTCTTGGCTGCACTGAAACCTACACTGAAATCTTTTGTACAAGCATTTCATCCTAGATCTATCAGTGAAGCTATTCAGCTGGCTAGATTACAGGAAGATACAGTTGATGCTCTAAACTCTCACAATAAGATGATGGTGGTTCAGAAGACAGCTACTACTAAACCCTTGTTGCCTATGCCAGTAGGTGCAGGGAATAAAACTTTCTTCAGTAATCCCAAACCTCCTGTTAATACAACCAACTCTGTACCAAGAAAGTTTGTTTCAGCTGCTGAGAGAGCTGAGAAGAGGGCAAAAGGCTTATGCTACTACTGTGAACAACCGTACAGTAGGGAGCATGTTTGCAATCACAAAGGATCTCAACTGTTCTTGGTGGAGATTCTAGGATTGGAAGGAGAAGAAGAAATGGAGAATAGCAGTAGTGTGATGGAGAAGGAGTGTGATAAAACACAGGAGGAAGAGCCCCTTATTTCATTCCATGCCTTACATGGTTTCACTAACTATAATACTATGAGAATTAATGGTTATGTGGATAAGAAGAAGATCCTGATATTGGTGGATTCAGGCAGCACTCACAATTTTTTGAGCTATAATGTGGCCAGGAAATTGGGATGCAGGTTGGAGAGGATAGATCCTTTGTCAGTATCTGTGGCAGATGGAGCTAACACTGAATGTCAATACATGTGTAAAGGAGTTAGATGGAGGCTGCAGAATACTCAGTTCCACAGTGAGATGTTGCTACTACCTTTGAAAGGATATGATATGGTGTTGGGAGTACAATGGCTCAGTACTTTGGGTCCAATATCTTGGGATTTTCAGGAGCTGACTATGAAATTCAAGTACAAGGGTGAAAAAGTGGTTCTGAGAGGACAGAAAACTGGGAAAATTAAGGAAGTCAAAGGAGACCCTAAACAGTCACAACAAGCTACCGAGCTTTATATGGTTCAGGCTATTGAGCAAGGAAAGCACATGGACCTAGGATTGCATGTAGCAATTGACAGTGCCTCTCAGAAGGAACTTGATGCATTACTTACACATTATGAAGACATTTTTAAGGAACCACAAGGGCTGCCACCTAGTAGGGGTTCCTTTGATCACAAGATACCACTGAAAGAAGGGTCCCAACCGGTTAATGTGAGACCATATAGATATCCCATTAAACAGAAAGATATCATTGAAAATAAAATCAATGAGTTATTGGGACAAGGGACTATTAGGTATAGCAATTCTCCATATGCATCCCCTGTGGTGCTAGTTGGAAGAAAGGATGGGGACTGGCGCCTATGTACTGATTATAGGGCCTTAAATAAGCAAACGGTGAAAGACAAATTTCCTATACCTATAGTGGAAGAGCTGATTGATGAGTTGGCAGGAGCAACTATATTCTCTAAAATTGATTTGAGGGCTGGTTACCATCAAATAAGGGTGCATGAGGAAGACATTTATAAAACAGCTTTCAAGACACATTATGGTCATTTTGAATTTTTAGTCATGCCCTTTGGACTGACTAATGCCCCAGCAACCTTCCAAGGCTTCATGAATCACATCTTTAAGTCTTTTTTGAGGAAGTTTGTATTGATATTCTTTGATGATATATTGATCTACAGTGCTAGATGGGAGGATCATAAGGAGCATCTCAAGCAAGTTTTTGAAGTGTTGAGGTATAATCAATTATTTGCTAAAATGAGTAAATGTGCATTTGGCATGAAGAAGGTGGAATACTTGGGACATTTCATATCTGGACAAGGTATTGAAACTGATCCTAAGAAAGTGGAGGTAGTGCAGACCTGGCCAATTCCACAAACAGTTAAACAGCTGAGGAGTTTTATGGGAATGGCAGGTTACTACAGAAGGTTTATAAGAGGGTATGCTGAACTGACTAAACCCTTATCCACTTTATTGAAGAAAGATGCTTTTAAATGGGATGAAGGGGCTACTGAAGCTTTTCTGAAGGTGAAAAATGCTTTATCATCCGCTCCATTGTTGGCTTTGCCAAATTTTAATAAGATTTTTGTGGTAGAAACAGATGCTTCACAAAAAGGGATTGGTGCAGTTTTAATGCAGGAAGGGCATCCTATAGCTTACATAAGCAGAGCCTTGGGACCCAAATGGCAACAACTTTCAGTCTATGAGAAAGAACTTCTAGCAATAGTATTTGCTGTCCAAAAATGGGAACAGTATCTGGTGGGGCAAAATTTCATTATCAAAACTGATCAAAAGAGTCTCAAATGGCTTCTTGAGCAGAAAATTTCTACTCCTTTCCAACAATTTTGGTTGTCTAAACTGATGGGGTTCACTTATGAGATACATTACAAGAGTGGAGTAGAGAATAAAGTGGCAGATGCTTTATCCAGAGTTAAGGGGGCAGAATTGCTATGTTTAGCCTTATCTACAGTTGATTCTAATCTATTAGAATTGATTAAACATAGCTATACAGAAGATGACAATATTAAGGAGATAATTGGGAAGATAACAGCAGGGGTAGCTCCCCAGGAAGTGCAGCATTACCAAATGAGGGAAGGAATACTCAGAAGAAAGAATAAGATTATGATTGGCAATGACCAGGAAGTCAGGAGGACTATAATGCTATGGGCACATGGTTCCTCGATGGGAGGACACTCAGGCAGAGAGCCTACCTTACAAAGAATGCATCATTTTTTCTATTGGAAGGGTATGAATAAGGATGTGCAAGCATATATTAGAGCTTGTGCAGTATGCCAAGCTTGTAAATATGATAATGCTGCTTACCCTGGGAAACTCCAACCACTACCTATACCAGCAGAGGTTTGGAGGGATATTTCCATGGACTTTGTAGAAGGATTACCCATTTCATGTGGGAAGGAGGTAATCTTTGTGGTGGTAGACAGGTTGAGCAAGTATACCCATTTCATGGCTCTGAAGCATCCTTATACAGCCATGGAAGTGGCTCAGATTTACTTAGATCATGTTTTTAAACTGCATGGTTGGCCAAGGACTATAGTAAGTGACAGGGGAGCAACTTTCCTTAGTAACTTCTGGAATGCATTGTTCAGTGTACAAGGAGTTGATCTATTATTGTCTACCTCATTTCACCCTCAAACTGACGGCCAAACTGAGGTAGTCAATAGATGTTTGGAGAATTATCTGAGATGTATGTGTCTTGACAGTCCCAAAGATTGGTGTAAATGGCTGCCCCTGGCTGAGTGGTGGTATAACACCACTTTTCATTCTGCTACTCAAATGACTCCATATGAGGTTGTTTATAATCAGAAGCCTCCTTTGCACCTACCATACCTAGCGGGTGAGACTAATGTGGAGGCTGTGGACAGGTCATTGCAGCAGAGAGAAAACATGATTAAAAAGCTGAAGGCTAGTTTACAGAAAGCTCAAAATCGCATGAAGGTTCAAGCTGATAAGCATCGGTCTGAAAGAAGCTTTGAAGTAGGGAATTGGGTATGGTTGAAGCTTCAAGCATACAGGCAACAGACTGTGGAGCATAGGGGAAATGAGAAGCTGGCACCAAAGTATTATGGTCCATTTCAGGTTGAAAAGAAAGTGGGATCAGTTGCATACAAGTTAAAGTTGCCAGCAGGAACTAAAGTGCATCACACCTTTCATGTTTCACTGCTCAAGGAGTTTAGGGGAGTCCTACCTTCTAAACCACATATTCCTCAGTGGTTACAAGGAGCAGATGCAACAACTAAAGTTCAGCTTGTAGATGTGTTGGGAAGACAGATGTGCAAATATAGAAATCAGGCTGGTGTGAAGTGGCTGATTCAATGGAGAGGCCAAGAACCTGAAAATGCAACATGGGAGTGGGTTGATTCTATTCAACAGAACTTCCCAGAGTTTTATGCTAGCTGGACTTGAGGACAAGTCATTTTAAAAAGGGGGAAGCATTGTTATGGGAGTTGGGAGTTAGTTAGATAATAACAAACATACTGATATGTAGTTAGAAGGAGTTGTGGCTATATAAGGCCTGGAATGTATACAGACTGGTCATGTTAAAAACAATAATAAAATCTTTCCCTCTCTTCCCTATATTCTGAATTCTCATACAAGCTACGTATTCTCGTTACTCTTTCTTCATCCAATTCCTTGAGTAACCTGGATCGTAACAGGCTCAGCTTATTATTATGTACTCCTTTCCTTTTATAAAATTCTTTCTAGTTTAATTTGAGTTGAAATTTAAGAATTTGAGAGTAAGGTTGATACATATGATTGTGGTTGAATAAGAAAAAGATTAAATTAATCACACAAAATTAATCACACAAAACATCACAAAATAGAAATGAGAAGAAATTGTTGGAATGCATGTACCAAAAAGGTGAATGGGAAAAAAATTTAAGAGACGGGGAATATTTTTTATTGAATATTGTCAACTTACGTATGTAGTATTATCTTTTGTCCCACTAACATTGGAATAATACGGGTGACACCATTATTAAGAAAACTGAGTTAATGTGATTGATATTGAATTGATAAAATAAGAATAAAGTAAGAGTGGGCCAATTTTAATGAAAATTCTCAAGAAAAGTTAAAATGGAACGATGAGCAAGACAATTTTAATACTACATACTACGTATTATTTTGATATACCTAGTATCTAATTTTATGATACGTACTACGTATACTATTTTTAATCATATTTGAATTTGCTTTTATTGAAGAACTTCAAACGTAATTTCTGAATGCCTAGATTATCTTTATTATTATTAATATCATGTATAAGGGCGGATTCAGGGTTTCATGTTGGGATGAGCTGAAACATTTAAATTATATGGAGTAATACATTGAAATTTTTTAAAATAAACAAATAATCAAATATACGAGTTTCCACTAAAATGGGAAATTAAATTTTCGGCGGAAGGAAACAGACTTTATATTGATGGAATTAAGGATTCAGTTTAATTGGAACTCCTTTCTTTGAGTGTTTCATTGGATTCCAAAAAATCATATGAGTCAGTTCAATACCAATGTTATTTGTACTCTTGCAAGCAAGTTCTATCTATCGAAAGACAATACTCCCCAACAAATCATCATCAATTTAAAGATAGGATGTAATTGAATAATGCAGGAACACAATGGGAAGATGACAGATGAAGAGCAGCTGCGCATCTGCAACAACATAGACTGCTCCCTCCTCTCCCCCAAGCTGCTCATGCATGCAGTCCAAAACCCCAAAATGCCCTTACGCTTTGCCGTCCAAGCCATGTTCGTGCAGCAGCTCAACACACGCAGCTCCATCGTCTCCGCCGCCGCCCGCCCCCTCCACAAAACAACCAACAATAACGACAACAATAACCACTCGGCTATGACCCTAGGAGCGATCCTCGAGCGCGACGCGGTTTTCCGCCAAGCGGCTGACCTGAAGGAGTCCATGGACGCCACCAGCTCCCGCATCCAGAGCCTGGAGAAGGAGCTGAGCGAAATGAGGGAGCTTTTAAAACGGCAGCCCATCAGAAAGGGAGAAAGGGGATCTGTTTCTTCTGGAAGCTTCCGGCTGTATTCTGAGAGGAAAGATGGTAAGGGAGAAAAAGGTGGCGGGGTTTATTCTTCATCATCCAGTTTCCGGGTTGTTTCAGGCTCGTCTTCCTCGGAGTGGTCGTCGCAGGACGGAAGTCCGATGGTCGGAAAAGGGTATCTACCTCGGAGGTTTATCAAAGGGCTGATAAGCACGTTTAAGGTATCAAAGAACCAGCCGGCGGGAACCCTTGGAAAACTGGGAATGCCAAAGAAGTCGGTGATGACGACGGGAACAACTAGCTAGCTAGGGAATTAGAGTATCCATCCTACTACTCCGTATTTCGTATATTCTCATATCGTAGCCTGATCAATGCTCTATTTAGACAAAAAACAATTTGGGATTTATGTTCTCAATTCACTTCCATTCATGCATCTGTTTTGCTCCATCCAAATTATTAAATGTAACTCAATCGAAGTAGTTTATTTACCAAGGAAAAGTTAATGATATACCGGTATAACATCGTATAATCAACAATCATAATTGTAATTACTACATCCTAGTGGAAGAATGTTAGATTATTTTCAATGAGCTAAGGACCAATATACTTCGTATATTAATACTAGGGGTGGTTCGGTACGGTATATCTT
The DNA here is from genome assembly GCA_945859915.1 of Cuscuta epithymum. Taxonomy (NCBI): domain Eukaryota; kingdom Viridiplantae; phylum Streptophyta; class Magnoliopsida; order Solanales; family Convolvulaceae; genus Cuscuta; species Cuscuta epithymum. Next base: position 1,094,070 of record CAMAPF010001010.1, read on the forward strand.
ATATTTTTTCCCATACCTTTGCCGTACCAAAACTTTCGGTGTGCAAAATTTGCATACCTTTACCTTACCAAAGTTTCGGTATACCGCATTTCGGTATACCGAAGTTTCGGTTCGATAACGGTACGGTATAATAGAATATTATTAGGAAGATTTGTTTCCTAGTTTGTTTTAAACTCTTCTATTATAAATATAAAGGCCAGGACTCCTATTGGAGTACCTTTCCCATTATTTCACATGGTATCAGAGCCTAGGTTTTCTTTTCCGGCTGCCATCTCTCTTTTTCCTTCTTCTGCCGCAGCCGAGTATGGCCACCACCACCACGACAGCCGCCTCTACTGTTCCGGCCTCAACTTCAACGCTGGAGCCCATCTCTATTACCCAAGTCTCGTCCGTAGATGTCTCCTCTATCCCCTTGTCTGCTGCTTCTCACTCAGCGATGATGAATCCTCCGATTTCAGGCGCCGTTCCTCCTCCAACGCCGCAGCCGCAGAATTCCTTTTCGGCGCCGGACATCTCCTCTTCGTTCTGGTCACCGCCTCAGACGCACTCTGTCTTCAACAGCCTCCCGCCTCATCTGCCATGGGCCACGGCGGGTCCTCACATCTTCTCTCAGCCAACGCTACCCCCGCCGCAATCCCCTCAATTTTATGGGCCCTCGTTTGCTGGCTCACCGGGAGTCATACGACCAGTCAACGACAATCTCCTTTGTGGGTCTCATATGGCGCTATTGGCACAGTCCCTATCTCATGGTGTTAATGTCACCCAAATTGTGACCATAAAATTCAAAGCTGTTGAAGATTACCTCACCTGGCGCACTCAATTCGAATCCTTTTTGGTGTCCCAGGGACTTTTTGGCATCATTGATGGATCCATTCAGGTACCTCCCATGTACACAGTGAATTTTAATAATCAGCAAATCATTAATACTGATTATTATCATTGGCTTAGGGTAGATCAAACAATTCGTTCTTGGTTGTTTGCTACTCTTACTCGGAACGTATTAACTGATGTGCATGATATTAAACATTCAGCTGGTATATGGAATCGTTTGCAAACACGTTTTATGTCTGCTAGTTTACCTAGAGCCATGGAACTTAAGCGTACCTTGAATTCCATTAAAAAGAAGGACAATCAGTCTATGGAACAATACTTGCTTGATATTAAGAATTTAGCTGATGCCTTAGCTGCAATAAATTCCCCTGTCACTAATAGAGAATTACTGCAAAGTACTTTGTATGGACTTGGCCCTGAGTATGAGTTTGTAGTGGGAACTATATCCATGTTCCCGGATGAATTTCCACCGGACATCCTTGAACATAGACTTCTTGAAGCGGAACAACGTGTCCTTCGTCAGCGCCATCAGGAATCCACCAACTTGCAGCAAGCTTTTGGGGCACAAACGGGTCCCGGGCAGCAGGGCCAACCTGGCCAACCGCACGCTTACCGCGGCAGAGGAGGCCGCGGCAGAGGCGCGCGTGGCAGAGGGGGCCGCGGCAGAGGCCGTAACCAGCATCAGCCTACATATCAGCTAGTTCCAGGGGACGGCCAGATTTCCTATACCGCACCAGGGGCTGCCGCCGTACCAGGAAGCTCAGCCGCAGGGGGTGTGTACCATCCGAGACCAAACAATGCTCAGTCGGGTAAATCTGTCATGTCCATTTTAAATATTAATGCTAAATCTACTTCTGGTACTCACTATCATTATGCAGGTTTTCCTTCAGCTGAGGGTATTCTTGGTTCAGTTCCTCCTCCAGTTGTGTGTCAGATTTGTTTTTCTGCAGGTCATTCTGCGATACATTGTCCGTCTCGTTTTTCACAGCCTTCTGCACCTGCTTTGGTTGCTCCAACTGGGGAATCCAACGATGTTTTGTGGTATCCGGACTCTGGTGCCTCTGCTCACATGACTTCATCTGAAGGTATCTTGTCAAATAAATCCTCTTATTCTGGCTCCATGACTGTTAGTGTTGCAAACGGTACTAAGCTTCCTATTGCTAATATTGGAAATATTACTTTAAATACTCTTAGTCGGCCGCTGACATTAAAATCTGTTTTTCATGTGCCTCGAATTAAGTTTAATTTAATTTCCATTCAAAAATTATGTGCTGATAACAACTGTGTTGCTGTTTTTGATAAAAATTATTTTTTTGTAAAGGACAAAACTTCGGGGGTGGTTCTTCTTCAGGCGCGTCATAATGGCCATCTTTACCCTATCAGCCTCACTCCGCCTGCACCCTTAGCATTAGCTTCTATCACTGTTTCTGGCCCTGTGTGGCACCGTAGACTAGGTCATTGTGGTGAAACTATTTTGCGCTTATTACATCGTAGAAAACTTATTTCTGGTCATTCTAATTTCGAACATGATTGTGTTTCTTGTCGTTTGGGTAAATCTCAACGATTACCTTTTTCGGATGCTAGTCATACTTCTTCTGCACCATTACAATTAATTCATTCTGATGTTTGGCAATCTCCTGTGTTGTCTAATTTAGGTTTTAAATATTATGTGTGTTTTATTGATGATTTTTCTAGATTTACTTGGATATATCCCTTACGCACTAAAAGTGAAGTATTTCATCAATTTTGTTTATTTAAAGCTTTAGTTGAAAATTTGTTTCACTCTAAAATTAAAATTTTTCAAAGTGATGGAGGGGGTGAATTTGTTAATTCTACTATGCAGCGTTTTTTTGATGCACATGGCATTTATTTTCAAAAATCTTGCCCCCATACCCCTCAACAAAATGGTGTTGCTGAACGCAAACATCGCCACCTTTTGGAATTCGCTAGAACTATGCTTATTACAGCCTCTATTCCTAGCACTTTTTGGGTTGATGCTATTTTTACAGCTGCATATATTATTAATCGACTTCCTACTCCGTTACTTAGTGGTGTTTCTCCTTACGATATTCTTTTTCAAAAACCCCCTGACTATAGTTTTTTAAGAGTTTTTGGGTGTGCGTGTTATCCCAATTTTTCTGCCTCTCCTTCAAATAAACTATCTCCACGTTCTGTCCAATGTGTTTTTATTGGTTATGCATCCGGTTTTAAAGGATATCGTTGTTTGGAACCCAAGTCTGGCAAAGTGTATATTAGCAGACACGTTCGTTTTCATGAAAATATTTTTCCTTACACCACTTTGACTTCTTCTACGGGTCATACTCCCTCTCCTACTACTCCTCTTGTTGATGATCTCACTCTCACAAATACCACTTCTCCACCACCTGCTTCCCTTCCCGTCAATCCCATTCCCTATACTTCGGCAGTATCCTCACCCTTGCACCCAGCCGACAACTACCCCCCATCCCAGCCTGCACCACAATCTCCCACTTCTCAGCCAATCGCCGATCCTATTACACCAGCCACTTCACGCCATTCCCCAATAACCTCCTCCCCTGACGTTACCCAAACTCCCAGTTCCACATCCGTCCACCCCATTGTCCCCTTGACTGAAACCAGTGTTTCCGTTCCCTTACCCGATACCACAGTTTCCAACCACTCGTCTGTCATAATCACGGAAGCCGCATCCTCTTCTCCTATTAGCCACGACAACGCCGTTAATACTCATCCTATGCAGACGAGGGCGAAGTCGGGGATTTTTAAACCAAAAACCATTTTTAATTTAAACACTGTTGTTTTATCAGCTGATCCTACATGTTTTTCAGAGGCTAATAAACAGTTAAAATGGCGTGCGGCGATGGCAGAGGAATTTAATGCTCTTATTTCTAATAATACATGGGATTTAGTTCCGTTTGATAATTCTAAAAATATTGTGGGCTCTAAGTGGATTTTTAAGACTAAATATAATTCAGATGGGTCTATTGAGCGCCATAAAGCTCGGTTGGTAGCTCAAGGATTTAATCAACAAGCAGGTGTAGATTTTTCTGAGACTTTTAGTCCTGTCATTAAACCCACCACTGTTCATATTGTCCTTACATTAGCTATTTCTTTTGGGTGGGTCATTCGTCAATTGGATGTCAAAAATGCATTTTTGCATGGTCACCTCACAGAGGAAGTCTATATGCGTCAGCCGCGGGGGTTTACTCATCCGTTGTTTCCTAATCACCTATGTAGATTGCGAAAAGCCATTTATGGCCTTAAGCAAGCCCCGCGGGCATGGTTTCATCGTTTTAGTAGTTTTCTGTTGTCTCATCATTTTACGTGCAGCAAGTCTGATAATTCATTATTTATTTACCGCCAGAATAATACTGTCATTTATTTATTATTATATGTAGATGACATAATTATTACTGGAAATTCTTCTGCTGCTATTACATCTTTTATTCAGACTGTTGCTAAACACTTTGCTATGAAAGATCTTGGAGATCTTCATTATTTCTTGGGAGTCCAGGCTGTACGTTCTGCTAAAGGCTTATTTCTTTCTCAGCATAAATATGTGTCTGACCTTCTCTCTCGTTTTCATCTCCACACTGTTAAATCTGTTCGTACTCCTCTGGCTACTCGCACTTCTTTATCCCTCACTGATGGGGAGCTTCTAGCAGATGCCACTGAGTATCGTAGTATGGTTGGTGCGTTACAATATTTAACTTTGACACGACCTGATATTACCTATGCTGTGCATTTAGTGTCTCAATTTATGCATGCTCCTCGTACTACTCATCTTTTTGCAGTCAAGCGTATTTTTAGATACTTGCAGGGGACTATTGACCACGGTTTATGGCTTCAACCGACTATGAAAGCCACCTGTGTTATTGCCTATTCAGATGCAGATTGGGCAGGTTGTCCAGATACATCACGCTCCACGACGGGTTTTGCCGTATTTTTGGGTCCCAACCTGGTCTCTTGGAAGTCCAAGAAGCAGCCCACTGTGTCAAAGTCCTCTACAGAAGCCGAGTATCGTGCAGTTGCATATACAGTTCAGGATACATTGCATATTCGTTCAGTTCTCTATGAGCTTGGCTTTCCAGTTACTGTTCCCGTTAAGCTTTTTTGTGATAACATCTCTGCTTCATATTTGACTGCAAACCCTGTTCAGCATGCGCGTAGCAAGCATATCCAGATAGATTATCATTTCGTACGAGAACGTGTGGCGCATGGAGACTTAGTCGTGCAGTACATCCCTACACAATTAATGTGTTTGAAAACGTGTGGCGCATGGAGACTTAGTCGTGCAAGACATCTCTAATCTTTTCAAAGATTGAAAACTTGTGTTTGCATAATGTGTTAAGAAAATATGCTCTTTGGATTGCATCTATGGCCGGCCAATACTCTTTAAAAACTGTTACATTTATCTGTAGCCTACGCAATTGGTTTTTAATGTTTAAATTGCTAGTTTTTTTTAGTTCAATTCGGATTCTGTCTTTTGAGTAAACGTTCACTTATTCTTATTCCATTGCAAAGTATAGAATTTTCATTGCAAATCTTGATTTGCAACAATAATGGCAACAAAAGAAATTCTCTTGCATTTCAGATCCTTGCATTTTTTTTGCAACACCAATTCAATTTGTTGCACATTACATGCAACACCAATAGCAAGTTAGCAACAACTACCATACATTGCAACTGTTTGAATTGCTGGCACCTCCTAAATAAAAAAGAATATACTTCATGCGTAATACTATTTGTGATGGAATAACTACTACTCCAAATTATAGTATAGTTATAGATTTAATATTTTCCAAAATAACTACTAGAATATATATATATATAGTGTCTTTATAGATATGATATTTAATTTAATGTGGTATTGAAAAATTACAAGTGTACTACAAAGTATGAAAATATTTTGCGCTACTATTCTACTAGAAGAAACACAAGATTATGGGGACAAAAAAAAATTACAAGACAAAATTAAAAATAGTTAATTAAAGGTTTTACTTAACTTTTTGGGAAGCTAAATTTGCAAAAAAAAGTTACATCTTTATATTATTGATGTTATGCTTATTTTTATATCACATTTCACAAATGCATATTTTATGAGACATCCCGAACCGTTCCGTTTTTTCTCGGGTTGTCTCGGTCCCGTTTTAAATGGGACAACACTGGGATAAAGACTCATCCCCTATTGAACCGGACTGTTGTTATAAAACCGCGACCGGATCGGGATAAGTCAAATCCCGGATCGTCCCGGACTGTGCCCACCCCTATACTATTCTTCAAGTTTAGGTGGCTGATTGCAGAATTGCAAATAGTTGAACAACTTATTTATACTTTTCTCAAAAAACGATTAACTAAATCAACGGTACAGATACTTCCGCCACCAAAATCCGTCACGTTTCCGGTTCCTACTCGATTTTCGTGGCCCGTAAGAAACTATGCCCTGTCATCTTATAAACGAACGAATTGCTTTTCGCAGTTCTCCAGTTTCCAGATTCAGAGTTCTACCTCGCCGAGCCTCTCATTCGTCTCTCCATTTCTGTTGATCTCGTCGGCCTGAGGGAAAATGAGTATCGGACCTGGTCTTTACTCCAGTATTGGCAGGAAGGCCAAAGGTAACTTCATCTCAGATCCTACTTTTGTAGCTTTCTTCCTGTCTCACCCTCGTATCAATACGCTCATGTACGCTTTGTGCGTTAGTTTTTCTATATCGGAACTTGAATTTGATTCTCGTATTGACAATTGACATAGATCTGCTAACGAAGGACTATGTATCGGATCAGAAGCTATCTATATCGACCATTAGTGACAGCGGCGTGGTACGAATTAATTGTATCTCGTTACTTCTATCGATAGCGTGATTTCTGGTGGTATCTTGTTTGCTTCCCTTGGTATCTTACTAGTATTAGGTTCGAACGCTTTAATTATAGTTTAACAACCTATGCTCTGGGAGGGTTCAATACGTGTTTCGATTTCATTTGTGCCAACTTTATTCGCCTGCCTTTTTAATTGAAACTCATTATCACTAGTTTGTGTTCAATCATGGGATATCTTCACGTTTTCAGGCCACCTCATCCCACATTAATAAGGAAAAGGTCCTTATGGTCTAGAACACCTCAAGAGTCCACTCCCCATTACCCCCAAAATGGCAATGATGTTTTATTTTGACGTAGGGTGATTGTGATACCTTGGGGTCTAATATTTGGGGTTGGTCTTGAGGAGTTCAGGGCCTGGGGGTTCCTAATTTCAACTGGCCTAGTGGACAAGTGTTCCATTAATTTGGGATGACTATAACAACCATGAGTCTCATACTCTCATGTACTGGCATACTCATATCACTTCAACAGCACTCAGGGGCATAAAAAATCGTTCCCTGTTACGGGACAGCAAGTGCAGTGTTGCACAGGTCTGCAAGATGTTACATGTTGGTGCATTTTGTTTAGAACTGAAGAAGAAAAATAATCATTTCATTTCAATCAAAAGTTCAAATATAGCGTTATTGTAAAAAATTGCTCTCCATATTCGCGACACAAAAAGTCCCATGATGATAGGGAGATTGACATATATACGGTAATATAAGAACATGGGCATTTATAACTTAGACACGTGGAACCAATTTTCATATGAAGACTTTATCTAGTTCATATTTAAAATCAAAAGAATGATAAAAATATATTAATTTCTAATTCATGCATTAAACTCTTGCTCTATAAAATGGATGTGGTTGAATTGATTTTAGTATTTATGAACTTTTTTTAAAACTATTTAAATACTGTAAGGAATGAAATATTGTTGTAGAGACTTAGAGCTTTAAAGGTTGAGACCTTTAAGTCATGATTTATGATGTGCCCCTAATGGTGCCGGTAAACCGTGGCTGAAACATAGAGATGGGAGTATAAATCAGGCCATTTAGCTTTAGTTTTGGTCAACTTCTATCAATGGAGCTCGGGTGACCACAGTATTTCTCTCTACTTTCTACTCCATGTTCTATGTAACACAATGACCTTGATTTTGCCATAATTTGAGTGAAAAGTGAAGAGACATATGATTGTTTACACATTCATATCCAATGGATGATGTCAATTTTTATAAATGTTGTATTTCTATTGTGTGTTGTAGGCCCTAACATCAACTGCTGTAAAAAAAGGAGCTCTCTCAACCGGAGATGTGGCAGCACAATACCGATATAACAATGCTATAGTTGACGTCAAAGTTGATACAGAGTCAAACGTGGGTAGCTAAAACAACTTTTATTCTTCCACAAACAAACTTGCTTTGTCAATTGAAAAGGTCTCATCATTGCTTTTTGCAGATCTCAACAACTCTGACTGTTGCAAACATTCTGCCATCAACCAAGGCCATTGCCTCTCTGAAATTTCCTGATTATAATTCTGGAAAGGTAAATATCTCTATACAAGAACGCTCTACATTAGAATGACCCATGTTTTGTTATTGAAACTTTTGTCCCAACATGGGCCAGATATAAATAGGAATGATATCTCAACTATTGTAAATTATAAGTAATATAAGTCCCGTATTGAAAAAATGTACCCCTAAAAAGTACTCTACACTCACGTGTATATGCACATACGTATTATGTTGCATTGGTAAAAGATACCAAGTATTACCAACAATCTTAAACAACTGTTACATTTTTGTGAATAATACTATGCACATAGAGTTGGTACTTGGTCATATTAAAAATAGGGTATACAGTTTAAAAAAAGTTATATTTTATTTACTTTTTCCATTGTATATTCTTTAAAAACTACATATACAATCCACTTCCTCAACCAATTTCAAGCGCCTTGCTTTACATTTCCCATAATTTTTTTTCTGTTTTCTTAATGTAAACTTTTTTTGTTCCAATACCTCTATTCAATTTTAACCTCTTTGATGGGGTACAATTATTTTAGTCCAAAACCATTTTTGCACTCAGCTATCACTGAAGCATTAGGTACCCACGATTTCTGAAAACTAACATTTTATGAGGGATTGTAATATGTTATGCAGCTGGAGTTCGAGTATTTCCACCACCATGCGACCCTTGCAGCAGCTGTGTCTGCACCAAAACAGTCACCCAATGTGGATCTTTCTGTTACATTTGGCACTTCAACCTTTGCTGTAGGTGCTGAAGCTGGTTATGAAACCTCTTCTGGCAAACTGACCAAGTACAGCGCTGGTATCAGTGTAACAGGACCCGATTCTTGTGCTGCCTTAATCTTGTGAGTTAATAATGACCGATAATGCATCAGTGCTGTCCATAGTCACATGGATCGCGGTACGTTCCGGAACGTGGCACGAAAACGGGATCGCGGATCGCGGATATCTAAAATCCGATACGTAGGGGGGTAGGCTTCTTCGGTACGCTATTTCGGTACGCGGTACGGTGTACTATTTATTACGGTACAATGTACCATTAACATATACAATTTATAAAGTATAAATATATTATTAATAATATTAGACAATTAATGTAACATTCGAAATTCTAAAGTCTAATTATTCTCAATTCATAAATTGAATATATTCCAATCATAAGTTTAAATGTATATACTTCATAAACTGAAATACTATTAGTTCAAGTAGAAAGTGTACCAAAAAACGAAGTGTAAAGTGTACCAAACAAACCTTGATAAAATTCCAAAGTATACTTTTGATAAAATTCCAAAGTACTACGCATAACTTAAAACAAACTTTTGGAGTAACACCCTGTTGAATAGTCGTTTGAACTGCTGAGCATATTAAATGATTAAATAAAGAAAAAAGTAAAAGTGAAATGCTGAGTCGTCTTTTGAACTTCGAAGCAATAAACGCGTTTTTGGGAAAAACAAAGCCGCCGATCTGCATCGCTTGGAAGAAGGAAGTAACCGACTTTCTGTTGAGGATATGTGCGAACGGCCAGCGGGATACATCGTACCGCGTAGGGGGATATTGGCGAACTACGGCCAGAAACCACCGTACCGAAGTCGCGACCCAGAGGCGTACGGCGCGCTACTGTTCCGCGATCCGGAACGCGCGATCCGGAACGCAGATCGTGGCTATGCTAGCGATTTATGTAACTATGGTGCTGTCTATCTAAGACAAATAACGCAAAAGTCTCACCAGAATTTCTGTAGTTTCTTATATCGAATAGGGAATGTTATATCTTTAGGCTACGTTTAAATATGGAAAATGCCAAGGAAAGGAGGAAACTAGGAATTTAAGTATTAGGGGAAGTTACTTTCTTATGCTATATTTGCATCAGATAAAACAAAGTAAAATAAAACATGATTGGTGTTTTTAATATATGCATATATGTTTAGATTGACTATTTGTATTATAGAAATGCCAAAATAAAAATGAATTTGGCCAAGTACATGGTTGTTTATGGCGCAGAATGGCGCGTGCGCCATGAGGCGCGCTAATCACCTCTGCGTCATGAAATAGGTCGTGGCGATGGAAATACACATGACAGCGCCATTCTTTCGCCATCGCCATTCTCTCGCCTTCGCCATGGCGATGCGCGATGTTTTTTAACGGATGAGCCGGTATTGCTTTGTAATTTTTTGGGCTGTTGGGCCTGCTAAGTGCTCTAATATTATGCGAGGCCATAACCTTAATAAAACTCTAATAAAAAATTAATATTTTAGCCCATTATACTAATAACAACACTAACAAAAGTATAAATAAAGACACAAAGCCATACGCCAGAACCAGAAACGAAAGGGGACTCGTTTACTTCTTCCAACTACAAAAGGTTTGACTACCCTCTTTAATGCTTTGTATTAATGAAGAAAACTTCAGTTTATACTTCATACACTTATAATTTATACAAAACAGTATATGAATATATGATTCCTGAAAATGTGAACTTCATATAAATATTTAATACAAAATCTGGAATGTGAACTTCCCTTAATAAAAAAAACATCACGGGGTTTGAGTGCCAACCAAGGTAGTCAAAGTCGAAAGGCGCACTTGAAGCGCTAGGGGCCTTCCAGCGCCCGAGGCGCAAGGCGCAAAAAAACGCTCGCCTGACTCGGGTGAAGCGCATTACCTAGATAAAATCACATATACAATTCTATAATTACCAAATATGATGTATGTAACATCATATTGAACCAAATGCATAAAAAAGCCAGGATTCGCCAAAATAAAGTAATGATTCACAAAAACATAACTTCAAATTCAGAAGTCATGGCTTTAATACGTCATTTTTTGTAGAGTTTTCACTTTCAGCACCACTTTCAGCACATGTTCCCTATGTTCAAAATTGGGCATTGCGGAGTTGAGGCGTGTTTTCCCCTAGCTGTATTGCGTAAGTCTCATTGCACACTAAGACGTAAGGTTAAGGCGTAAATCTTAATGCATAGGAAAAGAATTATATAAAATTTATAACTAATAAGAAATAAAAGTTCAATCAAAATAACACATTTAGTTACTAATCTAACAATAATGTCATAACATAATGGAAATAAAATGACATCACACAAATTGTTTATTCTAAAATTCCAAGTTTTTTGATTGATGAATGCAAGAGAGAATTGCTAATAGTAATATTTAAACATTATTTGATATATTAATATAATCCAAAGTAAAGTATATACGGAGTATATGATTATACTTGAAAGTTGAAACAAAAAAAATCAATTTATATGAAAAGTAAAACTCCACTAAATATAAATAATTAAAAAATGGAATCTAGCTGGAATCCACTCAAAGTAATACATACGAATACTTAAAATAATCTAATAATCCTCTCAAGAGACACCAAAAATATACGGAGTATTGTATAATCTAGAAGGATACTTTGGAACCCACCCAAAGTATTATACTTTGTACTACGTATATAATCTCGTCTCCCAAAAGTATTAAGCTTGCCGACGCACGCCAAGGGACAGGCGGAAGTAAATAAGAAGACTCTGAGCGATGAGGGATAGACGGACAGGGCACAAAGCTTACAAAAGAGCTAGTTAAAAAAAATTATACCCCGCAGAGAGGGAGAGGTGGAATCCCTCCTATTAATTGTAGCAGGAAGCCACTTTCGTAAAACAGTCTATTACTATACACACTAAGATATAGCAGGAAGCCACTTTCTTAAATTGAATACTTGCTTAAGAAGTATCAATGTGATAGTTCAAATTGCAAGACATGAAACTTTTTTTGAATATTATGTTTTTTGGAAGTACTTCAAACTCTTTTAACTCACATGTTTTGGTTAGAATGTTGTTATTCAAGTTTTTTTTATCATGTTTTGGTGGTTGGGTTGATCAATTATAATGTGTATAATTCGTTTTGTAGTTCTTTTTCTTTTTTTGTCACGTGGTGACGCCATATTTGCGCCATCGCCATGGGAAAAGGCCTGTGCGCCATGGATGTCGCCATGCGCCATGACAACTATGGCCAAGTACCAAAATAACGTATATTGAGTTTATGTTCTTTTTTCTTGTTCCAAGTTTCTCTTATTCTCATCATCCCTATTTTCTTTCACTCGCATTTTCGCGTTCTTTAGGGTCTAATTTCAGCCCGCAAAATTCTAGGTGAAGAAATAAGAAGGAATATAGTGTGAACTATGAAGTTAGGAGTGAAAAATGGTACAAAGTCAATGAATTAGTTTTAGATATGTGTTTGTACTCTATTATTTATATACTTCTTTGAGTTCTATTATGTTAAGACTAATATATCTAAACTTAAGTAAACTTATAAAGATTTCTGATGAAATTTGATTTTCTTTCGTTTTTCCAAGGTAAATTCAAACATAATAAAATCATTTTCCTTAGTATAAGTTCTAAACAGAGCTATGAAATCTTGGAAAAGTTTTGGAAAATGTCAAGAAAATTGAATGATATCAAAACATTTTCTCTGAAAAGCGTTTCAAGATGTAAGTTTTTTTTTTCAATTCCAATTTTTCCGGTATCTATATCAACATATCCTCCTATTATCCCATGAATTTGAAATGCCAATATTTACATGATTACATCAATACTGACCGATGCATATGACCTTGGTTTTGCCAATGAGGCTTGGTTTTCTTATTTTACTGATTTAATCTTCCGTTCTTGCACAGGGGGGACAAGGGTGACTCGATAAAAGCTTCTTATACTCACCATCCATATGCATCTAAGAAGGCTGCTGTGGTGGGGGAGATCTTGAGAAGGTTTTCTACTAATGAAAACACAATCACAGTTGGTGGGTCGTGTGCTATTGATGAGCTGACAAATGTGAAGTTGAAGCTGAACAATCAAGGGCAACTGGGCGCTGTCTTACAGCATGAGGTTTTTCCGAAGTCGATTTTGAGTATCTCAAGTGAGTTGGACACCAAGGCCTTGGAGAAAACTCCCAGGTTCGGTGTTGCCCTTGCGCTCAAGCCTTGAGATTATTAGTATTTTTGAAGCTACATCCTTATCAATTCACTGAACAAATTTTTTCTCAATTGCTGATAACATTGAAGAGCATAATAAGGTCCTGCCAATAGTTTTTCAACAGACGTGAGATTGAGGTGCATGTTCTTTCTCAAGTTTTGTTTGCCTTTGGTGTTTTTCCCCTTTTTAGTGAACAATATCTAGCAACAATCTATTCGTTGTGTGATTCCATTGGAAACATTCGCGGCTTTGGGGCCTCTTTGCTGGAAGCATATGAACTCTCATTTTCTCCATACTGTCATTATAAGTTGTTATGTTGTGCTGATAAAGGGTAATAAAACCTCGGGACTATTCCTTTGTGATTTACTTATCACTGTGCAAACTGAACCTACCCCATTCAACGCATCAAGATGCATTAGTCAAGTATGGTGAGTTGGTGACTGTTGAGTTAATGTAATTCCTTTTTGTCGCCCCCCAATTACAGTGAACTACAGTATTACACTGAAATTTGAATATGCATATGTTCCACGTGATTCGGCAATCATCTTGAAATGTCCCTGCCAGGCTGCCACTAGTCGAAGGGTAGGGCAATCAATCGTATGGAGCAAGATCTTTCTAGTAAAATGGGTGGTATAATCACACTTTTTTTGTTGTGTGCATTGAATGGATATAAAATCACTACTACAAAAAAAAAAAAATTAACAATAAAAAAAAAATTAAAAAAAAATTAAAAAAAATAATATAAAATCACAACTATCAAAGCATGATTTACTTCTAAAATTTAAAATTTGAAGATCCCAGCTTAACTTCTATAGAGAATTGATACGTAGTACGGAGTATATCACAGCAGAGAGGGGTGCGAAATGTGTAGGGCTAATAAGATGGGTAAGGGGTAACAAATGGGGTAAGTAGTTGGATGTGATGTGATATGGTAAAGGATAAAAAAACTATTTTGACGTAAGAAAGGTGGAAGTTAATTTGGGGATGGAGTAATTAAACTCCCCATATTGCCCACAATATTTGACATGGACAAGGTGGACAGGCGAGAAGCCCCGTTACCGCAAACTTCTGGTCATGTTCCCCAGCGAACTCCAGCCATGGGACAGGCGAGAAGTTCCATAGGACCATAACCAAAAGCACAAGCCTGAATAAGATAGAAGAAAACTGTTATACGGTATACTTCGTATTAACTACGGAGTAATGTTTGTCCGGTTGACCCAACATTTATAGGGCTGACCTTCTTGATCTGATTTTGACAACATAACAAAATGTATCTCAAAATAAAATGAATATATTGTAATTGGAAACATAAAAGGAAAGGTTTTAGCATCATAATATCCATAACCTAATATAGGGGTGGACCAGTTCGGGCCCGGCCGGGCCTCGGTTCAGAAAAATGAGGCCCGAGCCCGAACCGGTGGTGGGCGGTTCCGGGTCCGGTTCCGGGCCAGACCGGGCCGGGCCGGGCCACCCGGATTTTTAATTTTTTTTTCTTCTTCTCTTATTTAACCCCCTACCCCTCCCTCTCCACCCCAAACCATCCCAAACCACCTCAAATGGCCCAAAATACCTAATCCACCCCAAAACTTAAAAAAATTTCCCCAAAAAAAAAATTAAATTCCGGCCCGAACCGGGCCCGGCCCGGCCGGGCCGGTTCACTAAACTGGAGGCCCGGGCCCGGACCGCTATACCACCGGGCCGGGAGGCACGAACCGGTTCACCGGGCCGGTTCGGGCCCGCACAGTAGCGGGCCGGTCTGGTTCCGGGCCGGTTGGCCCGGCCCGAGTCCATCCCTAACCTAATAGCATACCACGACAGATTACAATGGCCAAAACAGCAACGTTAGTTTTATTAAATAAAACCTTGCAAAGTGAGGAAAGATCATTGCCGAATTACGAAATCGGATAGGGACAAAACAATCTGCGTCATTAATTCAAATTCAACTAAATTCAATTCAATTTAATTTCAAAACAATCTGCATGATTGACGAAATGGATTTAATTTCAATTCAATTCAAGTAAATTCATAATTGATACACATAAGCACATGGAATTTACCTTTAAAATATTTGTGTTGGTTATATTGTAGTATTTTCATTTGTTGTTCGATTAAAACTATTCTGGATGGACATGTTTTTTTAAAAAGGGATAAGAGTCAGATAGGGCCTCGAACTCGAAAAAAAATGTCAAATAAGGTCATATTTAGGATGCTCTGTCCGGCCGACGCCATTTGGGGTGATTCCCGATGGAATTTTTTGATGAAATTTTTTGAGCATCTTCCTCATTAAGTCTAGTTTACTCATACCAAATTTCACCTAAAAATGCAACCGGGAAGGTAGTCAAATGATTTTCCGAAATGTACGGGGTTGTTTAACTTCACAATTATCTTCAAAAAATCATTTGACTACCTTCCCGGTTGAATTTTTAGCTGAAATTTGGTATGGGTAAACTAGACTTAATGAGGAAGATGCTCAAAAAAATTCATCAAAAAATGGCATCTGGAACCGCCCCAAATGGCGTCGGCCGGACAGAGCATCCTAAATATGACCTTATTTGACATTTTTTTTCGAGTTCGAGGTCCTATCTGACCCTTATCCCTTTTAAAAATAATGTATACTTTATGGGGGTGTTTGGATCTGATTCTCAAAACTGATTCTGCTCCTTCAGGGAGCAGAAACAGAAGCTGGAGTGTTTGGGTAAAATTCCAGAAGCACTTCTGGAGCTCTAATTTACTCTCAGAATCAGTTTTTTTAGAAGCTGGGGGGTACCAGCTTCTGAAAACTGATTCTGATTCTGCTTTTAAAAAAGAAGCAGAAGCAGAATCAGTTCCAAACACCCCCTATGTCCGTTATAAGCAAGGCTAAAATATACTCCGTACTAAACAATTTTTTAAATAATTTTTTTGATTTACCGTTGATTTTAAGCGACACTAACTGCTAACATTAAAAAATGAGAAAAGTGCTAGCACTAGTTATTACCGACACCAAACATAGCATTTTGTACTTATATCGAGCTTTAATTTTAGTGTCGCCGAGAACCGAAAGTAAATGTTGTTGATCATTTGTGTTGGTTGTTCCGTAGGTTTCCTAAACCGGTACAAGAATCTTTCCCAGGAAGCTATATTGAAGGGTTTTGAAGACCATCGCTGAGACAATCAATGACGATTATAACCAACATTATATGCTACACAAAAACTTACACTAAAAACCATTTTTGAGTTGAAATGGAGACCACAAATATCACCCTTATTCTTCTAATCTAAACTTCTTAAACTCTATCACACACCTTTTATCACGTAACACTAAAAAAATTGTAAATTTAGTTCTTTCTTTTATAAACTGTATATTTAGTTCTCACATTATGTTTGTGCTTATTATTATATTCAATTATGCTTGGGGTACACAGAGTGTACACAAATTGTACACAGTATATATACTTTCTTTTTTTACCACCCCACTTTTATCTTTACCCATTTCCCTCTCTCTCCCTCTTGGTCACTCCCTCCTTCGTTCCTTTCTCTGCCAACGCTCATCTTGTTCCCTTCTTCCTCTTTTTTTTTTTTTTCATTTTCAATCATTCTCCCATGTAACATTTAAATCATTCTCAATCCTTCTCCTAATGTAGTTCTCATATATAATCCGTTTATCTATATGATTGATCGTTCTTTTCAAATCATGAGGTAATATCCATTTCCTTTTTTTCTTTTGTGCTTTGTTTTTTTATATATTTGTTCCGATTTTATGTATATTGGGCATGTTATAACCTTAAATAGTTGATTAATTTCTTTTATTGCAAGAGATTTGAAGTGTTAATTGTTGAAATTTTAGGATAAATACTCTACTTCATTCACGCTCATAATGTGTTTGTTGAAATGACTCAATGAACTTGTTTTTAAAGTTGAAATGACTCACTGCTATTCCTGCAGTGACACAAGAATCCAGATTTATTGGCTCTGCAGTTACCTGCATTATGTGTTGGTTTTATATGGTAAATGAGTCTCCACTTATTTGAATGGTTTTTTTCAATCCACTTCTTATGGAAAAAGAAGACCATTTATTATCAAAAGGTGCCTGCTTGGTTTAATATTGCTTCCTCATTATGCATCATAATCATGAAAATGTTTCAGATCATATTTCTAGTTATTGCTTTACCTCTCCTATCATCCCCAGTTCACCTATGTTTATAAGTTATGCGTTGAAATATGAAATGGTGCAGGTGGTAACTGGGCTACTAATTGCTGAAGTCAATGTGAAGATTATGTCTCAACTAGGTTCCAGTAGGGAAAAAGGATATTTTAAAGTTAATGGAAGTAGTAGATGAGTATATTCCTATAGCTTGATAAGCCATTCCTAAAACTTTGTAATGCCTGAGCAGCCTACACAGAAAATCTTCACGGGGAAACTATGGTGTAGATACTTTGTATAGGTTTCACTTATATTTTGTAACTAGTATGGTAGTGGTGACACTGCTTTGCGTACACAAGACATTTGAATGTTTGTGTGGTTATGTTGTTAAGTTGTATTTCTTCTTTTAGCTATGTAAATTATTGTTTGAGTACTTAGTTATTAATCATCATCTCTATGTTGCTATTTCTATATCTCAAATGATTTTTGCAATCATGAGATTAATAATAAGATGTTTGACAGACTTATTGGTCCTCGAAATTGACAAGGCATGACTAAGGGAACATGATGGTCTTATGAAGAATGACAACTAATTTAGTCATAAGTGGAGCTCATCTAATCTTATACAATGAGATGATCTCAAATTAGTTTCTCTTAGATTAGTCGGCATTGGAATGTTGGAATGTGTTGACATTTGGGTTGTAAATGATAATGCTTGTTTTTATAGATTAGTTGGCATTGAGAATTGAGATGTTGGAGTATATATGACATGGTATATCACATTAGTTCGCATTTGTTTTCAAAGACTTTGTAAATATGTATCTTTTGTTTGTAACCAGACACTTCATGTCACGTTCACAGACAATTCCAATCAGCACATTTGCCTATTCCAATGGCTATTGTTTGTGGCTAGACATTTCATGTCTGGTTCAGAGACAATTTCACTTAGCACATGAGCTCATGGTTATTGCTTATGGCCAGACACTTCATATCATGTTCACAGACACTTTGACTTAGTAAATTACTTCGTTCAAGTGGTTATTGTCTGTAACTAGACAGTTCATGTCAGGTTCACAGACAATTCCACTAAATTGTCTATGTAACAACTTAGTCAGGTTCTGTAACTAGACAGTTCATGAGCTAGTTTAGATGTGGTTTATATGGATTTCTCTATGTAACAACTATCATCAGTATAGTGAAATGACTAAATTTCAATCCTTTATGAAATATTTAACATGTTGTGCACTGTGTGAAATTGTCTGTGAACCAGACATCAAGTGTCGGTCACAAGCAATAGCCACTGGAACGACCTAATGTGCTAAGTAAAATTGTCTGTGAACAAGACATTAAGTGTCTAATCACAGACAATAGCCACTGGAATGACATAATTTGTTAAGTGCAATTGTCTGTGAATCAAACAAGATTTGTGTGGTCACAGGCAATAACCACTCGAATGACTTAATGTGCTAAGTGCAATTGTCTGTGAACCAGACATTAAGTGTCGGTCACAAGCAATAGCCACTAGAACGACCTAATGTGCTTAGTAAAAATGTCTTTGAACAAGACATTAAATGTCTAATCACAGACAATACCCACTGGAATGACATAATTTGTTAAGAGCAATTGTCTGTGAATCAAACAAGAGGTGTCTGGTCACAGGCAATAACCACTTGAATGACCTAATGTGCTAAGTACAATTGTCTGTGAACCAGGCATTAAGTGTCGGGTCACAGACAATAGCTACTGCCTACTGGCGTGACCTAACGTGTTACGTGATATTGCATGTGAACCAAACATGAGGTTGTTTCAAATTTTGAAACACTCTTTCTTGACTTTCAAAACAATTATTTCCCCATTATTTCCTCAAAATGTCAAAATGCTAACAATCAAGACCAAAATGACATAATTTCTTTTTCATCATTTTAATCTTATATCCTTTATTGGGAAACACGCATTCATGACTTTAAAATTGATTATTTTCCCCATCATTTATAATTATATAATATCTATATGGAGCACAATTAGTTTTTCTACACATGTTAATTAATGTAATAAAATAACCATTCTTCAGACTCCACTTCGTGCCTAGTTCGTAGCTTAGCACATTAGCCTATTTTAGTGACAATTGTCTGTGGCTGGACATTTCAATTCAATTCACAGACAACTCAATTAAACATATTTTCCTATTCCTTCTAGGCGCACACACATATTGTCCATGTCTTTGAGCACTTTTTGAATGGAGTATATAATCCTTACGTAAAGATAGAAATAATATGGAAGACTAAACATTGTTTGAACATGGGATATGATTATCACCTAATGGGATATTAAAACCAAACAACACTTTAGAGATAGGATTACAAAGCCAAAGCCTATTAGTAACACCTAAAATGAGGACATATCCTCTTAAGATACAGTAAATTAAAATAAAGGGGAAACAAAACAACCCTAACCAATATGTGACCAATATGTCTACAAACAAGGTCAGAATCTTATTACATAAAGGGAAAAAAACTCCAACAAACAGATTTTCCTTTTAGAACTTCACTCCGATTTGATGCTGCCATATTCCTGCCTCCCGAAGTTATCGTTTCTGCACAAAAAGGAAAACCTCTTTCCATAGCCAGATTCCTAAAAAAACTAAAAATCACATTAACAAAACAAGGAGAAGAAAAAAAGTATTGGATTCAAACAATGAACATATTGCATAATTTGAACTGCATGCAAACATTAAAAAATAAAAAAAAAATCTAATTCCTATCGATCACAAATACATATTAAAGGAAAAGGAATCGGGAAATCCAGGGGATCCTTAGACAATCCTTAGACAAAGCACGTCTTGAGGATCATGCTAAACAAATAATCTGTAGGTTAAACTAGGATTTACGATATATATAAGACCAGTCAGTTTGAGCGATAATCCCGCTGTGCAATGGAGATCTTTAATAGCTCTGGAGTGCTTTCCAACCCTATAACTCACACAATTGTAATTGACAGGTTATTTGATTCGGGCGGAAAGCAAAAAGCTTCTGGGATGCCATTGTTTGGCCTTCAGAGTTCATGATGTATATGTTTACTAGTTCAGTAACGCGCATTGCACGTTCATGGTAATGTCCAAGGCTATTGTAGGGATATTAGTTCCTCCATTTAGTTTGAGTCAATAAGAGTAATATGAATACAGTACTTGAATACATAGTTGGTTATGTATTGATAAAGAATCTTAATCAATAAAGTATTTGTTGGCTAGACTGTATGTGGGGGAAATAAAACAGCCAAATGACTGTAATAACCATAATAGGAGTAAGGCTTCATGAAAAGACCGCACTTCAATTTAAAATAAAAAAACAACACACATGATTACTTATCAACTACTAACTTTTTACTTATGTCAAAGAAAAATAACAATAAAAGAATATTAGTTTAAACTATAAGAGTAATATTTCAATATAATAGCCGAATGAAATTCACGCCAAATCAATGGCCCAACCTCGGTCAAGGAAAGCAATAACAAAAGAACAACAGAGAAGAAAAGGACTGCCAACAGAAGCGAAGCCTCACCATAAGCTAAACTACACAAACCAGGACAGCACCTCGACTCCGCGAGGACAATGTCAATGTCAAACGTCGGGCAAAAATCTATCAACCGAAGCTTCTCCTTGGCTAAGGGCAGCCCCTCAGTTCCAGTCAGTACTCAGAATCATATAGTATGAACATTTGTAAGCAAAAACATTTGTAAGCTTCACCTCCTGGAAGCAAAAACATTTGTAAAATTCAAGATTACAATTTTTGTTTAAACAGTGAGTATGAAGTGGAAGTAGCAATTTTTAATCAAAGGTGAGAACCGTAGGGGTGGCTCTGAGGAGTCAACCAAGTTACAAAGTCGCTTCCTTTTTGCAAAACTGTAAGAACATGTCTACACCGCTCGAAGTTGCCTTCAAAATTTTTTTTTTGGACAAAAAACAGAAAATGAAAAAGTAAAGAGCAAGTTAGATATGAAAAACATTCATTAAAACATTTCAACAAACATGTAATGGACATACAAATGAAATATAATAGTTGGACTACAATTTCAATGGTTTACTTCACAAAATTAAAACAATGAGACAAAATAGTCAAGAATTCACCATCACAATATACAACGGAGTACCATTTACTAAAAACTAAAAAGAAAAAAAAGTTGTAACCCTATATAAATGTAAAAACAAGGAGTAGATTACCCTAATAATCATGGTTTTGACTTTTGAGAAAAAAGAATGATCCAGGTGATGAGTCCATGTGAAACCTTTCTCTGTCGATCTCGGATACTAAAGAGAGGAGTGGCTAGACCAAGATCGTCATATGCTCGACTTAAGTTTCCGATGGCCATTTTTGCCCGTCTCCACTCCAGGTGTTATATTCTATTTAGTTGAAGCCTTGAGGGCTTGAAGCTTCTGTGCCCGAATTCAAGAAATTTTGAAGATGAGTCCAAACTAAAAGAAAGCAAAAAAAAGAGAGAAGAGAAAGCAAAGAGGCAATCTAAGGAAATGAAGAGAAGAGGGGAGAAAAGCGATTGAGCGTGAGCGGAGAGAAGTGGGGCGAAAGAGGGTAAAAAATTTGGGTGGGGTTTATTTTTGGCTTTTATAGAATGTACAGCTTGTGTACAAGCTATGTACACATAGGTATTATATTTATCACTTAAGTAGCTAGCAATCTTATCCTGAAATCAACAAATCTATTTTTTGGACTTTTCCACTGTCATTTATGAATGATTTCAAAACTTGACGCAAACAACAACTTTCCATGTGAACATATTTATGTTGGAGAAATTCGTCGGAACCTGCAAAATAATGTTAGAAAAATAAAACAGCCTGAGACGCGCTAGTCGCTGTCCTAAAGAAAGTATTTCCGGTGGCCGGAAATCTTCCCCCAAGATATAACGGGCTCTTCGGCTAATTCGCCAGACACAAAAACTACGAGGAGAAAAGAATTTTTATAACCCAGTTTTTGTAAAGTATTCATATGTATAAAGCTTCATGTGTGCCTACTGAAGTACTCGCATCCAATATAAATAGGAAAGTAGTAACTAAAATAAGTTGTTGGGGAAAGCTAGGTAAGCCATGAACTGAGGAGAAAATTGCGGTTATCCATGTATACAACCCCACTTCCCATTATGCTCGGTCAAAGAAGTATTTGTAAAGATATATTCGGCTGAAATGTTCAAAACATATCCGTACTAATTTATTTGTTCAAAATATTAAAATAAATAAAAACTATTCAAAACTAATTTTGTTTATTTGAAATACCAAATAAATTTCCAACAATCCCCCACATATTTCAAATAAACATATGAGGTTAAAAATAATTTTGAAAATCTGCTGGGTTAACAGGAACGAGACTTTAAGTCTGGTGTCCGAAGACTATGAACCAAACCGAGACGATTAAGTCTTTACAAACCGAGCTTCTGGTGAAACATATAGTTTCTATGAACCAGTAAGCTACTATGGTAAGTCAGGGTCTTAATGGCCATGTCTCACCCCCACAATTCCTCGCGTTAACGCCGTGGTGCGCCTTTAGGCCGTGCGCGTGCTTGGTATTCTTGAGTGCTCTAGAAGCGTTGTCATGCTTCATGGAGGCGGCCCCACCTCACACTCATATAGGTGACCTCATCAAGTGTGTTCTGCACTTAACACACCAGCCATAAGGCTATGAAAATCATTAAGAGTTTTAGCTCAGCCTCACAGCGAATGCAGTCTAGCCTCACCCTAGAAATGGACATAATAGACTAGCAGGAACAAATAGAAGACTTGTTATTACCCATATGAACCTGCTTCATGGGATCTCCAATCACACAGGTTGAGTTACTATCCCTATTTGTTAACAAGTGACAGTCCATTTCCCTCGGTGTATAAAATATAATATCCTAGGATTTCGGCCAAAGGAGACTATTTACTCCACTTGTCATAATTATATGACAACTTTATATTTCATATATTTCATATGATATCGTTGTAGTCGACTGTACAACAATATCATCTAAAAATTATATCATCATTGTATTACTTTAATACAATGGGTTAGTTCACCAAATACACTTTTGTGTTTCTATATTTTGCTCAATCTTCCAACATTAAGTCGGGTATCACATATATAATTTGTTCGTTTTAACAAATTCACCATTTGAGCATCATCAATATAAGACTAAAATATTGTTGTCTTATATTCCACCGAAATATTTACAAAACTATCAACCTGGTAATAGCACGCATAAATAATTGCACACGCTATTTTCCGTTATCCACCACATACATGCAAATTAATTTTATAAATATTTGCTTGCATATCCATCCCACAGATGACAGATGCCACCTAATCTAATATTAAATCACAGAAGAAACTTACGCAGCACTATTTGGAGCAAAACTGAAAATAATCAAGTACCCCCACATTTCTGAAAATTTTAATCAGCGAAAAAACCATTCCAAAACGATAAGGTATATACTGAACAGGAGGACATACATGCAACAAAACACTTCAAAAGTATATAAATCAAATTACCGTAGACGACAAGTGCGGATAGCATGCTTGAGAAATTGATCTAAACATTACAAATTTGAATTCGCAACAAACTTTCAGTATATCAGATCAAAATTGCTATTTCATGCCAAATACATAAACAAAAATATGGATGTGGTCATCCAAGATTCCTTTCAAAGGCAGAATAAATATACGTATGTACCGTGCATGTATAATATTCAAAGAATGTCACAACATTAAATTCTCAAAAATTCTCCGGAAAAATAATACGTGTATATCATAACGCATGTAGGATGTACTCTACCAGACAACATGCATGCACGATAATACTAATATTTTACCAGTAAACCATAATGACACAACACATATTACATAGTATAAAACTTGACATCGTATGACTTAAAACGCACCGTACAGCAATATAATAATATGTATGAATAAAATTATCACAAGCCATTAAAAAATATTCCGAATTTATTCAAATGAAATTTCATACATACGTACTAAAATCATAAAAAATTGCATACAACACTTATTCACCAAATAAAACAGAAAACAGATGTAGCTCACGACTTATTAATCAACAACTAGAAAACAGATTACTTCAATACTTCTGACACATTCAACATGAAAAGCCCTTGATTACAATAACCTCTTCCAATAAATATATTATTCTTAGTGAGAACCACCTTGTCGGATTCAAAAGATGCCTTGACACCAGCTCTTCCCAAGAGTGAAACGGAGATTAAATTCGTCCGTATCTCGGGCACATGAAGTACGTCGGTGAGTGATAATGTCTTGCCGGATGTGAGTTTGATATTAACTTTGCCCTTTCCGTGCACCTGGGTAGTTCTAGAATCCCCAAGATGTACGTACTCCTCTTCATCCCCTATTGGTGTATAGGAGGAAAACACACTTTTGTCTTGGCAAATATGCCTAGTAGCTCCTGAGTCTACAACCCACTCCTTCACATCCGCCACCAGGCACGTTTGTGAGACAACCACCGTTATAATTTCATCACCCTCAACCAAGTTTGCACTTGGTTTGGGTGGTTTTTTGTTGTTCACAAACGCCCTTTTTCGACATTTACTAGCAATGTGCCCCGGTTTCCCACAAACATAACATTCACGTTTTCTTTTAAAATTTGTGGTTTGTTTATATTTATTGAAATTGGGCTTATTATTAGAATGATTATTTCCATACCTCCCTTTGTCCTCCGTCTCCACCAAGTTTGCATTTGATGTATATTCCTTTGCTTGACTCTTGACATTTTCCTTCCGGTTTGTGTCTTCAATGATGATGTGGGTAATCACATCATTGAAAGACATAAGCCCAAAGTCATGTTTGAGGTCTCGTCTATAGTCTCTCCAAGACTCCGGCAACTTTTCAATGAGAATCCCGGCAACGAATGGCTCCGGCAGCTCTATCTGGACGCTCTTAAGGTCCTCCAACAGCGTCTGGTACTCGTGAATTTGCGCCTTGATGTCTCTGTCTTCCTTCATCTCCCACTTGTAATAGTTTCCTATTACAAATTTCTGCTTGACGGTGTCCTCAGCCGTGTACTTGGCTATCATAGAACTCCAAATTTCCTTCGCTTCTTTTTTCGTGCAATAAACATCAAACAATTCATTAGATAAAGTGCTAAGAATTGTATGACGGCAAACCTTGTTTGCGTGGGTCCACTGTTGAAGGAGCTTGATGCCTTCGGGTGAGTTGTCTTTGGCCGGCATGGATTGGGTAAGAACGTCGGCAACGCCATGCACGTCGAGTGTTGAGAATAGGCGTTCTTGCCATCTCTTGAAATTGGCTCCTGAAAATACTTCTATTTTAGAAATATCGGGAAAAGGTTTTGCATGGATAGGCTGGACCTCAAATTGCATGTTAACATGCGAGTCGGCATTGTTTGTAGCTCCTTTTCCGTTGGGGGTGTCCGGAACTGAGATTATTTGAGTAGGTGTATCCGACGCCATAGTGATACTTTCTTTAGATTGTTGGAGAAATTCGTCGGAACCTGCAAAACAATGTTAGAAAAATAAAACAGCCCGAGACGCGCTAGTCGCTGTCCTAAAGAAAGTATTTCCGGTGGCCGAAAATCTTCCCCCAAGATATAACGGGCTCTTCGGCTAATTCGCCAGACACAAAAACTACGAGGAGAAAAGAATTTTTATAACCCAGTTTTTGTAAAGTATTCATATGTATAAAGCTTCATGTGTGCCTACTGAAGTACTCGCATCCAATATAAATAGGAAAGTAGTAACTAAAATAAGTTGTTGGGGAAAGCTAGGTAAGCCATGAACTGAGGAGAAAATTGCGGTTATCCATGTATACAACCCCACTTCCCATTATGCTCGGTCAAAGAAGTATTTGTAAAGATATATTCGGCTGAAATGTTCAAAACATATCCGTACTAATTTATTTGTTCAAAATATTAAAATAAATAAAAACTATTCAAAACTAATTTTGTTTATTTGAAATACCAAATAAATTTCCAACAATTTATTGATCACTGATCCGGTTCTACAAGTGATTAAAGTTAAAGCACTAACAACAACACCGACCAAAGTCACGAAACTAAAATAATAGATAAACTCATACTCCCTCCGTCCCTTTTTATTTAGCCAAACACCTTTTTTCAAGTCAAAGTTGTTCAACTTTGACCGATTATATATTTATACACGATAATATTGATAATATGAAAATTATATGAAAATGTTCTTTGTTGAAAATACTATCATAAAAGTATAAATTTATTATGTTTTACATAAATATGTTAATTAAAATAATGGATCAAAGTTAAGCATCTTTGACTGGAAAAGTCAAAGATGGCTAAATAAAAAGGGACGGAGGTAGTAGTTTTTTATGAAATACTGAACATGTATCATATCATTGTATCTCACAGATAGGAGCAGATGAACTGATAATTTCATATGAAATACTCCATGGTCGCTCATGAATTAAAAGTTGTTCTATGAATACTCTCTTTTTGTATTATATACCTAGTACGAAGTATATGGTAGATCAAATGATCAATAGAGAACTTCAAATAAAAGTGTGTAAATAAACACGAATTTAATTAGTATATATAAGAAATATAACTTGTACTAGTATATTGTTTACATTGCTCTTCAACCAAAATTTGTCTTTGTTCTTATAATGTCTTATACTAGTATATAAATAATACGGAGTAAATAATAAATAAATATAATAATTATAATAATTGTTATCATAAGATGATTAACATCATACCAAGAAAGAAAATCGCACTTTTAGTCCTTGAAATAGTAACGAAAATGAAATGTCGGACCCGTATTTCTGGTATTGTAAATGTCACCCCTCAATTGTCCAAATTGTTGTAAATATGGTCCTTTAAGGGGTGAAATGTACTCTCGCCCACATTGTATATTTCATCCCTAAAAGGACCACATTTACAGCATTTATGACAATTGAGGAACGACATTTACAAACTTGGGAATACAG
Organism: Cuscuta epithymum; assembly: GCA_945859915.1. Lineage (NCBI taxonomy): Eukaryota > Viridiplantae > Streptophyta > Magnoliopsida > Solanales > Convolvulaceae > Cuscuta > Cuscuta epithymum. The sequence goes on from CAMAPF010001010.1 coordinate 1,121,355, forward strand.
GTCCAACATTTCATTTTCGTGACTATTTCAGAGGCTAAAAGTGTCGTTTTCCCTGCCAAGAATTGATCAATGGTAAGATCACGTGACAACACTCCTATAGTCCTATGTACTCCCTCCGATTCAAAAACAAGTTCCACCTTTCCTTTTCGGGCAGTTCCAAAAATAAGTTCCACTTTCAAACCTTTTCTTATTTGGCAAATTATCTACATCAAAACAGTCCAAACAATGTCAAACAGTGCCAAACAGTGTCCAAACAGTGCCATACAGTGCACTCCACAGTAAAGTCAAATTTCTTTTCTTAATATGTGTGAAGTCAAATGTTAAACTTGTTTTTGAATCGGAGGGAGTAGCTATGGAGTACGTATACCATACACCCGGCTGTACAGGTGGGAACCGTACAGCCAGGTATTTTTGTAATTTCCCTAAACTTTCGGTCCATTTAATTTTTCTTTTCATGAGCCATTTAACTTCAGACGTTGGGTGCTTGCTACGCTGGGTGCCTGCTACGCTGCCCACGTGGCTATGTAATTCAGACGTTGCCCACCCATGTTCTTTTAACTTTACCTTGCTTCACTTCAATTGACTAGTCTTTCTCATTCTCTTTATCATATCGCTTATCATCGCCATGCTTATTCTTCATCTTTTTTTTTTCTTTTTTATATATTTATAATTCTTAATTTATATCAAATTAAATCTTACAAATTTCGAACAAATTATTTAATAAATTATCAATAAACAAATCTATAAGAACTCTAACAATTTTATATTAAGTTTCGTAATATTACATTAATGCACATTTATGTTAAACATTATGCTCATATTACTATATAAAAAAAATCATTTCATTCTACTAAGCATTAAGAGTTTAATAATGAGCATCGTGACCTCTGCTTTATATTTTCTAATTCACTTTTCGTTCTTCTTCTTTTTTCTTTTATAAAAATTTATTGGATTATATTTATAATCATTTTCTATGAACTTCAATATGCAAATTTAATACTCCGTATAATATTGTACTTTTAAAATATGCATTGATATGACATTTTTAAAAGAAATACGTAACTTAGAAATACGTATGCATTTATAAAATATGCATTTATCATGATCTGTGCTCCCATATCTAAAATCAACTTCCACGTGAATCTAATGTAATATGGTACTTTAGAAATACGCAATCATAATACATTTTAAAATGAGTATAACATCAGTATCAAATGAGCATACGTAACTTACAAATGAGCAATAATGATATGAAAATCGTAAACTTGGTTAATTGAAATCAAAACATTTTCATTGAGCATCAAATTGCGTATCATGATATTTGCCCTCGTGTATATAACCAACTCTTATACGATTATAATGTAATACGATACTTTTGAAATATGCATTGATATCACATTTTAAAAATGAGCATAACATCAGTACCGATTGAGCATATGTGGCTTACAAAATAAGCTTTAATATGAAAATAATAAGCTTTATTATTTGAGCATTAAGATCTCTACTCTAGTGTTTATAATCAACTCTCATGCAAATCTAATGCAATATGATAGTTTTGAAATATGTATTGATATGACATTTTAAAATGAACATAAAACAAATACCAGATGAGCATACATAACTTACAAAATGAGTATCAAAAAATTCAAAAGCCCGTTTGAACTTTTTAATGTGTTCAAATATTCATTTGTGTATGCTCATTTCTTTTAATAGTTATACTCATTCGAAAATAACATAAACTCCTTTCTATAATAATGTACATCTAGTAAGTAGATTCGTTATTAACAATTTAATAAACTGTGATTAAATATTTTCTAATTCACTTTCGTTTTTTTATTTTTTTTATAAAAACTTATTAAATAATATCAATAATCAAATTCATATGAACTTCAATATGTGAATCTAATATAATATGATACCTTTGAAATATGCATTGATATAACATTTTGAAAATGAACATAACATTAAAACCAATTGAGCATATGCAACATATAAAATGAGCATTGAGATATACTTCGTATGAAAATAGTAAGTTTGTTAGTTGAGAATCAGAGCATTTTAATTGAGTATCAAACCTCCGACATTGAGATGAAAATCACGATTTCTAGTGAATGAGTATTAACGAACTGTTAATGAGCATCAGACCTATTATGTTGAGTATTAAGCGTCTAATATTCAGAATCGTGATCTCTGCTTCATAACTTCTAATTCACTTTCTTTTTGTTATTTTTTCTTTTATAAAACTTATTAAATTATATTTATAATCAACTGCTATGAGTTTTAATTTGTGAACCTAATGCAAAATAGAATAGTACTTTTAAAAAATACATTGATATGACATTTAAAAAAATTAGTATAAGATGAGTACCAGATGAGCATAGTAACTTACAAAATGCGCATTGATATGAAGATCGTAAGATTTGTTAGTTGAATATCACGACATTTTCATTGAGCATCAAACATCCTCTATTGAGATGAAATTGACGGTTTCTATTAAATGAGCATTAATTAAGTTTTATTGAATATTAGACCAATAATTATGTTGAGTATCAGGAGTCTGATATTGAGCATCGAGATCTCTGCTTCATATCTTATATTCACTTTCTTTTTCTTATTTTTTCTTTTATAAAAATTATTAAATTATATCTATAATAAACTCTTATGAAACTTCAATATGTGAATATAATGCAATATAGTGCTTTTGAAATATGCATTGATATGACATTTTAAAAATGAGCATACATGAGTATACATTGAGCATATGTAACTTACAATATGAGCATCGATATGAAAATTATAAGTTTTTTTAATTGAGCATCAAGACATTTTCATTGAGCATCAAATTTCTTCTATTGAATATTAGAAACATGCAATAGAGTATCAAGGTATGTGCTCGATCTAGTATCTATAATCAACTCCTACGTGAATCTTACGCAATACGATACTTTTTTAGTATGCATTGATATAGCATTTTAAAATGAGCATAGATCCAGTACCAAATGAGCATACAAAACGTAGCAAATGAGCAATGATATTGATAGAGTACCAAATAATCTATCAAATATGAAAATCATAAGATTTGTTAGTTGAGCATCAAAACATTTTCATTGAATATCAAACCTCTTCTATCGAATATCAGAAACATGCAATTTAGTATCATGGTCTATGCCCCCATGTGAATTTAATATAAAGTTTTTGAAATATGCATTAATATGACATTTTAAAATGAGCTAAAAACCACTACCAGATGAATGCACGTAACTTACAAAATGAACATAAAAAAATTCAAAAGCTCGTTTGAATTCTCTAATGTGTTTAAATGTTCATTTTTGCACATGTATCATTTCTCATTTTAGTACGGAGCATAACACAAAATTCATGTTAGTAATTAACACACAATATTTAATAAACTAATAAATATTCATCTTAAATTAAAAATAGAAAAATAAAAAATAATACCTAAAATGTTTATAATATACATAAATAAATAAAAAACTTAATTTAGACGTTTGATTGGAAAAGGAAAAAAAACTAGGACATTAAATAATATATTTATAATATTTTATATTATACTACGTATTGAATATAGAATGAAAGTGGAAGGTTTGTTTTTTAAAGTGATGAAAGTGGAAGGTTGCTAACGAAAAACAACCAGAAAAGAAAGGAGAAAAAGCAATATAAAACAAAAAACAAAAACATACGAAGCAGCAAACAATAAAAACAAAAAGTAAACTGAAAACAAATGAGAACATACGATCATAGCAACACTAAGCACGGAAGGTGGGACTTGGGAGGAGTCTGCAACGGAACGGATGAAATAGAATGCCGATCGTACAAATGGATGCCTGTACTTTAAAACAATTACAAATGGATGTCTGCACTTTAATAGGTACATCCGGGTGTACCTTATAATTTCATGTAACTATGAAGGATGATCGTAGGGTACGGTCATGAGAGGTGACAAAGTTTTAAGGTTGCCATGCATAAACCCGAAATTCCGAAGGACCTGATTGTCACCAAAATTCAACGCTCTCTCCATCCCTTCCCAGCAAGAGTCGCCGCCGTACTCCGGGTTGTGGTTCCCACTACACGGTTGACATCCCGTGAAGTGCGTTATGAAGGGCCGCCTCCACCGGCCCTTCCGCTCCCCGCCTTCCGCCACGTGCGGCTCCCACGCCGCCGCGTAGCTCTCACTGACCGCCTCCGCGTGCCTCCGCCGCAGCGACGGCTCTCCCCTCTCGATCTCCGCGTACCTCGCCGTCAGGGGCGTAGCTGGGGGTGGGCCAGACCTGGCCCTGGCCCAGCCCAAATTTTAAAAATGTCTTTATTTTTAGTGTAAAAAATCCGTGTAAAAAAATTTTCAAAAATATTCTTTGTACCGGTCCAGTGTGGCCCAGTGTCCTGGCTCCGCCCCTGCTCGCCGTGATGTTGTCCAGCCTCCCTACGATCTCGACCCAGTAGCCGTGCAAAGAGTACTCGTTCTCCACGTAAATCTTGTCCGTCCATTTCTTGCCTCCTTTCAGCAGGAGGTAAACCAGCCCCGACTGATCGTCCGATTCCGGGAACATCTTGTCCTTCAATGTGGACCGTTGGATCTCGCCCCATTTTTCGTAATCGGGAGATTGTGGGCCCATTTTCGCCCATTCGTCTAAAAACCCCATTGACCACTGGCAATTCCTGATCAGAAAAATCCCGGCGTTGACCGCCACCCAGCTCTTCCTCACAACCGCCGCCGGCCAACCGTGGACGACGAAATTGTGGTTCCGATACCTCTCCAGAGGAATCTTAAAATCCATGTCGGTGAAGATGGCGTCGGAGTCCATCCAAAGGACCCACTCTGTTTCCGGGTGGGCCAGCATTGCCGCCCGGACCAGAGGAATCTTGGCCCAATAAAACCGCATCTCCGGGTGGAAGAAGGCGTTGTTGTAGAAGATATCGTGGCCGTGGATTCTGCAGTAGTCCACCTTGTTCTTGAAGCACCTCAGGAGCAGGTGATCGCCGGCCGGGTTCTTGCAGGGGCCGGGCTTTGATCCGGTGAGGAGGAGCACACGGTTCTCTACTCCGGCCGCGAATGAGGGGTGGAGCTTCAGCCACTCGGCCCTCTTTCCGTCCCAGTCAACGATGGGTCTATGTCTATTGATGGTGTAATTGAGCTCTGGGTCGTCGTAAAAGGTCTTCTCCGGTGGGTCGGAGCTGCGGTCTACGGCGGATCGGTCAATGGAATAGATATGTTCTGTCAGTTTTGATCTCAGGGAGTGATCGGTGAAAGACCAAACGACAGAAACTAAAAAAATAGAGACAAGTAGGGTGAGAGTGACTGACTTTTCGCGACTGAAGGAAGACTGGTTGGCCTTCTCCGCCGTGGTGGCGGTGGCGGAAGCCATGGCTAACGTGTCCCGAGAAAGGAAGGAGGGAAGAAAAGAATCCGGCTTTACCGTTTTTGTTGTCGACAATATTAGAGCATCTTCAGAGAGTGTCTCTTGATTTTTTTAATATATGTTTTTTTTTGGAAGATTGGAACAAGAGAAGGTGACACGATTATTAAGAAAAGTGGGTTTGTGTGGTTGATATTAAATTGATAAAGTAAGAATGATTTAGAGCCATACAAACTTTACCAAATTTGGTATGGGACAATCTTAGTGGGACTTCCCGAAAAGGTAAAATGGGACAATCTTAGCGGGACGGAGGGAGTAATTCAAAGTATGAGTCAAATGACAAAAAAAAATTGACAACCGTTATCCCGCGAATCAGACTCGGAATTAATCGTCGAAGCAATATAATTCGCTGATCTATAAAAGGGAAACCAAAAGCCAAAAACGGTCACCATATTCCTCTCATCCCCATATCCAAAATCAACGTCTTACAAACTGGAAAATAACAGAAAAAACACTTCCCAGAACATGTTGATAACTTGATATACTACTCCGTGTTGTACTCGTACGCAATTAAGCAGTAAAAAATCACTTTTCCTTTGAATGGGATCATGTAGATTTAGATTTTCTTCTCATAAGAGATTTATTTAGTGGTATTAACTATTAAGAGAATGAAAAGTATGAAATTCCTAATCGAGAATATTTATTCTTGTTTAGATAATTTTCTCTTTCCTAAAATAATACCAAAAATAAAATTTATACCAAAAATATGATTGAAACTAATATAAGTGCTCTGTATAACATCATAACCACTATGGTGTAAAATTAAATATAATTCTATTCACTAAAATTTACTAATGTAATTTTTTCTTTAAAATCACCCATTATCACCATTTATCCATATAAATGCGTTATTATTTCTACGAAAAATTCATACAAATAATTTTTGTGCTCTTTCCTGCAGTAATATTGAATAAAACGTAGGAAAAAATGTGTTTAAAGTTAAATTTTAAAGGAAATTGCAAATCTATATTGATTCAACTGTTTAAGAATACAACAAGGAGCCAGAGTCATAAACAACTCTACCATTCGTCATAGAAAGGACAACCCCTTTCCAATTAACTTCATTTATGGCCTTCCAAATACTCGAACGATGTTTTCTTTTGGACTCAAATTTGTTGGTCTGATCTGTTTAAGTCTGGTCTGGTCTGGTCTGGTGTGAAATGGTCTAGTAAACGTCTGGTCTCTGTGTATTTTATAATTATAAAAGTCTGGTCTGGTCTAATCTGTCTCTTCTTCTACCTGACAAAGGCGACATTCCACCAGTAGGGCCATGTGCCTGCTCCGTAGATTGACCGGTGTGGGCAGTACATTGGTCATAAATCTGCCAAAAGAAGGGTTTTATTTTTTGGGGAATAAAAAACACCCAAATATATGTCCACACTGACCAGCCTGCTAAGACCCAAAACTCCCCCCTTCAATTTTCCTTTATCCACTCTTGATCGTGTACCTTTCGCGTGAATCGCCATTCCACAAGTAGCCATTCAGCACAAACTTTTTAGTAATAGGAATAGTCTCTACATTCATGGCAAACATCCTGGTAAGTTTTGGAGATGTGACCATATTGCTCCCCGAACCTGGTAACCAACTATCCTGCCAGATTGAAATATTGATTCATTTGGCAACTCCCCACCAAGGCCCTTCGTTTATCAGCCCCCCCGAGCCTCAAATAACACTCCTCCAGATAAAAAGATAGATAACTCCATATCTTAGCATTCAGAAATGAGGAATTAGGATAATACTTGGCTTTGAAAATTCTGCTTACCAAGGATGTGGAGTCTATAGTTAATCTCCAAGCTTGTTTACCTGACATTTCTATTTTAAACTCTCTTAAAGATTTGTACCCTAATCCTCCCTGTTATTTGGAGGCACAAAGAGCCTGCCGACTCCTCCAGCGGATACCTCTCTCAGTAATATTTCTTCCCCGCCACCAATAGCCATTGTTTACTCTCTATATCCGCACACAAATCTAGCAGGAGAAGAAAAACATTCATCGCATAGGAAGACATTGTTTGAATAACAATTTTAGGAGAACCTCTCGATCTCCTTGTTTTCGAAAGAAATTTATTGTTCCACCACTGTATTTTTTCAAAATTTTATCCCTGAAATACCCCATAATTTCAACCTTACGCCTGCCAATCAACGTTGGCAACCCTAAATACTCGGGGTTCTAACCCTTCATAGACAATCCCAATATGTGGCATGTATCGGTTTTAACAGCATCATGAACATTTGGGCTTCAGGAAATACTTGATTTAGAAAAAATTAATTTTCTGACCTGACCTAGCCTCATAGTGCTTCAATATTCCTTTGACTTCATAACACTGCTCCTGATTAGCCCTGAAAAAGGAAAGCTATCATCTGTAAACAAGAGATGAGATACCCGCGATGTTCCTCTTGCAATAGAAATCCCATGAATTTGCCTAAGATTTTCTTTTCTCTGAATTAGAAAGCTCAAACCTTATGCCACCAGGACAAATAAATATGGGGAAATAGGATCTCCCTGTCGAAGACTTCTCTCTGGGGTAATTGCCTAATCACTGATCCATGAAAAGGAATTGAATACTCGACTGTGGTAACACAATCTGACATTCCTGAATAAGTTGGATCCATTTGGAAGCAAAATTCATCACCTGTATCAGACTAAATAAAAAATCCCAATTCACTCCATCATAGACTTTGCTCATGTCCAATTTAAGGGCAATAAAACCCTCCTTACCTTGATTTTTACATTTAAGTAAATGGTGCGTTTCAAATGCAATCATTATATTATCCAAGATAGACCCCCTTAGAATAAAGGCGCTTTGATTGAGAGATACCAAATTTTTTAGAAGACCCTTTGGTCTATTAGCTAATATATTTGCAAAATTTTTGTAGAAGGCGCTTTAATTGTGCACTTTACATATCTATCTGTATCTATTTAATAATACATATATTTTCGTATATAATACTACATCCGTTCTAAAATAAGTGCAACATGTTGATTCTTATCATATTCACACGTTCTAAAATAAGTACAACATGTTTATTTATTAATATATTAATTTTTTTTAAAAACATTATTAAATTTGTCTCATTGTAAATTTTCAAAATCTGGTTTTATAATTTTTTCTCCTAATACAGAATTATATTTATTAATGGTCAAAATTGTACCTCGACAAATGTGAAAAGTTGTCTGTTACACCTATTTAAGAACAAATATATTCACATTGAATTACTTGTATACTCTAATCTCATTTCATTCACAAAGTCCAAGTACATTTTACTATTCATCTTCTAGTTCTTGATCTCTCATGTAAATTACGGAGTATATATATACTTAGAGAGGAAAGTTCATGTCAGGCCGGCCTGACGGGCTACTCCGTCCAGCCGAGCCCGTTTGAGCACCTTCCCGGTGGAATTTTTTGATGAAATTGTTTGAGCATGTTCCTCATCAAGTCTAGTTTGTCCATACCAAATTTCAGCTCAAAATTCGATCAGGAAGGCATTCAAATTATTTTTTGAAGTTGACTGCAGTCTTATATGTATATTTTGACGTAGTCAACTTCAAAAAATGATTTGAATGACTTCCCGATCGCATTTTGTGCTGAAATGTGATATGGACAAACTAGACTTGATGAGGAATATGCTCAAAAAATTTCATCAAAAAATTCCACCGGGAAGGTGCCCAAACGGGCTCGGCCAGACGGAGGTTCCCGTCAGGCCGGCCTGACGAGAAGAGTACTCTATACTTAGATACCAACTATCAAGTATCAATGTCATTTTATAGTAGTCATTTACCCTAGTACTACGTACTGACGGGCTGCTCCGTCCGGCCAAGCCCGTTTGGGCACCTTCCCGGTGGAATTTTTTGATGAAATTTTTTGAGCATGTTCCTCATCAAGTCTAGTTTGTCCATACCAAATTTAAGCTCAAAATTCGATTGGGACGACATTCAAATCATTTTTTGAAGTTGACTGCAGTTTTATATGTATATTTTGACGCAGTCAACTTCAAAAAATGTTTTGAATTCCTCCCCGATCGAATTTTGAGCTGAAATTTGGTATGGAAAAACTAGATTTGATGAGGAACATGCTCAAAAAATTTTATCAAAAAATTTCACCGGAAAGGTTCCTAAACGGACTCGGCCGGACGGAGGTTCCCGTCAGGCTGGCCTGACGAGAAGAGTACTCGTACTACGTATATGTGATTGTTAAAAAAAACGTATATGTGATTGTTTTATTCTTTTTTCCTTTCAAGACTAAAGCTAGACATCACGAATAAAATACATGTGGTATATAGTCAGCGTTACATGTTTGAATGTTGGTCGCACATAAAAAAATATTGTGACAAACATCGGAATTATTATTATAGGTGGACGTAGCAAGTGATAGCAGCATGTGTGGAAGAAAATTTGAGATTAGAACGAGAAAAACCTTGGAATTAATCGCAATCGAACTATTATTGATTACAGAGTATGTGTTTGATGGGTTTGCATCTACATTTTTTTTACCCCGGAAGTTTAATCACCAAAATCAATGGGGTAAATGTCGGGGAGCATTTATCAATTATTATTAAAAAACAAAAACGAAATACAATAACGAGAGGGCACTACAAAAAAACACGGAGTTAGTCACGGATTTAGTCACGGACTCTAGTATAAAAAATCCGTGACTAACTCTACTAGTCACGGACTTTTTCCGTGACTAAATCCGTGACTGTTTGGGCGTGACTAAATCTAGTCACAGCCGTTTTTCCGTGACTAAGCGTTGTCACGGATTAGTCACGGACCCTATCCGTGACTAATTTGTGACCGGAATAACCACACCGGCGACTTAGTCACGGATTGGTCCGTGACTACTTTTTCAAATTTCAAATGTGACCGCCAGTTTAAATTTTCAAAATTTTAAATTTAGTCACAGACGAGATCCGTGACTACTTTTAAAAAAAAAAACATTTTTAAAATTTTAAAATAATTTTAAAAAAACCGGTCTAGAATTTAGTCACGGCTTAGATCCGTGACTAAATTTTTTTATTTTAAAAAAAAAACATTTTTAAATTTTTAAAATAATTTAAAAAAAACCGGTCTAGAATTTAGTCGTGGCTTAGATCCGTGACAAAATTTTTTTATTTTAAAAAAAATTAAATTTATTTTTCAAATTTTCTTTAGAAAAATTTATTTTTAAAAAATCATTGTAGAATAAAAGTAATAAACAGACTACTAGAACACACATTTCATCCATAAACAGACTGAAATAAAAGTAATAATAAACATAATACAAATATAGTAAATAAACAATGTTCAATTAAAAATGTATATCGTTTACAAACTCCTCCGACTACCATTATGATAATATCTAGAATCATCGTATAGATAATCTTCTTCGGTCTCATCTTCTCGGTTGCTTCCACCTTGGCCTTCTCGGTTGCCACTGCGACTACCCCCTCCGCGACTGCCACCTCCGCGACTGCCTCCTCCTTGGCTGCCTCCAGATGTTTGAAACAGGTTATGAAAATTGATATCCTGAAAAGAACCATATGAAGGCAACCCGGAAGCAGAGTTGGAACGGAAATAACCGCCCATCTGCGGAACTTGAGGAGTCTGCTCGGGGTGCAGTGATAAGTCTGATTTGTTCATATATTTTCACTCACTTTTTATAGCGTTTCTTGTTAAACTCGGGGCAAATTGATACATTTTTCTGCATTTTTGTTGAATTTTTATTAATGTTTGAAATTAGTGTTGAAATTTACATTTGTGATTGATTTGTGTTTAATTCAAGTGTTTGTATTGATTTTGTGTTTTTTTTCACTTAATTGTACCTTTCTTATTTTGTGATTTTGAGTTTGATATCTTTTACTACAATAAACCAACGAATTAATGAAAAAAAACAAACAAAAAAAAAGATAAAACAAACCCAAAAAAAACTGCAGCAAGGCTGCGTCACAAAAAAGGCAAGCAAAATAAAAAGAAACAAAACAAAGGGGAGTACAAAATAATTGCAGCTCAGCTGCGAAAAAAGTCAAAACGAAAAGAAAAGGGAAAGAACCAGCCAGTTGCGGCACATGGGCGGCCAAACGAGAAGGGACATGAGCTCGATCCATCAGTCGCAGCCAAGGAAGAAAAGAAGATAAAAATCCCGGGAGAGCAGCTGGCCACAAGAAGAATACACACCCAGCTCCAATTCAAAGGAGGCAAAGGATTGAGCTGAAAATATACACCCGCAACACTCAGCCGCAAGGAGGAAAATATGTAGATCCAAGGACCGTAGGAAGCAACTAGCAGCAGGAATATCTATCCATTTACACTTGAATGTCTCTCCAGTCTCAATAAGTTTGATTTATCTTCTATCGTCTTTCAATTCTTGGCCTTGATGTTTTATGCTAGATTTCTTTCTTAGACTCATTGTTGAATAAGCTTATGAACTCGTTTCTTTTTTTGATTAACTCATCAGCTTCGAATATCTCTCCATTTACATTTGAATTGATGTGTACTAGTTCGAATTTCAGTTTAATTTTATGCCTGAATTATGTCACTGTTTTGTTTATTTGTGTTAGTTCCTTGATGAATATGTTAGGCTAATTCTCCATGGGGTTTGGATTTGGATAAAATTGAGGTTAATGGGTGTTCTTGAATATTGAATTGAATTTGGGAAAATTTTCTAGTTTTTAGGACTAGTTGGTTGAGATGAAATTGAAAGAGTAATTTGTGAAATTGATCACTTCACTTGTGAATTTTTGGAAGATTAATTCTTTCTTGTCTATGAGTTTGGAATTAATTTAGCTCACATCTCACACACCCTAAACTAAGCCTAGAAATAGGAATTAAAATCAAGTTCTTGTCTATGAGAATTAATATATCACTATTCTTAAATTGGAAAAAGTTTCCCATATTTGTTCATAGTCCAAAGACACCCAATATCCTTAATTCCAAATCTAGACCCCACTTTTAATTAACTAATTTTTCGTTACTAGTCACATTGAATTTACCTTTAAGTATTTTATTTTCGAAACTTTACTCATCCACATGTTTGCTAGTTTAATATTTTAATTAGTTAATTTTCTCTCTTTAGTTATTTTGCATGTTCACTAGTTTTAGTTTACTCAATAATGTCATTTATTAAAATTCCCCGCTACTAGTTTTGTGTTTAATTTTATTTACTTAACCATTATCACAATTAATCGATTGAGAAAGCTTGCAACGACTCGTACTAACCGGTGACCGATATCGAAACCAACACTTCCCTCCGCCACTCCTCAGAGACACGATACTCGGGGATAAACCGAAAGGTTAGACTCCGTTTTACTATAACGCCGCGAAAGCGGTTATCAAATGGCGCCGTTGCCGGGGAGTGGCACGGTCGTAAGTTGGTTTTTATTATTGGCATAGGCGAACCCGAGTTAGTGAGACTTTTTCCTTTACTTTCTGTTTTTTTTTTATCACTCTCATTTGCTCTCTATCCTGAAAGAACATTGAGAGGGCCTGGACAGAAAATTCATCAGGATGAGGGAAAGCGAGAGCAGAACAGTGCTTGAAACATTGACCTTGGACTTTTCCGAGGAAGATAGCATCATCGTTCCGGCAATCGATGTCACTGATTTTGAAATTAATCCTGATATTATTCAAGTGATATCGATTAATCAATTTGGCGGTTTAAAACATGAAGATCCCAGGGTGCATATGTTGTGGTTTAATAGAACGTGTCAAACATTCCGGATCAGTGGAGTCTCAATTGACACCGTGAAGCTTATCTTATTCCCATTCTCTCTTCGGGATAAGGCTATTCGGTGGTTGAACTCTTTTTCGCCAGGTCACTTCACCACTTGGAATGCTCTTCACCGGGCATTTATGCATGAGTATTTTCCTCCATCAACAGTTGCAAAAATCAGAGCATCCATTCAAAATTTCAGCCAAGCTCCGATGGAATCCCTGAGTGAGGCTTGGGATCGATATAAAGGCCTACGGAGAAAGTGTCCTGCACAATTGATGGATGCTTATGACTTGATGTTCTATTTCTATTATGGACTTCAAGTTGTAAGTAAAAGAGAGTTGGACCATTATTCAAAGATGGGTTGTTTTCTCGACATGACACCGAAAGAGAGTGAAACGCTCATGGAGAATGTGATCTCAAATGCTAAGAACTGGTACTATGAGGCAGAATCTTCTTGCGAGATTACTCCTCAAGACATCGATCAAATTTCTTCCCTCACAACCATAATAGACAACATGGTCATGGAAGTGACGAATCTCAACTCACGACCAAGTCGGGTCAACAAGCGGAATGATGTTGTGGCAGTTCATGAAAGTTTGGAGACTAGCACGGAGGCACCCATAATTGATGAAGAATACACAGATGAGAGATGGACCTCCACTGAAAAACAAAGCTTAGTGGAACTACAAAATGAAACCGGAGAGATCTTTGAGCCAATTTCAGAGAAGGTGGAAGTGGGGGACATTTTGTGCAAAACTAAAGTTGAAAAGGGAGAAATTCTGACATCATCTCTTGCTGAATCTGATGAAGCATCTCACAGAGAGGAGGAATCCGAAATGATCACAGTTGCATCATGTGAAAATTTTAAAAAGAGAACTTCTGAGAAGATGAATGAAATTGAGGAGATCCTTGATCTATTGTTGGAGACTTTGGACGTGGAAGTTGATGAAATAGATGCAAATGTTGAGGAAGAAACAAGCATGGAGGAGTCCGTTGACTTTCTTCTTGATATGCTTGATACTAGTACATGGCACAAAACTGTCCAGATTGAAGAGGATCTGGAGAATGAGGATGTTTTTCCTTATTTTATTTTGCCACCTGAAAATGAGAAAGATGCACAGGCCTTTGTTCTTGCTTATGAGTTTTTTATGAAACAGGGGTGGTACACAAGAAGAGTCCTGAGGGTCAAGCTGTATGATCTGAGAGTTGGAAAGTCAAGGAAAAAGTGGGGGAAAAAAAACGTCAAGCTAGTGACGTTAAAGAAGCGCTTTTGGGAGGCAACCCAAGTGTTAAAAAAGGAGGTTAATCACCGGAGTTCCCCGATTGGATTAAATTATCATTTGTGCTTGCTCTTTCAAATCTTCTTCAATATTGAGCACAAGGGGAGTACTTCTTTTCTCTATCAATTTTTTCCCTCCACGTGTGTTTATTTGTGATTCATCTTAAGTGTGAAGAGGGTATTTTAAAAAAATGCAGATTTGCCCTGTTTATTTTGATTTTATTTGAGACCTCGAGGACGCGGTCTATTCTCTAAGTGTGAGGAGGGTTTAGAACAGGGCAATGGATTGAACTAGTGTGCATGACAAGAGGCTCAGGTGAACTAAGTTAAGATCAGTAATAAGCTAAGGTGTAATCTACTTTAACTATTTTTTATGAAAGTTTTGATATAACTAATCTTTTTATTACCATTATACTTTTTAAAAAAAAAATCTTTACATATTAGTAGATATGCTTGATTTCTACTTTGAAGTTGTGTGCACACGTTTGGATTTTTGGTTTGAATGGTTGTTCGGTCTTACTTTCTTTTCATGGATATATACAATGCTCCTTGGTTAGCTTAAAATTTAATTGTTTGGATCAGGGAGAATTCTATCCTCGAATGAGGCTCTGCTTTTAGCATTTGATAGAATATCTCTCGCTATTCTGGTTGTACTTGATTATTGATTTGAGAAGTGTCTTCGTTGGGAGTCTCATCTCCGAGAAGGGGCGCTGCTCTTCTCATTATCGTATTCTACGAGAGTTGAGTATATTTTATATATTTTATGAGATAGCCCCACAAATCAATGATTTAGTTTAACCATAAAATTCATACCAACATGACTTTGTTTATAGCTCCCCCAAGATCATTCTAAAAAAAAGCACAAAAAGAACAAAAAAAAAATGCCAGGGGAGTAGAAACTGTTTTTTTAGAACTGGAGCTTGTGTGTATTTCATGACTAGTTAAGGATGACTGAGGGTTTTTGAATGTGAATGTTGACTTGTGCTCATAACTAATTAGTAGCAGTTTTTGCATATATGCTAGCATTAAAGGATTTTTTTTATTAGTATGTTGTGTCATAAAAGTTTAGTTATTAATATACTTTCATGGAAATATAGTTAGACAGATTGGAATTTTAGTCTATTGATGATTGGTTCGACGTGATCTTTGAGTCCTTGAACTTGTGCACTATAAACAGTTGCCTTGAAAATTTGTTTGATAGTAGTTTTGTTGCTTGAGGGCAATCAACGCTTAAGTGTGAGGAGATTGATAAGTCTGATTTGTTCATATATTTTCACTCACTTTTTATAGCGTTTCTTGTTAAACTCGGGGCAAATTGATACATTTTTCTGCATTTTTGTTGAATTTTTATTAATGTTTGAAATTAGTGTTGAAATTTACATTTGTGATTGATTTGTGTTTAATTCAAGTGTTTGTATTGATTTTGTGTTTTTTTTCACTTAATTGTACCTTTCTTATTTTGTGATTTTGAGTTTGATATCTTTTACTACAATAAACCAACGAATTAATGAAAAAAAACAAACAAAAAAAAAGATAAAACAAACCCAAAAAAAACTGCAGCAAGGCTGCGTCACAAAAAAGGCAAGCAAAATAAAAAGAAACAAAACAAAGGGGAGTACAAAATAATTGCAGCTCAGCTGCGAAAAAAGTCAAAACGAAAAGAAAAGGGAAAGAACCAGCCAGTTGCGGCACATGGGCGGCCAAACGAGAAGGGACATGAGCTCGATCCATCAGTCGCAGCCAAGGAAGAAAAGAAGATAAAAATCCCGGGAGAGCAGCTGGCCACAAGAAGAATACACACCCAGCTCCAATTCAAAGGAGGCAAAGGATTGAGCTGAAAATATACACCCGCAACACTCAGCCGCAAGGAGGAAAATATGTAGATCCAAGGACCGTAGGAAGCAACTAGCAGCAGGAATATCTATCCATTTACACTTGAATGTCTCTCCAGTCTCAATAAGTTTGATTTATCTTCTATCGTCTTTCAATTCTTGGCCTTGATGTTTTATGCTAGATTTCTTTCTTAGACTCATTGTTGAATAAGCTTATGAACTCGTTTCTTTTTTTGATTAACTCATCAGCTTCGAATATCTCTCCATTTACATTTGAATTGATGTGTACTAGTTCGAATTTCAGTTTAATTTTATGCCTGAATTATGTCACTGTTTTGTTTATTTGTGTTAGTTCCTTGATGAATATGTTAGGCTAATTCTCCATGGGGTTTGGATTTGGATAAAATTGAGGTTAATGGGTGTTCTTGAATATTGAATTGAATTTGGGAAAATTTCTAGTTTTTAGGACTAGTTGGTTGAGATGAAATTGAAAGAGTAATTTGTGAAATTGATCACTTCACTTGTGAATTTTTGGAAGATTAATTCTTTCTTGTCTATGAGTTTGGAATTAATTTAGCTCACATCTCACACACCCTAAACTAAGCCTAGAAATAGGAATTAAAATCAAGTTCTTGTCTATGAGAATTAATATATCACTATTCTTAAATTGGAAAAAGTTTCCCATATTTGTTCATAGTCCAAAGACACCCAATATCCTTAATTCCAAATCTAGACCCCACTTTTAATTAACTAATTTTTCGTTACTAGTCACATTGAATTTACCTTTAAGTATTTTATTTTCGAAACTTTACTCATCCACATGTTTGCTAGTTTAATATTTTAATTAGTTAATTTTCTCTCTTTAGTTATTTTGCATGTTCACTAGTTTTAGTTTACTCAATAATGTCATTTATTAAAATTCCCCGCTACTAGTTTTGTGTTTAATTTTATTTACTTAACCATTATCACAATTAATCGATTGAGAAAGCTTGCAACGACTCGTACTAACCGGTGACCGATATCGAAACCAACACTTCCCTCCGCCACTCCTCAGAGACACGATACTCGGGGATAAACCGAAAGGTTAGACTCCGTTTTACTATAACGCCGCGAAAGCGGTTATCATGCAGTATATACGGCTGAGGCTGAGGCTGATTCCGAATTCCGGCGCTGAGGATCCGTTCCATCGCTTCCAGCCGGGCTCTTGTTTCTTCGTCCTTTTTGCGTTGCTCCTCCAACTCCCGCTGCAATTGAGCGATACGTGGATCCTCTCCGCGCCTTGATCGAGAAGATGAAGCGCCGCTGCGGTCGTACAAAATCCGTTGCCCCTCGGCCCCCATGCACGGAACCCGGCCTTTGTACACCCCAGCGGCCTCAACGATGGCTTCATCTTCCACATCAGATTCAATCTCATCCTCCTGAGTCAAGCCTAATTCCGCCCGCTTCTTCTCAACATTTGTGTTATACTTCGTCTACATGTACAAAAATTGTTAATTTAATGTTACTCAATTCGATTTTGAATGGTACTAAGTAACAAAATAGATGTTACTTACTTCGATTTCAGCGAGGCGGGGTGGCAGATCGGCATCGGACTCATCGCCGTGCTTCGTCCAGCAGTGCTTAATGACCTTGAGAATTGAGACCTTCTTCTTCTCAGGCCCCGCCTACATAGTTCGAAAAAAAGGCTTAAGATCCATAAATAAATGTAAAAATGAAGGGTTGTAATGGTATAAGGTTTTTTTAATAAGACTTACAAGATCTTCTTTATGTTTACTCTGAGGTTTGCGGCCCCCGTGCCATTGGGTTTCTAAGGCCTTCTCGGACATCCGGTTTTTCTTACCGGATTCACTTCTTGCCATGAAGTTCGGATCAGAAGACCAGTGACGGACGAGGTTACCCCACACCTCATCCGGACACCATCCAGGCTTTACCCCGCTCGCTCGGGCACGCCTAAAAGTAGGACGAAGCCAGTTTGAAATCCTAGCGTTATACGCTTTAAGAATAGCGGGACCTTGGGTTCAGTCCATCGAAACCGGGCCTTTATAAAAAACAAATAAAATAATTTATCTTTTATCAAATGTTACGTTAATAGAATTACGCAGAGAAAATTCATTTTTTTTACCTTGAACAGGTTCCACCAAAGTTCACGAACCTTGGGGTCAACTTTCGTATATGTTGCCCAGTTCCCAAGAAAGTGTCCTCCAATTATCAGTTTGATTTGGTCCAACACATCTTGATCGCTTCAAAAAATTAATAATATTTATTTATAAAAGTTTTGATTACATAATGTAGAATTTGAAAAAAAAATTATTTGACGTTAGATAAAATTCATAGTTACATACTTTGCAACCATGTGAGGCGTCACCCAAAGCGCATTTTCATTGTTGCGCTCAACTTCAGTTAAGGGCACATAGTTTGGGCGGGCACGCGAGGTCGATTGTTCATCGCTCATCTAAAATATACTACCTCCGTCCCTTAAAACTTTGCCAAGTTTGACCGGCACGAGAATTAATAAAGTAAAAACTGTGTGGTTGAAATTTGTGCAGAGGAGAGAGAATTAACAGAAACCACAAATTCTTTACTTAAAAGGGAAAGTGGCAAAGTTAGTGGGACATCCAAAAAAGGAAAGTTGGCAACGTTTTAAGGGACGGAGGGAGTATTATTTTATATTTTTAACTGTTAGTGTGATTTATAAATTTATCAATTGAAAATGTGTATATCATATTAAACTGTGTGTAAATTTAATATGAGCGTGGTAATTTTATAAATAAATTTTTTTATAACTCTAAAATAAATTGTTCTTAAAGGTAACATGTTAAACTTTTAGGCAAGTTTACATGATGGAACATACTTTATTTTGAAAATTTAAATATATGTGTTTTTTTTTACTTTTTTTAAGGATGTCAATAAATTCATTTTATTGCATTTGTCGTACTATTTTTTAACTTTTTATATTTATAAAAACAGTTTTTTATAAACAGTTTTACAAAAAATTGTGTTATAAAACAGTTTTATATAAAAACAGATTTGTATAAACTGTTTTTATACAAAACAGTTTTATATAAAAACGGTTTTATTTATAATTTTTTTTTATAAAAAACAGTTTTATAAATTATAAAAACTGTTTTATAAAAACAGTATAATTTTTAAAATACCAGTCTAATAAATTATAAAAATAGTTTTATAGGAAAAACACTTTATAAATTGTTTTATTGTTTTATAAATTATAAAATACCAGTGTTATATTTTTTATGTCAATTTTTATAAAAAAAATATTTATTAGTACACCTCATTTTTAGTAAACTTCATAAAACCGGTTAATTAAACTGTTTATTAATCACTTTTTATTAAAATCTGTTTTTATTAAACTGTTTTTTATTAAATTGTTTTTTATCAAACTGATTTTTATCAAACTGTTTTTTTTATTAAACTGTTTTTTTATCAAACATTTTTTTATTAAACTGTTTAATAAAAAACAGTATATTATTAAACTGTTTTTTATAATCTATATTTTATTTTGGAAAACAGTTTTTAATGTCTAAATAAATATTTTATAATTAACATGTCAAATTGTTTTGGAAGTTTGACATGAGGGGGTATTTTTTAAATAATTCGGAAATAATAAATTTGATGATGATAAAATAATAATAATCCTAACAATGTCTAAATAATTCATGCATAAGTCCGAAATTAAATCATGCATTTGATTGAAAAAACATGCATGTTGTTTAACCTAAAATTAAATCATATTTAGGCATGCATATTAAACTTATACACAAAAAATCAAATTGAATCATACTATATCTAAAGCATGTGTATTAGAAATCAAACAAAAAAGAAAAAATAAATTTTATCAACTTTGAGCATGCAAATTAATATTGTAATTCGAAATTAAAACAAAACTAATAAAAGGGAGAGATTAATATTGAGTATGCAAATTAATATTGTAATGTGAAATTAATATTACAATATTACAAAATTAATATTGTAATGCGAACATAATAATAACATGCATTTGTGTGTATAAACGTAAAAACATATACATATAATCATATTAAATGTATATACACATAAATATGTAATTGTAGAATAAATCATTAGGGCATTCAATTTTCAATAATGCATAGGAGCATATAAACATGTATTTGAGTACATAAACATGCATTTGTGAGTAAAAAATTAATTGAGAAAACATAACCTTGATGTGGAGAGAGAGGTGCGAAAAAAGAGGAGTGGTGGACGACGGCAGTGGACGGCGGCAACCGGCGGCGGACAACGGCAGTGCACGGAGGACGGAGGCGGCGCTGCACTCAGGACGGCGGCGGCGGTGGAGACCGGCGTTGTTGGAAGTGGCGGTGGCGCGGTAACGGCGGTGGCGCGGTGGCGGCGGTGGTCCGTGGAAGAGTCGACGAGAGAGTAGGGAGGTGAAGAGAGAGTATTAGGGTTGGAGGCGTATGGAATGAAAAAATTCGCTAAGTGTTGATTTTATATATCGGTGTAGTCACGGACGTAGTCACGGATAAATCCGTGACTAATCCGTTCGTATTCAACGCAATCAGTCCGCGGCAGACGAGGTGTCAGAGCCGCATTTGACCGGTTTAGTCACGGTCTTATCCGTGACTAAAATCGTGACTAAATTCAAAATTTGAATTAGTCACGGTCTTAGTCACGGATAACACCGTGACTATACCGGCGGCACTGACACCTCGCCGGCTGCCTGTCTGACAGATTAGTCACGGATAAAGCCGTGACTAAGACCGTGACAACTTAAATTTTTTCAGTATAAATCATCCTTCTCCGGCCCAAGAAAGAATGATGTGGAAAAAAGATGGCTAATAGAGATCCAATTGACTGGGATTCCATGTGTAGAGGTATGAAACGACTTAAGCTAATTACAGAGCTTATGGAGCCGAAAACCGTTGAAGCATACGAGAGAATCAAGGAGTTGATGTCTAGACCCCTTGAAAGTTTTGGCGATTATAAAGATGAGGAATCCGACTCATTCGGCAAGTCAAGAGCAAAAAACTTGTGTCGGATGCTTCAACGTGCACAAGAATGTTCGGAGTATATGGACCCGATCTACGAAGAAGCTCGAAGGAAAATTCACGAGTTGTGGGCTAGGCCTCTTGAAAGTTTCCGGTTGAGGAATGAATAATGTTAGTTAGGTTAATGTGATAAATAAATTGTGTGTTTTGTACTCATCTTTGAAATTTGATAAATAAATCTGTGTTAGTTGTTTATTAATATCTAAATTTATTATAATATTCAGATTAGTAAAAGTAAATTACTTTTTTTTAATTTTCGAATTTTGTTAATTTAATATACTTAGAATTATTAAAATTAATTTTCGAATTTCGAATTATAAAAAAATTATTAAAATTAATTTTGGAATCAATTATTAAAAATAATTTTTGAATTTTCGAATTTTTTGAATTGAAAATAAATATTTTTTGTTTTGAATTTTTAAAGTTTTGTTACATGGATATAATATGGAGTAATTTTAAATTTCGTATTGTGGAAATTTTAATTTTTAAACTTCAAATTGTTAAAAATTATATTTTGAATTTATAATATGGATATAACAAACTTGTTGTTGAATTATTATGGAGTAATTTTTTGTTCATAAATAATAATGATGAAGAAAAAACATCAAATATTGTTGGAGTAATATAATGATGAAGAAAAGAGCACAAATATTAGAAGTCAATAAAATTGAAATTACAACAACACAATTATTCGCTATCAGAATCGTAATTTTCTACATATACAGTATCTTCTTCTGTATCTGAACCGTCTATCCATTCACCTAGCTTCTTCCTGATATTGAGCGTTTTGTTGTGCTACATACATTTCTTCAATTTCGCGTTCAAATGGAATGGTTAGGTCCGGAAGGTGCGTTTCTGGCATGACTTCAACACGTCCGCCATTTGGATCACTTAATTGGACGTTATAGTTGACCGTCTCAACAATAGGCGGAGTTTGGAAAAATTGTTGCTGAAAAGCATCTAGATCAACGTCCTTGTGTTGAGTTTGTGATTTAATTTTGTTCGGACGAACAGGACATGCACACACCCAAGGATTCTGTGTCCGCCTTGTTGAAGGATATTCTGCATAATAAATCTGCGCTGCTTGTTGGGCGAGTATGAAAGGCTCATTTTTCGGGTACACACGAGAGTGGTTGACGTCAATCATATTATACTTCGGATTTTTGCGCACGCCACGTGTGGGATCGACCCATGTGCAGCGGAACAGAACGCATGTCAATTTTTGCGCACCAGAAGGCATCTCAAGTTCCAGAATCTCCTGCAGGACACCAAAAAAATTGGTTTCCGAGTTATCATAACCGATGGTCGGGACACATAACCCGTTGTTCGTTGTTGGTCGGCCCTGTCCATAATCGGTTGTGTGATATGTGTAACCGTTTATCACATATTGCCGCCACACTTTGGCACTGGCACTTGGGCCCCACGCTAATGATACTAACAAAGGGTCGACAATCCCACGACTATTGATCTGTAAATATAAACATGATAATAACATTAGGTAAATATTGAAAAAACTTACTTAATAATATATATAATTAATGTGTGTATATATATACCTGATACTTGTACCAATTTACAAAATCAGAGTCCACCAATGCATCAATCTCATTCTCAGGAAAGGTTGATAAAGAAGCTCGGAATTCACTGTGAAGTCAAAAATAAAAAAAATGTAAAATTAACTACAAATTTAATTGATAAGTATTACAATTATAACTACAAATTTAACTTACTGATAAAACGGTGAGATTTCTGGACAATTCATGAGGATATAAGTATGTGCAATTTGCAATTCCTCACCCAGGATGTATCGTTGTGTCGCAGCACCTTTACCTCTGCCTGGGTAATTGAAGATGGAAACTACATTTTCATATAAATCCTCGCCAATGTCATCGTTCCGGGCAGGTCTCTTCCTTCTGGTGATGACGTCACGCTCGAAGTAAAAAGACGAGAACGTTGAGATTTCTTGTTAAAGATACGCTTGACAAATTGAAGCCTCAACGTGTGCCTTGTTGGTCACTTTCTTTTTCAGCTCTCCTAGAAATCTGCAATAATGCAATATAACAACGGTACACATGTTAACGTTTATTGTGAAATAAATATTCTTTTTTTAAATGAAATTGTGACTAACCTTTCAAATCTGTACATCCAGTGATAGAAGACGGGCCCAGCAGTCAAAGCCTCATACGGAAGATGTATTATAAGATGTTCCATTGTATCGAAAAACGATGGAGGCATTATTTTTTCCAGATTACACATCAGAATGGGAACAGACTCTTGTAGTCTCCGGAGGGATGCCGCATCCAAAACGCTGGAACATATCGATTGAAACAACAAACTGATTTCAGTAATGCAGGACCATACGTGTTCAGGAAGCATCTCTTTTAGTGCAATTGGTAGAAGTCTTTGCATTATTACATGAGCATCGTGAGTTTTCATGCTCGCCGTCGTGGTAAGTTTGTTCATTTCTACGCATCTAGACAAGTTGGAGCAGTAGCCATCTGGAAACTTCTGAGACGCAAGCCATTGTAATATTGCTGCCTTTTGTGGTTCTGTGACCTGGTAGACTGCTTTTGGAACTTCCTTGCCCTGATATTCTAGATCAACAGAAAGTTCGGGTCTATCACACCAAATAGTCATATCTTTCCTAGCTGCAAGACCGTCTTTAGTTTTGCCTTTCAAATCCATCACCGTGTTAAATATATTGTCAAAGACGTTCTTCTCAGTGTGCATGACATCTAAATTGTGACGGATGAGAAGGTCTTTCCAATAAGGC
The DNA here is from genome assembly GCA_945859915.1 of Cuscuta epithymum. Lineage (NCBI taxonomy): Eukaryota > Viridiplantae > Streptophyta > Magnoliopsida > Solanales > Convolvulaceae > Cuscuta > Cuscuta epithymum. The sequence goes on from CAMAPF010001010.1 coordinate 1,145,404, forward strand.
AACTCCCAGAATATGCTCCTCTTTGTCCACTTATGGGTATCACATATGGATCTTGGTTTGGCTCTTCCATAGCCGTAGGAAAACGTCGAACCCGGTTATAAATTTCTTCACAGGTCAATCTCGGGGGTGGGCTCTCTCGTACCACTCTGCCTCTAATGAAAGACTTCTTGTCCTTTCGATATCGGTGCCTTTCCGGGAGAAACTTGCGGTGACAATCAAAGTAACTTCCTTTTTTGCTGTAACTGAGCCAGTTGGCACCTGATTTCTCCATGCATATCGGACATCCCATCAAATCGTGTGTCCTCCATCCCGAAAGCATGCCATAGGCAGGGAAGTCGCTAATGGTCCAAATGATGGCAGCTTTCATGATAAACATTTTATCTGATGAAACATCATAAGTTGGTGTCCCAACGGCCCACGGTTCTTTCATCTCCTCGATAAGGGGTTGGAGATAAATGTCTATCTCTCGCCCAGGATCCTTTGAACTCGGACAAATTAAAGACAAAAAGATGAAATGACTTTTCATGCACATGTCGGGAGGGAGATTGTAAGGAGTTAACATGACCGGCCAACATGAATAGTTCTTCCCAAACCTGCCAAAAGGAGCAAATCCATCTGAGCACAATCCCAGCCGCACATTTCGTGGCTCCATAGCAAATTGAGGATGGCAACGGTCAAAGTGTCTCCAGGCTTCACAGTCCGAAGGGTGAGCCATCATACTCTCGTTGGTTTTGTGCTCAACATGCCATGTCATGTGTTTCGCAGTAGCAGTCGAAGCGTACATCCCCTGCAGTCGAGGAGCTATTGGGAGGTAATACAGTTTAGACAGTGCAGACCTATGTCGTGGTTTCTTTTTACCTTGACGAACAGGTTTGTATCTGTCTCCACCACAGAACTTGCAGAACTCAAGCGCCTCATCCTCCTTCCAGAACAACATACATCCTTCCGGGCACGCATCAATTTCAACACAAGGTAACCCCAACTTAGACATTAACTGCTTCATGTGGTAATATGAATCGGGAAGGGTATGATCTCGCGGTAGCATCCCTCCTACTGACTGCAAGACTCTATTCATGCAAGTTTCAGGGAGACTGTATTCGGCTTTTATGTTCATGAACTCAGTAACGGCGGATAGCTGAGAGTATCCCTCACAATCAGCATACAGAGGTTGGTCGGCAGCTTTTAGAACATCCTGAAATCTCTCAGCCAAACCTTCATCCACATAAGGTTGATAAAATGTCGGATTTTCATCCGCATCTGGTTGATACGAGGTTGAGGCTTCAGGGGGGTCGTTAGGTGGTTGTGGGGGGTTGAACTGAGAAATCGGTACACCGTATGCGTCATATACCATTTGTTGGTCCCACCTCATTTCAGCACGGTCTCCCCACGCACTCATCTCTGGAGGGACGTAACGAGACGAACCTACCGTTTGTGGTATAACAGATGGATCCAAAGGTTCGCCGTGAGAAGTCCAATTATAATAATTGGGAACAAAACCGACCGCGTACAAATCATACCCAACTTCGTGTGGGTCTTTAAATTTGAGATTTTTACAGTTTGAACATGGACATCTTATTTTATCATCACTCATATAAGCCGGATGTTCAAGTGCAAATTTAATAAATTCCCCGACTCCCTCAAGAAAATTTGATTGCATGCCGTACAATACCGCATCTTTATCATGCATCCAACTTCTATATTGTTTATACATTATGCCTGAATATTATAATAAAAAATTATATGAAATGCAATGCACACAATTTTATGTAATTTATTTCACTAAATAATCAACTAATTTTCACTAAATTAAATGAAATGCACACAATTTACAACAATAATGCACAAAATATAAGTAATTACCTAATACTTAAATTTAACTAATATTATAAAAAATTTAAGTAATTTATTAACACTACATTTAAATTAAACATACGTTTAACTAAATTTAACTAATTCATTTAGTTAAATTTAACTAAATTTAAGTAGTTCATTCCGTCCCCTTTTAATGCATCACTACGTTTAAAGCTACGTTTAGCTATCTAATTTAACATAATTAACACATCACTAGCTTCGTTTAAACCTACGTTTAGCTAACGAATTTTAATTAAATTATTTTTGTAAACCTACATTTAAACCTACACTAAATTATTATGTTAATGACATTTAATCTTATTAGTACTACACAATTAACAATTCACTAAATTAAATAATATGACCAAATTAATCCCAATAATTTGAACATGTATATAAAGTCATTTGAATTAATAAATAATACATAATTACAATAACAATTCACAATACACTTAATTAACGCATTGCTAACGCACTTTTAACTAACTAATTTCACTTAACATAAACATCATTACGTTTAAAACTACGTTTAGCTAACTAATTTTAATTAAATTATTTTATAAACCTAATAGTTTAACTAATTTTATGACATTACTACGCTTACAGTTGAATATGTTGTTAATTAATTAACAACCTCACTAATTTAATAGTTTTAATAATTTAAATTGAACCAACTTATTCTAAATAAAAATAATAATTCAAATAACATACCTTAACTGTATAAACGGGGAAAATGATAGAAGACAGACTACATCCTTCGATCTTTCAAACAGATACTGTATATACTGGGAATGAATTGGTGTGGTTCTGTTGAATGAGCTGCTCCTGCATATATAAAAAATTTAGTCACGGACTTAGTCACGGATTTGGCTGTCACTAAGCAAAACCGTGTCCATTACGCGTCCAATCCGTGTTAATGACGTGTAAATGACGTGTTAATCAAAGTAGTCACGGAAGTAGTCACGGACATGGCCGTGACTAAATTTATCCGTACATAATACCGTCGCGATTAATTTGTGGGAGGTGGAAAATTAAATTTTAATCATAGTCACGGCTTTAGTCACGGATGTGGCCGTGACTAAGTCGCCGGAGTAAAACAAGTCAGGCCAGAAAATCAAACGGGCCAATCGGAGGATGTTAGTCACGGACCAAATCCGTGACTAAGTGTAGTCACGGCCGTAGTCACGGTCAAATCCGTGACTAATTTTTTTTTTAAATTTCCGTGACTAGTCCGTGACTAGACTAGTCACGAACCAAATCCGTGACTACGGTCCGTGACTAAACGCGTGTTTTTTTGTAGTGAGGGGACAATACCAAAACCTCTCAAAAGGAGGCACACCTCCATAAAAAACAACACAAGCTACATAATTGAACGAAAAACCGGGATACCAAACAGATCCCTAAAATAAGCCCGCTTAACCAGATCAGGAAGATCTCCCACACTATTAAAAACCGGGTAATTCTAATCACAGCCACAATTTTACTAAACACAGCCACATATCTTTTTTTAATAAATAAAAATTATTTTACATTCCTATCATATCCTTCTCTGCAACTCCGTTCCTTATTTCCTTCTCCGCGAATTATATCCGGATGATTGAAAACCTCACACCGAGAAACATGTTGCAACTCCATTCCTTCTCCATTCATTCTCTGCATTCGTCATTTACTCTGCTCAGTCGGTTACCACTGTCCACAAAAGAGAACGCACAACGACTGCAGCGGCGAAAAGCTCCGGCCGGAGCAATCAAGAGAAGGGCCTGCTGTACTGAATTCTAAGAGCCCAAGAGGGATGCAAAAGGGATGACTCGAACCCGGGACACCATGCGTGGCCATCGATACTCAGTTGCTATTCCTCAACCCAAAGCCAAATTAGTACGGTGATTTCAGTATGCAGAGTAGGTAGTGCTACCTCACATGACAAATTGTTGATCGAGATTTAAAAAACAGCAAGTTGTATACTCAAAATTTTATTCCCAGGTCAAGAAACTCACGTTCTTTTTCAAGTTGATTAAGGCTCACACAAATATCAATTAAGCACTTGTAGAAAGCTTTTCTCAGATTGATAATCCGTTCAAATCAATATACGAATTTCATACACACACACGCATATGTATTGTACTGCCGGAATTTGTTCCTAGCCAACAAGAAGGTGTTTCTGAGGTAATTTCAAATTTGGAGTGTCACAGTGTTTGAAAGGAATGTGGAGTGCGACCGACGACCGACGAGTGATTAGCTCTAAGGTTAATTTTGGGATTGGAATTATTTTTATTAATTAATATTTAATGTAATGGCTGTGAATAGCAATTTGGAGGTTGTAAATAGAATTACCCTTAAAAACCCGACCTTGACTGAGCGAAAGTCCAGCAAGAGAATGGGCCGGTCCGTTAGCCTCACGAACAACATGAGTAAACATCGCCCCTTTCCTGTTAGCTAGCAGTACCATTTCCTGAACCGCAACCTTCCACCTTCCCTTACCTCGTCATGGATATGTCGCACAGCTAACTCCGAGTTGGACTCCACCTCGAAATCCGTGAACCCAGCCTCAGTCGCCCAGACCACCGCAAGGATGATGGCCAGAATCTCCGCTTCCAAAACCGACGAAGCAACCATCGGAAAAAAGAGAGCAGCAAGGAACTCCCCTTTCTGATTTCTCATAATCGCCCCACCAGCTGATCTTTGAGGTAAAAAGCTAGCATCTGTGTTCAATTTAAACTTCAAGCTTGGTCTTCCCCACTTAATTACCCTGAATTTAGTACCGGTCAGTTTATAGTTCGTAGGAATCAGTTTCTCTTCAAACATAATTTCTCCAATTGACCGTAGCCTTAAACAAGAAAAACTTTGCACCCAATGCTGTGTATATCCTTTAATTTGAGCTATAATGAAATCAGCAGTAGGAATGGAACCCCCATTTCCCCAGACTAAGCCAGAATATGTCTTCCAAATATGCCAGCTAACAATTCCTGGCAAATTATGTTTGAAGATATCCATTAAAGTCTTACCACCCGCCTTCCACCCTAGGTAGTTTACTCGCTACTCGGTAACAACTCGGTCAAGGGCCGAGTAGCGAGTAGGACCGATTACTCGGGATTACTCGGCCTAGTATTAATTAAATATAATATATTTAAATATAGTAGTCTTAAAATATAGCAATAAAATTGTCTTGAAATGCATAAAAGTGAATAAAAGGATAGAAATCTATTATCCTAATGATGGAGTAGTAAGTGTCATAAAGCAAAAGTGATACAACAGTCAATCATCTAATAAGTCCGTCTGATATTAATCTTCATTGGGTTCAAGGTCGTGATTTTCGTCTTCATCCTCCATGTTCCCAAATAGATCTTCTCCAAATAGATCTTCAGTAGTCAGATTCCCCACTTGTTCTTCCTCTTCTACTTCCGGGTCATCTAAATCAATATCAAGCAGTCTATACGCAGACTGTGATGCATTCACATTCCCCCTTCTATTTTGACTCCTTGTGTTTGTCCGTGCCTCAGTTGCTTGTTGTGCTGCCCGTACTTGTTCCCAAGTCAGATCATCACCTTGATTGACAAGGTCTTGAAGTGCTTCATCATCTGGAACAACCCAATCATCATTTTCATCAACTTCCCTTAAGAAAATAGGATCATAACTCTTACTGCCAACATTGTGCTGTCTCTCAAAGAATCGTTGCTACAACTTTTTGTTGTACTGGATGTAGACTAGATCATTTAATTTTGATTGCACCAAACGGTTTCTCTTCTTTGAATGTATCTAAAATGTTACACATGAAAAAAATACATTAAGCATAATACCTTACTAGCAGGTACTCTTTTAAAATGAATAAGAATTGAAAAAAATGCAATGAAATACATGTTGGCAAAGTAACATGATCAAGTATAATATGCCCTGATTGAAATAAGTTAAGTATATTCAATACTACTTTATACTAAATGACTCACATGATCAAAGGCACTCCAATTACGCTCACATGGTGAGGCGCTACCGGTTTGACTCAAAACCTTGAGTGCAAACATTTGAAGATTAGGCACATCAGACCCATATGAAAGCCACCATTCATCTACAAATTATTGAATTAATTAAATTATAACTAATTTACACAATATTATAAGTAAATAAAATTGAAAGATGATTAATTAATTACTATAGTGTAATAGTGGAGATGGAAACTTACTGGGTGGGACTTTTTCCCTAGCTCTCACAGCCATAGTTGATCCTAGAGACCCACTTGCAGATCTGTAAAGTACCAACTCACTGCTAATACTGTCAAGTGCATCTTCATCTACGAGCTTTTCTATTGCTTCAAGGAGCCCGACTTTTATCTCTTTGTTTGACTCCATCTTCGTCACATCATGTTTATAAAATATGCTTGGATTTAGGTAATAACCGGCTGCAGGATAAGCAGGTTGTAAACTCACTGCCTCTCACCCCAACTAGATATGAATTACAGCATAATATAAGTAGGATAAGCAGGACATTATATCAAAGAGGCTGTGTAGTAAATGAGTATACAGTCTTTTGAATTTTGATTGTCTAAGGTTTTAACTTTTAAATTAAAGAAAAAGAGCATCCTGAGTCCTGACTAACTTGTAATGAGCATTTATCATAAATCAGAATGCTGGTCATACCAATAGGGCAGAAGGGGTAGTAATTCTTAAACGGCAATACATTTGAAAAGATGACATTCACCTTAAACTGTTTTCCTAGCTTCCATGATTCCATCCAAAAGTAATCAATTATAAATCATAATAAACACTTTATTAAACAATGAAACAACAAAGAGAAGATTACAGTAAGAAAACAATGAAAAACAGTTTGTACTTGCGTGCAAAGCGTGATGGAATTTATTATTCCATCTATTATCAATTGTCTGCCATACTTTTGCACAGGTGAATTGGTCATTCCAAAGATTCTTTTCAATTTGGTCTTTTGATCTATCCATAGATTCATAAATATAACCCATACTAGGTTTCTCTTCTGTATCCACCAATCTTATCACATCAACCAGTGGAGCCAAGACTTGACAAGTAAAATAAACATTATCCCAAAAGCCCTGCCTTGCCACTATTCTTGCAATTTTTTTCCATCAGCCTTCTTTGCAAACTCACTGTTGGTCCATTTTTCAGAAACAAATAAAACTTGCAAATGACCTATTCTCCCAAATACTCTTAAGAGTGTAAAACGCAGTAGCAAACCTGGTTACACATGATCTATGCAACTCTCTCCCGCTTGTTAACTTTCGCATTAGGCTCAATATCCTCCCATGGTTATATATATCAACAACCATTGCTTTACCTTCACGTAAAGCACTTTTTATCTTGGGCAACTTATCACCAAGATCTTGCAACACTAAGTTCACACAATGTGCAACACAAGGGGTCCAAAACATATTAGGATGTTGTTCCTCTAAAATCCTCCACGCTGCCTTGTAGTTAGATCCATTATCGGTGATGAACTATTAAGATTTAACATGAGAAAAAACTGAAATTAGTATTAATTAATATCTGACTATTAGTTAATGTATAGACAATAGATTTAGAATTAAAAATAGATCACCTGAACTATATTCTCCTCTCCCACATGTTCAATAATCTCATTAATCAGACCCACAATGAGATTTGCATCTTTCACATGCTCAGATGCGTCTACCGACTTCAAAAAAATTGTTCCTTTTGGACAGTTTACCAAAAAGTTGATCAAAGACCTTCCTTTACCATCTGTCCAAAAATCAGACATAATAGAGCATCCATATGTCTTCCAGTGTGCTCTAAATGATTCAACAAATTCTTTTGTTTTGACTAGCTGCTTGTTCAACAAAGCATGGCGATATTGATGATAAGTGGGTGTTGGCATACCTGGAAAAGAAATGAAAAAAAATTAAGAATAAAATTTCAGTTTTTTGGACTAAAAATTAAGGCTATTATGGAACTATTTACCTCTTCCGTAATCTCCAACGGCATGAATAAAGGCCTGAAAGCTTGGTGTTCTAACGGCATTAAAAGCTAACCCGACCTCATATCCCCACTCTGCAAATTTATCCCAAGCAATCTCTTTTAATTTCAGCTTAGTTGGATTAGTTTTATCCAACGTTGATTGTTTCATCTTCTCATGGTCGGGCTTTAATAAGGTGTCCAGTGATCCTCTAACATTAGTTTGTTTAATTCTCGTCTTAGAAGCATTTGTGCCACTGCCTTGCCCAGTTGTAAAGGTTGAAACTGTGTGTCCACATTCAATTCCGCCATCACCATCATCACCAAGCTCGAATTCATCATCCTCATCCAAGAAAGCATTTTCCCTCTCAATGATACTGTCAACTCTAGCTTTCTTAGCCTTGGCAGATTTTTTTTCATGCAATGATTTTGCAGCTATCTTCATCACTTCATTGGTTACCTTGTTACAAGAAGAAACATTTCCCTTAACCTGGGCAAGGTGTTCTTTAAGACGGTGAATCCCTCGAGACATTTTCTTATCACAAAAAAAAAACACCACACTAAAGATTTATTATTAGGATCTCTATTCTCTCCCCATGTCTATCCTATATCGTCTGATTTTCTCTTAAGTGTAGTAGCAGCAGATTCAGCACCATTAGAGGCCTGACCAGACTGAGTAGAGTTCATGACTGTAAATTAAAAAAAAATTGTGAGTGTATTTATCATGAAAGACAATAGGGGGGGACTGGGCAGAATAAGAAACCAGACAGGCAGACGGGGGGAGGGGATTCAGGGGAATATACGAAGCTCCAAACATCATGATTCATGAGGGAGAATAAGAAGGATAATCTCAATTTATTTTTTTTAAACAACAAGGAAGAAGAAGAGGGAAAGAACTTACCTGTAGCAGTCGCAGGTCGCAGGTCTTAGCAGTCGCAGGTCGCAGCTCCATGATTTTGGTATGTGCAGGTCTTAGCATTCGCAGGTCGTAGCTCCAGGATTTTGGTATCCGCAGGTCGCACCTCCAACAGATTGAAGTTTTAGGTTTTCTTAAGCGCAGTTTTTTTTATATAAGAACCGAGTAATAGCGAGTAACTCGCTTATTTGACCCAACCACCGAGTAGCCTAAATCGCCGAGTACTCGCCGAGTAACTCGGAATATTAACTTGGACCGAGTTAAGTGCTACTCTGCAAGGCCATAGGCCGAGTAGGGAGTACTCGCCGAGTACTCGCCGAGAAGATAACCTAGAGCGGGAATCTAAGCCTTGCTTTCACCGAGTCCAAGTGGACTACTACCATTCCCGAGAAATGACGCATTGGGTGGAGCCCAGATTGGAGACGAAAATCTACCGGGTCCGGAATTAGGTTTGGAATTTGGGCCCTATTCGGGGCCGTGAGCTTCTGCCGCCGAAGCCTGATCAGGGTTAGGTCAAGCTTGTGATGGGGAACATCGCCTGGAGGGCCAGCCTCCATAGAATCAAGCTCATCCCCGGATTTGGTGCCGTTCGAATAAGTGCTAGAAGAAGAGGCGTCATCACTGGAAACCTCCGCATTTACATTGGCGTCTTCCACCGCGACATCTTGGGCCTCCCCTTGAATGACCATTTCAGAAGTAGAAGTATTGGAAGAACGTGGGCGAGGCGCCATGCTAGCCGAACAAGGAAAGGAAAATAGTAGAAGAGGAGGCACGAGGATTACCTGAACACTACCAAGAACTAAGCCCTAGAGAGAAGGCAGAGCTGCGGCACGAAGGATTCAAAATTTAGAAACCCAGAACCAAAGCCCTAAGGGCTTATTTATAACCTGACGGCACCGGTTCTTCAACCAATCAGGAGAAGACGCATCACTAAGAATTATTACAGAGACACGTGTCACACGGAGAAACACCAACAAGTAATGATGACGATTATCGGGAAACTGAAACGGCAGCCGCAGAAAACCGTCAAGATTACGCCTTGGGAACTGGCGAAATCCCGTCCGCCACATACCCGAACAGCGTTCGGGCAACTTCTGCTACTTCCTTATGCACTCACTACCGTTCGAGACATAGGAAGTGGGGGACTTGTGTTGGGGTATTGGGCCGAAGCCCAACATACCCGGCCTAGAACATAGAAAGAGCGGAAGAAAGCATGGGGCCGGGCCCAAAGCAGCCAGAGAAATTCTAGACATCCCGAACAACATTCGGAGTAACTTATCCACTTGAGCTAACTAACGAAGCACTGACATAGGAACACCCACTGAGAAGTCCCGCACCCCGAACGGAGTACCCGACCAGGAAGCCAACAAGTGACAACCGCATTCAATGCTGAAGTATGGCGGTAGCAAGTGGGGGCATGGGTGCAAAGGCGGCAGAAGCAGCAGCCAACCGGGTCCAGCCACGTCATCATCCCACCTACCCCCTTCTTAGTGTAAATACCTGCATTGAATACATTGTAAAGGGTTAGCATTTTGATACTCAGAGCTTAGCAATAGAATTATCTCTCTTGTTCATGTATTTGATCTTATACCGACATACCGTTCGGGCAATTCAGTGTAATCACAGAATTACTTAATACAAGTGTAGCTTCTGAGTTCATCCTTAATCCACTGTTTTTTATATTTTATACACCTTTCAGATCCAACCCTACATCCTTAATATCCAAAGCGTGTGTTGGGCTTTCGGATCTACGTGATTAAACCTCAACAAAACATTTACGACAAAAACATTTTTTTATTTTGCTAACTCCAATTCAAATTCATCCCAAAAGCTCTCTGGCTTTCATGCATTATTTATAATATACATGAAATGATGAATGACTTTATTAGTTGAAAAGCTAAAAACATTAATGGAGCAAAATCATTAGAGGGATTTTAGTATTTTGACAGTTTTGTTTGTTTTTTCGAGTGTATATATATGTATAAAGAAAAAGGAATCAACAATTTAAATAAGAGTTTTTTACATGAATATTATCAAAAATATTTGGGATTACAAAAATATGACTATTACTAAGGAACTCATACGGCAACATGGGAGTAAAAATAGGGTAAATAGTCATTTTGTTAGTGGGGTTTAAAGTAGTTATATTTATGTAATTTTTTCTTTTAAATAACTGAAAAAGATTAGAATCTTAGAAGCTAGACAAAAAAAAAAATATTTACGTTAGTTCTAATGGTCATTAATTTCAGATCTGAATTGCTAATTGCCCTAGCTCATCCCAAATGCATTTCTCAAATCTTCAACATGTTCACCTACTCTACTTCGTTGAATAATTGAATTGGTCGGCTATTTGGCTATTTGGGTTTTCAAACGTAGTAGTAGACAAATTTAAAATAAAGTCAACCTATTTAATGATTTAAATGTATATGTATAATATAAAGCGATTCTAAATTTTGCCCCCCCAACCCTAAATTTTGAATATTTTTTGGGCCATGAGACCTAGGCCTCACCAGTCTCAAAGGAAGCTGGTGAGGCCTTCACTGCCCCCATAGTAGAGATGCCACTGATAACTATGACCAGTGTAAAGGGTTATTGTGGCAAACAGGTCATTGTTATAATGAGTCATTGTGATCGAAGTCACCACATAATATTGATTGCTAATCACTAAATTGAAGGATCATTACGAGGCCGTTTGGAACCGCTATTTTTCGGCTTATCAGGCTTATCAACCAACTTTTTCACCAAACACATAATTTTTGCTTTTGCGCGCTGAATTGTGTAATAAGCAGAAAAAGTAAGGGTGGAGTCACTTTTCTAACTGTATTGGCTGAAGTTACTGTAGATGACCATTTTAGCTATTTTACGTATAATTTTTTCTTTATTTTAGTAATAAAATATATTTTAAAAATATTTTTTTCTTAAATCAGCAGAATCAGGCAATGCGGCCACTTCAACCAAAACTTTATTAAGTTTCAGCAGAATCAGCCAAATCAGCCGATTTTCGTGCGCAAATTATACCGTGGGATCGGCCCACCATGCAACATGGGATCGGCCCACCATATGCATGGTGGGCCGATCCCAAAACGGCGTAGTTTTATTAATTAGCAACTGACTTCTTGCGCATACATTGAAGGAAACCAGATGCAAAGACGTGAGCTCATCAAATTCATCTTTGCCGAATCGGCCGCCGTTGCTAGGACCTTCTTTGCCGGTGAAATCGCAGCCTCATCTCCATCGCAGATCCACTCCAGGCCTCCAGCCATATTTGTTCGTAGTTGTCCTTTCCTTTGGTTGATTCGCCGATGCACTCCAGGCCACATGTAAATAGATGTGGCTGTCCATTTATTGATACTGGCCAACAAAAGTAAAAAAATCCAGCAAATTCAAATATATATATATATATAACAAGAGAAGCAGGTGTATTTATATTATTTATATCTATAGGTATAAATATTACTGTGTATACAACTTACATTTTGATTTGGTTTAACTTACATGTTCATTAACCTAATTTACATTTCTATTTATCTTAAGTTATATTTAGCTCAAGCAGGAGTATTGTGCACAAGTTATAATTTATTGTGTGTGAGTTACATCTTCCTATTCGCGAGTTACATCTTAATATACGCGAGGTACATTTTAATGTATGTGAGTTACATCACGGAATAAACTCTTGTTATATCATTTTTATAGCTCTAATATTAAAAATAAAACATATTCATTATTTAAAAAAGTAATTAAGCTATTAGGGTCAATTTTTCATTGTTTACATTGAAATCAATGTTTATCATATGTGTGTGTGTGTTATTCTCAAACAAAAAAAATCATTGTTCAATTTTCCAACAAGTTACATTCTGTATACACCTATGTTATATTTGCCCTCAACGCGAGTTACGTTTGTAATAACATGAGTTACATAAAAAAAATAACCCCTGCTATTGAAACAAAAAAAATGAATTTTTTAAAATCCTAGTGATGGTCATGATATTAAAAACAAAACATATTCAAGATTTACGTAAAGTACTTGTGTAGTTAGACTCTTTTTTTCATTGTTTGCATTTGATAAGTTACATTTCGAATGGACTTGAGTTACATTGATCAATAACGTGAGTTACATATCTTTACACGCGAGTTACATCATTCATACTACTGGGACAAAAAAATAGTTACTGCACACGCGTGTACTGTTCACGCGTTACTGTTCACGCGATTTTTTTTAAAATTGTGCAAAACTACGTCGTTTTGAGATTGGGAGCACTGTGCTCACCGTGGGGTGATACCACGGTATACGAACTGGCCTAGATTGCCTCTCTCTCTCTCTCTTGATCTCTGCCCTAATTTCGTTGCAAATTACACTGTATGACCGGCATACCATGCGCATGGTATGCCCGATCATAATACGTCATTGTTTTATTAATTAAAAGGGGGAGTGCTTGTTCCGTATAGTTCACCGGCGCCGCCGACTTTGTTATTACGCAGCAACGCAAGAAGCATGACAAGCCGGCAAAAGGATGCAACTATTGTTCCATTAATTCATCAAACGAGATAGCAACGGTGCTCGTTGTTGAACGAGAGAAGGAGGTAGATCGTTAACTAGCTGGTGCTCATGATTATCTTTAATTCTCCACTGATGGCTAGCTTCTCTTCTTTAGTGGCAGAAGTGATCTTTGCTTTTATTTACCTTACATAAATGATGAGACAATTTATATTTTGATTTGGCTCAAATTACATTTGAAAACACATGCTTTTACATCTCTGCAAAAGTGTTTTACATTTCAATAGTCTAAAGTTACATATCCCAAGGTACATCTAATTTGTTTCGAAGTTACATTTCAATTAAAACAGTTTACATTTCAATGAGTTACATATGAATGAATGTAATTTACATTTAGATTAACTTGAAGTTACATGTGGATTCACACGAGTCACATTTCATATAGCCATGAGAGCATGATGCTCACCATGCACCGGTTGCACGGTATAGGGACTGATTTTCGTGCTACCAAATGGGCTATACATATGATCCTATTTGTCTCCTTGCCATTTTAGTTAGCACTCGGTATTAGGATGTTTTCTTTTGGACTGAAATTTGCTGGTTTGGTCTGGTCTGGTCTGGTCTGATTTCGTCTGGTATGGTCTGTTTAAGTCTGGTCTGGTCTGGTCTGGTCTGAAATGGTCTGGTCTGGTAAACGTCTGGTCTCTGTGTATTTTATAACTATCCAAGTCCGGTCTGGTCTCGTCTGTTTAAGTCTGATCTGGTCTGGTCTGTTTAAGTCTGGTCTGGTCTGGTCTGGAACTGAAAACAGTCCAAAAGAAAACATCCTTATTTGGCAAAGTCTCTATTAGACTATTACTAACGGGTCTGATTCCTTCCTTTCAAAAACAAAACGGGTCCGATTCCTTTAAAAAAGCGGGGTCCGATTTTGTGATGACCGACCTGGAAGCGTATATGTGATCCCCAAAATTGTTATCATCAAACCCTAAAATAGACGTGAGTTTTGGCTGCGGGTATCACAGAGGAGCAGAGCAGAGAGCGGGCGGGAATCATGACAGGAAAGGCGAAGCCGAAGAAGCACACGGCGAAGGAGATAGCGGCGAAGGCGGACGCGGCTCTGACCAATCGCGGCGGTGGATTGGCTGGGCTGGCAGACCGGACGGGTAAGACCAAGGGTGGGCACGCGAAGTTTGAGTGCCCGCTCTGCCGGATCACCGCCCCGAGCCTCGCAAACATGAAGACCCACCACGAATCCAGGCACCCTAAGATTGAGTACGATGAATCAAAGATCGTTGACCTCCATGCCGTTTTAGCCGCCGAAGCATCCAGCAAGCCTAAACCCGGCGTCCGCGGCAGTCTTAAGAAGTGATCTGGTTCGATTATTGATATTAAAAGCTTCAATCTGTGTGATTTACTCTTTTTGGTACTCCGTATATATTATTGCTGCTAGAATTTCGCTAATCAAGTCTTGTGTTAGTGTCTGTTGTCCGGAAGCTCTTGTTTTTGAATAATAGTCATCGTGATTCATGAACTTGAGACATACTGCTTACTACTGATTCTCTGCGTTAGTCTTTGTTGTGATGATCTAGTTTCTTAGTCCCTAGATTAAGAAATAACCATTTATATTGCGATTTTTAAGATAAGGGTTTTAGCATACTCGGGTCCAGATTGGGAACTCGAACTGAATCAGATCGATAGGTGTAGATCAGTCTAGGCTAGGCCGGTGCTGTGCTGGTTACATACCAGATCAGTTTTCTGTTCAAATTTTTTATGGATTTTGATTACAGTCTGGTCTGGTCTGTCCAGCCTATGTTCCTGATCAATATAGGATTCTAATTCATGGTAGTTCATAAGATCCATCCATTTAGCAGCATTGATTCTGATCATAGTCTTTGATTCTATTAATTTGGTGATTTAGGTGATTTTGATTGTAGTCCAACTGATTCGGTCCAGTCTGGGACCAGGGCTATAATAAATATGATGTAAGAGTGTAAGACCCTAGTACTCTTACATGTTAAATTTCTTGACTTCATACTTTAATCCTTCAAAACAGTTAGCCCTTCAATTATCACACTTGAACACTTGACTGGGACTACAAAAGCAACTTTATCAAAGACATGGAATATAGTATAGGTATGAATTTACTGTCAACGACAAACCTTCTATTAATTTTACAAATTAATACACTAGGACTAATACAACACACTCTTCCACACACTCTTTCACATAGGACTAATACACTATGTGAGTATGACTAATACAATACACTAGGATTAATACAACACCTACAAATACTTGTCCCTCTTTTCATTTTGGGATGTTTTCTACAAATAGCTGTTTCCCTTACCATTTTTAGAAAGTTTTATCAATAAAGATACCTATATACCCTCATTATCTTTCCTACTTTTTCATTCTCTTTCCTACTTTTTCATTTAAACACAACCTACTACACCTTTTACACTACCCTTATTATTTTCCTTTTAAAACTTGCGCCAAACCGTCTAGGGACCTTTAATAGAGAACGGAGGGAGTTCACTCTTTTACACACCCTCCAAAATCTTGCCAATCCGCCCTTTAAATGGTTTGGTAAAGTTTGTTGGTTACATGCCAACCCCCCATAGCCATCTATTTTAAAAGTCGTGACTATTCAACCGCCACATACCTTGAGACACCTTCTGGGTTGACTTATTGGACATAGCCCAATGACAGCCACATCACGGGCTCGAGCCTGGCCACACACCGGACATCAATCCTGAGGCCCTTGAGCCGCTTGCTTTTTCGTACACCAAACTTGTTTCGTGTCTCGTAAGCCAAGCCACACTTACCACCGATCTTTCCCAACATTTGGACCACATAATGAGCCATAGGGATGGACCGGGCCTGGTTTGGGCCGGGATTTGGGCAGGATTGAGTTTGGGAAATGAAGACCCGGTACTGGCCCGGGTTGGTTTCGGGACCGGGACCGGGCGGCCGGGCCGGGTTGGGTCTTTTTTTTATAAAAGAATTTTGGTCGGGCCTAGCCCATGCCTACCAAGCCAACACACCCATGACCAACCTTGACCATGCATGCCCTTTCCATGACATTGCCCATGGTTTCTCGCAACCCCAACTGTCCTGTCCTAATACTTGATCTAGCTTCTCTTATCTTGACCAAGCATCATGTCTTAACAAAACTTCCACCTTGCTCGTTCCCAACAAGGTCATGCCATCATCATGCCTTTGTCTTGACGTAGCATCGCCTGATGACTCTGGCTGCCACAATGCCCTAAAAGCCATCCACTCAAGCCTTTGCCATGTCTCAAGATAGACCCACCATTTTAGCCTTTTAGGGGTCTAACACCTACCATCTTACTTTTAAAATGGATGAATAAATAAATAAACAAATAAGAATATATATGTTTGTATGGATGCATATTGTCGTTAATGGTTAAATACTTCCTATCTTTATATTATATTTTTATGTTCATGGTTAATCGGTAACATATACTCCCTCCGTCCCATTTATATTGTCCCAGTTCTTATTTACTTGGACAACACAAATCACTCTTAATTTCTTACTTTATATATCAGAAATTTATCAAATTTGATTCAGGTTTTTGCGACTTTGTTAAGCTTTAAATATAGTTTCTAAATATGTAATTTTTTTTCCTAAAAATAATTTGAGTGCGGACAGGTATCTGTTTGTTTTATCGTCGGTCAAACATCGTAAACCGTAAATAGACAATATAAATGGGATGGAGGAAGTATTATCCTCCTTTCCACATAGGGATGGACTCGGGCCGGGCCAACCGGCCCGGAACCGGACCGGCCCGCTACTGTGCGGGCCCGGACCGGCCCGGTCAACCGGTTCGGTTCCGGTTCGGGCCTCCAGGCCCGGTGGTATACCGGTCCGGGCCCGGGCCTCCAGTTTAGTGAACCGGCCCGGCCGGGCCCGGTTCGGGCCGGAATTTAATTTTTTTTTTTTTTTGAAATTTTTTTAAGTTTTGGGTTGGATTAGGTATTTTGGGCCATTTGAGGTGGTTTGGGGTGGTTTGGGGTGGAGGGGGAGGGGTAGGGGGTTAAATAAGAGAAGAAGAAGAAAAAAAAAAACATTCCGGGTGGCCCGGCCCGGCCCGGCCCGGTTCTGGCCCGGAACCGGAACCGGAACCGCCCACCACCGGTTCGGGCTCGGGCCTCCTTTTTCTGAACCGAGGCCCGGTTCGGGCCTGCCCTTCTGCACGCTAACTCCCTCATCTATGCGAAGAGTGACTGTAAAAAAGGAGCTCTGCAGTCCAAAAAAATTGAAACCGTACTGTGATTTTTTTTTCTTTCTCTCATACACCCTTTCCTTCTTCCACCTACCATCTCAATATAGACACAGTATTGCATCTACAGTTTTTTTTAACTTTCTCTGTAATTTGTTTAAATCTGCCATTGGAGTCTCTCAAAGAATTGTTCTAATTATTGTTATTTAATGAATCCGACTCTGTTGTTTTTACTGGTTTATTACTGATTCAAACGAGTGCTAACTATCTCAATTCATCATCATAGAGCTTCTTTAAGAGTAATTGCAACATAGTGTTTTATCAAATCGGGTCAAGCACCTAGAGCAGAAAAAATCAATTTGTGTTGTCCAGAATTTCTTGTTGTAACTTCAAACAAAATAAATGAAATGAAAAGAAAGAAAAAATTGGAAGAAATTGTGTTGTCCAGGATTTCTCGTTTAACCTCGGAGGACTGTCGTGACATTTTTTGGTTGTTCTGCCCTGTTTGGTTCATGGAGGTTTGCCGGAGAAGACAACCAGATTCCATCCGGGGTGTTTTGGGTGGGCTTGCTACTCGTTTGGGACGTTGGGTATGGATCTGTGTGTGAACAATTTTTTGCCGGTGCTGAAATCTATTGTTCTGAAAGCGAGATGGGTGGTTTGGGTGGGTTGGTTTTTGGATGAAGAAATAACGAAGCCAGAAGAGAAAGGAAAGTCTGTAACAGTGGACTAAGGAATGGGAGAGGGAAGTAATGGTGGCTAAGATGAAGGGATGGGTGAGAATATGGAGTCGAAGGAATTTGTGGCGAATGGCAGATGGGTAAATACGCAGATGGTTTTGTGCGAAGCATTATATTTATTGGATTTAAGGGTAGTATATTGAAACAATGGCTCAGATATTATCTACGGAGTATAAGGTTAAGGTTTTAATGGACCAAAATATGAGTGTTTTTTAACTTTACAAAAAAGTGACCCTATTCTTCTCTCCCGATCCAAATCTACGCAATCTGCCTCCTCTGCGCAATCCGCCTCCCCTCTCCCCTGCGCAATTCTTCTCCTCTTGTGCCATAGCTCGCTCGTTCATCATCGACCTCAAAGCCTACAACGACCGCCATCTGCCTCCCCTGCGCCATTCTCTGGTCATTGTCGTCATTCGTATCCTCGTCGCCCAAACCTCTCTCTCCCAAGCTGGTTATCTCCCCAAACAACTTCCTTCGATAAAGATGCGGCGGAGATGACAGCTCCACCTCCAGACCGGTTATCTCCCCAACTTCAAACAACTTCCTTCGACAAAGATGTGGCGAAGATGACAGCTCCACCTCCAGATCGTCACTCCAATTCGCCACTGTCTCTAGTCTGTCGCCTCCGGTTTCCACTGTCCTTGTACGCTGCAGTCGTTGTCGACATCGCCATGCCCCTTGCTTTTATTTCTTCTCATTTTGTTTGATTTTGGTGGCTTCACCATCGTCGTTAACACTTAAAATTTCAGATCTGGGATGGCATGGTCGGAATCTAAATTGGTGGAGGTTGTGGCTAGGGTTACTGGCGGAGGTTGTGGGATAGCAATTGGGAGCTAGGGTTAGGGATCGCCGGTTGGATTTGGGGGCTGAGGGCTGGGGCAGGTCCGGTGTGTGGGGCAGGGCTGATGGGAATGGGGCATGGGTTAGTGCAGGGATGTGGTGATGGTGTTGGGGCAGCCGGGCAGGCAGGGAGACAGGGTGTTGCGGCCTTGCGGGCACAGTCGCCTTTGAGTCGTTCGGATGTGGTGGTGGTTAGTGACTTAAGCGGGCGTCCATTTCACTAAGGTGGGTGAAATGGATCACAATGACATGTTTCACGGCTTCAGTGACACAGGCCGTGGCTACAGTGACACAGATGTTGGTTACAGTGACACGTCGACGGTGGCGGCAGTGACATATAGGAGTGGCGGTAGTGACATTTGTTAGTGACATTAAATTGGATAGTGACATAAAGATAGTGACACGGGAGTGGCGGTGTCACTATGACAGTGTCACTGTGGCGGTGACGGTGGCGGTGTAATTGGCGTGAAAAAATTTGACGATGATGACTCTTAGTTACAAAAAAACGAACATAGTGACATAAATTTTTCGCAGTGACATCATGTTTTCTAATTTCACATATATGACCTTCTTGATCACTTTTTTGCCCCTTTTTAAAAGTAGTCACTTTTTGGGTAATTAGTTCAAAGTTAGTAATATTCAGATAAAAACCCCTAGTATATTCATTCTCGTTATTTCTTACGTTGTATTACTAAAAAGTAATGTTGCAATTATATTGAAACTACTAAAAAGGAAAAAGTAATGTTACAATTATATTGAAACTACTAAAAAGGAAAGTATTGCAACTAAAAAAGAACTAAAAATTGATATGATATAAAAGTGTTTTAAATCAGGTTTTCAAATGTTTCATAATTTCTTTTCAAAGAACTGAAAATTGATCTTACCCTGAGTTGAATTTCACATATAAGGGTACAAATCAATGCGTAAATAAATGTTTGTCATAAAGTGGAAAAATTCACAAAAGTTTCAGATGAAAATACTTGCTACCCAAACTAAATTTATTTGTGGGACAACTCTGGTATCTTTCTAAAAACAAGGGTACCATATCTAGCATTCATTTGATTGGACCACATCACTTTATCAATTTTAATTTAGATTTAATTAATTCAACTGCTACCTTTTCATTGGTCTATGTGGACAAAGGTATGGTACGGGTACCACAGAAACTACCTTATTTGTGACATAATTTCAAATACGGATGGTCTGTGAGACTGTGACGTGACTCGGCCCTACGTTTACATTATGTTCGCACTAAAGTGTGCACATTTCATTTAGGATCTACTCCCTCCGTCCCATTTATATTGTCCCGTTTTACCTTTTCGGGAAGTCCCACTTATATTGTCCCATACCATATTTGGCAAAGTTTGTGTGGCTCTAAATCATTCTTAGTTTATTCTTACTTTATCAATTAATATCAACCACACAAACCCACTTTTCTTAATAATCGTGTCACCTTCTTCCGGGACAATATAAATGAGACGGAGGGAGTATATATCTTTAATTTATTTAATGATCATTTTGAGAGGTAGTATGCACATTTCTTGGCATAAGAATGAAATCCTCAAAAATATAAAGCAACCTGTAATTGGATATTTTATCTATCTAAGAGCCCGTTTGGTAATAAGCAAATCGGTTATATTGACTGATTCTTCTGAAATTTATGAAGTTCTGACTGATGTGGTTGTATTGGCTGATTCTGTTGATTTGTGAAAAATAATAATTTAAAATACAAGAAAACATTATTTGAAAAAATAGCTAAAATGACCCTCTACCATAACTTCAGCCTATACAGCTAGGAAAGTAACCTCAATCTTACTTTTTCTTATTATTACACAATTCAGCCCTCGTAAAACCAAAAGTTACGTGTTTGGTGAAAAAGTTGGCTTATAAACGTGAAAACCCAAAAATCATGGCTACCAAATGTGCACTAAAGTTTTGGTTCATCCTCAAATTCTTGGGAGTCAATTCAGGATGCAAATTACTTCCTTCTACATTACCATTTCTCTTTGGTCATAGATCATGTACCCTTGGAAGACAAATGTGCAAGGTGCGTGATGCATCAATCCATGAACGAATTGAACCAAATGATCTGATTCTAGAGAGTTTCTTGAGACTCCCATTTCTAGATCAGAAAGAATGATTTCCACGACTAATGAGAGGAAAACGAATAATGTTAGTGCATCAATAGAGTTCGACAAACTAGTGAAGTAGAAATTGGCATTAAAACTTGGGAAATATGCTATAGATATTCTTTGATTTCGAGTTTTAGCTCCTTCGTTCACCGTACTTAGACTCGTTCCCTATTATGTGTTGTGGACTAACAGAAGGCTTGAGAATCCATGGTCAATGGAAAACTTCGCTAAATGTTAGAATTAGCCAAAGGTGTATGTGTGATACACCTTTGGGTGATAATAGAGGCCAAAAGTGTATGTGTTCCCTTAGAGTATGTTTGAGAATTAGGTTTTGGAAGGGAGGGAAAGGTTGACAATGGTTATGACCCTTCTTTTTATATTTGGGAGTTTAAAAATATGGAAGCGATGGTTTTGGAGAGCTTTTAAAACCCCTCAAACTCTTCAATGTGACCAGTTTTCAATTTCCCCCAAATTGAGGGTTTTGAATGAAAATTAATTAAATGATAACTTTAACTCAATCTTAAGTAAATATAAATCCAACCATTTGAATTTAATCATAACTCATCCATAATTTCTATATTTTCAAATCTGTTACTCCCATACAAGAAGGATTTCCTCTCTTCTCCCAAACAAGAAGGGTTTCCTCCCTAGCCTCCCCCTTCCCTTTTAATGACAAATCTTCAAAACATTTACTCTCCTTCCCTTCAAACTCCCAAACATACTCTTAGTGAGTGACCCTCCCGGTACTTTTCTTTTGGTTAAGGTCACAAGGGAAATTCTAAGCGGATCTTTATATATACTAGTAAACTCACCTGTGCGATGCACGGTTTGAAAATTTTTCTTTCAATTTATGTGGTGCTTAGTGATTCAAATCACACTATCAATTGATGATATCATCTATATTCATATAATACTAATATACGTCAAAACATTAAACGAAACACACCTATAATATTATGGTCAAAATGATAGTGCTAAGCATTACTTAAAAGATAAAAAAATCCAACAAATACGTTGAAACCATAACATTGTAAATATGCATTTAATGTAAACATAAACATTGTTGAACACTTCTTTGAATACAATATTCTGAATCTTGTCAGTGGTTCCTTCATCTTCATCAATAATTAGAATTTTCAAACCACAACGATTGGTGACCCTTGATACTGCAACATACAATTGTCCGTGGGTAAATACTGGGTTTTTCAATAGCAACCCAACACGGGACAAAGATTAACTTTTATTTATAGTGATAACATATGAAGTTATAACATGATATTGTCGCCTATGAAATTTGAAAAGCAAGCTGGCATCAAATAGCATCAAGGACAATCTAGGAATTAATACCTTTTGTCCAACACTCACACCAGTTAAAATTTCCCCCTCCAAAACATGATCACCGAGCCTCATTAAAATAAGACGTGTCCCGTTACACAACCTCATTGAATGATCAATATTTCGCAGAAGCATCACCGGGGTCCCTACCTTTAACGTTAACTCATTATTCAGTACACCAGACAATTTTATACTATATTATTCAACAATTCAGGTGTGCAGTTCCGCTATTAGATCGGTCGTAGAATATACCTTAGAAACACTGTCAGAACTAAGATATGTTCTTGAAACTTCACCAACATTAAGAGTCGTCATATAGTTCGCGCAGACAACTCATATCACCTGCAGATTCAACATATCCCGGAAATATGCTTTCAACATTCACAGCTATATGATCTCCATTTGTGCGTATCAATAGATATTCAGGAATAGTAATACGAACATGATCATCATTACTGACAAATCTTCAAAACATTTACTCTCCTTCCCTTCAAACTCCCAAACATACTCTTAGTGAGTGACCCTCCCGGTACTTTTCTTTTGGTTAAGGTCACAAGGGAAATTCTAAGCGGATCTTTATATATATACCCCTACTTAACTTTTATTATTATTATAAATGTTGGTGTCTTAAAAATATAACACACTATAATTAAATCGCTGCGCTTCATTAGCAATTAATCAATAAATTAAAAAAAATCTAAGCACTTGGTTTCATTAATCTTCTGGCAAGTCGATCTCAGAAGAAGCCAAGCGTCTCTCTATACTAGTTTGAGTATTCGATCATGAAACAGAATTTTCAACATGCTTGTTTTAGTGTTTATGGTTGAGTTTTCAAACGTGGATTATATGATTAAAGTGTAAATAGATAACAATGAACTATTTTTTTATTATAACCAAATGGTCCTTCAGGATTGTGTAACCCACTACTCTTCCGACCTCAAATTAAACTTGCATTGAGAAAAGAGTCACAAGAAACGTTTATAAGATCTTATAATTTGTAGTTTAATCTTTTTATACAATAGTATATATAAAATTTAGCCAAATTGTAACATAAACAAGCAGTAAGAAAGCCAAACTAATGCTATTACTAAAAAAGAGATATAGGACTCAAGTACTTTTTTTTTTCCCGGAAGGTAAACCACCAAAATCAGTGGGGCAAATGCCGGGGAACATTTGCCAGGTTTTATTAAAAATAAAGAGAGTACAAAAAGGAAAGGGGGACTAGGCCAAAACCTCTCCGAGAAGGCATACCTTCCCAACAGACAGATCTACATAAATGATAATAAAAACGGATTGTGAGTAGAATAAAATAACACACAATGAGGCAAGACCTGACCCATTGATAACAAAGGAGACATGAAAAAAGAGCTAATTTATAAGTCGAAGAGACGGAATTCCGAAAAGGTCCATGAGATATGCGTTCTTAGCACGGGCCGGAAGCATCTTATAATCAGCAACAACATCAGCAAACGATCTCCCTCCCCAAGCAGGCGGTGGTGGAACCGCCGTTTCAGCGGCCGTAGCCGCCGTCTTGATCGCATTCATCCCTCCGTCTACGTCTTTCACTTTCCTTTATATAGGACTCAAGTACTATCCAATAAGTTTGTTGTAGTTTAATCTTTTTATAGAATAATATATAAAATGTAGTCAAATTGGAACATGTAAGAAGGAAAAAAGCCAAATAAATGCAATTAATAAAAAAAGATAAAGGACTCAATTCAAGTACTATCCAATACTAAATGAAGAAATACTCTGCAATGCAAAAATGAGTAAATTAAATAATACTCCCTATAAACAACACGGAATAAATAAATAAAAACACAAACACAACTCCACAAGTAAACGCACTACTACATTTTCGGGTCTAATGTAACAATAAAATTGTAACATTTGTTCAAAAGTGTTACAAAAAATTGATGTATTGTAATACTTTGAACCGAGTCGTTACATTTGTTTAGTATTTGTTACATTAGTCCTTTTATAATGTAACACTTTTATATCAACAAAAACATTGTTACCTTAGTTTAAAAAGTGTTACATTTGTTTAAATTAAATGTAACGCTTGTATGTATCCAAATTACAAAAATAAGCGGCAACCCAATATTTTGAAATTGAAAATTTCCGCCATTTTTTCATTAAATTCCCAAAATCAGTTTCATGCGCCAGAAAAAACCATAACGAAGAAAAAGTAAAAAAAGCTAAATGAAAAATGTTCAACTAAAAAGTAAAAACACAACATTATACTCCGACGTCTCTGCTCCGCACGCCTCCAAAATTGCTCCACGCACCCACTCTGGACAAATTTGTCCTTGGTCAATTGCTCACGCCACACCGAATGCGCTAGGCGCACCCCCTACGTGATTAACAAAATACCAAGCATCTCTTGATTTTTATTTTAATGGGCCTTTTTGCTTCTTTAAAAAAAAATAAGTTACGGAGTATAATAATATGGAATTCTCGTAGGATGAGCGAATAGCAATTTGGACATTTAGTCTCCCTCCAATAAGTTGGTGCCATGTGGCCAATTTTTCTTTTTTTATAAAATGTTATAATTTTTCCAATTTTGCTCCTATTTTTATAAAAACTATATCAAATTAAATAATTTTTTATGATCTTTCATATGACACCAATAAAAACATTGGTCATGTTTATTGAACGGCCAATTAATGTATACTCCGTATTTACTACTCCGGATATAGTTTTTTACATATAAAAATACTCCGTATTTTAAAAAATTACATATTTTTTTATGATCTTTCAATTACATACTCCGGAGTATGTATGTAGTAGTATTTTTTTCATCTAGTCTAGTCCGATCTGATCTAATTTGTTTGAATCTGTCTGGATCAAATTAGTTCAAATAAAAACATTTCACATATCATTCGCATCCTAAATCTAGTCATGTAACATATATGGTCTTGATAGTAAGAACATGTTGTAATCACTTGTGGCAACGAAGCATTGTCGTCAAGCCAAATCTGTGCGTCAACATACGTAGTCATTTTATGCATATCATATGGTAATGTGAAATCAAAATGGAACTATAGAATATTGTTTTCTTACAGTTATGTAGTGATGTTGATATTAAAGCCGAGCAATGCAAAAAATTGTCTTCGGAATACTACTACCAGGAGGAGATATCATGGGCAAACAAGTGACTGGTTCGTGAAGATCAAGATGCACTAAAATAACTTGGTATAACGTTGCAAAGATCAACCTCGGGGGTGTCCGTCATGTGTATCCATATATGTTACAAGACTAGATTTAGGATGCGAATGATATGTAGAATGTTTTAATTTGAACTGGTTTCAATCCAGACAAATTCAAACAAATTAGATCAGACTAGACTAAATTTAAAAAATACTACTCCGTAAGTAGTAAATATACATTGATTCGCCGTTCAATAAATCTGACCAATGTTTTTTAACTTTTACATATATGATATTGATGTCATGTGAAAGATCATAAAAATCATGTAATTTGATATAGTTTTTATAAAAATAGGAGCAAAATTGGAAAAGCTCCGTAACATGTTATAAAAGAAATAAGAAAAAAAGCCACATGGCAGCAACTTATTTGCGGCTCTCATCCTACGAGAATTCCCATATGCTTGGTTATAACTTATTTTTATTTTAAAAAGTAATAAGGCCCATCAATTAAAATTAAAAATGAGGATACGCTTGGTTAATCACGTACCTACTAACGTACATAGTTGGTGCGCCACTGCGCCTATTCTATTCGAAGTAGCATAACTGCTAGAAATTTATCAGATTTGATAAAAAATCTGATAAATTTTTTATCAGATTTGATAAAAAATTGGTGCGCATAGAAATTTTGGAGGCGCGTGGAGCACCACCCTACTCCGAAGTACTTCGTATGAACGTGTTTAGGAAAATGGTAAATACCCTAATATTCTAGTCTTCCAATATAGTCCATAAGTTGTTCTAGGGTTTTCACGGTTTCGGTATCCATATTTTCTTCTTGATCTCGTGATTCATCTGCATCTGCCCCTTTTCCACTAATCCGGGCAAGGTATGAATCGTATCTTCTATTCTATCATTCATATAAGCTTTATTTGCAGATTAACTTATCAACAGTATGCCCTTAAAACTTCCTGTTCGACCTCAAAATTCATCTGCATCTTCCCCTTTTCCACTAAGCCAGGTAAGGTATGGATCATATATTATTCTTTTCTATCATTTATGCTTTATTTTTGGATTTACTTCTCAACATTATGCCCTTAAAACTTCTCGTTCGAACTCTGCTTTGTTTATCTCTGATTTTTTTTCATTTCTTAATTTTCCTGGTGCTTTCTTAGAATTATATGCTATTTGGGGTCGTCTCTTGTGGATTGTGATTCTCTTTAATCATTTGTGGATTGGTGTTTTAGAGTTGCTTAAAAAAAATCAAAGGTCGTATATCAAAGTCTCTTTCTTTGTTTATCTTCTTTACTGAAGCCTTGCTTTTGCTCTACATTTTAATAGGTTTCTGTAGTAATCTTCCATTGCTAAATCTAGATTCTAGAAGACTGAGCACAACAATAGGTCTAACCATATGTTAATTCTGCACAAGAGGTGCTCGAAGAAAGCTCTGAACTAGACAAACAGGTATTTTTCTTTTGCTCTTTTCATGATTTGGTCGAAGATGCTATTGTGTTCTTGGCAACATTTTTCGTATGAAAAACTGATAGTTTTTCAAGTTTTGTTAGTTTTCAAGATAACTTAACCATTACATACTTGAAGAGTTAGTTGCAAGATTGATATTTAGGTAGTATGTTTTTTGTTTCTTGACTAGTTTTTTATTTGAATTGAATTTGTTTATAACATAATCTGTGATATTTCTTTTCAATCAAAACTTTTTTGGAGAAGATTCTTATGTGATCTGTGAAAGAACATACTTCCAAGGTTGTCAAAGTCGTAAGGCGCACCTGAAGCGCTAGGAGTCTTCTAGCGCCTGAGGCGCAAAGCGCAAAAAAGCGCTCGCCTGACTCGGGTGAAGCGCATTACTTATATAAAGTCACATATACTATTCTATAATTACCAAATATGATGTATGTAACATCATATTGAACCAAATGCATAAAAAAAGCTAGGATTCACCAAAATAAAGTCATGATTCACAAAAATAGAAGTCCAAATTTAGAATTCATGGCTTTAATACTAAAACTAAAACTAAAAGATCAAAGCTGGAATTAGTTAATACACGGGAAACCATAAATAAACATATATTAAAAAAACATATATCTTTAGTACATATAAAGTTAAGATATATATCTTTACTACATATATAATGGAATCAGTTGGTTAATTGATACATAAAGTTGCTATATGGAATCAGTTTGATGTATAAAGTTGAGAACATACATCTTTAGTACATATGACTTTAATATATTTAAAGTTAAGAACATATATCTTTAGTACATTAGGTACATATAACTTTAATATATTTAAAGTTAAGAACATATATCTTTAGTACATAACTACATATATTAAAGTAATATATTTCAAGTTAAGAACATATAAGAACATATATCTTTAGTATGTATATTAGTATTATATACAATGTAGAGTACTATATATGTATATTACAAAGAGAGTACTATGAGAGTATGAGTATTATATACTCCCTCCGTCCGTCCCGAAAAGGTTGGTCAAATTTCCTTTTTTGGATGTCCCAAAAAGATTTGTCATTTCCATTTAAAGTAAGGAATATGTGGCTAAAATTAATTCTCTCTCCTCTACACAAATTTCAACCAACCTTGGCCAACCTTATTAATCCACGTGAAAGCCAACTTTGGCCAACCTTTTCGGGACGGAGGGAGTACATAGTAATATACTAAAGAATAAAAAAGTAGAATACTATGAGTATTATATGCATACTAATATACTAAAAAATCACAAAGCAGAGTACTATGATACTTATGTGCAGTTTGAGTGTCAAGTGAGGAAAGCGAGAGTGAAGAGGATGGCTAGCGATTAAGCTTTGTAGTGTGCTGCGCAAGTTTACGTTTTTACGTACTTACAGTCTTAGTTTTACGTAGGTTTAACTTTCTTTACCCTATTGTTTTCATGGGCCGAGGACTATTAAGGATATGGGCTAATTGTTTTTCAAAGTTTTAAACCAAAAAAGGGCTGTCAGCCTTTTCCGTCTCAGGCGACGCAGGCGCGCGCCTATAGCGCTTCCGCGCTTCATGCGCTTCTAGCACTTAGGCTGCGCCTTGCCCAGGGTTGTGCGCTTCTACCTTTCTCAGGCGCAAGGGGTGTAGCTCGCTGCGCCTTGTGCGCTTAAGCGCAGAAGCGAGCGCTTTTGACAACACTGCATACTTCAATTAAAATTTTTTGACACTAACTAAGTAAAGTCACTAACTGCTCCTAGAAAGAATTAAAAGATACATTTGTTTAGTTTGGTAGCATAATATCCATTCTCAAAGTTGAAGTCCTAGTGAACACAGTTTAGTGAATTAGGAATTAGATGTTTGAAAATTGTTATTTCTTACATGTTGTTGGACTATCTACTTGGTTAATAAGCTGAAAAATTAACTAATCACTAGGAGTGTCTCGTGGATGTCTGTGGTAGAAGGCTAGTGAAGTAAGTGTAGTACATAAGCTGGACTTCCAAATTTTGCTAAATTTTAATTTTTTATAAGCACATTAGTATTTAGCTTTATAATCTTGGATCCGATGTTTTATAATGTTACCTGTTATAAAGTTTAGAATTTAATCAAATAACGAAATAGAAATATTTAACTGAAAATATTTTAAAATAGACTAATACCACTTAGTACTGGTTACTTCTTTAATACTTCAAATGTTGAGACTTTAGATATATACTTCTCCTTACTCAAATTTATGAAGATTAATTTACTTAATTGAAATAGAGATTAGTTTATAGAGAAGTTGGACATGAGTAGTTAATATAGCTTATTTAGTTAATCCGTTAATGTATCTTGCATTCTGTTTGATCCAATGTATGTATTCTTGTTTCATAATTCTAAACTATTTAATGTTACACATCCACTTTTTACTATCTAAAAAAATAGTATTGAATTTTTGACCCAAATCCCCACATTTATATCTCCAGGAGTAATCTTAAGGATGACAGATTGTGATGTCGAAGCATTACAGAAGGAAGTGGATGCTCATGTATTATTTCCGCCAGAATCAGATTTTTCCAAGGTGTGTTCTTGTGACGAATGTTCTGCGAAGGTGAAAGTTCTTAAGGAATTTGAGGCAGATTTACGGGATAAGCAGAATCGTGTCTTGGAACTTATAGACCAACAGGACCCAGATCTTATGAACTGTATAGCCCTTGGTGCTGCCTCTTATTGGACGAGAAGCCTGTTGGATCGTCTTCATCGTGAGCTTGAACTACTATACGAGAAGTCAGGAGCCTCAAGGACGCTCAAAAGAAGTAAATCTGAACAGGAGCTGATAGATGTATCTTTTCAAATCAGTAATATGCTAATAGATAATAAGCTGTTAGATAAAATTGACCCTGTGGAGATAAGTGGGGCCAAGTATTCTGATGATCGTCCTCTTGCTTGGGAAATAAAGAGTGGGTATGTCTGGTATGGGGATACCAGATTTAAGAATGCTGCTTTCGAAATTATTAAGAAGATTGAAGAGATCGAAAACCATCATGAGAATGACAAGAAATCTGCTCAAGAAGAAGAAAGATCTCTGGACCCTTCAATATCTAAGAAGCACATAGATGACCAAATAATGCTTTTAAAGAAGCTGCCTGTTGGTCAACTGCACCATGATTGTCAAAAGTTTGTTCCAAAAGTTGCTCGGGCTTTAAAAGCAGACAATGATATCAATTCCATTTATCGTATTATGATTATAATTAGGAGGCTCTTTTGGAAGAAATATCAAATGATTGATTCCTCCACAAGCAACACCAATGAACAGAGCCACAGTTGGAGTGGGTTGAAATTAACTCTCGAGTTATTGGCGGAGCAGGCTAATTCGTTTCGAGAGTTATGGGATAAAGAGTATGACCAACACTTTGGCCCATATGAAGGATCAGACTCCAAAAAGCAGAAGACGAACCACCGAGTAAGAGCCTGGTGGAAGAATGCATGATGCACGGTTTGAAAAGCATGTTTTAGGTCTCAATGCATTCTTCTTTATTATGAATATGATGTGAGGTGCAAGAGTCTGGCCATACAGAACCTATCCATCAAAAACTACAAGTATGATGTTGTAAATTATTAAGAAAACAAAGCAGTTATAACTTATAAATATAAAATTTACTCGGTATAAAATACTTATCCAATAAACTGTGTTTAGGACTTGATGGTTTCCGAGTAACTCGGCCAGTCAAACTATGTATACTGAGTTCTTCATCTATAATAGAGATGACATTTTCCCTAAAAAAAACATCCACTTTTTACTGTATTTTGATGCTGGTAAAATGGGACAACTAATGGAAGTCAGCTCTAAAAAGTTAAGCAACATTATTTTTTCATAATAATACCATTTCTTTATTGACAAATGGTTCAAAGCTAGGTTGTTGGCTTTCTATATTTACATGGCCAGTGTATTAGATCTACAGAGATTTTGCAAAATTAATGTGAAGTCTTTATGAAACTATGCATCCAATGAGCAATTAATATATAAACCACTGGTATGTAATATGAGTATATGAATGAATTTCATCTGCCTTTAAAATTATGTTGCATACTTGTACTAGTACATTTATTACACTTCCAGAAGAGGATGAATGAGCAGGGATATATTTTGTTTTAAATATGAATGAAAAGTGATTTAAGAAAAAACAAACTGTAGGCTAGCTATGAGTAGATCATATACTCTGCCATCTATGTTACTAAATTTTTCTTTGGGGCTTTAAAATTGATACTCTTGATTCAAAGGTGAATTATAAGAGTTTCTAGCAACTTTTGAATCCTTTTAATTTCTTTAGTGGATGCACATGATTTAATTCGGATTAAAACTACCATGTTTGAATGATTTGTCTTTTGAGTGACCGAGTTGCAACTAAACGAGCACTTGTTACTTGTTAATACCAATATATACTTCATTTCAGGTCAAATTTGATTCTCTAAGCTCCATCATATCCATCTTGCTGCTAGACTTGGCTATGGTTGTTGGTAAGCTCCCACCCAAGATTGAAGACATTCAAAAGCTTTCTCACCTTGGAAGGGTAACATTAAAGAGTTGTCCCCAGGGAGGCAAACTAGTGCAAAAGTGTCATTCTTTAACCAAGTCCAGTTTTGATAGCAGTAGGGGTGGGTTCGGTTCTTGCGGTTCGGTTTTGACCTAAAACCAAATATAGAATCAAAGTAAAAAGTTCGGTTCGGTTTCGGTTCTGTTTTACACTCCAAAACTTGGAACCACGGTTTGATTGGTTCGGTTTGTTTCGGTTCGGTTTCGGTTTTTTCGGTTTTTTACCAAAAAACTATCACTTGATTCAAAATTGATATAATACTTAGAGGGATCAAACATATTACATAAAGAATGCAAGCACAATACAACGACACATATAATAAAATAAAGATGAGAAGAGATAAATATGTCTTGAATTATATGAGTATGTGAGATAGATAAAACTGTATATATTATAGATTTAATTTGTTTGTGAGTAGTTCGAAA